>JAVIWB010005177.1:0-699598 GCA_031893035.1 Dermolepida albohirtum
ATACATACGTATTGCTATACTTGTAAGAAATCGAGGTTATGTTGAGTAATTAATTTCTAAAGAAAATGTCAAAAGGCGTAATAAATAATAGGTTTCGTTCTGCCATCTGTAGGCGAAAATCAAGTTACGTACTATTGAATTAGGCTTTGCTTTTAAAATTAAAATTTGTTTTGAGATTTAAAATAAAACGCAAAGAAAACACATCATTGATTTAATTTAAAAATAACTTAGAATTCTAAAATATATTTTTATTTGTATTAAACTTTATATCATTATGATATTTAATTTAAAATATACAATATGTAATATTTACCATTTCATCTACAGTAACAAAAGGAAAGATATTGTATATTTCCTTGATTTTATGGAAATTATAAAATAATTTATTACATATAAAATCTAATGAAAATATAAACAAATAATTAAGTTAAAAAAAAATAAAATGCAATATATTTATATCACATTTACTTTAACGTTAAATAAAAATTGTGTTTATAATATTATTAAAAAAACATAATTTTCATATAAATAGCTTCAAATAATTTCCGTGAATCAAGTTATATCCGCTAAATCCTAATAAATATCGATTGTATATTTATAGAAGGCCAGAAAACGTAATCACGTAAGCGAAAGAGTGCTAAAAATATTGAAACAAAGTGAGAGTATAACCGCAGAAATAAATTTCATCAAAACCGATTTCGAAATAAAATTAGAATAGATTTGCATTAGTATGTAGTATTAAAAAGGTAATAGCAAAATATTAAAAATGATGATAACAGTAATAGTATTAAGAGTAATAATAATGGGTATACAAAACATAAAATTTCTAGTAGGTCGTTTTGTGATGGATAATAAAGCCGCATGTGTCCATGTTCAAGCCCGTAGGTACACGTATGCGTGTTGGGTGAAAAGTTTTCCGGCATTAGGCTGGGAAAGTGTGAGAAATCTACCCCATGTTACTATTTTCAGAAAATATTCTTGAAAGTCTTTTGGAAATTTTTCGTTCTTTGGAAAAACTATTTTTGTTATAAGCGATTTTGAGCACAATTAAACTAAAGTTAACATAGTTAACGAGTTATGACACAGAATATATCACTAATGCCAGATGGTAAAGTACGATAAATTTGAATTAGTATAATTTCGCAAGAAAAGTAGACAATGTATTTTACTAAATTACGCCAGTACTGAAAAACGTAGGATATAGAGTACAGGGATCAGAAAAACGAAATGTTTTAAACGTAATTTGGAAGGGTTGTGTTCGCCTAGTCTGTTTATGAATAAACTACA
Organism: Dermolepida albohirtum; assembly: GCA_031893035.1. Classification (NCBI taxonomy): domain Eukaryota; kingdom Metazoa; phylum Arthropoda; class Insecta; order Coleoptera; family Scarabaeidae; genus Dermolepida; species Dermolepida albohirtum. Next base: position 1,288 of record JAVIWB010005177.1, read on the forward strand.
GTTCCGAGGGCTCCTAGATCGTAACAAACATTGACGACATTTTTTTCAACATTTACCCAAGCTATTGTTGTAACATGAGTTTCGGCAAGTAATTTTAGGATAACAATATTTGACGAATGTACGACGCTGGCAATGTTTTGACCCTAGTGTACTGAATAACTTTTGTCGTAGTGGTGTTACAAATCCTTGATATGTTTCATCCAATTTCCTTTTTATATTAAATTAATATACTATTTTTTAATTTTTATAATTCTTAATAAAATACAATTTCATAATTAAATTTTTATAATAATAAATATTGTTATTTCAGCTACCTAAAAATTAAGATACAAAATGTTTCTGTGTGTTGTACGAGCGAGGACGAAATTACTCCCGAATATTAAACGTCAATAAAATAGCTACAAGCTATTCAAAAATTTATTTCACAGTTTAAAAGTTTACATACATACTGTTGGTTTGCCACAACACATCGCTTATTTCATATATAATTTACACTCGGTCAACATGCTGAAGTTCCTGACAGGAAAACTATTTTGGTGTGGGTCGCCAAATTAAGAAGAACGGATTCGAGTTTAAAACGCAGGCCTCGTAATGTTTGAACATCAAAGAACATCTGTACAATGAAACAAGTTATCACACAATCTCCTCAGCATTGTATAGACGATCGGTATTTCAAGCATATTATTTTCATAACCAAGTAATAATGTATTGTGTATGTATATGTGAAGTAAATTGCAAGAAGTGCTCTTTCAAACTACAAAATAAATGTCTGAATAAATTCTATTATTGCTTTGTTATCTACGTTTAATTTAAAGAGCTATTTTTGCCGCACTCTCTATTTTGTATATTTTTCCTTTATTTCTTGGTAGATATATTTTTATGTAATACTTTTATTTATTTATTTTTCAATTTTCGGAAAGTAAGACAATATTATATTTCAAAGTTTGCATTTAAACTACATTGAAGCTGTATGTTAAAATATTTTATCTTTCGTCGATCTGTAGATGTGTTTTCGGTTATTTTTGTCATCTAACGTTTTTATCTTTATTATAATAATTTTAAATATTTTTAGACAATCCATTTCACTTTTTTCAGACGTACTTGTAGGCAAAGTTTATTTTTAATTTTATTATGTCACTATTCTTCTTTTCAGATATACATATTTTTTTAGTTTACGCTCTTTTATGTTACATGTTATTTCCTACTTTTTGTTTCCTGTTTCTGTTACGATAATTTTATACATTTTTATAATAATTATTATTAATTCCCTGTAAGAAATTATTAAGTCATAAAATTATTGCACATTATTATTAAATGTGATTAGCATGTTGTCACACCAACCCATTTCGATCCAAATATATATATCCAAGGGGTGCTGTTGTTATTTTCGCAGCCTCAATTGATCCGGGCGTAAACAAATTTCACCAATGTTAGTACGAATAGACTCTGCTCAATTAGATTCATAGTCCATAGACCAATGAGTAATGACTAGAGAAGACAAATTGAGGAGCGTGTCATAGACGTGCGCTTTATAGTATGTAAATAAAACAAATAGTAAGTTATGAATTTATAAAATGTGATGGAACACTTACTGTTTTAAACGTCTTCCGTGAAGTCACACAGTGATATACCAGAATATTTCTAACATTCGGCGTGTTTCCACAGTTGTTTCAGCAAACCTAGTGTTGTATGAGGAAAAATGTGTTTATATACAGAAAACGAGCGTTCTGCATCGAGTAACGTTATAATTATGCACAATTAAAATAATCTTTAAAACAACTTAACAGATCCATAGAGGCATTTTCACAAATTTGTAATAATGTGGCAAAATCTGAATCTTCTATTTCACTTCCAAACTTCCGTATAACTCTATTACTATTTTGATAGATTTCATTAACGACAGCGAAGCACATTACAATTTTTCTATTGCATCCACTAATCCAAAGTAATTATTTTGAATAGTTTTTAAATCTGTTTTAATCCGAATATCTTGAAATTTTGACTGGATTTGCTTGACAACTGCAGCTTCTTTCATATTGAATTTTAAAACTACGTTCTTTATATTCTCAAAATATTTATACTAGTAAAGCGCTGCCTGTAACCATGTTTACCAACGTGTAAGAATGGGCTCTAGTAGTTCAGGGATACCGAGACATGGTCTGTGAAATTCGAGAATACATTTTGAAGATTTGACGAACAATGCGTTACTAAAGCGTCTACCTCAGGATAACACAGTTGAACAGTTTTTACCACAAAATTGAAAGCTATGAATTTTACACGTAACACGTAGCAAGTTAGCACAACATTTTTTATGAGACAGAAAACATGTTTATGGCACCATCGTTTATAAACATTTATCAGTTGGTTTGACGAAAGTTCAAAATTTTCCAATGTATTTATCACCAACTTTGAAACTACTTCGGCTGCACAATATTGTACTCTTCTGTGAGCCAGTAAAATTGAAAATGATGATTGAAGTAGTTCCATTGTAAGTACCATAACATTGACAACAGAATTTTTTACGATCTGTTATTTCATCCACACATAACCACAGTTTCTTATTTTTTATTTGGAACTTAATCTTATGTTCAGTACCTTCGTGAACAGATACTAGAAAATTTTGCGACGTTCTTCAAGTAGGTAATAGATATTTCACGTATTTATTCCAGAATGAACAAAATGATTAATTCGGATTTTTTTCAATATGTTCTCTGTACTCTTCATATGTCGTTCGCGCTGGCTTCTCGTCCAACACATTAGAAACATGTAAACTATACATTTAACCTTTGGACCATCGTAAATTAAATCATGATAACCATTTAACTTATTTGCGGTTGGATAATGAATGTTTTCTCGATATACTTACCTGTAACATTATTATATATATATATATATATATATATATATATATATATATATATATATGTCTGTTATAAAACTAATATGAGTCACTCTCAGTACACATACGTTATGTTTCACACTTAAAGCAATACATATCAGAATTATCTTTCGTATAACCTCGGCCGCTCTCGGCATTAGTAGGCTCGCGGATTTACGACCATGTCTTGTAAATTAATTTATGAATATTCTCTCCCTATTTTACTATGTCTGTAGTTAAATTTCAATTTTATCGGATATTCTTTATTGTCATACAAAAGAACCATTCTTGACATTTATTTTTTTAAAATTATTTCCTTCAAATGTTGGCTGTAACTGTGACGAACATGGTCCATTCTGAAGTTCCAATTTAACTGGCCAATCCATGTAGACTTTGGACTTTACATAACCCCAAACGAAAAAGTGTAAAGGTGTGATATACCATGATCTAGGCGGCCATTGCACAAGCCCATTATATGAAATTAAATGTTCACCAAATTGTTCTCACAATAAAGCCATGCTTTCACAGGCTGTGTGGCAAGGAGCACCGTCTTGTTGGAACCAAATGTCGTCGAGATCACGCACTTCAATTTCGGGTAACAAATAGTCCGTTATCATGACGCGATAACGGGCGCCATTCACAGTTACGTTGCGATCGTCTTCATTTTTGAAGAAATATAGACATGTGATTCCACTTGCCCATAAACCACACTAAACCGTGGTTTCGTCTGGATATATTGGCGGATTTTGAACCTCTTCGGATTACTCTTCACTACGGAAATTGTGCTTATTGTCGTAGCCATTAAGCCAGAAATGGGCCTCACCGCTGAACAAAATTTTGGTCGAAAACGGTGGATCTTCTTCAAACTTTTCAAAAGCCCAAACTGACTGAAGGGTGGACGTCATTCAATTTTTGAACGAGTTGAATTTTGTATACTTTTAAATCAAGATTCTTACGTAAAAAATACACTAGGTTGTAGTATACGACAAGCCAAGCTATTGAGATCTACGTCGAATCGATTCTTTACGGCATCGCGTCAACTCTCAACTTCACTACGTGCTAGATGTGGTCTATTTGGTCACGCATTATCCATTAATGAAAATTGCGTTTCACATTTTTCGATGGTATAACGAATTGTGCATTCGGGGAACCGATTACGTAGACCATAAGTTACTCTAAGCGCACGAAACACATGTCTCGTGGAACGCTGATTTTCGTCATACAGATGAATAATTGGTAGATACTGTGTTGGGCTGAGCCTTTCTATAATAAAATGTCACACAATACTTAACTAAAATAGAGTAAAAATTTGACAAGACTCACGCTTTATTTGTCAAAAAATCACTACTGAAAAAAGTATATCATAAAGAATCACCCATTACTATTACTCCAAATCATAATTCCTATATATGTTCCATTTTATGAATTATAATAGGTAAGTCCTACAATTTTATAAGATTGATGAATCAGTCCTTTATTATTTAAACATATGGTGATATCAAATGTGATAATTCTTATAAGTGAAAAAGGAATTACGAATGTCTTGCTTTCAATTCTGTACAAAGTTACTTATTTCTATCCATTTTTCAATTTCTATATATTTATATAGCGAAGATGGTGTAACTCAGACACCGCATATCATAACCATAAATAAAACATATTCGTATCATCCGTATAGCACACAAATTCAAATAATTTATAGTCATTTGTAAAGATAACAAATAATAACGATTTTAATATCTATTCCTGACTAACATCCTTCAAGCGGTATATCCTGAGCACCATCCAGAGTAGGAAAAAATTCTGCTCGCGAGCACGATTTTATTTAATTCGTTCGCTTTAAAATTTGTGCTCACGAGTTTTACTATTTAATTCGCGAGCACAAACTCAACTCGTGAGCAGAGTAGGAAAAAATTCTGCTCGCGTGCACAATTTCATTTAATTCGTTCGTTTTAAAGTTTGTGCTCGCGAGTTTTATTATTTAACTCGCGAGCGCAAACTCTACTCGTAAGAATAGTCCTTTTTAATATAGAAAATATAACTCGCTCGAATTAAATTCGTTCGCGAGCGAGTTTAATTCGAGCACTCTCCGTACTCTGACCATAACTGAAGTTTAGACAGCAAACGTTTGTGATTCACATTAACAATTTTATTATGGAACTTACATAAAGCCTTCTAAATATCTTTCTATTGAAGAAACCCATGCTGACAGTCGGACAAAAAATCACCCTGCAAAAAGAAATCAGCTAACCACTTATCGATCTTAATGGTTTTTAAAAAGAAATATCAAATAATATATCGATATTAATTACTTTTACAAACTCGGTAATGGACTAACAGGTCTATAATTATTGTAGCGATTAAGATCTTCCCTTTTATATACCGGGAGAAGAACGATTACTTTACAAAAACTAGAACGCGGATGAAGACAATTTCGACGTAATTTAATCCGGTCACGTCAACAGAACAAAAATGAAATGGCAAGTGTTATTTAAACGTCTATGGGAAAACCGTTTGCTAATGTGTATTACCATAGCACTAAATCAATTAACTGATACCTCTTGCTGCAGAAATGTTTGCTAACATAATGTTTTTAGTGTGATTGAGCCGACCGTCATCATTGTCATAAAACTGTTAACCATAGACTTGCATGTATATGCTAACTTTTTGTTGTGTTATAGCTCATTTTCTTCATAGAAAAGTATTTTCTTGTTTCGAACAATCTCTTACTATCATTTTAAATCCAAAAAAATCATTAACAATATCTGTACAGCTTCGATCAGTTGAAGACTACTACTTTTGAGGCTACCAATGTGGTAGATAACTATGGTAAATAAATCAAAATTTATTGGTTTTAACAAAACGATTCTTCTTTAAAAACTTTGCATTTTCGTAGTTTAGTAAAAATAGTAGAGTTGATGACTTGATCCACCAACCTCTGATATATTTTCAATTTTGAAGTTTCAATGTCACCATTTTTGTGGTCAATTTCTTTAGTTTTATTACACTTTACACTCGAGGATTTTAAATCGCGCGAAATATTCGAAAATTGCTTTTTAAAAGTAAAGATTTGTATCGTTCAAAATAAATATTCAACGCAATTTCAACTCCAACTTCTAAAAATAAACATGATTCTCGTAAAAAATATTGAAGTCTTGGTTTTCGTATTCATCATGAAATAATATAAGTAATTACTGGAGCGCATATAATTTATAAACACTCTTGGTATAGATGAATATATATAACGAACAATATAACACATTTCAATTCAAATTTCGCTTGCTTATATTGCGTAAATGCTTATTTTAACAGCGTGCTAAGTATCAATTAACATATAGCATCTTTTGACAATGTACAAACATAGATACGAATTAAATTAATATATGGGACTTTTTTATCAACTTAACGTGAACTATAACACATCAATTTAAATGACGCTTGATAGATTTGTAATCCGTAAATTTGTAAAGTGTGTTAACTTTATAACTAAAGTGGGACATTTTACAGAGAAGTCAACGATATACGCTGCGAAATAAAATTAATGTGTTAGTTTTGACTTTAATATGTTGTTTTGCAAATTATTCTACTGCGATCTTCAATATTTACATTACATATATGGTGTTCAAATATATGTATGTTTATGTGAAAAATATTTATTAAATTCAAGATTACTTGCGTTTGTTTTATATTGGATTTATCGGAAAACTTTTTAGTATCTTTTGGCGAGCTTTGTACGCAAAGAGTTTCGAAGAGAACGAAACAGGTGGAAGTCCGAAAGATCAAGGTTCGCCTAGTATAGTGACTGGCAGCACATCATATCCAAGACCTAATTTTTGACAGGCGATGATGTCATGTCATAATCAAATAACACTTCTTCTCGATTAACGACTTCTGAACGTTTTTTGTATGAGGGATTCGTTCGAACTATCCAATTACCGACAGTACATATTTGAGTTAATTGGTTTTTTGGTAGGAGCTCGAAAAAACGCGACATGTCAGAGTGATGGAAGTCCAACATTGAGAGTATTATCTTTTTCTGATGAATATCTGTTGTTCCATTAAGACTAGTCTGAGTGCAACAACGAAAGCAGTAGCAGCGCTTAAGCCCTGAAGATGTCCCATACAAGTGATGGCGAAATGTCAGTACAAGATGAAGAAAGTTTGGACAATGACCGCAGAAGTCTACGAGCCAGAAAAGTATCTCATTTCATAAAATTGAACAGAATAGATTTTTTCGGAAGACGCTTTGTCGATGTGAGTGTATGTCAAAAAAGATTTTTAGAATATTTACAAACAAATCCCACCACTCTTGCTTTAAACTCATATATTCAAATTCTAGATTAAGATAAGTTTTAGATTTCATTCATATATTGTTGCAATACCGATGATTTAGAGAGAATTAAAGATTTGTCTATCTTCACTACTGTATAACTCACATATTGTTTTTTTATCCTCCCTTTACAATTGAATCTATGTTTCATAAGGAATTTTTAACAATATATATCCACAAAAATCACTTTATAGTCCGGATTTAGCACTGGGCGATTATTATTTTTCCCCAAGTCGAAAAAACAACTACGCAGGCAAAGATTTTGGAATTATAAAATTATCTAAAATTCCTGTTCCCTAATAATAATACTCAATAGAATACTTACGTTAAAGCATTTGAAGTAAAAGGTCTGAATTAATGAAGCAAAAAATAAATACTGAATTAAATTTTGGTTCGTTACCACACTCATTCTACTTAACAGTTTAATACGTTACGTCGTATTTCAACTTGTTTTCACGCTTACAAAGTTCCTTTCCGAGTAAAAGTTTTCGTCCGCTAAATATGTGAAATTAGTGATAAATTCGTGACGAGTGTTCAAATAAATTTAAATTCAAAAATTACCACTCATCCTCTAGTACTAGGAATACATCCTTCTATTATGGAGATTGCTTTAGGGAGGCGGTATTAGCCATTAGCGGAGAACGAAAACAAGGACGTGATTTAATTATCCGTTTTTAAATAATGTTATTTAGTGATGAGTGATGTCGTTGTTATAATTTCAATATATGAAATGTAATATCAGAAATAAGAGCCTTTTTGTAACAAATTTTCGGATTTAATGCTTTAATATTATTAGGGCCTTTTAAGATATACATTCGTCCTGTTTAAGTATTTAGACAATCGTCTTATAATTAGAACAATAGTAAACAGTAAATACCTCTGAAGAATATATACGTACGTACCATATAGCCAAACCACATTCTCTTAATGTTGCATAATGGTCCGAGTTTATGATTCGGAAAGTTTCGTAGCAACATAAACGTATCGAAGGAGACATGTAATTTTTTGTTAGCAACTCAATGAAGAACATTTATACTATCGAGTGGTTTAAATGTCACAATCACATAGCTATTATTACAGTGGGAAAAAGAGCGCGGCAGATATTTCGCTCTTTTTTCGCCCATTAATTAATGAATCTTTCGTACATCGCAACTTTGGTCGTTTTCAATATACTGACGATGTAGCTGTTCACCCTATTACTTAATATATGTTCTTTGATGATAGATTCTACCGCCAGTAATGAAATATATAATATAGTTAATGGTTCTAAAAATATCAGTGCTGTTTCATGATAATATTCCCAATAAAAAGCTGTGTAATAGAGTTTAGCGTAATATTGGAACCACATGTCTAGAATATGGAACGCTCTCTGAGCGATTGAAAAAAAAGCTCTTGTCACTTTAATATATGAAAATATGATGTTCTAATGCTATTGCATCATCGACATCTGTGGGATTTTCACCTGTTAATTCACTTCCCGGACCGAGATACTTATGATATGGGAGCTGCGGCATACTAATCCCAAACTGAGGTTGATGTACATATACATATAGGAAATAGAATATATTTTTGTACGTAACAGAAATCCACCAGCAGCATACCAAACCGGCACAAACTAGCAGCTTGTCCCATAAAAGAAATAACTATTTCTTTTATGTTCCAGCAACGTCAGCAGCAGCCATCTTGAATCATCACACTGCACCAGCGACGACAGCAGTTATGGGTGGCAATGACACTTATATTTTCTTCTGCAACTTCTGTCGTCGCTGGTGTAGTGTGATGTTTCAAGATTCAATTTCGATAACTTTTTGCTTTTCTAAAATATTAGAGAAAATAATATGTAACAGGATATACGATTTCTTAGTGAGGCATTCAATATTTGCATAAAATATAAAGGGTTACATCAAAAAAAAATACAGAGAGAGCAATATGATGATATTTTGATGTTAATAAGAACGAGTCAGTGATTAGTATCTTCATTAACTTGACAAAAGCATTGTCACAGTGTTGGTTATGAAAAACATAGTAGTAAATCATAAAGTCTTATCTATTAAATCGAAAGGAAATGCTAAAAGCAGTTGATAGTGATGACTAACATTATAGAGTTGCCTTTTACAAATATTCATCTTGGGTCCACTTGTCTTTTTAATATATATATATATATATAAGTAACTTATCAAGAACAACAATGCCACTGATGATACATTAGTCATAATTTAATCAGAGAGAGAAAGTAGAACAGAGGAAATTACTGCGGCAATGTTTAACTTTCATAGGTGAAAATAAAAAATCTGAAAGAAAAATTATAAATATAAAGAAATTGAACTGACCATAAAAAATAACATAAAATTTGTTGGCCTGCAGTTAGATTTACAATTAAATTAAAAAGATTATGTTGATTACTTAGTACTTAAAACGATATTTATTGTATCAGACATTTGCCCGAGCATTAATTAAGCATATTATGATTATGTATGTATGCTTTTTCAGTATGGCATTATTTTTTGGGGAACATCCGTGGAAGCTTCAAGAATTTTCTTACTGTTAAAAGCGTGCATTTACACTGTTTTTAATCTTAGAAAAACAGTTTTGTGTTGAGAAATTTTCAAAATTCAAAATATACTTACACTACTTGGTGTTTACATAGATGAGTGCGCGTTTTTAGTTAGAATAAATTATAGCTAGTTTGAATATCAGAAACTCTTACATCCACACAATGCAAGATTAACACGAACCGCACACATTTTAATACTGCAAACAAAGAAAGCTGTGGTATATAAAAGTGTTATTATAAAGCTAGTGAAAGTTTGTAACTATTTACCTGGTCACAAACAGTTTAATTTAAAAACTAGTTAAAATTTTAACCGAAAACGTGTTTTACTATTTTGAAGATTATTTTAATAAAAATCTTAAGCTAACCTTAACCTCAAAATGTGCTACGACTTTGAAGAAGAATTTTTAATAACTGTTAACAATATATGAAGATTGTTTTAATTTGATGAATGAATTTCTGGCTCTTCTATGCTAGCTGCTATGCATTTTGGAAATATAAGTGAAACTAAAACAAAAACTATTAATCATGTATTTGAATTTAAAAAATTTTTGTTAAGTGAAAACTTTTTATTTTGGTTATAATCGATTCAAAACTTCCCCAAATAATTCCAAACGAGATGTCTTTGGTAGCGCTACTGTTATTGCTAAAAAGACAAAGAATAACGATTTTAAACTTCGGGTGCTTCTAGAAGTATGTGATACTCAAACATAGGTATGGGCAACCTTTGACATGTTGTGGGCCAAATTTTAATGTGCAAATACGTTCGCGGGCCGCGTTTAAAAGTAGTGCATTTTAAAGTAGTGTTCATAATTTTTAACGATAGATATCAGACATGAAATAATACGATAATGACTCGCGGGCCGGATCAAATCTTACAGCGAGCCGGACCTGGCCCGCGGGCCGGTTGTTGCCCACATATGCTCTAACAAATTGATGAACTTTTCATTTAATAACCGCTAAACTTTTTTATAGTGATTAGTTAAAAAAGTATACAAATTATTTTCCAGACGGTATTCTTAAACTCACGTTTCTGATGAAACTAAAAACTTAAAACCGATTCTTGTGAATATTCAGGAGCTATTTCAATGCTTCAATTATTTGTTAATAATAAATCTAATGAAACCTTTTTCGAAGTAATAAGATTAGTGATTATATTATGCATATTATCGATGTTAAATGTAGAGAGTGTACGTATTTTGTCGACGTTAAAATAATAAATTTTTTTTACGAACTACCCGTAGATCAAAGAAAGAAAAACTGTTAGCGCTGGCAATGTTCAATTCGGAAAGTCGTTTATAAATAAAATATCCAATTTAGTGAACGCGTGATAAACCAATGAAAATGAATAATTATAATTATAACAGTGTAATCAATAATTTCGCAAATGCTAAAGAGCGAAAAATGATCCCAAGCTTACATCTGTTCAAAATTTATAATCGGTAATTACAATGTATTCATTAAAACATTTCATGTATTTGAGATAACAATACGTTTTACCTCAAGTTACACATGACTTGTTTTTTCCAGTAACCGCCATTTCGGTACCAATGGCGATTACTGATTTCTGTGAATATTCTGGAGCTATTCCAATGATTCAGTTATTTATTAGTAATAAATCTAACGAAACCTTATTGGAAGTAATAAGATTACTGATTATATTATGCATATTGTCGATGTTAAATGAAGAGAGCTTCCGTTTTTCATCGACCTTAAAACAATGAAAACTTTTGTTACGAACTGACATACATTAAAGAAAGAAAGACTGTTAGTGCTGGCAATGTTAAATTTAAAAAAGTCGTTTATAAGTCAAATATTAAATTTTAGTGAACGCGTGATAAAACAATGAAAATTAATTATTAATTACAATGTGTTCATTAAAACGCTACAATTATTTAAGATAATACTTTTTACCTCAAGTTACATATGACTTCATCTTTAAATTTGACCAGTAATCGCCATCGGTACCGACACAAGTATTACTCTGGAAGATGATTTTGACAATCTACAAATCTTTGCAGAAGATGATTCTTCATGAGTTCAGTTCACATGTTTATAGTTAGTTTGTTGTGCAATTTTGATAAAAGGGAAATTCATAGGTCTATATGAAGTCGTCATAAACTCTAATATTTTAGTGAATATTTTCAAAAATTGTGTATGTTGTACTTACTAAATGGCTGTAATGATATAATATCAATATTTAAGATTTACAAACAGAGTGGAATTTAAAGTTAACTCACTTATGACACCAGCTTTTGTACTGTTTAGAAGGACTGATTGATGAAATGATATTTTTTGTGCAAATCAAATTATCTGATATTAACATGTACATATTAACATATGTACATTAATATGTTATCAAATCTACCATTAAAGAAGATTGTTGATTGTGATGTATACGTATAAGAATTAGTTTATAGAAGTTAACGATTGTATTGTTGGAAATATAGTCAATTAGTTGGAAACACCATGTGGAAAATCTGTTAAAAAATGCGAATTTATAACGATCATCTCATAAAATAAGTTGTTATTTCAGAATTCAATAGTGAAATATTTAAAAATGTTTCCATAGTCTTTCTTCATTGTGCCGATAGCTTTCCATGATAAGAAGATCTGAAGATATGCCGAGGGAGAGAGAAATCTATGGAATCTAAACTGTTTGTGTGGCAGAGTATTTAGTTAGATAATGTTACCTTTTCAATCTTGCACTTTGACAGTTTCGTTTATATTATATTTAGGAGCAAATATATTGACTTGAAACTTCCTTCAATAGTTTTAGATATGCGAGAGAGTACATTATGAAATATTCTAGAAAAGAACTTCATGACGCAGTGGAAAGAATATTAAAGTTTATGTTATTAGGTTATCTTCATGAAGAGAAAAAAGAAATATTGAAAATCAGAATAGTAAGAGCCGATAGATAATAGATAAAGGTGTGAGACACTAATAATTTATGTAGAAATGCAAGGGACAAATAAGAGTGCTACGTTAAAGGTGAATGAAAGAAAGTAGTGGAGTTCTGGTGACGAAAAGTATCCAAGACTTAAAGAAAATGGCGTCAAATAGAAATGAATGCAGAACGCTTCTAAAGCGATGAACCTAAAAGGCGCCCAAGATTGAAATCAAATACGAGATCAATTAGAAAAGGCAAAATGAGCGAAGCACTAAATGCATGCCCTTGATTGCAGGTAAATAAAATAAAATAAAATAAATAGTTAAGTAATAATTTAGAAAGCATTGTGAAACACTTACCTTTTAAGCAGAGTTGTGTTCACAAAATAGAGAAGCTCGATTAAATATTTAGTATCGGTTATGCCTCAACAGTTATTTCAGTTAACCGTGTTCACCGTTATGAAAACTGTTCTTATATGCAATGAACACGTTCGACATCTAGTAATGTAATATTTGTATAATTAAAGTAATCTTTGTTAATACTTAACCGATCTCTAGACCACTATCACTCCAAATTTCTTTCAATGCGATAAAATTTATTGTGAAACATTTTCCCTTTAAAGTAGCGTTTTTGGTGTTATCACAGCGTAGAGAAAATCGGTTTAATATTTAGTATCGGTTATGTCTACAGTTGTCTCAGCTAACCGTGTTCACCTTCAGGAAAAATGTTCTTATATGCAATATGCAAAGTAGAGAAGATCGATTAGATAGTTAGTATCGGTTGTGTCTCTACAGTTGTTTCAGCTAATCGTGTTCGCCGTGACGAAAAATAAGTTTATATGCAAAGAATACGTTCGACATCTAGTGATGTAATATTTGTATAATTAAAGTAATCTTTGTTAATACTTAACCGATCTCTAGACCACTATCACCCTAAATTTCTTTTTATGTGGTGAAATCGGAATCTCTGTTTAACACACGATCTACATTGGCCGTAATACTAATATTTTTTTCTTCCCTGGAAGTATGTAGCTGTGTTTGCAGAGAACACTAAATGCAGCGGCTCCTCTAATGACAACAAGAATTTTGTAATTTATTAATTGCTTCAACTATTCTACTGTAATTGTTATGAATAATTAGTAATTCTGCTGCAACTTGAAATTTCTTTTGACGATCCTTGATGACGGTTGATTCTTATATTCGGAAATTCGTTAATATTATTTATTTTATCAGATAATGATCGTTTTTTCAGCCCACGTAATTACGATATAATTACAACAATATTCAATAATAAAACATAGACTGACGTCCTAGGTGCGAGATATTGTCGAACTTTGTTGCTTCCCACTCTACAATTGACACATGTTTTATGAATCGTTACGTGTTTTTGACTTCTCTACTAGCAACAAAAGAATAGTATGAGCGTTTATGGTATGACTTTACATCAATTTCTTTTGAAATTTAGGAAAAAATAATTACAAAATGTTGATAATAACATTCATCTATCTAAGTACAGGCGAAAATTTTTCTAAACAGCAAACGAACTAGAAGAAAAAGAATGACCTAATAATTTGTTGTATGTGCGATATTACAGCACAATTAGGACTACAGGCATAAAATGTAGATTTTGAAAATTACATTGAAAAGTTGGTGCGTGAAAACTACTTTTAAGTCAAGAAAATAAAGGAAAACATTTAAATAGGATTTGGTTGCATAATAGTCAACACATTTTCTGAGCTCGTGTTTAGTTATCCACATAGCTGGAAGGTAGATAGCTTCTGTATACCCAAATGATCACGCAAGACAGTGCAAATTGCGTTCGCCCTGATGCCAATGACTAATTAAATCTTGGTAACAATAACATGGAGATCTTTACCATGTTGTCTGTAATTGCAACTCGTTAGTGATTATTGTTTTTAGGAATTCTCGATATAATTTGTATTCGAAGATTTATAGGTAAAACGAAGCTTATTATATCAGCGCTTTAGTTAATGAACATCACAAACATTACTAAACACCTATTTCAACACATTCTTACTGATTTAATCCACATTCGATGTTTAAGAAAATTGGTTTGCAAAAACCAAAGTAATACCTGCGTATATGTATGTAGAATGATCTATTTTGTTATTGTCATATTCAGATGGGATTCCTTAAAATATGATTGAAATGCTATATTAGGAAGTATCACATTGCGTTAACAAAAGTATCAGATAAAAAAATTATGTCGTTAGCTGCGTTTATAGAATTTTGATTGTGTAAATCATATGACTAAATTACAATACTATGAAGTTAGTCGCCTTCCATTAAATTAGTTCAGATTCTTTTTAAGCAATTTGCTCAAATTAGCTATTAGTTAATTGTCTGAGTTGAAATTGATGAAACTAATATTGTTTCTAAAATGTATTAATGATCTTGCTTATTTCCTGAATATGATGATCTGGTGCCATATTGAATTATTGTTCCAATTGGAAAGAACATTTCTACTAGGGTCTTTGCTAAACTTAAATATTAATGAAAGTTAAATTACATTTATATTATTTTCTAACATAGCAAGTTACTAAATTCTACCATAACATGAGAATCGATATGATTGTTCACAATTTGTTAAGATTCACGTACAGTCTCTGAATAGAAAATTACTTAAAACTAAGTATACTTGCCCTAGGAAATATAGTTGGGTGCGATAGTATTGTGTTTGAACTAGAGTTTCATTTAAAATTTGATGTAATTCATTGGGACCTTTGATCGGTCTGTATTTCAAAAAGTGATCAACACTGATACAAAATTTGGGACTAATATACTGGATTATTCTAAAAGAATAAGTCGATTTTATGACCCAATGCTTGAGTTATTAAGCATTGTCGTAAAACAAGTCACTGATACTTTGAAACAGAGGATTTTTAGGCTTTGAATGACTCACATAGTCGTTGTAGGTTGGTCCCATTTCACTGCTCGGTTGTTTGTTTACGCTTGAAATAGTAAGTTGACAGCAAAAGTTGTAACGATGCAGCGTGCTTTTCGATACCGATTCGATAACATCGCCTTTTCAAAAAAGAAATACGATGGCAATTTCAAAAATTTACAGCAAGCGCAACTGTTTGTGTAAAAGGAAAAAGATCGACTGCGAGTTTCGGAGGAGCAATTTCTTGAGTAAAATCCGAGAGAAACCAGATTAATTCATTTTCCAACGATTATGAGCATCGCCCTAATGGCATCTGATGATTTGAACTTTTCTCAAGAAAGAGTGCAACAGCGATGGACTGGTGGGAACGGGGCCCATGATCTTTCTTTGTGTTTGACCTAAACTCCATTGTATGTCACTCTTTCTTATGAGAATATGTAGAACATCAAATTTGCGTTCCCCTGTTACTCAATAATCTAGATGATTTTAAACATTGAATAACAACAATAGTCAACTCGATGAATTGTGACATGACTATTACGCGCGTGGGAGTTATTCTAATACCGCCTTGATGTTCCGTGCCGTGGGTAACGGCCACCTTGAAAACATGTAAGACATGAACTAAAATTTTATTATGAATAGAACATTATTGACTTTCTTGGAATTTTGTATTACTTTTCCTTAATATAACATTGTGCTTTGAAACCGGTTCATTCTTTTGGAACAGTCTATACGTTGGTAACAGGGGCAAAAGCAGATAATTTTTAATATCTGTAGATGCTTCAACTACGTCCCGAAAATATTAAAATTATATAATTATTTATTTTTGTTTTTAAAGAACCACTAAAGAACGCCTTATTTTAATTGCCCGATAAAAGTTTTACTTTATTATTTTATTGTACAACTACTTTATGTTATTTTTATTTTCGTTTTATTTAAGAATTGTGTAGATTTCGAATAGAGGCAAGTGTTTAATAATATTTATTATTTATTGAAGCTATGATAATAATAATAATCATAGCTTCAATAATTAATAAATATTATTAAAAACTTGCCTCTACTGTATGATCAATATCTCCATTTTCTTGTATAATTCAAACAATAACTTATTAATATGCTTAAATAATCATTAAGTTAATAAACATAAAAAGTTACAATAAATAAGTTCGCATGGAAGGCATTGCAGTCATCGTTAATTTAAATTATTAGAAAAATAGTAATTAGTATTGTGTATTTTGTTCGGAAACCCCTTCGTTTAAGATCGAATGCCGGCTTCGGCGTTCGGAACTTAGTCGAATTCTGCCTATTTCGCATGGCAGACGCGCATTCCGTCTTTAGTGTCTAGTTTTGTCCGTTTTTCTTTTCATGAACGGGGTTTTTATGTTTTAATTTGGATTGTACGCGACGTATACGCAATGAATGTAAGTACTAGTGTCCCTAATTCATTTTAAAAACATCCACTATGTGCCAAACTAACCTAAATAAAACACAAAACAGAGATCAATGACCATTGGGTGGGTTTTCTAGCTGGGATTTGCTTCGAGCACGGACGTACGTACCAACCGTCTTACCTTTTCTCGTCAATACGAAACTCCAGTTTTCTCGCGAACGCATTTCGATTCTTGAGGGTCTATTCATGTGGGTTTGTCTCCTTTGGTATAATTTGTGTTGTTGGAAATTTCATTTTGGACCAATTAATGGTCGGCAAAACAAGCTTTGAACTGTAAATTGTGCAGAATAATCTAAATTAGATGTAGTTAGTTTTGTAGTACTTGATTGACCTACAGCCTTAATATTTTGCAAACATAATTGTTTTCATACTACGCAGAAATAAGTAGGTAACATCCACAGATACTTTTTAATTTTTTTGGAGTAAATATGTTTTATTTATTTCATTATATTTTGTATTTTGACATTGATTGTGATCTTATAAATACAGTGTAATATTATAAATATTACGTGTAATATTTTTATTCTAAATGATTGCAATTGTAGTAAATCAAGAATAATTTTATCGTTATTATTCAATGCATCTTCGTAAACATTGTATACTAGTTTTACTCGTTATTTAATGTCCTTAGAACCCCTTAATAATATTCCTTCATTGGTGGATAACAGGACTTAATGAAAATTTACGTTAATTGCGTTTATTTCATAAAATCGCCTTTTCTTTTTTGCAATTATTTTGTCATCTATCCTAAGATATTTACGTCATTATTATCTTAGTATTGTAGAATACATATGTAAGGATTTGCAATTTAGAAAAGGATATACATAGAAGATATAGGATAGGACTACTATCAATTAAATTTTTTAACATAGACTGACACCATTAATAGAATCACATATTTTTATAGGTAAGTGTTCTACATACACATGTCATTGCTTAATTTGTTTATTATACATATTTACACATCATATCTGATTCAATATAAAAAGGATATGACGTATATGCCATTTATTTAGGTTTATTTTATTTAATCGTTTGTTCAGAGTTTTCGGCTTTAATTCTGGTACATAATGTGGAATTTTTCATCAGAATTTTGTTAAATAAATAGCTTTACATTATTATCTATTTTGTTGTGCTTGCTCTTGCAGGAAAGGGTTTAAAATTCAGAAAAATACACACCCATCTTTTTACGTTCATTAAGTTTTCTCATTTTTCTTATTGTATTAGATCTTTTTCAAGACTGCTGAGTAAGACAAATGATGCAATCAATTCATAGTTTGAAGTAATATTTATTCTAGTTTATTTAAAAATAATTTCGTTTTGTTTCTCAAATTTCATGATTTTCTATAAAAGGATATCTTTTTGTTTGATTGGCGTTTAATTATAATCTTGTTCGTATATTTTCATCAATGCTGCTTTTTTAAAAATTTTTTTCGTGTTAATTTCTTAGATCTGTAAATTGGTATTTTGCTGAAACCAAACAATTTTTCTTCTATATGTACTAAGATAGTTGTTTGTAGGTTGCCTCGAATATTCTCATATTTTTAGTAACTATATACATATATCTTGCAAAACTGTTTTCTTTTATATAACTTGTAAGTCCGTGTCTGATATGTAATATATTATATTATAAAAATCCGTGGTATTTGGTTGCAACACTTTCAAAAATCATAAGATTTAGAAAAAAAAAAATTAAAAAAGTTAGAAGAAAAGTAAATTTATGAAACCCCAACTTATTTTATTGTCTTTAATAAGTTGTGTTATTTTTGTTTATAGTTTAAAAATATATTATTCATGTAATCACATAAATTTCTATGAAAATTTCGTTTCAAGACTTAGTTGTTTTTAATTCCTCTATGTCTGACCCATAAATTCTTGTGAACTATTTCCAAACCTTTTCTATAATATTCAAGTTTTGAGAGTGTAAAGAATGTAAAGCTGTAATACCTCCTTTTTTTGGCTTTTTTTTGACTTTAAGGGTTTAAAAGAATGTACTCACTCTTATTAATTCTCTTAGAAATCTGTTCGTTCGAATATCCTTTTTATTTAGTGCTTTTATTCTTCTTAATTTTTCAAGCATTAGATTTTTACCGTTATTCATATACGTTTTCTAAGTTAGTCATTGATTTCTTTCCAGTGCACTTAGAAATATTTCTAAAGGTTTACATAAAACACTATATTTTACATCGTATGTTTAATTACTTCTTTGATTACAACCAAGTGGAATAAACCGTAAAAATTGGTAAGAATTGTATATAAGATCAGGAACGTAGATTTGCAGTGTCTAGTTTCAAGAAATATTTGAAATATTTTTGAATCATGAAATCCATATTGTTTTGGAATTCATATTTCTCAAAAAAACTATTGTAAATCATAAATTTATATCTCGTATCATATATTATTGGTTTTTTACTTCTCCTTGGTTATTAACTATTGTTTAAATAGTTTCGTAGTATTGATCACGTTTACTTTGTTTACCAATTTATCGATGTATGTCTCATTAGATGTTCCATTTATTCCTTTACCTACATGAAGTTTTGTTTAAAAGAAATTACTATTCAAATATACTTATTTAAATGAATTTCCGTATTCGAAGTACCGATTAAAGATACTTTATTGTATTTCCTTAGATATCATAGAGTTCATCTTCGATGTTTCAATTACAAGATTAATTTAATTAAAATCATGACCATAAAATGGAATATCGGTTTTGAGAAAAGAAGTCGAAAGAATTCTGTATTCACTGGATAAGGTGAATATGGAATGCAAGAGTTCTATATTATATATAATATTGGTTGCGTTTTTGTCTATAAAATCGAGAACAACTTTCTTTTGTTGTTGTTTGTCTAATGCTTACTGTTTGGCCAATACCATGGTAACTAGTGAATAATAATAATCCATGCCTTAACATCCAGCCACAACTTAATGCAATTTCAGGGCACGCGACCGACCATGAAGTATTATTACGCCCGCGCTCGTGGTGCGGTTTAAAATTTTTTATTATCAGAATTTCCTTAAACGGGAAAGGGAAATTACGAAAAATCTTCACAGACAGCTGGGCGTCCGATGCGATCTCCAGACCCTTGAACCCACCACTGAGCTTTAATTCATCTTTGAAACGCCATTTTTTGATAATTGTTCTGTCTCATGATTATATTTTAATGTGTCACTATTGGTCACTATTGATAGGCTTTTTCTACTACTACTTTTCTACTTATTCAATGTCCATTAAATTCGTGAATCGACCATATAAAATGAAGGCATTTATTTTTGAGAAATGATTATCATAAAAACTTCTTGCGCCATTTTAAGTGTATCATAACAGTAATTTTTTGTTCTGGTGCCAATCGAAAGTAATTTTGTTGCATTCTGCTTCCGGTAAAATTTTTAACTGAGAGTCTCGGACTTCTTACATGTATGGTGTCTTTTTAAATATCGACCACCAGAATGAAAATTTTATTACATTTGTAGTTCTTCTTTAAATATTCACACAAAAATATAAATATTATAGGACTTCTTACTAGAAGTATTATAGTTACATACATACAGTGGATCTTTCAATAGACGCTATTATTTAATGTAACAATATAATGTTGCTTCCATCCATCTCATATAATTTCCGCTTAACAGTGAGAGATAAAACGTAACTAAAACTTCAAATGTTTGTCTTCCGGACATTCGATTTCTATAATGGAAATACGTAGAGGTTAATATAAGATAGAAAAAGAGGGAAAATATTAGAACAATTTTGATTAACTGCTACTTATTTAGTGCGTTAATCATATTCTGAAGTGTGATGATATTTGTTGATTAACTTGTTCTGCTTATATTTAATATTTCTTTTTGTTTTATTTTATTAATTTCCCTTTTATATTATACAAATAATTCAAAATAATTATATTTCATAATAATTATATTACAGTACATAATTTCATCACCAAGAACTATTGATTTAATTAATATGAATAATAATATATGATATGAGTTTAAGGACCCATTTGATGAACTGTATCAACTTAGTTTCTAAACTTAAATAAATTATATTTCGTATTAAATTGAATTTAAATCTAATATCTAAGTCTCAGATTTGTATCTAGTGTAATTGAAAACATTTCCTTTGATTAAATTTTAAATAAGCCCTAAACATTGGCAATATTTGTTTTATAGAGCTATTTATAATTAAGAAAACGGATATTAAAATCTATAAATATTTGACTAATTGGCTACTACTTACTCTTGTAATATTAATAAATAAAAATTTGTTTAATATAGAGGGAAGTTGTAAGAATTGTCTTTAACAATACATTTTAATTTTCATTTCCATTTATGTACGTCCAAACAGTATTTACTTTGCTTCTTTATAGCTCGTTTTTGTGCACTCCTTCCTACAATTTTTAATTTAGGGTTTTCCAGACAATAAAAGAAATAAGGAAACGTTTCTTTTTTTATTACATTTTTATGATTTAATTGGTGTTACATTGTAGCTTGCTTTTTTTTGTCTGATAACTTTATAACAAACGCTGATGAATATTTAATATCAAAATAAAATTTTTTTGATATTGCAATTATGAGAAAATAATTGACCTAATTTTATGATTTCAATTTATTTACTGTTGTTACACACTACTGTACAAGATAGAACACATATGAAACATCGTTTGTTATTATATAGCAATACACATATGTTTATCTATGAGAAAAATACTTAAATCACCGGAAATTCAAGGAACTGCTGCTGAGATTCTTTGATTGCATTAGACTTGCCAGGATTAAACTTTATAGTAACAGAGTACAGTTTATGACAATAGTTATTATACACAGTCTGTTTCAGAGAGAACGGAACTTTTTCAAAATAAAAAAGCTTACTATTTTGGTAAAATTCATTTATTTTATTTAAAGTAGTCGCCTTTGGCTTCAATACAACGTTTTGCACGGTCAATTAACATGTCGAATGAATTTTTAAGTTCATCTTTAGAGATGTTCTTCAAGATCGTAGTCGACACTTTTTTAATGTCTTCAACGTCGGCATAACGCTTTCCTTTCATCGGCAAATGCAGTATGGAGAATAGATAGAAATTACAGGGGACCAAATCCGATGAAGACAATGACGTACTGTGTTGGTTTTATACTTTAAATATGTGCAGTTTATTAGCCATTTTTGTATTTAGGTAATAAAATCCCTTTTCCTTTTAACATTGTGCATAAACTAAACTATTTCGTGTAAAAATTGTCATGTAATCATTGCTCGATATCATTCCATGAATCACCGACTTTCGCTCTCAATATACAATGGTAATGGTAAAACTAAGAATTGAAGCGTTATACGGTAAAAAAAGAATTTTACTTAAAATGTTTACTTAAATAATGCAAAATTTTATAATCGTTTAGCGTGAAGTAAATAATGTATGCATTGTAATAAATGGATAAATATTTCTTATAGCAATATGCGATATAAACAGCACAAGAGCATTTCAAAATTAAAATTAGATAGGTATTATGTTTACTATTTCATTAAATTGTAAAAATTATATTTTAATATTAAATATTTTATGCCCCGAATCGCACCTGCAAATGAGAGAAAGTGCCCATGTCCACGGATGAAATTTTTATACACATTTATATACAAAATTAGTAACACAGTTACATTATATTAGAAGATGTTCAGATCATTACTTTCTTGTTTGATTTAGTTACGGTATAATCATTTCAGGCAATTGAATACTCGAAAATTTGATAAGATTAGTAAGATTAAGAACATTAAAAAAATAAGTGGTTAATACTACACCCCTATAATTAATTTTTTTAGTCATACATATGAAGGGGAGGGTACATTTACAGAAAAATTTACAAGTGTGCTTTTAGAATACGATTTTATTGTTTTGAATAGATTGTGGAAAAAGTAATGACTCTCTATTTAGTCATGTCGTATTATCTTCTAAGGCAAATCTTTGTATTTTCGCTATGTGGGTTTATTTTTGTTTCTCGTTTACCCAGGGAAGGGAAAAAATTTAAGGTATTCGACGAAGACGTTGAATTCGATAGAGTTGAAAAGGAAACACGATGGAAAGATTCATGTGAAAAGGATAGTGCCTAAGTTCGTAATATAAATGATAGAGATTTACTGATGCTATTAATGTAACACGTACGAAAAAAAATAAAACGTTAGGCTATCCTACAAAAAATCTACAAATCAAATTACAGATATACCAAAGTACAGGAAATGAAAAAAATGTCTGCAAAGTTTGTTTTGAAGATTATACAGCCTACCTCAATTGAACGCGAAAGGTTATAGGCGTTGTAAAACTTTAGTTTGATTGAATTATCCCTCAACTGTCAGTCCTTTTTAAAAGGTTGTTTTTGAAGCATTAAATGAAATCCAAATATACAAATATTATAAAAAGCTTTAACGATATTCTCAACGTCGTCAATTTTTGTTAAAAAATTATCACTGTTGCTTCCTTATTAAAATATTTGTTAATTAAATTTACAGTATATTTTTAATCTTTAATTGAATTTAATTTATTGAAAACATTTTTATTTGATTTTTTAACAAAATTTTACAATCTTAACTAACTTAAATTTCCCGGATTTCCTGCTTCTTTGCTGTACATTAATAGTGTTTACATATTTTAAAAAGGAAATTTAAGGGTGGATTAGCCTTAGATAGAAATTTTAAGCAACATACTACAAAACCTAGTCGATTAAAATTCAACACGACATAAACGTACATATGTAAAGGATTTTGTAATAGGGACTTGACAACTTTTAATTCAATTTGTGAACGCACACTTTCACTAATCATCGAACTGTCACTGTCAATTTATTCAGTAAACTTAACATTTTCATCATGGTAAAGTACACGAATGAACGTCTGCAAATTATAAAAATATACTACAGAAATTCGGAGTCGGTGACCGCTACTTTAAGAGCGTTAACTCCGATTTTCGGTCGTAATTCTCGCCCTAGTAGACTGGCAGTAACAAGTTTAGTGCAAAAATTTGAGTCTACATATTCGTTGTGTGATGTTGCCGTGCCAGTGAGACAACGGGTTGCTCGAAGTGTCGAAAATATCGCTGCCGTTGAAACGTCCGTAGCAAGTGATCCAAATCAGTCCATTCCACTTCGCTCTCAAGAGTTGGGCATCGCCCAGACAACTTTATGGCGAATTTTGCGTAAGGATCTTGGTTTACACCCATACAAGATCAAGCTGACTCAAGAATTGAAGCTGATGGACCATTTGAAGCGACGTACGTTCTCCGATTGGGCTCTGGAAAAGATGCGTCAAGATGATCAATTTCATCGCAAAATCATTTTCAGTGACGAAGCTCATTTTTGGCTAAATGGGTTCGTCAATAAGCAAAATATGCGTTATTGGTCGGGTGAAAATCCACATGTGCTTCATGAAACACCACTTCATCAACAAAAAATAACTGTTTGGTGCGGTTTGCATGCCAGCGGCGTCATAGGGCCATATTTTTTCGTCGACGATAATGATCGTCACGTTACTGTGAATGGTAATCGTTATCGCGCCATGATTACCGATTATTTTTGGCCCGAATTGGAAGATATGGACTTGGACAACATGTGGTTTCAGCAGGACGGTGCCACAAGCCACACAGCACACGTTACAATCGATTTATTGAAGAGTAAGTTTGATGAGCGTGTTATCTCAAGAAATGGGCCAGTCGATTGGTCGCCTCGTTCGTGCGATTTAACGCCTCTAAACTTTTTTCTTTGGGGCTACGTCAAGTAATTGGTCTATGCCAACAAGCCGACAACGTTGAAGAGCTCAGAGCCAACATTGAACGCGAAATAGCAGCCGTCGTGGCCGAATTGTGTGGCCGAGTCATCGAAAATTGGGTCCAACGAATCGACCGCTGCAAACGTGCCCGCGGTGGCCATATGAACGAAGTCGAGTTCCATTCATAAATGTTTTGATTGTACTTCAACCCGATAATAAAGTTTTTGAAATATCTCAAATGGTCTGCATTTTATTTTGAAAAAAAGTTGTCAAGTCCTTATTGGAAAACCCTTTACATATGTACTTCGAAAGTACTTGCTCGTACTTGTTACATAGTGCAGCAAAATTACCTCGACTTTGATTGAAAAGAACATCTGTGAGTAGTTAGAATAATTATGAAAGTTTAATTTTAGAAATAAAATTGACCGAAAAAACAGAATACTGAAAATATAGTAAAATATTCTAGGTAACCTTACACTCGTAAGCAGTTACATATGTACGTACACTACCCCAGCCATAAATGAAGGATAACATACAATCGATAGAATCGCCCTGTTTTTATACTGGGTTTTGGTAGGGACAATTGAAATTACAGATGTGAGTGTGTTTCTGGGAAGTTTACCAATAATATCCGGATCATTATGTAAATTAACTAATCATATTTGTTAGTGTAAAATATAATTTCCTTTAATCCTTTTATGACCTGTATTCAGTATTAATACTTTTCCTGAAAATTTTTATTTCAAAGGGTTTTTTTTTATATCACAAGATTATAATAGCGCTAAGAGACAATTTATGGGAATATGTGGTACCACACGGAATGTTGCAATCTAAGAAAAATTTAGTATTCGTCTAGAATCTGTCCGAGTAAGTTGTAATACGAGTATTCGTGAACAGACATACAAAATGCCCAAAAGAAAGGAACTGAGTGCGGAAATTCGTAGTACTATAATAAATAGCATTACCCAAAGAAAAATTGTCACTGCAGACAATGACGCAAAAATTAAAATTAACATATCATGCAGTGCAACGTACAGTAAAAAGGTATGTACATAATAATGGGTGCAATGCAACCAACAAAACGTGTCGGGAGACCAAGGTTGACGACTTGACAAGAAGATTTGCGACTGGAACTGTTACCTAAACGGAATAGACGGTTAGTAGCTCCACAGCTTCGCGCAGAACTAATAAAAATCGTGGAAAATTCGGTGTCGCTGCTACCGTACAAAGACGTTTATCAAAGGCAGGATGGAGTAAAAGGGCGTTTTGCTGTACGTAAACCATTGCTACGATCACAAAATCGTTAAACACGATTACAATGGACCAAGGAATGTCAACATTAAGATATGGAAATGTGGAAACGGATTCTGTGGACGGATGAATGCAAGTTCCAAGTGTTTGGAAGTAATCGGCGCGTTTATGTTTGCAGACGAGTTAGCGAAAGAACGATACCAGAATGTGTTGTGCCAACAGTTAAACACGGTGGAGGTTCAGTTCTTGTTTGGGGATCATTTTCTTTTAATGATTTTGGAGATTTGTATAGAATTGACGGAATGTTAAGAAAAGAAAAATCTTTGAAAATTTTAAAGCAACCTGCAATTCCGTTCGGAATTAAATTGATAATAGAAGGTTTTTATTTCCAACAAGATAATGACCACAAACATGGTGTTAAACTTTGTAAGGACTATGTGAAACAAAAAAGGACTTCTTCTAAATATGGTTCGCCCTCCACAATCCACCGACATGAATCCTATCGAATTGCTGTGGGATGAGCTAGATAAAAAAGTGAGAGAACACTGTCCAAAATGTCAGCAACAGCTGTAGGAACACCTTACAAATGTTTAGAACAATATTCCAGTTGAAACTCTCCAAAAACTTGTGTTGAGATTACCCAAAATTTGTAAAGAAATTATTAAGTGTAAAGGCGGATATTTTGACGAAAGTCGCTTAGAATAAAAAGTGCTAATTTTTCTTAATAGAACTAATTGTATTTCGTTCTATAAGGACAAATAGTTTATTTTTACAGTAATTACATTTTTATTTGTATATACATATATGTTTTACCGTAAGTGTACCATTTTTTTGTATTTTACCTGCAGTGATCCCTAATTTATGACCGGTAGTGTAGGTACTAATATAAAGGGAAACTCACTCGGTCCCTATTAATTTTTATAATTTATATTTTTACCTTAAATTTTTGCAATGTTTAATTATCTTTTACACCCATGTTTTTCTTTAATTTAAATCTTTTATGACAAAAGAAATATTCGTTTTCATAGACGTGTAGATTAATTTTCGCGGGTAATACGTGTATGTGACTTTGCATATATCTAATTGTGTTGTTAATATATGTATATTCTTCTACTTTCTCTAAGCTTATTTTAGATTACATATTTTTGAAGCGTATGTCGTTTAGATACACCTTATCTTCTTATAATCAACGGTTATCAACTATTTGTACAGGATCATGTGTGTAAATAAAGCGGTTTTACACGTTTTGCGTAATGTTTTTACGAACTTATGTGCATGATAGGTATACTTTTAAGTCAGTTTCTCTCAAAACAATTGGAATATTGTTTTTAGTATTGTTATTAGTATTTGATGTTTTTAAGTTTTTATTGGTTTCGTTAATTTTATGGCATCGTTAATATTAATAAATGTAAATAATTTGTTTGTGGACGATTCACTGTGATAGACCACGTATTTTTATTTCCTATTTAGATAATTTTAGAAAGATTAAATTATATTATAAAATTAAAGTGTTTATTTATGTAGGTTATGGCTGGGTGCTTATTTTTAATACAAAGATTTAATTTCTTTAATATAAGTAAAGAGCTTCCATAAAACTTTGAATATTACATAAAGATGTGAAACATTGTATGATGGACTTTCGAAGACTACCTATGAAGCGAAAAAAAATTAAAATTAAATTCTTAATTTGACTTAAATATATACGAGAATGATTTGACGAGAAGTGCATTTACAAGTGAACATACTTCTCTTCAACTTCAACAAATCCCAAATAGTTTAGGACACTTTACCCACCATATGCGTCTTGGCTTTATTTGGTGGAGAACTACCAGTTCATTTTTTGTTTTTATGGTGGGTGCCGAACTGGATAATTGAGGATATTGAGGACTCACACAACGAATACGCGACAAAAGACACTTTATAACACCAAGATAATATAAGTATTGACTGTTTGACTAGTTGGTACAAACTCTTTGTGCACTATGGTTTCGAATCATAAAACCAAATCAACATTGTCTTCACTTTTGACTTCTCCAAATGGCTTTTTTTGAATCTTTCTTCGCTGGGATACTTCCATTTAGAGCTTTGACGCTTGGTCTTTGGATCCTATTGAAAACACCACGTCTCATCGCTGGTGATAATACCTGAAGTTTTCATCCTTTTTTGAGTCTTTAATCAAGTTTGTACAATGTTGAATTCGGAGCAGTTTTTGATTATCAGTTAGCTTGTGTGGTACAAATCTTGCACAAATCTTTCTCAGTCCCAAATGCTGTGTCAAAATGCCATGAATCAAATCGAATAATAAGCAAATACATCTTTAATTTCTAATATTATATTTAAAAAAGAAATAAGACCGGTAACCGCAGAGAACGGACAAAATCACAAATTTTAAATATTTTAAACACGGAGAAGTAGATGTTATTATAATATACTTATATATAAATTATGATTTAGTAATATTTTAAAATGATAGTTAAAAAAATTAACATGACAATCGATTATCATAAAGAGCGAGAATAATTTGTTAAATATTGAACCAATATAATACTCGTACAACGTCGATGTAAGTTTTATTTGCTGCGTAAGGGACGGAATGCTAGACCCGAATAAACTAAGGGGAATGAATCGTATACAGAATATTCTCTATTTTGTATCACTCGGTATTCGAGATTCAGCAAATCACAATACAACGCAGCGCCTCACTACATTTCTTACCAGTGACATTTAATTTGAAACTTGCTGTAAATTTTTATTTTATGGACAAATATTTGGTCGAATTTTAAATCAGTTTGTGTGTTCGTATTTGTTGAATGCACAACTTTTGCACAGTGATGTTCTAGAAAGTGGCCTAGATAACATTTAATCAGGTTTTTCTTCCTAGTTTTTTTCAATTGTTTCCGTACCTAAAGTAAAGTTTCTCTTTTATAGTTTGTAGAATTTCGTTAAGTTCGAAAATCATATAATGTATTTATACATAAATTTCTGAAAAATTTAGTTAAATGTGAATAGGCGATTTTAGCAGATATAAATGTCTTATATTCATTACATTCGTCCTTGATGCCAAGTACTTTGTATATTTAATGATTAAAAAGTTGTTTGGTATAATGTAATACTGCATTGTAAGAAAATAAGTAAACATCGTTCGTTATGCAATAGTAGGACTGCTTAAAGATGTTAAAGATATATTAAAATTGAACTCTTGTGAGATCGATGTACGTTCTTTTTTTTAATTTTCATTTAGGTCGAGAAAATATTGAAGTTAGCAGTTAGTTATAAAACCAATCTCCATGGTTTTGTTACTTGTGCCTATAATTGACCATTGAGATTCGTTTGAAATGTACATTATACAAAATTATTAAATCGATTTCAAACAACATATAATCTTTCTATATGACGAACGCAGAGATACGTCTTTAATTACTTTAGGAGGTAGATAGGAATAATTACAGGGGTTTGTGCTCGTAAACTAAAATATTTACGCTGCATCATTCTAGTACTTCCACATTCCACATTTGACTTTGTCCCACTTTTCGAAGGGTTAATTTAGCAAGCAATAAACCAAATAATTGTGTACTAAATAAATAGGTGCGATAATTTAATAAGCTAATTTCAATATTGTTATTACTACCGCCGGACATTCTTCACATTCCAATGTTTAATTAAAAAAATTTGAAAAATATTTGGATAGTTAAATAACTCGAATAATCAAATGAATGTTCAATTATTCGAATACTCGGATATTCAAACATTGATTATTCGAATGCTCAAATTTTTAAGTATCTTATAGGTTTATTTAAAAAAGTCTTTTCTGGTATTATAAAAAGGAAACTTTTAAATGAAGAACAAATTGATAATAAATCTTTAATGCGTATTTTTGATATGAGTACATTTAAATTATAAATTGGTGGTTCAGACAAGTTCAGACATTATTACCTGCTTTGGAGAATGTTTGTTTCGATATTGTGAAGGTAGCGGGAATATAGAGCAATTGCAAACGGTGATAGGTTTTTATCCTTATTTTCGTTATTCTTCCAACACCGAAAACACGTGTTTTAGCCTATACACCACTGGAATTAGGGCCATCATCTTCATTTTGTTTCCAAATGAATACAAAATGTCCAAAACCGACTTCTTTATGGGACCCATATTAATTTCAATAAAGGAATCCCCTTCGTTCTCCAAAAGATTATTTAAATATTCTTTTGTTTTTAAAAAGATTGCAAAAAATTGTTCTTTATTTTTAAAATGTTGACCTAAGAATGCAAAAATCCCATCAAATATTTCAATTTCTGGAACACCAGTCAGTGAAATATTGCCATGAAAAGCGTCCGTAAATCTTGATTTGGATTCTAATATCAGGTTGTTACATATGAAATGTCCGATTTTGTAAGGAATAAAAAAAGTCTAAATTTAAAAAAATATAAATATTTATTCTGCAAATTCTGCTTTGTTGCCAAAGGTCTGGAAGCTGAAAAATTCCCTTTGAAAAGAAATCTAGGTTTTGACGGCTCACATATAGCTCAAATACTGCTATTACAGACTCCCGGTCAGGGAAGTCCCTATTTTTTAAGTGATTGTCTAAACTTCGGAAAAAATGAAAATCAGTTGGTGAAAGGTCAAGTGAATAAGGTGGGTGAGGGAGAATTTCGTAACCAAATTCCGAAAGTTTTTGGATTGTCTGTCGTGCAACATGAGGTCTTGCATTATCATGAAGAAGTATGGGTCCATGTCTATTGACTAGTGAGGGCTGCAAGCGGCTCAATTTTCCATGCATAGTTTCCAGTTCGGCACAATAGGACGCTGCCGTGATGGTTTCACCAGGTTGCAAAAATGAATAGTGAATAATACCCTTACTGGTCCACCATACAATCACCATAATCTTTCGCGGGTGAAGTGATGCTCGTGCAGACTGTCTTCGTGCTTCACCTCAATCTAACCATTGTCCTGACCGTCTCCGATTATCAAAAAGTATCCACTTTTCGTCACACGTTACCACTCGATGAAGAAACGGTTCAACTTTCTGTCGATTAGCCAAAGAGGTAGCCACCTCTATGCGGCACCCATCAATCGAGTTTCTTCACTTTGCCAATCGAAGAAAGGTGACGACTAATGGTGGCAATGGAAATGTTTCTACTTTCAATTTCTACACGCAACTCGTTGTCATTAACGGTGCTACGCGCATATCCGCGAGGCTCATTTTCCAAATCAAAATTTCGCTCGCTGAATTTTTTAAACCATCACCGTAATGTGCGTTCATTACACGTGGTTTCACCGAACGTCTGATTAGTTTCTCGCGTTGCTGCAGCTGCATTTCATCCCTTTTTAAATTGAAAGAGGTAAATTGCCCGAATATCTCTTGCCAACAGCATTTCCATAGGCGAGACAAGGACAGGTGTATTAATCTTTCTAAGAAATGGAACAGGTACACACTTCAAAATAAATACCCTTTTCTACAAATACAATAATAATTTTCACCAAAAACATACATGTCTTCACACAGGTGCGATTCAGTTCAGACTGAAGGAAAAAACGGACATTACATTTGTAACAACCTGATAGTAACATATCCTTTACCTTTTTTTTTTAAATAATCTGATTCATCCCCATTCACTGAGATAACAGCATTAATGAAATTCCTGGTTAAAATTCTGGTGATAATAACGTAGTAAACAAATCAAAAGGCTGTGACAATTGCAAAATGTTTTCAATAACATTCCATTGCCTGATTTTTTTTGTGACTGTTCAATCTGATAAAACATAGCTTTACGCTGTTTTATTAAACTCTTTAACTTAAACAATTTTGATTTCTAGCTTGTTCTTACGTTGTTTTTTAGTACAAACGTCTTTGAGTTTCCATTATGCTGTTCATTTAGTCCGGTCACATTTAAACTAATGTTCATTGTTTTATGGTTGTAAGTAGTAACCGATTGGGATTGATCCTCGTAAATAGATTCCAACTTTGACTTTATCGTTGGTTTTAATCTTCAAAAATAAAAACTTAACCCAGTTTTTTCATGTTTGAAAACAAGTTAAAACAGTTCACTTTCTATTCAAACAACAAGCGCTCTTACAATCAAAATGAACGCATATTTTGATAGTAATGCTTTGAAAGAGTGCTTGGTCCAAAAATAAGTAAGATTTTTTATTAGTTCTACCATCTTTCATCAGGCTCAGTAACTACTGATCCGCCCTTGTAATTTAACCTAAAATGTATGTATACAAACTGAAATATTTTAACAAAAATTCTTATATAATTAATGTCCTATAATTCGGATCGGATCGAATCATATCTTGAATCTCTATTGAGAGAACGATATCGGACTTGATCCGGATATTTGTCTGTGTAAAAAATGTGCAAAAGAGCAAATTAAATCATTTGGCAATATTTAGCTCCTCCAATAATATTTGCAGAATTGTTATGTACATATATTTTTAAGTAGCATAGCAGGGAAATTATTAAGACTCACAATAAGTTACCTGGGGCAAATCAGTAATTAGCGAGCTTAGATAAGAAAGCATTCGATCAAAATGTCTTGCTACCCAGTCTAGTTTTTAAGTACAATGGTGTATTCGTTATTACTTAAACTAAAAATCTTTCGGAGCATATCTCAACTTCGTTAAATTGAGGGGCGAAATGAGTTCTTGTTCACATTTATGGTCCAGAATAAACAAATGCAGCACCCATCTTGAACATAATTTTTCATTCATTATGTAAAATCGAAACCACTGATCCATATGAGATGTGTAGAGCCTCTATTACTTAGCATAATTTTATTTAAGGATTATCTAGCACCATATATATTTTTAATGATTTCTGAAGTACAAACGTCTTTTGAGCTTCCATTGTGCTGTTCATTTAGTCCGGTCGCATTTAAATTAATGTTAATCGTTTTATGATTGTAAGTTGTAACCGATTGGGATTGATCCTCGTAAATAGATTCCTACTTTGATTTTATCGTTTGTTTTAGTCTTTAAAAATAAAAATTAATCCACTTTTCTTATGTTTAAAAACAAGTTAAAGCAGTTCAGTTTCTATTCAAACAACAAGCGCTCTTAGAATCAAAATGAACGCAAATTTTGACAGTAATGCTTGGACGAAAAATGACAAATAAGTAAGATTTTTTTAATAGTTCTGCCATCTTTCATCAGGTTCAGTAACTACTGATCCACCCTCGTAATTTAACCTAAAATGTATGTATACAAACTGAAATATTATATAGAAGAACTGAACGATCTTATAAGAGACCTGAATCTCTCAAAGGAATCCGCTGAATTACTTGCATCCAGATTAAAAGAAAAAAATCTACTTTGTCCAGGTACTAATATTACATTTTATCGTAAAAGAGATAAGGATCTGCTGCCTTTTTTCGCTCTGGATAATGACTTGGTATTCTGTAACAATATAAAAGGGCTCTTAGAAAAAATGGGTTTGCCTGAATACACTCCAAATGATTGGCGCCTTTTTATTGACAGTTCAAAACGTAGTTTAAGATGTGTTCTTTTACATAACGGTAACAAATATGGCTCAATTCCTATTGGTCATTCTACTACCATGAAGGAAGAATATGAAACAATTGCATTAGTTTTAAGAAAAATCAAATACGAAGAACATCAGTGGGCAATTTGTGTCGATTTAAAAATGGTTAACTTCCTCCTTGGACAGCAGAGTGGTTATACAAAATATCCTTGTTTTTGTGCCTTTGGGACAGCAGAGATAAAAATGAGCACTTGGTTAAAAAAAATGGCCTTCAAGAGATGTCATGATTCAAGGAAAACAAAACGTGATCAACGAACCTTTGGTTGCAAGAGAAAAAATCTTACTTCCGCCCTTGCATATCAAGCTAGGCTTAATGAAGCAATTTGTGAAGGCTTTAAATCGAGATGGAAATTGTTTTGGGTATTTATCACGTAAATTTCCTGGCATTAGCACGGAAAAACTAAAAGCTGGTATATTTGATGGTCCTCAAATAAGGCAACTTGTTAAAGATCCACAATTCACCACATCAATGAACGAGACTGAATCTAACGCTTGGTGTTCATTTGTTCAAGTAGTACAAAATTTTCTTGGCAATCATAAAGCAGAGAATTACGTAGAATTAGTGGAAACTATGCTTTCAAATTTTAATATTCTCGGCTGTAACATGAGTATAAAAGTTCATACCTCCACAGCCACCTAGATCGTTTTCCAGAAAACTTAGGTGATTGTAGTGAAGAACAGGGGGAAAGATTCCATCAGGATATTAAAACTATGGAAGATCGTTATCAAGGACGATGGGATAGCCACATGATGGCGGACTACTACTGCTGGAGCCTTCAGCGAGACTGCCCTAGTAAACTCCATTCTAGAAAGTCGTATAAAAGAAAATTTTTATGTGATTAGTGTAGTAATGTAATTATGTAAATTAAGTTTTTGCAACAAATACTTAAATCCATGTGTCTTTGTTTTTTAACTGTCAATAGTAATATATATTATAACAGTTATAACGTAAAATATATACACAATTTTTTAAAAAAATCTCAAAAACTAGATCTGATAGACCAAATCTGAGAACTTTTTTACATTCTGCATCCAAAAATTTCCCAGGAACAGTTAAAAAATCACAGGCACCAAAATGTGTGTTGGCCTGTGTTATTAAAGACAGTTTATTCGAAGTGGTCGCCTTCTGCATCTATACGTTGGAAACTACTCTGTAGATTACGTACTGTTTCTAGCAATGTTTCTGTTGTTGCTTCGAAAATAGTTCACCTCAAACACTGAAAATTTGATTCATGTTTCTTACGAAAGATTCTAAATTTGGAAGACTTTCTTTATAAGCAGTATCTTCAAAAACATTCTATAACGGATTGTTGTGAGGATGAGATCAGGGCTATCAGACGGTCAATGAGAACAGGGTAATAGAATTTAGGGGAAATTGTGTCGGAAATATTGGTCATAAATTTTATTGCTTTAATCCGTATAAGGTGTTGATGTATTAGATAAATTGATAATGAAGTTTAAAAAATTTGGCAATATATTACGACAGGTACAGTAGATAATTTGAAAGATAGAGATCGAAGAAGAGGAACTACTCAGAAAGAAGATGCGCTAATTGTACGACAAATAAAAAATAATCCTGCAGTTTCGTGTCAAGAAATTGAAGAATACTTGAAATTAAACGTTTCCCAGAAAACTATCGTGCGTATAAGATCTGCTAATTTTAAGGCATGTACATCTCGTAGGAAACCATACATTAGCGCTGTTAATGAAAATAAATTTTTAGAAAAGTTTATAAATAATAATAGTAATAATAATAATAATAATAATAATAATAATAATAATAATAATAATAATAATAATAATAATAATAATAATCTATGCCTTCACATCCTCAACAACTTAACGCCAATTACAGGGGGCTTTGGCAGATCATGGTTTATTATTACGCCCACGCTCTTGGTACAGCTTAAGCTCTATACCTATCAGCATTTGCTTAAACGGCAAATAGAAACCACGAAAAAGACTTTCCCGGATAGCAGTTTATTGGATTCGAACTCGAGACCCCTGGCGCGATAAACCAGTGACTTACAACTGAGCTATCAGCCGGTTAATAAAAATTCCAATTCCGTTTTGGAAAAAAGTTGTATGGAGCCATGTAAACAAATTTCAACTTTCGGACAAGAAAGCAGAGAAAAAAGTGGTAGAGAAGACCGTCCATTGCCTAACAAGATAAACACTAAATCCATGTAATTTGATGGCGGATCGATAATGATATGGGGCTATCTTTCATGGTATGGAGTAGGAGATTTGAATTGAATTAATTAAGACCTCTTTCATAGAAATAATTAATGAAAGTTTAGAGAAAGTTTAGTTTGTATGTGGTCAAAACGGATATAGAATTTGAATGTCTCTTCCAACAGGTCAACGACCCGAAACATACCGCTAAGAAGAAATTTTTCGCATAAAATAGAGTAAAGTTATTGGAATAGTCACCTCAATCGCCAGATTGTAATCTGATTGAGAATTTGTGAACAGTTTTAAACCAAAAATCCAAATTATAAACAGGGAATACAATTTTTTAGAACGTTACAGGATTCCTGGCAAGAAATTGATTTTGAGTTACTCAAAAACTTAGTAGAAGGCATTCCACGACTTTTGTAGGCTATAATTGCAGAAAAAAGAAGCAATACGAAGTATTTCAATAGGTTTGTTTTTATTTCCTATTGTACTCTTGTCTTATTTTTAAAATCTTTATTGCTTTCCTCTTTAATATTATATATATAAAATAATAAGTTTGTGAAAATTTTATTTCTAGAGTTTTACTTTATTGCATGTTTTTTGTAATTTGTTAAATAAATGTAATTAAAATTTAGAGTATATAAATCGCATAGTGCCTACTCAATTTTGTCCCTGACTGTAAATGGTGTTTAAACAAGTGCTGATTTACATATCTTTGATGATATGTACGAGTATGAAATTTTTTCTTGTTATTTCGTAAAATTTCG
This sequence comes from Dermolepida albohirtum, assembly GCA_031893035.1. Taxonomy (NCBI): domain Eukaryota; kingdom Metazoa; phylum Arthropoda; class Insecta; order Coleoptera; family Scarabaeidae; genus Dermolepida; species Dermolepida albohirtum. Next base: position 37,768 of record JAVIWB010005177.1, read on the forward strand.
CAATTTTGACAGCATTCATGGCTAGACTGTGTATACGTGTATACAGACCGGAAGATAAAAAGGAAATGTTTCTCAAGCCATTAATTGACTAAAAGTAACGGTTTGTCCCAATGTAACATTTGTGGGAGTGCTGTATCTGTAAGTAGAACAGACAGTTCTAAAGATTATTCCGATAATTGCTGATAATTTGTTTAAAAAAAGGGATTAAGATGAGATATGAAGATACATTTTAAAATTACTAAAAGTTATTTTATTAGTTTTCAATTAAATATAGTTTTATAAAAGAATGTGACAACTTCCGTTACACATCCACTTCAAACATTTGTTGACATTTTATTATTGAATTTACGAATTTCAAGTTTCACAAATGATTTATGTTTGCCTTAAGTTTATAATTATTCAGGAAAATATTGAAATTTATTTGTATTTTTGCTGAGCTATAGTGAAAATAGTTTTCTAAAAGAGTAGATAAATTGAGTTTAATCTGCTGCCGCCTCGTAAACTAATTAATTAGATTTAAGACGCAGGGGTTGGGGGTGAATGTTTCGAGCAGGGAATGGTTTTAAATCCGGTATGTTTTTTTTGTAACGCGACACAGGAAGAACAAGAAGTCATATTTAGAAATCTGACGGCATAAAACGAATATGACGGTCTGTGTCTTCAATTAGTCTGTTTCCTGTTCTCTCTTTAATTTTTTTTGTTGTAAAAATTTTATATACTGTCTGTTCTATTTTCGAAACTGGAAAGATGTAACATTTTAATAATAATTACGATCTTCCAGCACCATAATTTTCGTCTTTTGAAATTTTTATTATTTTTTTAAGTAAAGAATATATTTTAAGTCAGAAATTAAAAACAATTTTAAATTCATTTTTCCTAGAGAATAGTTCAGATAGGAGTTTTATCTATTAATACATACGATATTTGTACACCTCAAGCTTTTATGTACAATATTGTTAATTAAAACTTATTTAACTTGTGGAAGAATAATAAAATGAGAAATAGTACTGAATAAATTTAATTTATATATTCACACCGGTATATTTAAAGAAACATAGAAAAAGTAATTTATTAATTAATTAATTTATTTTATTAATATATACAGAGTAGATTTAGACAGCGTCGAAATATTTATTACAAATTGTGCAACTTGGAATCGCACGTTGTTTTTTCTTTAAATTATGTTGTGAGGTTAAGTGTTGCGTTACATTTGAGATATTTTCGTCTTTTTTAATAAGCAATGTTTTAATAAAAAATTACTCATCTTTGTCAATTTGCTTCTAAAGTGGTTCATAGTGGCTGATTTAGCATTTACCCAAACCGCTAGGGCTGTAGAGGATCGAAATGAGTCGCACTTTCAATGAGATTGCTAAGTTGTGTGATAAATTAGAATCGATGAACCCTCGTGTACGTGTTACACGATAGAGATAAATTATAGAGTAAATGAGAAGACGAAGTCAAGGCAGAAAACGCAAAACAATGGCAGTAAATGATTCATTTATAACATTGCAAACCTTGGAAACCAGAATGAAGAAACGGACAACGACCGTGAAATTCTACAAATTACATTTACTCATACTATTTCTTTTGGCGAAGGCGCGGCATATGTTTAAGGGTCCGCACATAGTTCGGCAAGACCATGTAGTACCTTTTGAACAAGTTACTGATGAAAATTTCGTTTTAGTGTAAGGCAATACTCGGCTGCACGTTGCTTACTGGGTAATTGACTTTTTAAATCATACTGATATACGAGGGAGCGTTTTTATATTTGCGGAATGGGGGACAAGGGGTGGAAATAAAAAAAACAAATTATTTTTCTTTTTCAATATATTCACCTGCAAGACGGATACATTTTTCACATCTTTCAATTAATTTATTTATACCCTCATAAAAAAATGATTTCTCTTTATCTGCAAAATACGCCGAAACTGCCTCCTTGACTTCATCATCGGCAGTAAATTTTTTACCCCGCAGCTCTTTTTTCATTTTCGGAAACAGGTAATAATCACTCGGGGCCAGGTCTGGGCTGTAGGGTGGGTGATTCACAATTTCGAAGCCCAACTTATGCAGGGCAGCTAACGCAACGCGGCTCTTGTGGACGGGCGCGCTGTCGTGCAAAAGCAGAACACCTTTTGTCAATTTTCCCCGTCCTTTCTCTTTAATGGCTTCTTTTAGTCGCTCTAATATTGAAGCGTAATATTCTCCGGTTATAGAAACACCTTTATCTTTATAATCAATCAACAATATTCCTTCCGAGTCCTAAAATACCGTTGCCATGAGTTTCCCAGCTGATTGTGACACTTTAAATTTCTTGGGAGGTGCTGTGCCCTTTTTATGCCACTGCATGGAGTCTTGTTTGGACTCAGGTTCATAATGATGAACCCAAGTTTCGTCTCCAGTAACAATTCCACTCAATACACCATCCTTGTCTTCATTACAGAGGTCCAAAAATGCACGCGAACACTCTACGCGCTGTTGTTTTTGCGGCGGCGTGAGCATTCTCGGCACCCATCTTGCGCTGACCTTAGACATGCCGAGATGATCGTGTAGGATTTTAAAAATTGTTGTATCGGATACTCCAACCATTTCTGCGAGTTGATTCTTCTTTAGTCGAGTATCTTCCGAGTACAATTTGTTCAACTTTTTGGATAAGTGCTGGCGTGGTCACCTCAATGCTCCTGCCCGGCCTCGGGTCGTCTTCAAGGGATTCCCTTCCTTGTTTAAATAAACTATGCCACTTGTACACCATGTTTTTTCCTGGACAAGAGTCGCCGTAAACCAATGACATCTCATTCATTATGGTCGCGACTGATTTTCCTTGCCTGGTAAGGAACTTTATAACGGCACGATATTCGATTTTTTCCATATTTCACTTTTCACTCCTGATTATGTTACTTGGTTGATGATAGCTCAAAGACTAACTGTCTAATAACAATGAAACTTCGTATTTATACTAATCATGAGTCGCTGCACAGGTCACGCCCCCAATACGCCTACTCACCCCTCTACAACCCGCTCATTCCGCGAATATAAAAACCCTCCCTCGTATGTGTAAACATGAGACTTCTAAACATAATATGAAGTTTAAATTGTCTGACGTTGACCAAACTATATATATATACCAGATGTACCGGAAAGTCATTACCGACTTCTTCGTAAAAACTACATAATTTTCAAGAAAATGGAAAAATTTATTTACTCAAAGTATGGGCCACTTGATTCTACACATCTTGCCCATCTTTCAGGCAATTTATGAATGCCATCCCAAAAAAAACTGTTTACCTTTTGAGCAAAACCATTCATCGAGCCATTTTCTAACTTCTTCGAAATTGGCGAAGTGCGTGTCCCATTGATGCGAAAAGGTGATAGTCGGACGGGGCAAGGTCTGAAGAAAATGGTGAGTGCGATATTATGTTCTATTCTAGTGCTTTCAACGACCGGTTTTGCTGTATGAGACGGCGTGCTGTAAAATCACTTTACCGTGTCTTCGGGCCCGTTCTGGACGTTTTTCTGTCAATGCAAGGTTCAAATTAATAATTTGTTGTTGGTAGCGATCAGTATTATCTATTTCACCAGGTCTCAACAATTGGTAATATTGTCTTGCGACCAAAACGATTTGGCCTTCGCCAGGTGATAACCACGATTTTTTGTGCTTAGGCTTTTCGAAATAAATCCATTTTTCATCACCCATCGCTGCTCGATGCAGAAATGATCATACCTTTAAAGCAGCATTTCACAGACGATTTTTCGATTTTTCCTTTGTCTGTCATTTAATTGATGTGGCATCTTTTGGATTTTTCTCATTGCGCCTAATCGATCGCTAATCGTTTCTTGGGCCACATTTAACGCTTTTGCCAATTGTTTTTGAGTTTGGATTGGTCAAATTTTTTCGATCTACCAGAACGTTCTTTGTCTTGTACATCGACATCACCACTTTTGAATTGTCGAAACCATGCCTCAAGTGTTTTTATGGTTGAAGCATGCTCACCGTAAGTTTCTAATGTGCTTTTTCAGGCACGAAACTTGGCATTTTCAAAGAGGTATATGACAGTGTTACTTTCGCAAAATATAGCATGTATGGTTTTGAAACTTGATCTCAGTAGAATAAAATGACATATGTGTCAAATCATAGCATTGCATAACTAAGTCTAACATCTGTTAGAAAAACCGGTACTCCTGGTATATATATATATATATATATATATATATATATATATATATATATACAGACTTGTTCATTCTAGAATTAGATATGCGCTGTCCACAAGTGGAAAGAGTGCAGTTAGGTTAAAGCGCGCGAGAAAGGAGGATAGAATATCTCTCACTGGCAGTTTCGTTTTCTCCCACTTTTGTATTGCAAACAACTTCCCCTACTTTCTCGCGTGCATTGACAATGCGTACCTACATTTTTGAATTGTATAAATTATTTGATGCATTTTATTTGAATCTTTTAATAAAATGCAACATGGCTATTTTCTTGAAATGTTTTGCCGTTTGGCGTGAAACTAATAAAATATTCTTGAAATAAATGAAATAGAAAATTCTAAAAATTAAAAAGATTTTCGAACATGGCTATTTTCTTGAAATGTTTTGCTGTTTGGCGTGAAACTAATAAAATATTCTTGAAATAAATGAAATAGAAAATTCTAAAAATTAAAAAAATTTTCAAACATGGCTATTTTCTTGAAATGTTTTGCCGTTTGGCGTGAAACTAATAAAATATTCTTGAAATAAATGAAATAGAAAATTCTAAAAATTAAAAAGATTTTCAAACATGGCTATTTTCTTGAAATGTTTTGCCGTTTGGCGTGAAACTAATAAAATATTCTTGAAATAAATGAAATAGAAAATTCTAAAAATTAAAAAGATTTTCAAACATGGCTATTTTCTTGAAATGTTTTGCCGTTTGGCGTGAAACTAATAAAATATTCTTGAAATAAACGCGAGAAAGTAGGGGAAGTTGTTTGCAATACAAAAGTGGGAGAAAACGAAACTGCCAGTGAGAGATATTCTATCCTCCTTTCTCGCGCGCTTTAACCTAACTGCACTCTTTCCACTTGTGGACAACGCATATCTAATTCTAGAATGAACAAGTCTGTATATGTATATAATATACAGTTATATTTATAATTCGCATTATATGCAACTTTTATTTTTTTAGAAGTAATGAATGAAATGACTATTTTAATAATTCAATACTTTTGTCGAAAGAGTTCGCAACAATATTTATTTTAGTGATGGTTTTCGTTACATAGGCACGTAATTAATTTTAATAAATATGAAACACGTTCACTGCGCATTTTGTAAGACATATAAACATACTAGACGCTGATGCGTATGATGTTCTTTAAATGGCATGCTTTGCATATAAATTGCTAAAATAATTTGTAAATACAGTAGATAGTAAATATAGAGGCACATATTTTGTATTATTTATTACGTTTTGCATGCAAACAACAAAATTTGTATAAAACACTACAATACTTTAATCTCAACAATTACCAACTGATATCCGTTACATAAGTTTGCAATAAAATATCGAGTAGCTATAAATAATTGAATTTTTTTTTAAGTTCACGACAATTCTGCAATTTTATGTTGACTCGTCTGATTTTTAAGTTTCTCAAGCATTTAGTAAAAGTAAAAGTCAAATAATTATAACTATAAATTATACATGAATTATTCTAATCCAAAAATTGCCTATAATATTATGTGTTTTTAAATTGACCTAAATTAATGAAATTTGCGATGTTGCTAGGAAGATTTAAGATTGTTTGGGGTGACCATAAAGCCTATTGCACTCAGACTTTTTGAGAATCATTGTGGTGCTCATGTTTCTTTGGAGTTTCTTGGCTTTTTTACATATGCGTGTTGAAGTTAGCATTCATTACGGTTTTTTAGCTTCTATGTAATAATCTTCGCCTTGTTAGAGTTTTGCACGAAATTCCAGATCATTTAGGCGATTGGGTCTTCTCGTTGGATATGAGAAACACAGCTTTATGTATCTTTATATGCGTAAATAACTGGTTATTTCCTGCCTTCCTGGCTTGTTTTTCCCATGGATAATCTCTGCCTTGCAGCTTTAAAACATATATATCTTTTCTATTTTTTGTCTGAGTTTTATTCTGTACTTTTTCCACACAATTTCAAGGGAGGCTCTTTTAGAACATCCCTTGACAGAGTAAGATTAAAGCAAGGGGGTCGCGTCTGGTGCTTTTAGGGGAATGTTAACTACCGGACTTCCCTGCGGCTACGTAATCCTTGAAATATTACCTTAGTTTGGATTTAACAGAATTTTCTTGAGAGCGCTAGTTGCCGTAGTCAGGTGAGCCCCTAAGAGATATGTTACTTCTTTATGTTTTATTTGCTTTGATATTAGAAATTCTTTAATATTTTATGTGTTTGTGATTCTTTGTATATTATATTGTTCTTTGTACGTTTCTGTTTGAAAAATATAAAGCTTTACATTACCATTACAATTTTATGTGCTTGATATCAGAAAAGTACTAAACTGTTTGATATATTATAATTTTCATGACATTTGCGCATTGCAAATATAGTTATTGTGCTAAAGCTAATAGTGGTTTTCCTGCATCGGTCAAAAATGAACATCGAATTTAAATATATATAATCTTAAATTATATTTTAAGATAAATTTTTAGCGAAACAGTAAAATGTGCAAGAGATTAACAGTGATCACGTCAAACTCGACCAAATTTTTATGAAACGATAAAATGAAAAAATTAGAAAAACTATATTTCCATCACTTGGTCAGAAAAGAAAACTATCCAATAAGTGAAAGTACAGCGAAGAGTACTATATCGCTTTAAATTACAATGTATAAAACATCTATTGGCCAATCTGACTCGTAGACTTCCGCTGTCATTGTCCATGCTTTCTTCATCTTGGCTTCCGGGTTGGAACCGCGTTTCGGTATTTCTGTTGCCGACCTTTCGTCCTCACTTGTATGGAGCATATTTAGGGCTTAACTGCTAGTAGTGTTTTCATTGTAAAGTAGTAGCAATAATTAAACCTTGAATATATCTCATACCAGTGAAGACGAAACGTTGGCAGCAGAAGTCGAAGACGCGGTTCCAGCTCGGAAGCCAGGATCAAGAAAGCATCTATTGGTCGTTTGTCAATTGACTGACCAAACTATGTACCTACTGTCTTTTAAGTCCTAAATTTATAATTATTGTTGAAGATTTCGAAGCTAACTTATCATAAATTTGCGCACTCTATATTTTTCTACATTGGTGGTCATGTCTGCAATTCTTTCATAATTAACGAACAATTACAGTCAAAAAGTACTACTGGATATTTCGTTCATTCAGGATTCATTAGGTAACAATAAAATGAAAATATGGGAAATATAATGAATAGAACAATGTAATGAAAAAACAATACCTCCTCTTGTCCAAACATGCAAATGTTCGAACGAAAGAACGTATTCGTCCCGCCAAATGGGTAACTATGACATCGCGGTGCGTATATAAGTATATATACTCGATACTTTTATATTTGACATATGCTATTGGGTGAATGTCTGAGAATAACGCTATTTACGACGCGTTTCGAGTATATTTACTCTCATTAGGTAAACTCTTGTTAGTAACGAACTTATTTCCTGTAGGTTATCGTATCGCTTGCGATACAGCAATATATAGATAAAACAATACCTCTCTCTTTCGTCTATATGCCATATGTCAAGTCTAAAAGTGTTCGCACTATTATAACATAGTTATCCATTTCCGGTATCAGTACGACTTCGTTCTTTCGTTCAGACATTTGCCTGTTTGGATGAGAGAGGGAGGTATTGTTTTTTCATTATTTTGCTGTATCGCAAACGGTACGGTAATCCACAGGGAATAATAACGCCAGAAGTTTACCTGATGAGAGTTAATACATTCGAAAAGTGTCGTAAACAGGGTGTTATTAACACTTGAATTATTCTCAGACGTTTAGAACAGTGTTGTATTCATTGAGATTTAAAGCGGTATAAAACTCTATACTCGTTGTATTTCCACTCATTGGACAGTTTTTTCTGCGTGAAGTATAATTTTTCTCATTTTTACGTTTTATCGTTCTCGATTTATCACTGGTGTATTCAGATTTTTAGGTCGTAGAAAATAGAGAAAACAGGAGCATACGGACAATGCGATGTCCGAATTAGTTCATTTGTACACAATCACTTGTACATAAAAACCCTTAATTTTGACCGGGTATAAAGTTAAGTAAATAGGAAACTACAGGTAACTAGCAACTTAACTTTGTGAAATAGCAGGTATGTTTCGATAAAATACAAATATTTTATAAAACTTAGGTAAAATGGGAATTCCTTTTAATATTTCCAAAGCCAAAAGTAATATTATATTTTAATAAAACCGATATTAGAATATATTATAATAATTTAGAATTATAGACGATTTCAAAGTCACTTCATCCAATTGTCGTGGTAGTGATAATTTTAAATACGCAATACAATTATTGCTGCATATATTGTTGAAAATAAATAATATTTAAAATTCCACACTTTATTATATGAAACAATTTTCTTTGTGACACGACACATATCTATGTATGTGTGTATATATGCCATATATGTATATATATGTAAAAAGCACTACGCTCAGAAATCCAAAATCTTAAAAATTAATTTTTACCATTTTATTATTCTCTCTCTCTCCCCCTCTCTTTCTCTCTTTCCATATACACTACCGCTCATAAGTATTTGGTCACCCTTGTTCCATTAGAGTTTCTATAGAAAAGTTGTAATTATAAAATTTATTTCTGTAGTAAGAAATAGTTTAATAGTAAACATTAAAATCTATAAAAGCTTATTCAAAAATAATTATGCGATTACCCTATTATTCTAAATAAATGATAATACCCTAATAAAACTCCAGGTAGAATAATTGCACTTAAGGGATTAGGTCTCTCAATTCTTGGAAATTTTCAATTGTTAGGATTTTATTTTAAGGTAGGGTGTTATTGTAAACTATATTAGTATTTATACTTGAGTATTTTGGCAAAATTGCAGTTAGTTTTTGTGAGGTGCTTATAGTGATAATATCATGTGCTTAGAAATTCCTAAACGGAAAGAATTAAGTGTAGACGCACAATCGTTTATAATCGCATACCATAAAACTGGCAAAAGCAACCGCGAAATTACCACAGAACTTAAATTAAATCAGTCCACCGTGGGTTATATCATCAAAAAACACCGCGAATGTGGAAGTGTGTTGAACAGAATTCGAAAACGGAGACCAAGGGCAACAACCTCAGCAGAAGATCTTGCAATGGTGATAACAAGCAAGAGAAATAGACGAAAAACAGCCTCAGAAATGAATACTGTTCGTCGAAAACTCATAAGTGCCGGTCTTCATTGACGAATTGCAATGCGGAAGCCGCTTCTACGCAAGCAAAATTAGACCATAGAAGACGATAAAGTAGTGTGGCCCGATGAATACAAATTCGAGATTTTCGGTTCACGAAGACGTGTTTACGTGAAGAATGCAGTTCAGTCATGTTTGCTTTTTTAGATCAAATGTGAGCGATCTCGTAAAAATCGAAGATATACCAAAAAAAAAAAAAACAGTATAAGCGCATATTAGAGGAAAACGCAATCCCCTCTGGAATTAAAATTTCGGATCAGAATTTTATCTTCCAACAAGATAATGACCCGAAACACACTTCCAAACCATGCCGGGAATATTTGCAGAAATTGGAGGACGAGGGAACCATAAAAGTTATGGCGTGGCCTCCCCAGAGTCTCGATTTAAATCTTATCGAGTTGCTGTGGAAAGCAGTTGATCGAGAGATGAGAAAATCAGCCCCCACATCTGTTAATATGTGGAAGAACCTGCAAGAAGCATGGGGTAAAATAAACCCTGAGATATTACGAAAATTAAACGAAAGAATGCCTCGATTCTGTGCTGCAGTGATTAAAAATAAAGGAGGTCATATAGACGAGTCTAAAATTTAGTTAAATATATTATACAACAATTTATTTTAGATGTAAAAATATATAGTTTTCATATATGTACGTAAATAATAAAAAGATATTAGTATTTCAATTTTGATTTTTGTTACAATTTGCGGGTTAAATGCGAGTGACCAAACACTTATGAGTGATAGTGTATATATGTACATATACACAGTCATGTGCGCGAAAATAGCAGTGGTATTAAATTTGCTGAAATATCAATTTATACGTTAAATAAAAGTAATTCAAGTTTATCGAATTCTTATTCCAACATGTTACATAACTGTAACAGTAAATAAATAAGTTTTTTAATACCAAAGAGAAAATAAAACTGTTTATATTCTAGGACAAACAAAATAATTGTGCATTAAAATAGAGGTCATGCCAAAATACTAACCAAATGTAATTTTTACTAAGTTAATTGGATTGAAACACTTAATATTTTGTTGCTTGACCTTTCTTGTTTATAACCTCTCGACACCCGTGGGGCAATGAGTTCATCAGTTCACCATGTCTCTGCTGGAATTGGTTGCCATTTGGTTTGGCATATTCTTCGCAGATCATCAATATTTTGCGGCTTAGCAGCAAATACAGTCTTTTTCATCTCCACCCATAAATTTTCAATGGGGTTTGGCGATTGTGCCGGCCAACCCAAAACGCGAACGTTATTATCTGGGAATGATGTTTTCGCTTTACGAGGAACATGCTTCTGCATAAGAATTGTCCGTTGTAAGTGTTATTTATTAGTATTAATTTAGAACTTCTATTTTCGTGCACATGACTGTATGTACATATGTTAAAATTTTATTTAGCATTTAATAAAATGTCTCAGGTCTGGAGTTTGTTTGCTTTTGCTTATGTGAAATATTTCCGTTCTAAATCAATGCTTTTCCTTAATTCTGATTATGATAAATATTAACAATTAATCTTTTAATCTTTCTTTTTATTAGTATTTAGTTTTTATTAACTTAATATAAATTATTCTCGTACGTAGACTTCCGCGGTCGTGGGCCATGCTATTTGCTTCTGGGCTTCCGGACTACTGCTCTGAAACTCAGTTTTAGTGCAGTAGTTTAGTCCTGAAGATGTCTCATACAAATGGGCACGAAACGTCGGCAGATATACAAGTGACGCGGTTCCAGCCCGGAAGCCCAGAAGCAGTTAATAAATTAATTTCAAAATCTATATTTTGTTACTTATTTATTTAAATAATATGTAAGCAATATATAGCAAAATATGACATTTATTATTAAATTTCTATTCAAATTATAACTTACCTAATCTTTCATATATTTGAATCTGATTACTATTACTATAAACTATATAAACTGTCTTATATTTTCTCTTCTTTTTATTCACATTTTAAATATTATATAACTGCTAACTCATACCAACGTTATTCATTTAAGTAATGTAACTAGAACTAGATTTTTAATCTAACAGTAATTCTTTTTGTACTCGATCTTAGACCATCAGTATCAAAATAATAATAATTTAATTTTAAACTTTTATTTATTCTATTTTTGTAATAAATAAAAATTTAATTATATATGAAATTCTTTTCTCTGTTAATTTATCTTCCCTGTAGAGGGTGTTCGTTAGTTATTTATTAGATTTAAGTCATTCTGTATAATATCGTTGGTTTAAATTCATATAATACATAATAGGTGCTTTAGCGATCAACTTTACAGTACAAACCATTCTATTGCTTTTCTCTTGTTTATCCTCTTCATAGAATCTAATATCAATACTTACGTTATAAAACGTTATAAATTTTAACGCTTTTTAATTTTCTTTTTCTACTACTATATATATATGTTTTAACACAATAGGTCAATCAATTTACTCTATATATTTTACTAATACTATATTTTTTATGGTTACAAATAATTGTTTACGACTTTGTGCATTTTAGCTTGAGTGGTGTCAATAGATTCACCATATTTTTCTCTCTGAATGATATTTATACAATATATAAAAATTATCCAATTATTGAAAATTTTGTACCGTATATGTAGATATACATATATTGCAACGTTCATTCTGTTCTTATTAGGACCTTGAATCAATTTTTTTTAGTTAATTAATGATTCTCTTGCTTGCTCTCGAGGTGTTGTTTCCTGTTAATATAATGTTCTTGGACACCACAATATTGTAACCCTGAGTGTTTTCCGCCAATATTGAAATATTGAAACTGATAGACCTCAACTACGTTCGTTTAATTACTAATGACAAGGGTCTCTTATACATAAAAAGAAAAGAGAGACGAAACAACTAATAAGCGCTAAACAGATTCATTGTATATTCGCTAATTAGATTTACAAAGTATTGATTAATCAATTAACGACTTGTATAAAATAATTTAGACCTGAGATAATTATAAGTCAGAAATTGTTTTTCCCCTTCTATACGTATAGTCGATTCACAATGAAATTGTACAATAGTACACTTCCCATGTACAACAATGAAGCACACCCACAAAATAATTGCAACTGGCATATTCTACAAGTTAATAAAATTCAGCTTTCCACTGAATTAATTGTTACTTAAGTATTTAAAGAAATGACAAAATAAAATTTGACTGTGGTTCTCAAAGCAATTGTTAAATGAATAAAAGGAAATTATAATAGTTGGCTGATGGCTAACTATTTACTGGTTAATGAGCGAAGAAAATGATCAATTAAAACTAACTGTTAAGCACACGTGAAGCGAATAAAAGAAAAGTATAATAGCTGGTTGAGGGAAAACTATTTACTTGATAACGAGCCAAGAAAATTATCAATTAAAACTAACTGCCATTACCACAGTCTTTAGCTTTGATTAGCACTTATAAATTTCTATCAAATAAAATATAGGTGTACGAACGGTTTTTCTCGGGTTCAACATTACAGTACCTCGATGAATCCGGTACAACTACTACCTCTTGAGCTGAACGTTCGAGCTCTGACGGGCAGGGTAACCTTATGTTCACAATTGCCATGTCCATGTAATTTGCTTAATTAAGTGTTCCAGAGATGCATAAAAAACCCTGAAGTTAGCATAGAAAGAAGCAAAAGAAATTAGGCCACTATGAAATACAAGTTTTAGAATACAAACCTCCAGTTGACGCTGAGGGCAACAAGACACCACCAAGATAAATCGAACTTTGAATCTACACCACGTGTTACTTGAGATATCACAAAAATGAGATAATTTTTGTGATATCTCATGCAATTTGTAATGTACACTTCCAATAAATGCGCTGATTTGTATATGCTATTTCGGTTTTACAATGGAAATGTGCACTTGATAAATGAAGAATATGCAATACGTTATCCACAGCGGCAACAACCATCACCAATACATTTCGAAAATTGGATCGAAGACTTCATGAAGGGGGCAGATTTGTTCTCAGTCAATGTGATGCAAGCAGACCAAGACATTGTCGTACAATGCAAGTTGAAGAACTACTTAAATTTATAATTTTGTTCATCAGGATCCTGTTTACAGTACTAGACAAATAACATAGGAAAAGAATATTCCAAGTAAGACAATAGTTCTGTCGGTGTTTACGGAGAGCCTTTTAAGATCGATTCATGTTACAAAAATGCAACTATCATATGAAAATGACAATCTGCCAAGAATAATGTTTTCCAACACAATTTTAAATAACATTCAAGAAGATCTAAGAATTTGATCACATTTTCTATGGAGTGCGAATGTCTGTTCACAAGAGTTGGTGTCTACAGCAGTCACAATTTCCATTTTCAGGCGGATGAAAATCCCAGAGCTATTTGAGAATTTGGACATAAAGAAAGTTTTCTGTTTTCTAGACAACTTAAACTTTCAAATTGTGGGATCAATGTTTCTTCCGAATAGACTAAATGCAAATGAATATGTAGATGTGTTGGAGAAAGTATTGAATAAAGTATTGAATAACAATATTCCATTAAACGTGAAAGGCAACTTGTATTACATGCACGACGATGCGCTCATAATTCAAGAATTACAAGAACATGATTGAACGACCGTTTTCCAGATAGGTGGTTTGGGTGATATGGACCTATATCATGGCCTGCAAGGTCATTCTCTGTGAATTCCTTTGATTTCTTCGGGGTTTTTTAAAGGAAAAAGTTTAACGCGACACCTCCGGCCAATGAATAAAAACTAATAAATAGAATTGACGCCACCATATAATTAATTATCCCAGATATGTTGTAACGCGTCCTAAATTCAATTCCACAAAAGATACAGCTTTCTCTTCAAATCAATGGCACTGATCTATTGACGGTTTTACCAAATCTACACTTCTTTTAAGCAATTCGTATGGTTTAACTAATGATAATATAGTATTTCTGTATTAGGATTCAGAATTAATCATAGAATTTCCCTACCTGACGATTATCCATAAACTTTTGATCAGCTTGTATATATACAACCATGCTCAAATGTATTAGACACCTTACGAATTTATGTACATACATACATATATAGTTTATATAGTTTAGTAAAAAGAGAGGTGAGGTAAATAAAACTGTTGTGAAAATTATGTACAAAGTGTTATTTAGAAATATACGAGGATCGATCCAGAAATAAGGTTCCCATAATTTTTACAATAATACAAGATCGTTTATTCTCATCAAAATTTACATCGTTGGATAGAGGGCACTTAGCTCTATTTTTCTACATAATCGCCATCTCTTTCTAAGCATTTTTGTAGACGGTGTTCCAATTTTTGTATCCCCGTGTCGTAGAACGTTGCCGCCAGCCCGTTCAGATAGCGTTTCACCTCTTCTTTGACTTCATCGTCGTTCTGGAAGCGTTGCCCACTCAAGTGTTCCTTTAACTTGGGAATAAGTGATAATCACTAGGCGCGAGGTCCGGGCTGTAAGGTGGGTGGGGCATGACAGTCCATTCAAAGTTGGTCAAAAGTTCCTTGGTTTGACGGGAGACATGAGGGCGGGCGTTGTCGTGAAGCAGCGTTACACCTTTTGTCAGTCGTCCTCGCCGGCGGTTCTGGATAGCTCGCCTGAGTTTTCTTAGTGTTGCACAATAACTGTCTGAGTTGATTGTTGTCCCGGGTTCCATGAACTCGATCAGCAGTATCCCCTTGCGATCCCAAAAAACAGTGGCCATGACTTTGCCAGCAGAAGGACTTTGTTTAAACTTCTTTGCGACTGGTGACCTTGAGCGACGCCATTGTTAGGACTTTTCTTTCGTTTCGGGGGTTAAATGAAACACCCACGTTTCGTCTCCCGTAACAATGGAGTCCAACAATCCTTCCCTATCTTCTTGACACTTTTGCAGAAACTGGCGAGCACAGTCAATGCGTTTCTCTTTGTGTTCGACTGTCAGCATACGCGGTACCCATCGAGCACAACACTTGCGATACCCCAATTTTTCAGTCAAAGCTCTTTGAACTGTACCGTAAGAACTCCCAGGAATCCGAGCAACAAGTTCACGGACGGTGATCCTCCTGCTTTCGAGCACTTTGCGTTGGACCATTTCGATCAGCGCCTCCGAAATTGAAGGTCTTCCACTCCGTTCTTCATCGTGGACTTCCTTCCGACCAGCACTAAACGCCCTGCACCACTTACGCAGGTGTTGGATGGTCATACACTTGCCGCCATACACCTCTGTCAACTGTCGATGAATATCCACGGGTGGTGTCTTTTTCGCGTGCAAGAACCTAATTACGGAACGAATCTCGCACACGGCGGGATCAGCAATGGGCACCTCCATCACGGACGGCTACTGAGCCAAGACTGAGCGGCGTAGCGAAGCGTGGCAGGTGGGAATCCGGAGTAGGGAAACATACCTACACAGCGGTGTTGCCGGATTTCGTCTCACACCTGCCCGTGCGGCTGGAGTTCTTTGGGAACCTTATTTCTGGATCGATCCTCGTAGTACAATTTATCAATATTTTGTCGCTCCGCCCTTGGCCTTAATGACAGCTCACACTCGTCGAGGCATACTTGCTACTAAATTGTAACACTCTGCCGGTGGTATTGCAGCCCATATTTCGCGAATTTTTGTTGATAATTCTGCTTTTGACAGGCATTTATGTTCCGTGATCTTAGTTTTTAAGATACGCCACAAATTTTCAATAGGCGACGAATCGGGACTTTGTGGCGGCCATTCCAATACCTCCACTGTGTTTTTCTCGAACCAACACATTACAGCTCCCGATTTGTGGCAGGGCGCATTATCTTGCTGAAAAATGTATTGTGGAATATCCTGGTCGAATAGTTTTAGCACAGACGGTTCTAATACTTCCCCCAACATGGCTAAATAGCGTTGGCTATTCATCCGTCCATCGCACAGGTACACTTCTCCAACACCGTATGCAGACATACAACCCCAAACCATGATACTACCACCTCCAAATTTTACTGTGGGAATGATACATTGTGGTTCATAAGCTTCCTCTTGCCTACGCCAAACGTATAGCGTCCCAGGTAGTCCCCAAAGCTGCCAGGTAAAAGAAGAAAGTTAGCACTTAGGCAGAATTAATTTCGTTCAATGTTACATGTAGACTGCATACAACGATAAGAATATTAGTCATGAAGATGTACTTACATACCTCGATATTCGATTCATCAGACAAAAGAATCTTCGACCACTTCTCGATTGTCCAATTTTCATGTTGTTTGGCCCATAAATACCGCTTCTTTTTATGAGCGTCAGTTAAAAGCGGTTTACGTCGCGCTTTACACCCTCGTAAACCAGCACGCTGGAGACGCCTTCTCACTGTTTGCGCAGAAACTGTTACGCGATAACGCTGTTTCAGCTGACTGGCGAGCTGTTTCAGCTGACTGGCGAGCTGTTTCGACGATTTTTTCCTATCACTGAGAGCCAGTATTTGTAAAATTCTGTCTTCTCTAATCGAGGTACAGGGTTTTCTGCCACTTTTTGGTCTTTTGGTCAAACGACCCACTCTCCTGATAGCGACTATGGTTGTATAGACTGCACGTCGCGAACATTTTTTTTTTGCAATTGCAGCTATTGATAACTTCTGGGAATGCAGTAGCACTATTTGGGCGCGTTCCCCAACCGACAACTCGCGTGTTTTAGGCACTCTTCTTCAACAAATAACTGACACAACGTTAAAAAATAGGATAATCTAATTGATCTCTACCACAAACTCACAAACGCACGTTGCTCACACACTGCTAGAATGACACTAAATTTCTAAAATCCACAATTTCCCCTTTCCACCTATTCGTTTCAATAGGGGATTAACTAGGGTATTCAAAAACGCTTTTCCGTAAATACCATTAACTATTTTTACGGTTAATTTCCGTCAGACTTGGATAATACCGAGAATAAGGGTTTTTACCTGAGGTGTCTAATACATCTGAGCATGGTTGTATGTATAATACATATATTTTGATTTTGATAGATTTGCTCTTAAAATCTTTTTTAATTCTAAATTTTAATTAAATCATACTAACCATCCACTTATTAACTCATAAATAATGCACATTATTATCTCTATTTAGTTTATGTTTTTTTTAAGATGAAATTTTTACGCTTGTTTTTATTACTCTTATATCTTAATTTAAAACTATTATATCTTTACATATTTTAAATATCTATTAAATGTACAATCTTATTTTATTTTCTTTATCTTTTAAATTTTTCATTTTTTTAATAACAATTTTAACAACACTTCTTCCTCCTTATTTAACTCTTTATTCTATTTTATGTATAATTGGATAAATTATTTTTATATCTGTTTTTAGATGACATTTATTTCTCTTTAATATAAATTATAACTTGAACAATATCGATTAAAACATCTTACTAACCGTAAATATTGCTTATTATATTATTTATGTCCTTTTTATATATTTTGAAGTTTTAAATACTAATTCAACAGAAAAACTTTCGTCTATGTTACATAAGTATAAGAAGTATCTATGGAGATTAATTTTTTTACTGTATATGTAAAACTAATTGAATATATCGTAACAATACATATATATACACTACATAGATTCCAATGGACATGACTTCCACTAGTAGACCATTTTCCAGTTTTTCATTATCAAGTTCAAATCAATAGCCTGGCACGTTTCTCTGTTTCTGTTATCCTTTACCTTTTTTTAGTTTTTTTGTTCTCGTAGATTTTATATTGGTTTGTATTTCTCCCGCCCTCCGTCTATAGCTTTCTCGTTTGAAGTTCTTTGTCTAAAATCTTTGTTATCCACTTGGATGTTTTTGACATTTGAGACTTGTTTGCATGTTTCACGTTTTCTCGATTGTTTCCATTAAATAGGCTTTTTCGTCTATTATCACTTTAATGTACCTAGTACCTAAACGTGATTTTGCTCTCATGTTTCATGTAATTATAATAATTCTTTCTTTAATAAAAAAAGCCTTCCGATCTACTAGTTTGGCACTATGCGAAAACTTTACATAATCTGAAGTGCTCATTTAAACTTTTTGGTTGAAAAGTGAAATAACTGGTGGTATATGAATACAACTGGAAGTACTGTATCTATGAGCGACAAAAGTCAGTTGTTAAATTATGAAGACCTTGCCTTAAGTTGTATAATTTCGTACATATTGCAAAATATAATTTGCAATTGTCTCATATACTATTTATGTATGTATGTATATATGTATGTATGTACTGTTACATACATAGAATTTTACCTGTATATGTTATTAGAATACGTATTTTCGTATCTATCCGCCGTAGACCATAATCAATACGACTGATTTTAATTCATCGATCACAGATTCCATTGAAACTATAATTTGGTTTAATAGAATTTCATTAATCAAATCGTGTAATTGTTGTTTTCGTATTGATTGAAACTATTCTCAGTGGCTTTGTAATTATTTGGCCATGATATTAGCATGCAGTTTTTATTCCTGCATAGTTATTTAAAAGAAGATGTTCGTTTCGCTCTCTTCTATATTCGATTTCAATGAATAAACAAGTTTTTGCCTTTATACCAATTTCGTGATTCAATTTTGGATTAAGAATCGGACTTATTTTGTGGGAAGAGTTAATTACTTTTCAATCAATCATTTTTGGATTGGAATAAGTAGGTTACGTAATTTTATCGACCTTAGGTTAAGATAGTTAGACCTGGTTGCACGTGGTGTATGAAGATGCAAAGTTAAATTTGTATTGGTTGCATTTTATTATTATTCTTACCCTCAACGTCAATTGGAGGGTTTTTTCCTTTGGACACCCCCTAATTGTTATAAATTAAACGTACGGACACAGTGAATGTGTATGTGAAGTCCCACAGCCATCAAACAAAAACCAGGGCTTATTTAACATTTGCAAGGGGTAGCGAGGACATTTGACGGGTTCATCAAGGTTTATTGAAGCACTAATACTTGAGATAAAGGCGTTCGTACAACCTTCTTTTTCATCCAAATATATTAATGTGTTGTGTTTAATTAAATTTAAGGACTATAGTAACAGCAAGTGCATTTAGTTGTTACCGTACTAGTTAGTTCGAGGCCGATTAAGATCGTTCAGGCCCAAAGTAGAAATATCTGAGCCCAGTAAGAATTTATTAAAGCCAGATAACGTAACAGAAGGAATTTATGTAATAGTTAATTTAGTATACAGCACCTAACATTTATGTCAATAGACAATCTAATAAATTTAGAAAGTACCTTCATCAACTTCTTGGCTTTGGCTGTGTATTTTTTTAATTAAATAAAGGCTCGTTACCCGGTTAATATTTAGGTGATCATTTTGCTTGTTGACAAACAGTTAGTTAGCCTTCAGCTAACGCTTCTGTTTTTTCATTGTTTCTTTTAATTTATTTAACCAAGTGCGACCAAGTAGCTCAGTGTTTAAAGTAAATAGTATTCCACCAAAAGCTGAATTTTATTATGTTGTAAAATTTATTGCAATTATGTGTTCTCTATTATTGTTGTTATTTGGAAAATGTCCAATGAGGGGCACATGTATTGTATAATTTCGTGTGTGAACCAATTATACGTATAGAAGTTCTAATTATTTATTTTAGGTACTAATTCGTAATTAGTTAATTACTCTATACTTTGTCAATGAGAATGTTGATCACTGAATAACTTTGTATAGAGCTTAGCTTTCTTTTTTTTTGTACAAGGGACACGTGTCAATAAGGAATGATATTAATTAACAGAGAGAAGCAACGTATTATGTGAATCTCCTGTTTCAATAGTGGCACAAGGGCTTTCAGGGTTACAATATTGTGGCGTTCTATAACATCGTATTAACAGAAAACCCCACTCTGGAAGCTAAGCGTGAGATTTACTGGATACTTGGGATATGGGTGTTTATTTTTTGTCCTATTAAGTGCAGAACAGGATGTTGCAGTACATATATACTTACATATATATATATATATATATATATATATATATATATATATATATATATATATATATATATATATATATCTAAAGTATTTTTAATTATACAAATGATTACCAATAAATACATTCTCTAGAATGTATTTATATTATTCGTTAAAAAACGTACTTTCATATTAATATTGACTAGGGGTTTTTTATTTTTTTTGGATAACATAACATAAATTTAAGTTACAACATAAATAAATCAACGTTCTGTTTCGTACATACGAGGATAGTTTGACAAGTAGTGAGAATGACACATAGGTGACGCTCTAATTGGTAAAACAAATGCAATGTAATTTAGGTTGCCTATTATTTATATGTTTACATTCCGATATTTAGATAAATCAGTTGATTAGTTTATTTTTGACAGCTGATTGAAAAAAAAGCAACACGTCGTTTTGTTAAAATGGAAAAAGCAGAGTATCGTGCGGTGATTAAATACTTCGTAATTAAGGGTATGAAAGCTACCGAAGTAAAAGACGAGTTACCGGAAATATTAGGTGAATCTGCTCCATCATCCGCCACGATAATTAGATAGGTAAATGAATTTAAACGTGGTAGAACAAGCTGTGCTGATGAAGCGCGCTCTGGAGCACCCAAAATCGTGACTTCTAAGGAAATGCTTATAAAAATCCATAATATTATTACGCAAGATCGACGACTCAAAGTTAGAGAGATAGCAGACATGGTAAACATTTCAACAGACGCGTACACCACATTTTAACGAAAGAATTGGGCCTTTCCAAGCCCTCGGCAAGATGGGTGCCGCGATTGCTTACGACTGATCAAAAGTTCACTCGTTTGCGCATTTCCAATGAGTGTTTGGAACTTTATGAGCGGAATCCGGTTGATTTTTGTAGGCGATTTGTTACTTGCGATGAAACTTGGATACACTACAGTACACCCGAAACTAAACAACAGTCGAAACAAGGGTTAGAACGTGGTTCTGGTTAAATGTTGAGATTCGTGCTAAACGGCCAGGAATGGCAAAGAAAAAGATTCTGTTTCATCAAGACAACACTCCCTCGCATACCATCACAGTTGAGATGGCCAAAATCCACGAGGTGCATTTCCAATTAGTACCGCATGCGCCTTATTCGTCGGATCTAGCCCCTTCCGACTTCCACCTTTTTCAAAAATTGAAAACGGCACTAGATGGAAAGAAATTTTCGTCTAACGACGAGCTTATCATCTTCGTAAATGAGTATTTTGCAAGCCTTCCGGAATCGCATTTTAGAGATGGCATAAGGACATTAGAGCACCGTTGGAATAAATGTATTGCTCTTTTAGGAGAATATATTGAAAAATAAAAATTATTTTGTATTTAAAAAATTCGTTTTTCTTTTCCATTCTCACTACTTGTCAAACTACCCTCGTATTTTCAAAAGTTTAAATATTTTATATTAAATTTAATAATTTGTTTTTTTTTATTTCTTGGAGTTGCGTTTCGTTTTTATTACAGTTTGCAAATACTTTGGCATAGAATTGGAAAATTTCTTACAGAAAGGAAAATATTAATCCTCTTTTGAAGCCTTTTTGAATATTATTTTATGATTTGCGCGTATTTTACTCAAACAGTTGCTCAATGATTTTGAGATCTGAAGTTTGTGGAGAAGGATTAGAAATCCTGGGGCAATTATAGTAATATTTATTATATTAGTATATATTTATTTGTTTTAATATTGTTATATTATTTAATTTATAATAATTATATAAAAGCCGTAAGCCCAATAAACGAGTTATACTTGACTTGTTGTACACATAAATGTTCTTTGTATGCCTAATTTGTTAGCAGATTATTTTAGATTTTTCTTTATACTATTTAAGTATATTGTTTTGACCATCTTTTCTCCTACAATTCCAAATTTCTAACTGTATTTACATGATATCGCACCCCAAACAGTCATCCTATCTACTTCGTGGTTGACATCGGATGACATATTCGTTAATTTATACGCTTCATTACGTTTTCGCCCTACTTTTTCTTTCATCATAGACTACCATATTACATTGTTTAAATATTCCCGCATTTGATATTTATATTGTAAAGCAAATTTTGAATGTTTAACTCGGTTAAATTCACTTACTAGCGATTATATACGAGCGACAGAAAAGACTACGTTTTCTTAAGATTTTTTTAGCGTAACAGGGTGAATCTTTGTACTACTGAATTCTTTTAAAATTTGAAATAGTTCTGGCACTCTTATTTCCATTAACACAAACTTAACATCTGAAACAACTATTTTTCATGGAGGTTACGTACTCTATTTGACTTGCGTTCAATTCAATCTTCTCCATAATATCGATGGCAAACTGATTGAACTCTGGATCCACCAAAATTTAAAATGCGTGGAATTTAAGTGATTCCCCCTTTCCGATATTAAAAAGGAATGAATGCTTACAGGTGAACTTTTGTGTGCATTTAAAGATGTGTGTACAAATGGTTTAGAACATTTTAGAAATAACGGACTGGTGTTCGATCACCAAGAAAAAGAGATTCGATCCTATCTCGGATAGAATCTCATTTAGGGATCGGATGAGTGTAAAACAACTTCGGTTTTCGGACCAATTCGGATCTAGTTCTGACTCGTTCGTATTTAACCTGAACAGTTCGATTTTAAGCCCAGTATCTATTAGATTATTCGTTTTAAATGACAATTTTGCCATGAAAATAACATATCTTGCAGTTTATAATTATTATAATTATATGATTATAATTAACATTTTCTACTACTCCACGGTTGTTATTATTTATAGGACTCGAATTTATATCTACGGTTCTCTATACGGTTGCTTTAACAAATTAATTCACCAAGAAGTAAACTCTCGAGTGTCTTAATGCGCCGTAAATTACATTACTGAGTAAATAAAACTTTTAATTAATTTTTTGTAATTATGTTTAGTATGGAATAGTCGAAAATGTTAATTATTATGAATTTCCTATCCTGAAGCGCTTAATTATATATTTATATATAATTGTCAACATCAAAACCTGACCGCGCGTTTAAACAATTAAATTGCTCCAAAATGTAATTAATGGCATATTAAGGGACTCGAAACTGGACTGCTTAATGGCTTAATCAATTAAAGCAACTGTTTAGAGAACGGTGGATGTAGGTTCGAGTCCTGGTTCAATGCAGAAAATTTTAATTAATTTTTTATAATTGATATCGATGAAATAGCAGCAAATTTTAAACATTACTTGCTTATTATTAATTAATATTTTCAAATTCAGCACTGCTTAATGAATGACAAAAGTCCGGACAGATACAACTAAATTATTTCACGTTAAAACTGAATTCTATATACTCATATTTCTTCTATATGTACATGTATTTATAAGAAAACGATAACGTGCTGTAATCATCATTACCTTGAATTAAAAATTATTAATAAAACGTTTTAGAATACACAAGCACATACATACATACGTGCATAATATAATATGAAGCTAAAGATTTATTTCTGGAAAAACAGACAATAGGATAGATTTCATATATAGTAATTTTTTGTCGGTTATAAATGCAGCGTAATAAATTTTAATAATGCAAATATCTTTATTTACACGTAGGAGTATTTATATTTTTTAGATATAAATTGTCATTGTAACCATATGCAGCCATAAGCAAAATATGTAAACGCTCAAGCATAAACGCCATTAAAAACAAATTTTAAAAAATGTTTCTTTAACAGTAATAAGTTAATCCAAGCCAAACACTCCTAATAAACGTAGTACAGAGCTTTATTTATTTACAGTGACGATAAAAAACTATATGCATTGACTATAATTATCTATATCTGAAATTTTGTCGCTTGGTAACTCTTCTGGTACGTTATTTTAATATCAATATATTATATACATATTTAGACATGTTATCGTATTATTATGTGCTCGTAGATTGAAAACTTTGCATAGAAATGATTAAAACTTCCAAGCTCATTTTATCTAAAGTACACGTATGCATGTATACATATCTTTATTTTTAATGTTGAGTTTGTCTTGGTATTATTCCCCATATCTAATTATATTTAAAATTCAATTCTATTGCATAATGCATATTTATCTAATTAATTACATTTTTTATATATGTAGTTCAAAATTCAGCTGGGATCAGACCTACCGCAAGACCTATTCGGATCTAGAACTTCGGAAATTTGTTTCCGATTCGAATAGCACTGGATTTAAATTTTTGGTATTCGCACCTGTAGTATATGTATGCAGTAATTTCTGTATATACACATTACCGTCCATAAGTTTAATTGCACTACAGATAATTTTAATTGCAGAAGGAAATAAAATATTTAAGTTTATATTGAAATTTTATCCAAGCTAAAGTCATTTAACATATATGCACATTATTTAACCTAAGTATTTTGTATAAACGAATGAACACTTTATTTTCTATTTCAAGAAATAATATTCAGGTAAGAAACATAATGAGGGTATCATGGAGATTATCCCTTACTCGGAATTGTTTATTGTATGGTTTATTAGGTGGACCTAATAACCAGTCTTTACCTGATATTTGTGCGCTTGTAAGGGTATATTTTACGTCTATTACACAGTGAATACTCAGTATTCACGTTGTTAATGAAGTGTCAGCAAGGGCTATCGAGTGAGCGTATTTTTTTAATTGTGTTTAAAATATGGCAAGGAGAAAGCAACTAGCTCTTGAACAAAGGGCAAGAATTATTGCTTTGCACGAAACAAAGCTTTCTAATAGAGCAATCGCCCGAAAACTAAAAGTTTCCGACTATTGCGTTCGTCAAACTATAAAGAGAATGGCAGAAACTGGCCAACTCTGTGACCGAAAACGTAGTGGACTATCGAGGATAACTACTAAAAGAGAAGATGAATATCTAAAATTAATGTCCTTGCGCAATCGTCGCCTTACAGCCCCGGAAATAGCAGCATAATATAACGTGCACCACGAAGCCACGAAGCTGGACTTAGAGGTCGAATAGCAGTAAAAAAACCACGTCTGTCTGCACAACATAAACAAAAAATATTGGCCTGGGCGAGAACACACAGGTACTGGGACTGTCGAAGAATGGAAACAAGTCTTATGGACAGATGAATCCAAATTTGAAATTTTTGGAAATAAACGCCCTACTTTTGTTCGTCGTCGTGTCGGGGAGAGCATGTTAGATGAATGTGTGGTTAAGACAGTGAAACATGGTGGTGAAAATGTGATGGCTTGGGGTTGCTTTGGAGGTGGGCGCATAGGAAAATTGGTACAAATCACAGAAAGAATGACGAACTGAAAGAGGAATCCTTATATTAATGACATGGCTACCCCAAAGCCCGGACTGCAATCCGATAGAACTGTTGTGGGACTGTTTGGATCGTGAAGTGCGTAAAATACCTCCTACTAGCAAGACAGATCTTTAGGGTAAGTTGTGCAATGCATGGAACTCTACCGATGAGGAATATCTCGACCGGCTAGTTGAACGAATGCCACGTGTTTGTGAAGCCGTGATCGCAACTAGGGGTGGTTACTTTGATGAAAGTAAAATTTAAGCTAACTTATTAAAATATTATTTAGATTAATAATGTCAATTGCTTGAATTATATGTTAATTTAGTATTTTATCAATAAATTTGCCCTGGAAGTAAATAGTCTCTAATCTAATATCATTGCGCAATTAAAATTATCTGTAGTGCGATTAAACTTATGGACGGTAGTGAATATGTGGCTAAAAAACATGAAATTTATTATTGGTTTTCTTTTATAATTTTCACATTTTCCTCTTCAATGTACTCCCCTCCACGATCCCAACACCACTTAATGCGAGTTTTTCATTTGTCAAAGTAGTGATGTAATTCATTTTTGAAAGCATCATCAGTCACTGACGCGGTTTTTCACGGCATCTGTTGTCTTAAATTTGATTCGTTTTAATGCTGATTATATCTTGGGAAATAGACAAAAAGGTCATATGTGGCACGTTATCCGGTGAATGTTCTGGCATAGGTTTCTTGTTTGGCCAAAAATTTTTGAGAGACATAGTAGTAGTAGAGTGTTGTCTTGATGAAGAAACCGTGACTTGTTTTTTCACAATTCAGGTTGTCGTTTTCTTACCTGTTCACCAAAGGTAGTCAGGACTGTTAGGAACTCAATGTAGTAATGTAATTTCACATTAACGCTCTTTCGAACGGAGCGTAGATGTAAGATGTATTTTGAATAAAAGGCCATGGTCCAACTGAGCAGCGCGCAACTTTAATAAGGGTTGTACTGTACTGGGCTGTACTGTTTGATGTTGATGCGCTCAGAATTATCAGTTCAGTTTTTTTTTATAGCTACACCTCGTATGTATGTTATATGGAGTCTATGTAAATCTTATGCATATTATTTTTATTAAATATTATAACATCAACGTTAATTATGTGTAGAAGTTCGCACAGTAACGTTAACTAAACGATCTCTAGCAAGACTTTGTGATAAGTCAGAAAGAAAACTAAATTGTAAAGAACAAAAGAATGTTCGTATTTGTAACTACATAACGAAATGTTTTTTATTTTTAAAAATCATTAAATATATAAATAAACATATGTACATAAATGATTTCTATTTTTAAAAGTCATTATTTCGAACGTGGAAACGTATTTTTAATATTCTTTGTTAGGTGTTTATATATTATGGTAACAGAGAAATTAAATATTTGTCTCGTTCATCGTAATGGTTGTAATAGTGTGTGTATCAAGTAATTGTTGATTACGTTTGTATTTTTGTCAGACCAAACAAAATATTAGATTATCGCAAATAGATTATCTATATATTTTAAACAAAATTAACAACGAATATTTGTTTACCAATTTAACTACATTACAAATCAAGCAATAACCGATATGCTATTACGATTCAAATAAATTTCTCGATAAAATTATTTTGACAATCTTGGATCTCTTATTAATTATCAACATCAATGTCATTTCCTTAAAATTGAATTATTAATTTCATATTGAACATCTCTATACATAACTGATTCAATTTCAAGTTTTCAAATGTCGTTTAAATTAAGTGATAATAGAATAATAACGTCTGAAATACACATGTGCGTACAGAATTATTTAATAACTTTAATATAACAAGGTGACCTTTTTAACTTGTGCAGCGAGCTAAAGTATGTATGTACATATGTATGTATGTATGTACATATGTATGTATGTATGTACATATGTATGTATGTATGTATACATATACATATATGTATGAATATTTACACCTTGCCTTATATATGTATGTAGGTGTTTTGATCTATAGTTATAAAATACGTAATGATCTATTAATGTCTCTACGAAGTTAATATATTGCAGTCTTATATGAAATTATAGTATAAGGATTATAATTAGAATGAATTCGTAAAATTAATTTTGCGTGCTAAACATATTAAGAAATCTCTATTAATATGTTAACGAGATCATAACAATTGACGTG
The DNA here is from genome assembly GCA_031893035.1 of Dermolepida albohirtum. Lineage (NCBI taxonomy): Eukaryota > Metazoa > Arthropoda > Insecta > Coleoptera > Scarabaeidae > Dermolepida > Dermolepida albohirtum. The sequence goes on from JAVIWB010005177.1 coordinate 65,544, forward strand.
CTAAAAACATTTTTTCAGAACATTTGCACCGTTCCCTAAAAGTATCCTTTCTTTTGATCTTCTTTCTTTTTTTTTTGATTGCACATATTATACATATAGTCCTAAACAGTTATAAATTTTCGGTTGCAGCAAAATATACAGGATTTAACAAGAACTATTGTATGTATATTTCAAACTTAAAATAAACATTAAAAATTTGGTTGCGACAAAATATACAGGATTTAACAAGAACTATTGTATGTACATATATTTCAAGTTTAAAATAAAAATAAAAAATTTGGTTGCGACAAAATACACAGGATTTAACAAGAACTATTGTATGTATATTTCAAGCTGAAAATAAAAATAGAAAATGTAATTAAAATACTAGGAATTATGAATCAGTAAATTTTAGTCTTTAATTTACAATGCAGTGCAGGTAACGTTTTGCGAAATAATGGCTAAACAATTCTGACAAAAGTAGATTTTATTCTTGTTGAATACAATAATAACCACAAGTTTTATACCATGCAAATGTCACCTTTTAATCTATTTATTATTTTATTTTAATTTATTTATTTGAAAAAATATTATCTTCTATGTTAAAATAATTTGTTGTATGGTGTTTTTCAATAAGGACATAACAATTTCGTATTTAAAAAAAACATAATAATTGGGCTGAAATTTATTCCAGGTGCAGTACATATTTTACATTTAACAATGGAATTCGATCTCATTCATATGACCACCGCGAGTACGTTTGCATCGAACGATTCCTTGGAGCCAATTTTCCAATACTCTTTCACACATATCGGCCGGAACGTTGGTAATTTCATGTTTGATATTGTCCTTGAGCTCCTCTAACATTGTTTGCTTGTTGGCTTAAACCAACAACTTAATGAAATTCCATAAAAAATCCAATGGCGTTAAATCGTATGAGCGAGGTAACAAATCGATCGGACCATCTCTTCAGATTACAGGGTTACCGAACTTCCCCTTCAATAGATCAATTATTTGGCCAGTTGTGTGGCATATGGCACCATCTTATTGGAACCACATATCACTGATGTCAAGTCCTTCTAATTCTGGCCAAAAATGGCGATCATTTTCATCGACAAAAAAATATGGTCCAATCACACCTCTGGCATGATATCCACACCACACGGTCACTTTTTGTAGTTGTAATGGAGTCTCTTCAAGTACATGTGGATTTGTTGTTATCCAATAACGCATATGTTGCTTATTGACAAAATCATTAAAGCAACAATGAGTTTCATCGCTAAAGATGATTTTTCGATGAATTTCAGGATTTTCTTCAAACTTTAGAAGAGCTTAATCAGGGACGTTTCGGCGCTTCAAATGATTAAGAGGCTTAGGTTCTCGAGTTAGTTTGATCTTGCAATGGTATAAGCCAAGATATTTACGCAAAATTTGTCTTAGTCTGGTTTGAGAGATTTCTAATTTTTTTGAACAGCGTGAAGTTGACTGATTTTACTCATTTTGAACTGAAGCACATGCGGCTACGATATTTTCGGTACTTCGATCGAAAATTAGAGTAAGCGCTCTTAAAGTTACTTGCGACCACCAACTCAGAATTGCGGTAGTAATTTTTAATACGAGGGAGCGTTTTTATATTCGCGGAATGAGCGGGTTGTAGAGGGGTGAGTCGGCGCATTGGGGGCGTGGCCTGTGCAGCGACTCATGATTAGTATAAATACGAAGTTTCATTGATATTAGACAGTTAGTCTTTGAGCTATCGTCAACCAAGTAACATAATCAGGAGTGAAAAGTGAAATATGGAAAAAATCGAATATCGTGCCGTTATAAAGTTCCTTACCAGGCAAGGAAAATCAGTCGCGACCATAATGAATGAGATGTCATTGGTTTACGGCGACTCTTGTTCAGGAAAAACCATGGTGTACAAGTGGCATAGTTTATTTAAACAAGGAAGGGAATCCCTTGAAGACGACCCGAGGCCGGGCAGGAGCATTGAGGTGACCACGCCAGCACTTATCCAAAAAGTTGAACAAATTGTACTCGAAGATGCTCGACTAAAGAAGAAACAACTCGCAGAAATGGTTGAAGTATCCGATACAACAATTTTTAAAATCCTACACGATCATCTCGGCATGTCTAAGGTCAGCGCAAGATGGGTGCCGAGAATGCTCACGCCGCCGCAAAAACAACAGCGCGTAGAGTGTTCGCGTGCATTTTTGGACCTCTGTAATGAAGACAAGGATGGTGTATTGAGTGGAATTGTTACTAGAGACGAAACTTGGGTTCATCATTATGAACCTGAGTCCAAACAAGACTCCATGCAGTGGCATAAAAAGGGCACAGCACCTCCCAAGAAATTTAAAGTGTCACAATCAGCTGGGAAACTCATGGCAACGGTATTTTGGGACTCGGAAGGAATATTGTTGATTGATTATAAAGATAAAGGTGTTTCTATAACCGGAGAATATTACGCTTCAATATTAGAGCGACTAAAACAAGCCATTAAAGAGAAAAGACGGGGAAAATTGACAAAAGGTGTTCTGCTTTTGCACGACAACGCGCCCGTCCACAAGAGCCGCGTTGCGTTAGCTGCCCTGCATAAGGTGGGCTTCGAAATTGTGAATCACCCACCCTACAGCCCAGACCTGGCCCCGAGTGATTATTACCTGTTTTCGAAAATGAAAAAAGAGCTGCGGGGTAAAAAATTTACTGCCGATGATGAAGTCAAGGAGGCAGTTTCGGCGTATTTTGCAGATAAAGAGAAATCATTTTTTTATGAGGGTATAAATAAATTAATTGAAAGATGTGAAAAATGTATCCGTCTTGCAGGTGAATATATTGAAAAAGAAAAATAATTTGTTTTTTTTATTTCCACCCCTTGTCCCCCATTCCGCGAATATAAAAACGCTCCCTCGTATTTTCCAAACATTGCTCATTCGTGAACTTCACCATGAAATTTTAACCTTGACTGACGTTTTGATATGATCATGAAAAACGTCCAAGCGTGCGTTCGTACTAAAAGACAAATTGTTATGTCTCTAATGGAAAACCCTTTACTTTGCCTCAGAATAAGATAAGATAAGTTATTCCGTCAGAACTCAATTGACACAGTTTAAAATTGAACTGCAGAATGATGACAGTGACAGTAAATATACAGTAGCTTTTCATAGTGTTACATTTTATTATTTGTTTTAAGAAAATCTTTGTAAACAATTTGCGGATTGATTGATGTTAGTAAAATAATTAATATATGGAAATTTAAAAAACTGTGTTTTAACATAGAATCTATTCCTGTTAGAATTAAATTTATACATTTTCATAATTTATTTTTGAATTCTGATTTACCTAAGTTTGGGCAAAAATTATTTTATTAATATAAAATTATATTATTTTTAACATATGCTTCTAGTGGCTTATTACATTTGAAAAAGAGAACTTTATCAAACTTTTTGGGATTGCACTAGTTTTAGTGATTACTCCCTAATTTGACCAAAATCTCCTGCCACCCAGCAATGTTTTCAGGTTCAAAAAAAATGACAAAGACTAAGGAAATCAAATTTTGGGAATAGGCAGAACGCGGAAGCAGTTCGAAATGTAGATCATGAATTTTTACCATTGAAACAGTCAAAGTATGAGCATGTCCATTACCATGAAAAAAAGCACTCGTTTCTTTAAGTTTTCTATTCTAAGTAGGATGCATAGTATTCGCTTGTTATCGTTTTACCCTGTTGACGATAATTGTAAAGAATTCCAATGCAGTCTCAAAAAAAACAACGTCCTTAACCTTTCCTGCCAAATGTACGGTTTTTGCCCTCTTCGGAGCACTTATGCTAATCTCAGTCCATTGTTTCAATTATTGCTTTCTTTTTGTGTACAACGGTGCATACAGTCTCATTAACCGCTATTATTTGGTGCTAAAAGTTTTTTGGATCATGTTTAAATGTTAAATTGAGGGCTGAAATGCGTTCTTGATCGCGTTTCAATGTTTCATGTCTAATTCATTATGCATAATCGAAACCATTAATCTATATGGAATGTGTAGAGCCTCTGCTGCTTGACATAGTTTTATTCGATGGTTATCTAACACAACATCATGTATTTTTTAATAATTGCTGCAGTACAACGTCTTTTGGACGATCAATGCGTTACGTTTATTAAATATGCTGATCTGGACACGTTTAAATTTAGATATCCATCGTTTGATGTTTACAATTGATGGAGATTTGTCCTCGTAAACAGGCTCCAGCTCAGTTTTAATTTCATCAATGTTTTTTTTTTAAATAAGAACTGATCGGTAGGTACTCCATACACATGCTAAAAACATTTCCATTTTCTATTCACAAAAGAAGCCTTCTTACGATTTGAATAAACGCCAAATTTGACAGTTTTCAAGGATTGTCAAGTGAAAACCAAAACAAAAATATTTAATCATGCTGTCCTTTTCCTATCAGGTTCAGTAACTAATTACTAATCGGTCTCCATAGTCTGTGTATGAAATTACCTCTTGTATTCATATGAAATACAATATTACACGGAAAATGAAACAAGAACTACTTTTAAAATCTATTAGGAAAGTGACTTAAGAAGAAATTCTGAGATTATGGTATTATATAGAAATTAAATACATTATTTGAAGTAATATGATAGATACAATAGAGAACTGAAATCTTAAACACCATCATTACTCAGTTTCATTATTGCTGGATAGCACTTTCACTATTACTTCCAACATGAATAATAAATGATTTCAGGATATCATTCATTAGTCCATCTAAGTCCCACATTCTGTTTTTCTACATTAATTTCATCATCGATTTAACTATTCTAGTTGTTTGCTGTAATATTTGTAGTTGCTTTTTTAAAAGTACTTGTATATGTGACATTTTAAATATTGTCAATTAAAAAACCATAACATTTTATTAAATTTGTGTGGGGTTGCTCAATAGCTTTTTATCCTTATCCGCCATAATTTTTTAAAGAAACTTTCCACTATTCATCGTAAAGCATTTTTGATAGATTCGTCAAATTCTAGGAGTGTGAAGTATGACTACATTATTTAAGAGGTGTCAATTTTTCAGTACGTTTATATTTTGAAGTAATTTCATCTTTCATTCGTATCCAAAACATTTTGCAATAGGCTGAAGGTTATAAAGATGTATCAGATGCAGCAATTTAACATGTAACGTTTCTATATTAAATTCAATATTTTTATAATCAATCTTGAATTGCTGCAATTCTTCGCAAAGACGTATTTTTCAACTCTACGTGAATGACATGATGCGTTATCCGTTACTATTACAGAGCTTTTTGACAATTTAAGCAATACAACCAGTCTTCAAAAACAATATTATTAATTTCATCGTGGTAATTTGCGGTCTTTTTATTTTCTAAGAACAATCCATCCCCAATACATTCTAATTTAAATCCAATATGTAACATTATTAATCGTCTGCTATTACCACTCGGATTTTTTAGTGCTATCGATAATCCTTCCACAAAAACTTGTGCAGTCGTTACACTTGTGTGGATCTGAATTTCCTCTTTTGGGTGGCATTCATTTAACCGTGTTCTATCCTAGTAAAATATTGGTCAGTTTTAAGGTCTATATTGCCCTATTGTCATCAGACACCCCCATCTGATAATTTTTTCTCCTCTATCAACAGATTTTTTTTGTTACGTTTGACATATCTAAAGCAATAATAGAATTCAATAAATAAATTCACAATATTTTATTAAGAATCTGTGCAAGGTTGCTCGATTATCTGATAATCCCCATATTTTTTAAAGAAACTGAGCCCTATTCTTCGTAAAGTATTCTTGACAGATTCACCAAATTCTCGAAGTTTGGAGTGAGCCTTTACGTTGTTTAGGAGATGTTAGTTCTTCTGTACGTTTATATTCCATAATTATGCGATATTTAGATAAGCGATTTTGCTAGGTCTAAAAAACATCCTTATGTGATATATTGTCGCAAAAATAATACCAAAGTCTTGGTTAATGTATCGGAGATGCTATTATTGTTCTTATTCTTGGGATTTCTAACATACACTTTTTATACATAGCTTTAGCAGTTTGTTTCTCACCATGAGATATAAATATCTACATATCTCAATTGCTGATCATTTCTAGACGGAGAAACTTATGGATAACTCGGATTTGCCTGACGACTAATTTTTATTTTGGCCTTAAAAGTACAGATTTTATTTAGTATTACTGAAAAAAGCTGTAAAATGAAATACAATATTGGAAGATAAGAAAGATAAGGAGACGATAAATATAATTTTCTATGTTGAACTTGGATTAATCGAGCCAAAGAAACCACATACAATCAAGTAGCTTTTTGGCGGAATAATTGGGTCATTCTTTCACACTCTTAGACAGAATATAACAAATTTCAAGTAACCTTCTGTGTGTCAGATGGGATATTGTTGTCAGATGGTATAGTTTTGCCAGATGGGATGTTGTTGCCAGGCGTTTGATGAGGGAAAATCATATTTACAAGTATTTCTTATTTTTTCATGGAGATTGTGTTTACAGCCTTTAGAGATATGTCTAAATCATTATCTTATTTCTTGTGTTGTAGGGCAAAGATCTTCAATGACACCACGAATGCGGGTGTAATAAATGGCCTGTCAATACATGGGTTATTATTATTATTTTATTGTAACTTATGAACTAGGAACGTAAGTGTACATTACCAACCATTTGAAACTGTCTCAATGCTTACGATTTTCAATCCATTAGGTTTTCGAATAACATTTTGATTTTTAGTCTTTTCCATACTGCCCTTGATTTTTAGTTACTTTTATCCGTAAGTCTTACTTTCATTACTAGAGATGGTCGCTTTTGCCGACTGGCGTCGGGCGGAGAGATTTTATTTATAGACATATCGCGCAATTGTGTATTAGTTCCCTCACTTATAAAGTGTGTATCGATGATTCAGCCAATCATACACAACCAACAAAAACGCAGATTACAAGAAATACATCAAATTATTAAATACATTGTACATCGGTATCCTGATTTAATATACCGTGAGGGTTCCGCAAAATATGATGCTTGTAATATAAACTTATTGGTTTATGAAGAACGGAATTGCAAATAGCACGTGGAATCAGCGCAACACAGAAAATTTATTTAAAAAATTATATGTACATCATTTCCAAAATTTTCTCTACGTCTCTCTGATTCCGCGTGGCGTTTGTAATCCCATTCTTTATTCTGGACCTTTAAGCCAAATCGTTATTCAATTGCGGCCTTTTTAAATTTATTATGGCCCTTATGTATTGTCTACGTTTTCTAACTCTATTCTTTGGGTAGGAAATGAGAGAATAATATTCCGAAGCGTATCTATCTGTAAAAAGTGTTATTGAAGCTGCTAAGTCTAAAGCAGCTTCAATAACACTTTTTACAGATAGATACGCTTCGGAATATTATTCTCTCATTTCCTACCCACATTGGCACAATACGTAGGTCGCGTTATCCTCTTCCACTTGGTAAAAGTTACATATAGTTTTTTCTTTCAAGGTTATTCATATACTTGTTGAACTTACTTTGTTCTATTAGGAGATTCATTATCATTCCAATAGACTTTCAGTCCCCGCTGAGTTATAAATTTTGGCGATCTTTTCTTAAGGAATTGTTTTTCCTACCTTTGACCTGTGCTGTTCTTCCACCTTTTCCAAGATCTGTTTTGAGCTTAATTGGAATATATAGAGTAACGAGTTGGCAGTATATCTAGAAGTATTAGAAAGTGAACTAAATAGAATAAACATGAATATTATTATAGAAAAGTGGAACAAGGATAATAATGTTCAGAGAAAATAGTTATAATTCATAATATAAGACTGCGAGGAAAACAAGTCGAAATTTTTAATTATATGAGATCCATAATTGAGGACATTGGGAAAAAAAGAAATAAACGACATGATATTTAATATAAAGAAAACGCAGTACCTAAAAAACAAATAGAAAAGTTATCAAGAAGGTCATTATACTGATTATTGCAGCGAAATATGAACACTGACAAGACATAAAACACGTCTAAATGTAATTGAGATGGAGCTCATAAAACACGTGAAAAATAAAATTTAAAAAGACAAAACGTACAAATGATACGCATAAATTAGAAAATAATAGAATTAGAATTATTATGGATTGGACATGTGTGCTGAACTACAGATCAAACAAAAAGTAAAGAAGTAAAAGTCCGAAAAATATGGGAAGAATTCGAAAAGAGGCAAAACGGCTGTCTCTCTAATAAAAAAAGCAGAAATACGTGGAAAATTAAGTAAGTAAATAATTGTGATAGTAATTATGTTAAAGAAAATATAATTTTCTGAAAATATTTAACTGTTTGTAGCTTTTTAAAACAAACAGTGGAAAACATATACACATTAAAACGTTTCAAAATTTTTCGCTTATATTAGATCGACGATAACACTTTAAATTAATCCGCCTTCTCCAAATTGCATTTCAAGTGGACTAAAAATTGCAAGCCGACTATTGCTCTCAAATGCAGACACAATGGCCACTCGAAATCTTCACAAGTGATTTTGTCTTTAAAAAGATTATCGACTGAATTGGATTTGCTTCTCATGTATTTTTTCGTCGTTTATTTTTCATAAAATATGTTTTAACATTTTTGACTCATGGACAGGATATACCTATTATTTTCCAGAAGTAAATGTATATATTATTTAATTGTATTTAGTGTATTCTATAATTTGTGTTCATTTCGTCAATTAATTATACAAGGACTAACAATTAAATTTGTAGATAGTATTATTTTTCAAAGATGACATCACAGTTTTATCGTGTAATGATTATATTGCTAATCTCAATATATTTTGTCGTTTGCAGGCATATGCCTTATTTTAGAAAATGTTACTGATGGAGGTACATGTTAGTGGTGTTCGTTAAAAATGCGTATTGATAATTTAAAAGCGTAAAGAGTGAATATTAGATGGTTTGTCAAATCTTGTAAAAACAGGTGAAGAAAAGTATAAAAAGTGTACAAGAACGATAGTATGAAATATGTCACAGTTTCGATACAGACCTTTTAACGATGGTTAGAGTGTTGATCAAAAATGATAAGGAGGGAGAGCCTATCACGTTGTGTATGTTAGGTGCTATTAAAAGTAGAAAAATTATTGATTTTGTTAACATAAATTGTACAGCTGTGTTGTTTTAATTCAAAGTCTCTACATGCTGACCTAGCAAATGAACTAAAACAAAAATGATTCATGTTAGTATTAAGTAAGATGCGATCGTGCACCGTTGGTTACTGATAAAGTTCATTTATTACGCCACTGTACTTTGTACGAATTGCAACAAGGAGGAAATGCTTGCAGAAGCGTATAGAAATTTATTGAAAGTGTTTGGTGAAGGTACACTTTCTTATATAACATGCGGAAAATGACTCGAACAATTTCAAATAGGTGATTTCAACCTTTCTGATAAGCCACGCTCTAGGTGACTATCTTTGATCGACGACGATACTGTCAAGATCACATTAGAACAAAATTAAACCATTTTGGACTATATTCGGAAACTAGGATTGGCGTGGAAATATCCGAGATGGATGCCACATGAATTAAGTTTTAACAATTGAGTCATCATATGCATAGGTCTGCTTGCACGGAATAAAATCGAACCCTTCTTGGACCGGATGCTAATTGGGGATGAAAGGTGGATTACCTATTGAAAAAGCGTAAGAAAAAGGGCATATCGTGAATCTGCCTCCTTCACTTTTAAACCGAAGTTAAGCTTGAGTAAGAGAATGTGTATATGGATGGGAGTACCAATACATTTTGAGCTGTTGAAACCGAACGAAAAGCTAAATTAGGAGAGGTACTGTCAGCAATTGGATAATTTAAAAATGGCACTCCAGGACTTGTCAGAAACTCGCAGAGCTAGATCGGGAAATTCTGTCACACCCACCATTCTCCCCGGGCCTAGCACCCTCGGATCATCATTTGTTTCTGTCCTTATAAAAAAGGGCAAAAAACTCGAAAACGAAGAAGATATCAGTCAAGCGCTGGTTCAATTTTTCGCCTCTAGGGATGACATTTTTTAAAAATGAGAAATACCAATTGCCACCGCGCTGGGAAGAAGTCATAAATAACGATGGAAATTATATTATTCAATAAAGTTTATTCAAGGTATGAAAAATTTATTATTTTGTTTTATTCTAAAAACGGACAGAACTTTCCGGTACAACTGTTATAAGTATATATAACAATTATTCAAGACGGAGCTCAAAGAAGTAGGTGTTTCAGCTAAAATAGGAAACATTGTGAAAATAATCGTTATTATCAACTCGTTGAGATTGGCAAAAAAGATCTGTTTCAGGTACGCTTCCACACTTGTTTCACCGAGAAATATCTGGCGTGATGAAAAAATGCTGTTGCGGTGAACGACCGTATGACATTTAGTAATGTAATAAGGGCATAGTTGAAATAATCTTTTTACTTAATGGATCTGTGGACGCACCTTCACAAATTTGTCTTAACATGGTAATATTTAGTCGGAACAGTTTGTAAATCTGTTTTAACATAATCATCTTGAAATTATGTTTTACTATTTTTGATAAATGCTGTTTCTTTTGAATTGAATTGTAAAATTCTGGCCTTTATTTGCATAAAATATTTAACTAGATTCTTAAATGGGTAAGAATCGGTTGTGGTGTTTCATGGACCAGGATAGTGTTTGTGAAATTCACAACTACATGTGGGATACTTGCGAAGCAGTGCTTTGTACTTGCAGATATATGATAGATATAAGGCATGAATTTTACACGTAACAGCAAATTACCACACGCTCCCTTAAATGTATGGCCTACATACATCAGCGTCTTAACCGTTATTCAAGCGACCTAATAAATTTATTAGTACTAGTACCGCAACCTAAATACATATATATTTCGCGATCTAATGGAACTCTCTTTTTTAAAAATTTCACCCGTTGAAGATGGATACCGACTGCTAATATTTATACAGCTTCTATATTATTTCACGACCTATAAAATTTCGCTATGGTTCAATATTGAGTCGCGACCCAAAGACTCAGAAACGCAGGCTTACACAACGCATTGTACTGGTACTATTATTAACAAATGGTTTGTTAAAACTTAAATTAAATTCTAAAAAAATACTTTATAATTCCGTGACCGTTATATTGTTATACTCTTTTACTATCTATTAACAATGAAGGAGACGAATTAAGGGGGTTAGTGCGAAACTATCATTTGAAAAGTAGAATGTCTTTTTAATATCTATAGTCTCGTCCATACATAACCAAAACTATTTGTTTACAACATTTCTTTGTAACGTTCTCCTACTTGATAATGGTAGAATAGAATGATATTTATTGTAGAAGTTTTAAATGGTTAAAACCAAACATAAATTTTACATGCAAAATTCAGTTATCCCAAATAGGTATTATGCAATTTACATGCCTCCCTTTGTTTAAAAACAAATAGTTTTCTCACATATTTTGCTCACCATTTTGACACCATTGTATGTGAAATCCATAAATTTCGTCAGAAAGATTTTCAACAAATCAGTGAATGGTAACTTTGTCGTTTTTGTCCTGTTTGCTATTTTTGTTGCGATATGTTGGCTTTCGTATTCTCGCTATGTGCAAATCTTACAACGATATATGTACGAGGATAGTGTGACAAGTAGTGAGAATGACACGTAGGTGGCGCTCTAATTCGTAAAACAAATGCAATGTCATTTAGGTTGCCTATTTATATGTTTACATTCCGATATTTAGATAAATCGGTTGATTAGTTTATTTTTGACAGCTGATTGAAAAAGAAGCAACACGTCGTTTTGTTAAAATGGAAAAAGCAGAGTATCGTGCTGTGATTAAATACTTCGTAATTAAGGGTATGAAAGCTACCGAAGTAAAAGATGAGTTACGGGAAACGTTAGGTGAATCTGCTCCATCATCCGCCACAATAAGTAGATGGGTAAATGAATTTAAACGTGGTAGAACAAGCTGTGTTGATGAAGCGCGTTCTGGAGCACCCAAAATCGTGACTTCTAAGGAAATGATTATAAAAATCCATAATATTATTAGGCAAAATCGACGACTCAAAGTGAGAGAGATAGCAGACATGGTAAAAATTTCAACATAACGCGTACACCACATTTTAACGAAAGATTTGGGCCTTTCCAAGCCCTCGGCAAGATGGGTGCCGCGATTGCTTACGACTGATCAAAAGTTCACTCGTTTGCGCATTTCCAATGAGTGTTTGGACCTTTATGAGCGGAATCCGGTTGATTTTTGTAGGCGATTTGTTACTTGCGATGAAACTTGGATACACTACAGTACACTCGAAACTAAACAACAGTCGGAACAATGGTTAGAACGTGGTTCTGCACCTCCAAAGAAAGCGAAAATCACTTTATCGGCAAACAAGGTGATGGCATCAATTTTTTGGGATTCAAAGGGCATTTCGCTCATTGATTACACTCAGAAAGGTGCCACAATAAACGGACAATATTATGCAGAACTTGTACAAAAATTAAATGTTGAGATTCGTGCTAAACGGCCAGGAATGGCAAAGAAAAAGATTCTGTTTCACCAAGATAACGCTCCCTCATACCAGCATAGTTGCAATGTCCAAAATCCACGAGTTGCATTTCCAATTCGTACCGTATGCTCCTTATTCGCTGGATCTAGCCCTTTCCGACTTCCACCTTTTTCCAAAATTGAAAACGGCACTAGGTGGAAAGAAATTTTCGTTTAACGACGAGCTTATCATCTTCGTAAATGAATATTTTGCAAGCCTTCCGGAATCGCATTTTAGAGATGGCATAAGGGCATTGGAGCACCGTTGGAATAAATGTATTGCTCTTTTAGGAGAATATTTTGAAAAATAAAATTTATTTTGTATTTAAAAAGTTCGTTTTTCTTTTCCATTTTCACTACTTGTCAAACTACCCTCGTATGTACATATATTTCATTGCATGCTACTCTATTAATATGTTTCGACGCGTGGCTTTAATTATAACTTTAGTCTTTTAGTATTTTCTTCCGTAGATATTTGTGAATATTTGTTCAGTATGTTGTTAAAAATGCCTCCTAAATATTCTTTAGACCTCCGACTGGGCTATATTTTGGAAATCACTTTGAACGAGCTTTGGATACATTATTTTTAACGGCAATCTAAACAGTTGAACTTTTCTTAAATTCGTATACCATAATGTAGCTATGCTACATTTACAGCAGGTGTGTGTATGCGAAAAAAATTTAAAATAAATTAATTCTTCCTGTTTAATCCTAAGACAATTCTTTTTTAAAATGTGTATAAATAATATACACATGTTCATTTTCATCGACTTCTTATTACAAGATGTAACCTGCATTTGAAGGTTATTTGTATGATAACTAATAAAATATACATATAAAAACAGCGTCAGCTATACTTTGTTTAAATATGGGCGAGTTAAACTAGTCAATAATTTTGCTATTTGTATATGCAGAAAATTAAATAAATTCCAAGACGTACGTATACTAAAGAAACGTTTTAACGGTCACCTTAAGACAAGACTTTTCTTACTATATCGACATGCTGAAGTTGAAAAAACTCGTTTCTGAAACTCCAAGAACACATTAACTTACTTAACTTTGCTTATTATTTCTTCTACTTCTTTCCATTTTTTTTTACTTGACAAGACGACGTTGTTATTTTAATTGCTTTCGAAAGAAAATGAAGAAAGAAGAACAACGCAAATAATCGCTAATTTCCGTTTTTATTTTTTTTAATACCATTTTCAGGTTTAATGAAAGTGCAGTCGGGCTGTTAGTGCGGGTCAAGTATGGAGGTCGCCAGAGACACCAGCGGATCTACGGGTCAGTTGTCCAGTGCGGGTAGCACGGGAATCGGTGTCACCGGTGGTAGTGGTATGCATCATTCGCATTCAACGCCTGCGGGAGTTGATGGAGGCATAAGAACACCACCGGCTACACCAAAGAAAGGCGGCAAAATGCTTGCAATTCGGGTGCAGATGTTGGACGATAGCGTCACAATGTTTCAAGTACAAGTAAGAAAATATATGATCTAATTTTATCTTATACATCTTTTTCGAAAAAAAATTATCAATCAATATTTACAAATAATTTAAATACTTAGAATAGACTATTGTAGATACATGAGGTAAATATACAATGCACCGCATGTATCTGCAAATATAAAGTATTTTAATTAATGAATTAATTATTCAAAGAATGTATACGAGATTCTTGTTACAAGTGGGATAAGTTATTGTTTCGTGTAAGAAAATTAATACTGCGTAAACTCTGTTATACAGTATTCAATTTGTTATTAGATTGCTAGCTTGAATTCAAACTTATTTCTTATATTCCGACACGAATGTATGTATGTCGTCAAGAGAGATATTATCTTATTAATACTATATATTAGGTTACTTGTTTGCCCTGTATGGAAGTAAATGTCAATACATTATGCTTCTCTTTACTCTGCTTACAAGAAAGCCGTGTGTGTTTTAGTTAGATAACATTGTAGAATTATGTGAGAAACGTAAATACAATAGTAAATATTTGGCAGACGGTGCTAAAGCACATGGATACTATTTCTCGCACAAAGGTGGCTTTTTATAAAATTTATAGTATGTTTTATGTCATGAGTTCTTTGCATATCTGAACATAGTATGGATATTTGATATATTCAATTAAAAAAATATGTCAGTGTTGGAATTCACGCAAATAACTTCTAAATAATTATGTATTCCAGTGAGAAAAAATAAGTATTTTAAATTGTCACAAAAACAATAATAGCTCATGGCAAATCCGTAATTTCGCCTCGGTTAATTATCCTGATTAAGCGAAAACATTAATCGAAATAATTCATAATAATTAAACCATTACAAATTTAACTAAAACTGATGCCTGCAGTTGTAAATATTCATAAGAAAAGAGTAAAAGGTGATCATGTCTTGTATGAAGAGATGAACTTGTTTAAAAAAATTTAATTAAATATTATATGTTAAACTGAAGACGCATAACATCGCTATAGTTAATATCTAACGAATTTATTATATACAAGACTTTTGTATTTAAGTCATTTAAAAAATACAGACACAAACCTTATAAATTTGCTAACCATCAACTCATTTTTGAAGGTGGTTAAATTGGTAGAACATAGTTTTCTGTAACTATGTATCCTTTATCAAATGAAAACCATTTTTAAAAAGAATAGTTTTTACAGATAAAGCATCAATTTTCATGAATACTTTACAATTTTAATTTTTCTCATTTTATTTCCTTCTAACGATCGTACAAACAATTTAAAACACACTCATTATAAAAAAATTCAATGTTTCGACTGGAATAACTAATAATGTTCTTATCGGCCAGTTCTTTATTAATGGAAATATATATGCGAATGAGTTCTTAGAATCTCTCTGGACAGACTCTCCCCCAATTACAAAATTCGAGTATTGATAACATGATAACATATGGTTTCTAATGAATGGACTTCCACCACAGTTATGAAACTCGTTGCATGTTATCTTAATGCACTATTTTCAGGTTCCTCGATGGGGCGCATTGTTCAATAAATAGCTTGACCACCTCACTCGACTTCTTTCTAAATAATTTCTTTTTTCCAGATTATTTGAAATTTAAAATTTATAGCAATATTCATATCAAAAGATCTAAGAAACCGTATACTCATCATCTGTAATGAACTAAATCTTGATTCTTTAAGAAATGGTGCTCGAGCTTTTTATAATCGTTTAGCATATTGTTTAGAATGTGAAGAAGAAGGTTTAGGATGTTCGTTGTATTTTTTTAAACAACTTTTTTCTAACACGTTGTTAAAACTTACTAAATAATATTAATAAATAATATGAATAATCTGAAAATATGTTTGCATATACTATGTTATATTTATGTTAACATAAAACATGAAATTCAGGAACGTTCACAATGAACAATTACTTCACAACAAATAGTTCATTATACATTTCGAAAGTTTTGACCAACTTTTTTAAGTAAACAATTTTTTTTATAAATAAAGGGTGTTTCAAATTTCGCGTTTTTTTTAAAGAATAAATGAAACACATAATTCGCAATCACTTTCAAAAACTTTTTATTGGTAATTTAAGTATCAGTTATGACATTTATATGGGAAAAATAGTATCTGCCAAATGGCCTCTTCTTGCAGCTCCACAGACGCCCACTCTTTTGTTAAAATTTTCAATGACATTTTGACATAAATCAGGCTCTATCTCACCAATGACACGAATAATTTCATCTTTCAAAGCAGGAATTGATTGTGGATTGTTTTTATAAACTTGACTTTTCACATAACCCCAAAGTCTAACGGTGTCAAACCACATCATCTTGGTGGCCAATTAACATCATCGTTTCTTGAGATTACACGCCCAGGAAATTTTTTTCTCAATAAATCAATTGCTTCGTGTGCAAAGAGAGGTGTAGCGCCATCCTGTTGAAACCACATATCCTCTAGATGAATATTCATTAATTCAGGCCACAAAAATTCGGTTATTATCCGACGATATCGATCACCATTGACAGTTACAGCTTCACCAGCAGTATTTTCAAAGAAGTAAGGTCCAATTACACCATCTGACCATAATACACACCAAACAGTAACTCGTTTAGGATGCATAGGTTTCTCATAAATAATTCGTGGATTTTCCTCACCCCAGATACGGCAATTTTGTTTATTAACATAGCCACCAAGTTCAAAGTCTGCCTCATCGGCGAACATTATTTTTTGAGAAAAATCAGCTGGTTGTTCATTGATAAAATCGACAAATGAACGACGTTTTAAATGACCTAATGGCTTCAGTTCCTTTGTTATTTGAACCTTATATGCCTTTAGAGCTAAATCTTTGTGTAAAATACACCATGTTGTTGATCCACTAAGTCCAAGTTGTTGTGAACGTCGTCTAATGGGCATTTAAGGATCTTCAACAACACTTTCACAAACCAAACCAATGTTTTCTTGTGAACGACCACTACGACTGTATTTTTCACTTTTTTGTTCTTCCACGGAACCGGTCTCTTGAAATTTTTTAATAATTCGACCGATAGTGCTTTCAGATGGACGATTATGTAAACCAGGTATGGGCAACATTTGACATTTGTGGGCCAAACTTTAATGTGCAAATATGTTCGCGGCCCGCGTTTAAAAGTAGCCCTTTTAAAGTAGTATTTTAAAATAGTGTTCATAATTTTTAGCGATAGATATCAGACATGAAATAATACGACACTGTCTCGCGGGCCGGATCAAATCTTACACCGGGCCGTATTCGGCCCGCGGGCCGGTTGTTGCCCACATTTGATGTAAAGCATAAAATTCACGTAATTTTCTAAAAACTCTTCACAGAACGCTGATTTTCATAAAATAATTGTACCGTGTACGAAGCCATTTTTATAAATGTCATACATCACACTTTTTAAATGCCCACATACCCAGACAAATTCAGTGCGCCATCTATATTTTATTTACTCTTAAAGCAATTTGAAACAGCCTTTGTAAACCGTGACTTGTTTTGATTAAGACCAATTTATTTATCAAATTGCTTACATTGGTTGCAATGGTTGACTTGTTTTTTTAACATAGCAAAATATATATTGTAAAGATGTGAAAAAGTCACGTTGTGTATATGTATTAATTACAAGTACGAGACAATATCTAACATGAACTTACAGTAAACATATGATTTTTTATGTTATCTTAAATGTTGTTAATTTTTATCATCTGATAACTAAAGATTGCATTGCAAATATATGTGATTTATGCATATCTCTTGTTTCAGAAAACATCGAATCATTTTATTTTCTTTATATACTATATATAAATAGAGAAATTAGAATAGCTAGATTCACACGAGAAAGTTAAATCAGTATTTTTGGTGGTAAATTTGAATATTAAATAACTTGCGATAGTACTTCTAAATTAATGTAATAGAAGTATAGGTGAGTGAATACTAATATTTATTAGATTTAAAAGTAATAAAAAGTATTTATTATGCAATAATTGTACAGTTAATATAATATTTGTACTTTTAATGCACCAATACAAAACAAAAAAGGAAGATAGAATAGTCAAACATCATCCCTATGTTAATACAGTGACCACCAAAAATTGTTTTCTGCTGTGTCATACTCATTTTGAATGGATATAATAAATGGCTTTACAATTTTAGTCATCCTTCCATTGTTATACATATGTTCTTCATACTTTTTCCTCCACATTTTGGTGTAATCTTTTATACCTATTGACAAATATTTTTCAGCTTCTCACAATTTAAACGTTTTACAGTTTCAGGTCACTTTGTTAATTCGAATCTGCAATATTTCGATAGGGTTAAGTGATGGCAACAATTGTAATATCTTTTATTACACTAAAGTTGGAGGCTAGTTAATAGCATAGGTATTATTCGTTTAAACATATTTTAATGTGACTAAGTAGAAGTATGCACCTTTATAGCATCCCCTGGTGTAAGAGAGCGATAAGCCAACGAGAATGTAAATGGGATTCAGGTACCTTGGGATTTAGATGCGCAAGGGTGAATTTTTTATTTTCGTGCAATCATTCATAAATATATATTAACTAAACACAAATATATATAAGTATAAGTTTTTAATGTGTTAAAACACACAAACGCAAAAATATAAAATGAATCCATTTTAAATGTATCTACAAATATAAGAAGCGAGATTTTATATATTGTTCTGACATACACTCCGCGCAACATGAATAGGACCAACTGCATATATGACATTTGTAGTTGGTATAAACATGGTAGCGAGCTGGAATTGTTATTTTCGAAAATAAGAGGGTTGATAAAAAGATGTATGTTGGTACCAAATATAATTTTTGTAAAAGTCAGTGCAAATGTACGTTACTAATGACAATAAGTAGAGTAATTAAACGCCACTTGAATACGACCAATCTACAAAATAAAAGATTCGTTTGCAATAACAAAATACTTTATTGTTCAATAATGAGTACTTCTTCCATTATTTCTTATAACCTCAAATAGTCGGGATGGAATGGAATTATACAGTGTTCTCAAGTAGTCAATGGGAAGTTCCGCCCAACTTCGTTTCAGCGCCTGCTCTAGTTCGTCAGCGCAACTGAATTGGGTAGCATTGGAGTACAATTTACGCGACAACCATCCCCAAACATTTTCTATGATGTTCAGGTCGGGGGAGAGCGATGGCCAATCGAGAACCTCCATGCCTTGTTCTTGAAACCAGCGTCGAACAATGCGCGCGGTGTGAATACTGGCATTATCCTGTTGGAAAATAAATAGCCCACCTGCCATAACGTTGGAAAATTTGTCTTTCACCTGTTGCAGCAGCTGGACGTACTTTTCCGAATTCTGTCTGCCCTTCACTATTACTAAATCAACAGGTCCGTTATAGGAAACAGCTCCCCATACCATGACTGAACCAACATCGGCTCGCCTTCGTGACTGAATCACTTCATCTTTACGTAAATCGTGGAAATAA
This sequence comes from Dermolepida albohirtum, assembly GCA_031893035.1. Taxonomy (NCBI): domain Eukaryota; kingdom Metazoa; phylum Arthropoda; class Insecta; order Coleoptera; family Scarabaeidae; genus Dermolepida; species Dermolepida albohirtum. Next base: position 85,047 of record JAVIWB010005177.1, read on the forward strand.
TAAGAAAACCCATCCGGGCCATCTAAATTAAACTTCTTCTCGTCACTGAAAATAACAGTTTGCCATTCTCTTGTCCACCCCATTTTTGCTCGAGCAAACTGAAGACGTGCAGTGCGCTGAAATTCCCTTAAAGGAGGCCGTCGTTTAATTTTCAAACGTTTTAAATGCGGACAGGTCTTCAGTAACTTCTGTACAGTTCTTACCGATGCATTCGTTCCAACGTTATTCGCGATTTGTCTTGCCGTTAATGCCGAATTCGATGCTTCGCGTAATATGGCTCGACGTTCTCTCTTAGTTGTAACGGATGTTGTTCGCCCTTTAAAACGTTTTCCATAATTCTCGGGATCCCTAATAAAATTGTTCACAACCTGGTGTGATTGACTTATTTTCTTTGCAGTAGCCCTTGAGGAATACTCTTCTTGATGGAACGCTTTAATTTTCCAATTTCTTCCATACTTAGCACTTCTGTCGTCCCATCGTTGCACAATACCCTTAATTACAGATGTTTGTTTATCCGGATACACGTTGTAACTCGACACTCATCCGGTAGCTTACTATTAAATACTGGTCGTATCCAACCGGCGCGGTGCATTTTATATGTATGTGGTACTTACGTCACCCAATGCATAACGTTAGGCACTATTGCGCAATAATGCGTATTATTTGTCATATCATACCATTACAAACTTGCATTGTATTTTTAGTAAATGAATTGTTTTTCAAACCACCGAAAGCTTGCAACAAGTCGGGTGGTCCTATTCATGTTGCGCGGAGTGTATATAATGCGCTATTGTAAATAGAAGCAAATTATGAATAACTCTTATTTTGTAAATAACAAATTTTTTATGTTTTGTAACACATGATCAAATCCATATTGATGCTACAATTCTAATTAATACTATCTTTATAATTACCATTTTTTACAATAACTGCATTTATCATAATAATTGGCAATGTTGACAATAATCTAATATTAATGAAGTACCTGGCATAATCTATTTGAAATTACATATATTAAAAATATCATAACACTTTTTTACATACTTTGGACATCCTCAAGGCCACAAGGTCTCCATCACTTTCATTTTAATTAATTATAAATTATTGATGAATATTTGACATTTTCTAATTCAATTGTTTGTCTAGTGCAATTTTTCCACTTTTTAGACGTTATGGTGGCAATCGATTTGGAACGATTATTAATGCGGTGAACATATTCTTTCAATTAACTCTAAATTAACTCGATCAGATTAAATATACAGAAGTATAGTGGCAAACGTAATCCTGCGGCTGTGACCATGCTATCTATAAAGTATTCCTTTTCGAAAGTCTTCATTTTAAAGATTTCTAGCAAATAACTTTTTGTGTAACTTACTTCATAATGAATATAATTTTTTGTAAAAACTCCGATACTTCAGTCTTCGTGCTGTTGGAATTTGGTAGCTTTTTCATCTGTCGTGAATGGTATGAAGCATTGTCCCTGACAGTGATACTTCTTTCGGGTAATATTGGTAACAGATTTTCTTAAACCACTCTTCAACTAATGGTGCTATTATACCTTCGCGATAATCAAGATTACAATTTTTTATGTTTTTTGCTGAAAGTAACATTCGCCAATCCAACCGCTTTCAGAGTCAGTGTATAAAACAATAATCGCTTTTTCTTTGGAAGGCGGTACATTTAATAAACATGCCTGTGAATCATTAATTGAACCTTTTTTCTATGGCATCGTGAGTCTCATACTAAATTTTGTCTATGTAACAAATAAAACTTCATCTCGGAATTTTTTCATGTCCATTAAATATTCCTGGCGTAATGAAAATTGTTATTTTTATTATTTATTTATTTTCATTATTAAAATAATTAAACTCACAGAAATTAATTTAAAATTTCTGCGCTGGAGAAGGACTCGAATCTCTACCTTCCGATTTCTAGACGTTTGCCTTACCAATTAAGCCACCAAGCAGTATAACTTCGAGCCGTTTAACACACCATAAATCGCATTATGGACACAGATTCAACATTTATTTAAAACTCGATTAATTAATTAAAAATTTTTAATTAATTTCTGTGATTTTAATTAACGGTGGTGTAGCAGAAAATAATGATTTTCATTAATTTCCCATCGTAAAGAACTCAATTATGTATTTATATATAATTACTAACATCAAAGTAACCTGATTGCTGGTTTTAAATAAATGTTAGATTTGTTTCCATAATGCGATTTGTGGCGTGTTAAATGACTCGAGGTTATACTGCCTGGTGGCCTAATTGGTAAGGCAGCTGTTTAGAATACGGCATAGAGAGGTTCGAGTCTTTTCCCAGGGCAGAAATTTTTAATTAATTTCTGTATTTTAATTAACGATGGTGTAGCAGAAAATAATAATTTTCATTAATTTCCCATCGCAAAGAACTTAATTATATATATATGTATATATAATTATTAATAGAGTCCGGATTAAAAAGCATTAAAAATATTGAAAAAAGCGCTTAAAAAGCCTATCGATTTTCGAAAAAAAAGCATTACCATATGCAAAAAAAGCACGTACATTATACAAAATTGTATAAATTATATATACATTATTGATTAAATAAACATTGATTTTGAGATTTATAATAATTTATTTTTATAACATTAACATTTAAGTACTTCAACAAAAACATGTAATAAATTCAGAAAACATGTTCAGTCATAAAACTCAAATATTTTAAATAAAAGAAATTTTTAAAACATTTTTAATTCATAGGCACTTTTAAAATCATTAATTTTTTTAACAGATTCAACTAATGACAATTGCTGCTGCTCTAAGGATTTTGTGGTTTTACTTACAAGATTAAAATGACATTTAATAAAAGAGAGACTATTTTTCAATTCTGCTTTTTCTAAAACGGCTTGGCAATCTCTTATCGATTTAACAGCAGTATCTGAAAGCTCGAACACAAGGTTTTTAAAATCTTCGAAATGTTCAGCGTAGTATAAAGCAGCGTCTAACCAAGTTCCCCACCGAGTTAACACTGGCTCAGGTAGTAATGGAATGTTAGGCAATCTTTTTCTGAAGAGTTGCACTCTTAAAGGGGCTTTAATGAACGTTTGTTTGCCATTTTTTATTAGTTCATTAACAAGAGGGAATTGAAGCCGTATAATTTCGGCAACCCGATTAAGACCGTGTGCTAAACAAGTGCAATGAACTAAATTTCGATAAAAAATCTTAAGATTTGATGCAGTTTTAACCATATACGGTGCAGCATCAGAAAGCATTAATAATATTTTGTCATAGGGCACAGCCTCGGGTAGATAAAAATTTGTTAATGTCTCATTTACAAATCTTGTAACTGTATTGTTATTTGTTGCTTCCAGCTCTTTTGAGCATATCAAGTATCCTTCCGTTAATATTTCCTCATTAAGCACACCTATAATTAAGTTTGCAACATACCTCCCGCAAACGTCTGTAGTTTCGTCTACGGTAAACCAAATGTAATTATTACCCACTAGCGTTTTTATTTTCTGGATAGTTTCTTTATATACAGAGCTAACATAACATTTTCGAAGGGTACTTTCATCCGGTACATGTATCTTGCAATATTGTTCCAAAAATCTTTTAAAGCTATCATTTTCTAATTTGTTTAATGGTATATCAGACTGCACCATAGCTTTGCATAGATCAAAATTAAATCGCTGTTGTTCGTTATAGCCAGAACATGACTGTAAGGATTCACCAATTGTTTGTTGCTTAGATTTATTTGTAAACCTTTGTAGACTTTGTTGATGCAAAACTGTTTGCACATGTTGTTTAATATTGTATTTTTTGTCGCACTGAATCTAAAATTAGGAACAACAATGATGTACCAAGGATTTAATCTATAAGAAACAACTTACCGTTTTTATACAGGCTCGGCAAAATAATCTACCATTTTCAAAATGCAACTCTTTATATTCTTTAATCCATTCGTCTACCGTGGGCCTCAGCTTTGGCATTTTAAAATAATTTTACACAAAACTAAACTAATTCAGTTTAACAACGTGTAAACACACTTATAGAATGTAATAGTTCATGAAATGTTTGTTTACAAATGCCAAAGACACCGGGGAATTCCAGGAACGGAGGTGTATCACGTGTTTGTGATGTGATATTTCTAGCGGCACTGTTTGCTGATGCGACGCGATCAACGGGGAAGTACCTACGTGTGTATGGAGATGCGGGGAAATAGTCGACATAATGCATATTTAGATTCTCATGTTTGATACGTTGTTATTTTTTAATTATTTTTATGTTTTCCATACATCTTTTTCTACACTAAGTATATTTCTGATTTGTTTATGTAAACTTATACGTAAAAATATTAAAAAAGAAAGCTGTAAATAAGCACAAAATATTAAATTAAGGACAAATATTACAAAAAAAGCAAAAAAAGCATCTGAACATTAGTGCCAAATGACTTATTTTTACATATTTCGTACACATTTTAATACTAAATGTATCTGCTTGTAATATTTATAATAAGCTTAATGCCTAGAAATCCGGACTCTAATTATTAACATCATTCATTGTAATTTTTGTATCCTGGGTGACTCTATTATGACACACCGTTTGTATATTGCCCCAACCAAACCATTTTGCTTTAATGTTTGCCATATTGATGTTCTACAGGCTTCTATCTCGATATTTTCTTTAATTTTTTTGTAAGCTATTTAATATGGCAACTTCAACCTGCTTGTATATATTACATTCTGTTCGTCGAATGGTAGCATCTGTCGTCCCAATTTGATACTTTGCTTATAGATCTTTCATCACTTCTAACTCTTCTTTCCGAAGTACCATGCTTTAGTATATTTAAATTGTGCTGTAGCAGACACCAGTTAACTTCGACGTTCTTTCTATAATCGCCTTTTCTGTAACTAACAGTTTCTTCTCGTAAATTATTATACACATTTAACAGTATTTGCTTGGCTTGGACTACTAGATGAAACTTTTTAGCGCTACTAGTTATATTGCTCGTTACCAAGTCACATTTATCGTTATTTATTTCATATTGCTCACCTTCCTTGTCTCTGTCCCAAGGTCTCCACAATATCTTATAATAAAATATATGCTTTCTCATTATACAATTTATATTTTGCTACTAGCGAAAATTTATATGGACTGTGTTACTTAAATATAAGAAATGTTAAGCTGTAATGGCATTTTAATTATACGATGTTGAGTAATGACTATTAAATTCATTCTCAGAACTAATATAAATAAGCAAATTAAGTTCGCTTACTTAGACACACCTTATTTAATACAACTCTGGCTATTAAAGTAAGGAATATTTTACATCTTAGATGTCTTTACATTTCATTTAGCTCTCACCGCAGGATATGCTATAAAGGTACTTACCTGCTATTTGGTCATATTAAAATAAATTGAAACAGACTATAATATATATAAATTTATACTGATTAAGTTTAGCAACTAATATATTTAATTTTATATATGTTTTAAATTTGCTTTATTAAGGAATATACGACACACGTTTATCGAAGTGTATGTATTGGGTTGGCAACTAAGTACTTTCGGTTTTTACTGATAGAGAGCGTTGCTTTATTTTTTGTATAACGTATGTTAGTGCTGCACTTAACCGTTTGTCGCGTGATACTAGTCACATTGACGTAATTTCAGAAGCAAGTAGTGCGTGATTTTTATTAAAGCTATTAGTTGTGGGTTAATTTTAAATGGAGTGTAGAAACGAACATTTTCGACATATTTTACTATTTTATTTCCGTAAAGGAAAGAAAGCTCTGCGACTCACAAAAAGATATGTGAAGTTTATGGTTCTAATTGCTTAACAGAGCGCACGTGTCAGAATTGGTATAAAAAATTCCGTTCTGGAGATTTTTCCCTCAAAGATGAGCAATGTTCTGGTCGGCCTACTGAAGTTGATGATGACCAAATCAGAGTCACAATTGAAGAGGATCGTCATATAACTATTCGAGAGGTTGCGGAGAGGCTACATGTATCGCACACAACAATTGACATACATTTAAAATGTCTTGGGCTAGTTAAGAAGCTTGATATTAGGGTACCCCACGAATTGAAAGAAATTCATTTAACACAAAGAATCAACTTGCGATATGCACCTTAGACGAAATGAAACCGACCCTTTCTTAAAAAGAATCATCACTGGTGATGAAAAATGGGTCCTGTACAGTAACATAGTTCGAAAACGATTATGGAGCAAACACGATAAACCAGCTCAAACCACATCGAAAGCTGAATTGCATCCAAAAAAGACCATGCTGTCAGTTTGATGGGATTACAAAGGTGTTGTGTTTTTTGAGCTGCTTCCAAGGAACCAAACGATCATTTCTGATGTTTACTGTCAACAATTAATAAAACTGGATGAAAAATCAAAGAAAAACGGCCAGAATTGTCAAATCGGAAAGGTGTAGTTTTCCACCAAGATCATACAAGGCCTCACACATCTTTGGCAACTCGTGGGAAACTATTGGAGCTTGGCTGGCCAGTGATGCCACATCCCCCATACAGCCCAGATCTAGCACCATCTGATTACCATTTATTTCGAAGTTTGCAGAATTCTTTGAATGGTAAAACTTTCACAAATGACGATGAGCTTCACTCGCACCTGGTTCACTTTTTTGCTGATAAGGACCAGAAATTTTATGAGCGTGGAATCATGCAGCTGAAAGAAAGATGGCAAAAGGTCATTGAGCAAAATGGAAAATATATAATTGATTAAAAACTATTCTTTGTTTAAAAAAAAGTGTTTTATTTTATACTACAAAACCGAAAGTACTTAGTTGCCAACCCAATAGTATTTGATTGTGTAGTGCTCTCGAAATCTCTCAAATTCTTTATAGGTCTTAAGGCAAACTTTTGTTTAGGCTATTCTCCTAGATCTGGGAAAGTTCTGTTGTATTTTTGTTTCCTAGAAAACCGTGATTAAGTTTGTCAAAATATTTATAAGAGATTCTCGTAGTTGGATTAAAATGATTTACATTGCTTTGTAAACCAGAAAAATGAAATAAATAAAATTCATTTGAAATACTGTTTGCTTTAAGAACTTAAAATATAACGCGCGGTTGCAACTGAAAAATTGTGTCGCGTTTTTTCAGTGGACATATACTTACATACATATTTGTAATATTCGGAGAGGTTTGATAATTATAAATTCGATATTAAATATTAGAGACTTAGAGAAACTGCCTGGACCATATTCTCAGTTTTGAATTTGTTTGAAAAACGATATTGGGTTGTAATTTAGTCGTCGCTACTTGTATGGAATGAAGTCGATTTATTTTTCCATCGTTTTGATTATTAGGTGATAGAAAATGGATCCAGCTTCACCACTGAGTCTAAAAATTCAAAAATTGGTTTTGTATAGAAATAAGAATTATGAGCATTTGGTAGAACAAAGTACGATTATTATAAATCTTTACAAAGCGAAAAATTACTTCTGGCAAGTATTTTACATGCAGCGGTCAAAGAAAAACGGTCAATTTTGGCCGATTCAGAAGAAATTATGTTTCATCATGATAACTTTAAACGATACGCTCCTTTAGTAATTCAGAAAAATATGTTGGAAATACTTATCACATTGTTCATATTCTTCAACTTAGTACCTTTGAATTTTTGCCTTTGTTAATTATTGCAAGATGATATTAAAGTGATTTTAAAGTAAATACTTTAATTTCAAATCAGCCTTTTTTTTTGAATAGTGCATTGTCTGAGAGATGGAAAATTTTTGTTCAAAACAATGGGCAATACTTTGACAACTTTTTTTTGTAGTAAATGTGGTTATATTGGTTTTGCTTAAAAAAACAACTTAAAATTATAATATAACAATTTTTAAATTCTGCATTAAATAACAGTTTTATCGTTATCTCTGGATATAGACTCTGCAGGATCTAAGAAATGCAATTCGGTACTCTTCGTCCCAAACATTACTGAAACTGCTTCTTCTTCAAGTACAGTTGTCGTTGCAGAGGTTGGAACAGTCATTGCTATTCGGTCGAGACAATTGGTTTGAATGTAGTTAAAATGTTTAAAATTTTTTTAGTAATAAATTTCTTCTTCGAACGCTTCATTTTCGGTGACCATTCCCCGGTACAATTATATGCAATAACTGGTATCTCTCTTCCCCATCTTCCCCTTAATAACATCAAATGTCAATGTCCTAAAGTCGTACACCTGCTAAAATACCAAATACTACTAATACGAAAATAAACATGTGTTATAATTTTGTCGCGCTTGAGTTTGCGTTGTAAATACGTAATTACTGAGTTCTATGTTAGAAAGGACTCAGGGAAGGCATTGTTTCAAATAAATGAATACTATATGTAATGTGAGCGGTGTGCCAATGCAATAAATATTATTACTGCAGCTAGGATGCTTAAAATTATTTGTGTATATCATGCTATCATTACAGCCACTGACTAGGTTAATTTTCTTTTCAAATCATATGTAATTAACTGATGTTTTTGAAGGCTGAATATATATGCCTAATTATTTTTGGTACTGTGTTAAGTCTTAATCATAATTGTTGGATTATGAATAAGTGTATGTGTAAATGTTATATAATTTGTTTGATTATTTACCATTTATAATTGTTTTTATAGTGAAGTAGAGTATATAAAAATCTCCATTCGTATGACATAAGATATAAGAAAAGATTTTTTTAATTGAACTATGCAGTTATAACTATGAATTGTACGATTGCGAGGTAAAATGCAAGTACGTAACAAACGAATGATCCTCGAACGGCGCAAGGTTAATATACAATTAATTAATTGTGTGCGTTTCACTGTATATATAGTACATTATAATGACAGTAGCGTGCAACCGAACTAGAGCCACCTGTAGTTTATATGTGCATGGGTATAATACAAATTGCAGTTTAAATGTAGAAAATATTTAATTACTTATTTTAATATCTTTTCTACTGTGTTGACGATAGTCTTTGGCATCGGGCATAAAATTCTTATCTCAACCAATATAATGGAGTATGTTTTACTTGCTTTTCAACACTTTTCTTCTATCGTTGCAAGTGTTAAGTGAACGTTTTATAACAGTTCCAAATATTCGTTAAGTATTTAATTATTTTATGTTTTATGACATTCAAGAATTAAAAAATGTTTTATATGTTGTGCTTACAGTGTTAAATTTCAAACAATGGGGAAACGTAAAGATAAATCACGATTCGTAGTGTTTCTAAACGTGACTCAAAATCTTCACTGATAACTGCAATATCATTCAAATAGACAAACACAGAGGGTTGAAGTACGGGACCTAAAACGAAATTCATTATACGCTACCAAGTTCCTGGAGAGTTCGCGAGACCGTAGCTCATTACCTTAATTCGATATAATCCCTTGGGAACAACAAAAGCAGTGTAATCACGTGAATCCTCGGTGATAGGCACTTAATTATAAATTTATCTTCTCTCTTTACGAGAAACAGCGTTAAGCTGACGATAATCGATACAGAATCGATGAGTGCCATCCTTCTTTGAAACCATGCAAACCAGTGAAGACCAAGGTTTTCTGCGAGGTTCAATAATATTCGCAGCTAACATTCTCTGAATTTTAACATCGATGACCTGTTGTTTTGCCGGTGAAATCGGGTTATAGCTCTGCTTAATAGGTTTCGTGCCGGGAAGAGCTTCTATGAGATGGAACACTTAATGCGTACGTCATTTTTTCTGCAATGAGATGATTTAATGCTAAGCGTTGTGCTTCAGATAAAGAAGGACTACTATTGATGCTTCGAATAGACACAGTGGGATCGGTCTCCGAAAAGTGTTAACAGTTCGGGATAATGTCAAAAATAATCAAAAATCAACGCCTAAAATAAATATTTGAGGTGAATCAGGAATCACGAGATAATCTATAAAATGGACTCTACCCTCCAAAGCCACAGGCGCTTAATTAACTAATTAACGGTACTAAAACACTTTTGCTCATTAGCCACAGTACATTCCGCAACATGATGCTGAAATGTCAAACCTAAGCGAGATAATAAAGAATAGCCTTCACTGCCAAGCAGCAATTTATTGGAACCGGAGTTCAAGAGACCTGATAAGGAGCAGCCCATGATGGAAATTGTCAGACAGGGGCGTTGGTACCCGAGATATAACATAGTCCAAATAAATTAAATTCTTAGCCGAAAGAGTTGAGACAACACCTTCAGGAGCAGCCATTCTACCTATTATATACGTATACGTATATACGTTTCCCTAACACTTACAGTATATACGGACAGTAATCCCCCATTCACCACGTCGAAAACAAAGGTCTGCTGAGGCTCGGTCGCAATTAGAAGTTCGTTATTTTAACTTCGGAAACTGGGAACTAGAGCGCACTTCACTGACAGGAGATTAAGTACGCATACGAGATTTTGATGCACCAGATTCATAAATATGGACAAGCCAAATCCTTCTCGACATAATTAACGCATTGGCCGACAAAACTGAACTTAAAACGTCTTGCATCGCTTGACACTCTGCAGCTTTCATGCGATCGACGTCATCTATACTTTCCAATAACTTGGCTAGAATGACTGAATGTTCGATGCTTTGTTCAGGAGTCAAAGTAACAGAAGTAAGTCGATTAATACGGTTAATGGCATGATGTATTTGCATTCGAAGTTTATTTAATTGATTAAGATTTCTCACCTCATGAGCACCTACTTGCATTTCCGAATCAATAGCCTTCGCTCGAAGTATCCATAACTCAACCTTATCATCTACCGTAAAATTTGGACAGTTCAAAGAAGTATTAGGGTTCTTCAAGCGCAGCGAAAGTTTTAAATAGGAGAGTAGCCGTTTCGGTAATAGCAAACAAAAAAAAATTTTATTATCGAAAATAGTTTTATTGCTTTTCAAAATATTCTCCTTGAAAATCAATGCACTGTTGCATTTGTTTAAACCAATCCGAAAAGCATTGCTGCCACTGTGAAGGCGGTATCTCCAAAATATGAGTTCTGAATGCCTCAACTGCCTCTTCCGGCGTAGAAAACCGTTGACCACGAAGCTTATTCTTCATGTGTGGGAACAAAAAGAAATCACAGGGTGCTAGATCAGGGCTGTACGGCGAATGGCTCATTAATTCAATGTTTTGCCCGGTCAAATATTCAATTGTTTGAATCGACCTGTGAGAGCTCGCATCGTTATGGTGGAGAATGATCTGTCGTTTTCGGTTTGTTTTACTTATTTCTTCAAAAACTTTTGGCAAACAAATAGTTGTGTACCATTCGGAATTGACCATTCTACAACTCTCTAAAGGCACATGACCGTTTGCTTTGATGTGTTTCGAGCGCATACAACTTTTGTTGGTTTTGGCTCATCTTGGAATACCCACACAGTCGACTGCTGTTTACTATCGGGCTAAGACGTATAGATCCAAAATTCATCATATGTGACGACTTTATAAATGTTCTTTGAAGCACCGCCATTGTATTTTTTGTGCATTTCTTGGCACCAATCGACGCGAGTCAAATTATGTAGTACCCAAGTTGAACATAGCTTCTTAACGGCTAAATGTTCATGTAGGATCTTATGCACGTTGGTGTTACTAATACCTAGAGATGCCTCGATCGCACGGTATGTCACATGACTGTCTTGCATTATCAATTCAGACACTGCATTAATGTTTTCCGATACAATATTTGTGGGACGACCTTCACGAAATTCATCGTCCAAAGAACGCCGTTCAAGTTTGAATTTACTATACCAACGATATACTGTAGTTTTCGATGGTGCTATATCACCATATAAAGAATTCAGCTCGTCGATGCATTCCATTTTTTCGCTAACATAAAATTTTCAAGTTACTGTCAACAATAGAAATAGCGACCAGATAATAATACTGTCAAGGTAAATATATTGTCATAAATGATAAACTTCACGACGCATCATCAGATCGGAGGCAACATTAACACTGTTGCAAGTTCCCGAAATATAAACGGCTACCCTCATATCTTCGTAATTGATCGACTGAGTTGGAGTCGTCAACCTCTACACCTCTAAAATTGAGTTCGTAAATGAGCTCGTCTTTACGAAGATCACCAATGTCAACAGGCAATGATTCAGCCGCCACAATGTTAATTAAAACAAAGAAATAAGAAAATGAAAAAAGGCCGAACCCTCCAAATATTTATAAAATAAACAGTTCGAAATGCTACAACGTTCGAATAAATAGTAAAAAAAGTCAAAAAATTCAAAAGCATTTTCCTATTCAAAAAAAGCGAAGCGATGATATAAAGAACGAATTACTAATCTAATTATTCAAGTAAGTTATTATTAGAGATAGAAAAAATTCCTGTATATAGAAATGTTAAAGTCGATACAGTAAACACGTAGAGCTAAAAGAAAGAAATATTATTCAACAATTAGGTTATTTGGAAAGAAGAAAAGCTAATTTGGAAATTTATTGACGCTGAAGATTAGCGTTATTATTGAATTTTTTTTATACGCCAAAACTGTGAGGTGAAGGAAGATAAAAAAAATTAAACGAAAATAATACTAATAGCTACCCCTCCCGGACTTGTTCAGGAATTCTACCCGGGCTTGAGCTACAGAGGTGGATTATCATAAAAATTAATAAAGATGTTAAATGGATGCCGCTGTATTATAGAATTCCCAAACGCAGTCTAACGCTGAAGACGAATCACGGTTTGGTCAAAACGAGTTATAGAAAATAACGCGACATAAAAAAGAAGAAACGAAACATTCATAAACAAACTCTGTAAGTGCGTAAATAAGCGTAATTAGAATAGATAGATAAGGAAAAACCTATAATGAATACTTAAACTGACCAAGTTAATCTACTATACAAATGTAAACTTCATAAAACATTTTCCTCAAATGTACGTATATTAGGTTCACATAAATTAGTCCTAAAAGCTGTCATTTTAGACAAAATTTCGTATTCAAAATACGCAGCCTGCACAAAATTTTAAATTATCAATACTGAAATTCAGACTGTATATGGGATTATTAATGTAAAAATTAGTGAAGGTTTGCTGCTATTGAAGTAATGATGTTAACAGAAACTGCTGTATGATATTAAATTTTGTACATTAGAAAAAGGATATTAATGTAAAAGAAAACAAGACGGACAAAGGAAAAAAATTCAACGTGCCGATGTTAAATGACAAAATAAGTTACCAAGTTTTTAAGCTATCCAGATGAAGGCAAATAACTTTCGCTTAGACCAGATGGCAATACAAAGAACTACGCAGGATAACGTTAAAACTTGTCTAAATAATAAATACCGAAGTCGATAATGCACAATTTGAATGTAAAACAGAAATACAAAGTTAAGAATTGTAAATGCTATAGTGGTAATAACCTACGGTATTAACTTGAAATAATTAACAATTTTTCTGAACGAGTTTGATCCCATAGCAAAATTACTTTCTTAAATAAACAAATTAAGGGAATTTACTAGTCAAAGTCGTAGAAAGCAAAAGGAAAAAGAAATAGTATTTAATTTTTCGGGCAACAAAAAAAAAACATCTTACAGCCGGAAAAGAAGTACGACAGGAGTTAATATTTGAATATGAGGCAAGTGAAAAAACAACTTACCTTGCGGTGGCTTTATTCTCTTTAGTCTCTTATAAGGAATAACGCTCGTTTACCGGAAAATCCACTTTAATTTTCCCAAATTGGGGAAGGACTAATCACAAATAGTCAGAAGGTAATGCGTATAAATATAGAATAATCCGCAATGCAACCTTTCATCAAGTAGGTCTGTAAGCGAGTCTGTGTCGGGATCTTTTACCATAATCGGTGAATGAAAAAAAACTTGAATGTAACAAGCAAGATGGGTGAAAGAAGTGCATAAATCTGCACTTCTTTCAGTTAAAATTTGCATACGCGATACGGTCATAAATATGGCTGATTTAGTGAAGGTATTACGAGCACATAACAACATATCGGAGCGAACATTAAAGCTGCGGTGGTACTAAGAAAAAATTTATGGTCGGCGCCCTGCAAAAAAAATACAAAATTTACAGAAAAAACAACGATACAGTGAGCGGGGCAAATATAAAGACCGTTGTTGACGACTGGAAAACGTATGCATCATTAATTTCATTTAAGTACTTAAATTAACACATTATTGGTACATTTGGAATTTAACCGAAAGTATCTTTTTTAATGATCGTGTTCAGTAATGAATCGTAGTTAGAGACAGTTAAAGAACTGGTTCGTTTCATTAGGAGAAGAAGTCTGATGCTTGCTTGTAAATAGATCCAGAGTGCGATCTCCTTAAAACATCGAGAGAACGGTCCTTCTGAGGACACAATTCACACGTAGAATTCGTGCAAGTGTAACTTCATATACAGTATAAATAAATATTGTTCACTTTATAAGTTTATTTTATTTAATTCATTATAGAAAGTTAAATTTATATGATGGCTCTAATTCGGTTGCATGATGCACAAAGTTGTGTCTTTTGCGATAGGAAGCCGTCAACACGGGCTGCTTTCTTCAGAATGTGCAAAATAAATTTCTTCCTTCAGTTAGAACTTAAAATATATATTATATTATAGTGCTTCACATGCAAGCGTAATTTAATCGGATGGGGTGCATGCAATTACAAGGCACATGTTGAAAGTGCAAGACATAAACAACCGGGATTTAGACTTTACATGTGGAACATTTCTGTGCCGTTTAACTTTTACGTTAAGCGTTTGTGAAATTCCACAACATCTATTAAACAAACCACATTTTCGGAAAATACAGTTTCACAAAAATAGTTACTTGAAAATATTGTAAAGAAGGAACTACATGTGAAAAATGTGGTTAACCATCGACAAAGCAACAAATGCAAAAATGATCAGTAGAAAGTGTTTTCGTACGTACATTATATGTAAATATATTGTTAAAATCACTTTCGATTGCTAGTAATAGACTGGAAAATAGTAATGTTAAAAAGTAAAATTAACTGCTAAAAAATTAGTGCTGAAAATTCTAAGTACTTTTAAAATTTAATCAAGACGAGCATAGTATAATAATAAGTTAAATTAATTAGTTATACATGGAATGTCGGGCATTTTTCAAAACAAAGTTGCTCACAGTTGGTATTAATCAGATGGAAAATACAATTATAAGTTACTTTTTCAGTACAGTAGTTTTGCAATAGAACTTTAATTTTAATCACATTATATAATTTGTCCATTTTTTGAAACTTGTCATCAAATCAATTCTTCCCTGCCTTTTCCCAAAACTGAACACACTCGTCACTCACGAGATCCTCATCGTTGAAAAACTTCCTTCCTTTCAGCCTGTTCTTCACATGAAGAAATAGCGTAAAGTTAAATGGAGCGATTTTTGGGCTCTAGGATCGACATTTCAGCAGCTTCAGTCTGGTTCTTGATAAATACTTCGAATTGACGTTGGGTTGGCGGAAAAACCAGGTGACTGGTTTCGAGAACAGACTAAGCTCTTCCCAACTCATCTGATAGTAAAAACATTGCTACTATTTTCTTCTTAATGTACCAAGATTTGTGTACAGATATAAGTAGGTATGCTTTCATCTTCAAGAAACCAAGACACTCTGTATTTTAGTTAGAATAGTAAAACTAGGTTTCGTGACATATCAAAATATTGTTAACGAGATGTTCTAGTTTTAAACTTCTCGAATATCTCGTGGTGTCGTGAAATAAGTTGTGCACGCTATTAGTCAGTTAAAACTTGGGATATACAAATGGAACATGTATTCTTTATTCAAAGATATTGCAGAAAGATACGAATTTTCGGTACATGAATACCTAGACATTCTTCCATTTTAGGATGATTTATATGCCTTTCAGACTCGAACATGTTTCTAAGAGCATCAATGGTTTCCTCGGTAACGGAGGAGGTGACATGTCCCGGCTACGGGGCATCTTCTAACTCTAAACTTCATCTCTGCAACTCCTTATGCCAACTGAATATGGTTGTGTCATGTAAATAATCGTTTACTAGCACGGAAGCCATTTTCTCGTAAAATTAATCAATATTCAGTCCACGGGCAAAGTTGTATAGTAAAATTGATCGGTACTCCGTTTTCGACTAAGATGACGTAAAAGCTTTTTACATAGTCATAGTTGGGGCAGACAGACAGAGCTACAGTGTAGGCTTGAACAGGTTTTAATTTACACTGAAATTGCTAGCGTAACATGACATATGTTATAACCGACTAAATTGCCGGTTATGTAGTAGTCTTACAGAAATTGAACAGAAATTCATGCTTTTGAGAAATTCATGATTATTCTGCATAAAAATTCGGATATATGAAAGTGCAATTTGTTACCAGGCAGAAACTAAGCATCAATTAATTTTTGAATGAACAAATATTACGTCATTAAATGTGAAAATTTTGTCTTTGAAATATAATGCGATCGAGGCCAAAATTTTTAAAATCAAGATACAGTAGAGGATTTATTAATGATTCAAGTGTACGTAGAGTCACATAATTAGTCATATATCCAGTACGTGATCAATTTGTATGGTTACTCGACGTTACATGACTTCGAATCTAAATGGTTAATAAAGTTCGCCTGAAGGTAGATTGAATCTATGTTAATATATATAATAATATTATATTATGTATTAGAGTATAGCAATTGATAACATTTATAATTCCACACTTGATATTGAACAAAAACTAAAAAAAAAAAATTGATCAAAAATCATTTACTAATATTTTTAATATATGTAAATTCATCAAGCAAGAAACAAACTATGCATAGCATAGTCATTGTTAAGACTGTTGACTTTTCATATAGCGTGTAGTAGCAGTGAATAAATCTTTCCTACTCACGAATTCGAATGATAGATATGTATATTCCTTATAATCCTTTTTTAGGTATCTTGTGAAATTTTGAATGAAATATCACTGCACTCCTATAGCTCCTGAGAATGCTAGTTTTAACCGAACAATTAAAACGAATGTAAATTTGTCAAGGCGGCGACTAATAAGGAACCTAGTTTCTTAGATGAAACAATACCGTTTCGTTTATATAATTATTGTATTTTAAGTCGAATGTAAATATACCTAAACTTTTTTAGTCACAGTAAATAACAGTTTATGTAAAAAAAAATATTTGAAATATAATATTTAATTAGTTTTGACTGTGTATTCTGGTGCAATTTTAGTGTATGTAATTATATTAAATACGTTTTGTAAAAACATTTTTTTATATTCACAACTTAATAACTTTTATTACCTTCTGTACATATGTATGTATGTATTATACTTTTGCGATCTGTTTAAAAAAATTATATTTCTAATAAATCAGACACTTAATGCAAGATATTATTGATTTAAGAGAAGCATTAAAATTATATATATATATATATATATATATATATATATATATATATATGTATATGTATATGTATATATATGTATGTATATATTTGCACTTGTGACACAAATGTAAGTGTTCAAATCGATATTTTGGATCCTCCATTGCTTTTATTGTGGCAAATGAAGCTCTAACATGACATTTTAGACAGCGCCTCGACATTTCGTTTAAATGAGGTCCTTAGATTGAATATGCGAACGTTTCGACTCATTGTCACCTTCTTCACTGTGACATTAATGTACGCTCGAACATTTGGGAGTCCTCATGCGGACGATTTGTTCGCCGACACGCAGGAAGATACTAGTAACGTTTGGCAATCACAGATGGAAAAGATAGGGAAAGAAATGCGACCGCAGAGAAAACATCAGTTGGGGAGCACCACCAGTGACAAGGGAGTAGCCTTACATTTAGAAGCGTAACATATACGGAGAAAAATGGGAACAGAAATAAGAAAATAAAGAAAAAATTCCAGCAAAAGGAATAAAAATTTAAATTTTTATACGAAATATCACGTTCTTTCTTTATAAAAAAGAATAAATTTTAAATGTCACTCTACTTGTCGTTATTTTTAATGTTTTTTTTGTAGTAAGTTAAAGTGAGATCTTTTCATTTAATTTACCATACTTTTATTGGTTACTAATGTAAGCTTTATACTGTTTCTTAGTTTAAAAAATATGTAAATTAGAAATGGAGATGCCAAAATCTTACGTTGGTAAAATATATGTACGTATTGATAAAGTGGATACTTTTGAGCATATAGGGTGTGGTAATTTATTGGCTCTATGTAGTCTCTTAAAAAATCAATATAATAAGAGTATTCTATTCATCATCCGAAATACTTGTTTTTTATCGCTACCAAACACCTGAAAGTGGAAATAATGGAATGATTGGACGTAACAGTAATTCAAGCACGTTTGTATAACATATTGTTTATAGAACACTTTTGATATAAGGCTTAAATAAGTTTTAACAGAAAAATTCATTGAAAATGCAATAAAGTATAACTTTTATTCTTTATTGGGAACAAGAAAATAATGCCCAAATATACATAATATTAGAACAAAATAAAAATTGAATCTTTTCGTTGAGGTAACCACCCTTAGTCGTTAATACTTCGCGTAGAATTCTTGGCATTATTACAAAATGGTGTCGATATGTTTCTCGTTTTCATGTGTAAGATGTTTCAGAGCTATTGTTTGAACACAAAAGCTCTTGGATTTAGATTCCAGCGTTGTAGAGACTATTTTATTATTATCAACATTATAACGTTCATTCTCTAAGTAATTTTTGCGTTATCTTACTCTATGTTTTGAATTACTACTCTGCCAAAAAGCAAAATTAACACCTATTAATTTGCTCCTGCAGGAATTGCTGTTTTTCAAGAATGTTTCGATATCGTTCTATCATATCTTCAATTTTTATTAAGTCCCAACAAATCTAAACTTGAAAATAGAAATGCCCTTTACTTTGTGCTGGGTAGGGTACAATTTTTTCCTATTAGATCTTCGTAACAAAATTCTTCGCTTCTGCCTCAAGTATTCAGGTAGAAGTGAAGAAATTCCAAAATACTTCAGTTGTAACCAAGATGGCTACTATGCAACACAAGTTTGTTTTATTCAGTAAAAATGAGTCTGAGAATGCGATGCCGCATGAATTTCATTGTAAGTAATACTCAACTGTCAACAAGAAAGGGCATCTGTCGTCGGAATAAAAAAACAAGGATTTAGACCTATCTTTTTGTTGAAAACACGATTACTAGAGTAACGTATCTAAGAATGCTGCAAAAGTCATTTGTTCTTCAAATGATTGTAGATTTCATTTTCCAGCAATACTGAGTTCGACCTCACTGGCACTTGAATGTTGGATATTTCTTGAATGGCTCTCTAATTTAACAATATATGGAGAATGAGAACCTGGCACTTTCGTGTTCCGGACACCAAGACCTGTTAATCTCGCATTTTGCGATTTTTTCCTGTGGCAATTTGTGAAACATGCAGTTTATGCACCACCTATTCCCACAAATATGAATGGCCTAAGAAACGTATCACAGTTGCAGTAAACTCAGCACACAATACATTCTTTATCGAGTGTGGTAAGAATTCAGCCACCGTCTAGATGTTATCTATGCATCTGGGGTCACAGTGAGCATCTGCAAACGTTAATGTATGTATAATCAAAGGTAGTTTATGGAATTTAAAAATAACACTGTTCAGCCGTTACACGCTGGTTTGAGAACTTCAATAGTCGAGATGATTCACCTGAAAGCGAGCCTCGAAATAGGGCCGAAACCCTGGTGCGATGAAATGTGATGAAAACTTTAGTGAGGGATGATTCTGATAATAGATTGGCTATTATTTGACAATTTTTTTTCTTGCACAATAATGAAAACTTGAACAAAGACCTATTGTGCTACATAATAATGTAATACGTTACACATCAGAAACAATTTTAAGATGATTTAAGCTATGAAATTCTATAGCATCGACCTTGTTCATCACAGTTGTCTTCAACAAATTATCATTACCTAACATACGAGGGAGCGTTTTTATATTCGCGGAATGGGGGACAAGAGGTGGAAATAAAAAAATCAAATTATTTTTCTTTTTCAATATATTCACCTGCAAGACGGATACATTTTTCACATCTTTCAATTAATTTATTTATACTCTCATAAAAAAATGATTTCTCTTTATCTGCAAAGTACGCCGAAACTGCCTCCTTGACTTCATCATCGGCAGTAAATTTTTTACCCCGCAGCTCTTTTTTCATGTTCGGAAACAGGTCTGGGCTGTAGGGTGGGTGATTCACAATTTTGAAGCCCACCTTATGCAGGGCAGCTAACGCAACGCGGCTCTTGTGGACGGGCGCGTTGTCATGCAAAAGCAGAACACCTTTTGTCAATTTTCCCCGTCTTTTCTCTTTAATGGCTTCTTCTAGTCGCTCTAATATTGAAGCGTAATATTCTCCGGTTATAGAAACACCTTTATCTTTATAATCAATCAACAATATTCCTTTCGAGTCCCAAAATACCGTTGCCATGAGTTTCCCAGCTGATTGTGACACTTTAAATTTCTTGGGAGGTGCTGTGCCCTTTTTATGCCACTGCATGGAGTCTTGTTTGGACTCAGGTTCATAATGATGAACCCAAGTTTCGTCTCCAGTAACAATTCCACTCAATACACCATCCTTGTCTTCATTACAGAGGTCCAAAAATGCACGCGAACACTCTACGCGCTGTTGTTTTTGCGGTGGCGTGAGCATTCTCGGTACCCATCTTGCGCTGACCTTAGACATGCCGAGATGATCGTGTAGGATTTTAAAAATTGTTGTATCTGATACTCCAACCATTTCTGCGAGTTGTTTCTTCTTTAGTCGAGCATCTTCGGGTACAATTTGTTCGACTTTTTGGATAAGTGCTGGCGTGGTCACCTCAATGCTCCTGCCCGGCCTCGGGTCGTCTTCAAGGGATTCCCTTCCTTGTTTAAATAAACTATGCCACTTGCACACCATGGTTTTTCCTGGACAAGAGTCGCCGTAAACCAATGACATCTCATTCATTATGGTCGCGACTGATTTTCCTTGCCTGGTAAGGAACTTTATAAGGCACGATATTCGATTTTTTCCATATTTCACTTTTCACTCCTGATTATGTTACTTGGTTGACGATAGCTCAAAGACTAACTGTCTAATAACAATGAAACTTCGTATTTATACTAATCATGAGTCGCTGCACAGGCCACGCCCCCAATGCGCCTACTCACCCCTCTACAACCCGCTCATTCCGCGAATATAAAAACGCTCCCTCGTATTTAAAGCTGTTTATCAGCTGGTCAGCATAAGTATGCTCCTTTTTCAATTATGTGTCGGAACGTCTTGATGTTCGCGGTCAAGATATACTTTATATCGATTTTTCCAACGCCTTCAATCAAGTTCAACATTATTTAGTACCTTGCGTAAATCTTCTTCATTCCTACTTGATGGATAGGAATAATTAAATTGAATGTCAAAGTTTCAGATCCAAGAATGCCCCAAGGGTCGGTTTTTAGGTTCTCTTTTATTTTTGTTAATATTTTTTTCCGAATATATGCTTTATGCCGATGACTAATAGATTTTTTCGTTCGAACAAAATAATTAATGAAAATGGTCTCTTTAATCATTAACAAAATGCTCACCAAGGGCATTAATTGGCATAACGAATGGCAATAATTGATATATTGTTATAAAAATCTTAAGGGTTTATTCCTATGATTTTGAAATTGTATCTTTAATTTCCTGTTCAATTCGCCTCACTCGAATTTTTTCTGCTTGTTGGAGAACGTACTTTTGGAGCTTCAAGTATCTTGTAAGTGGAAGCCTTATTCAATGAGTTTCAATCCTGACAAAATTGCGCGTTGCTCCAATTTGAGCTATAATCTTCTTTCTTTAGTATTTTATTAAGTATTTAATCTAAAGAAAGTAAATAAAAAACAGAATCATCTTAGCGCGTAATAATCGATACAACATATCCATCTTTTATTTTTTCGCCTGTCCACTATCCAGCAAAAGGCAGTCAATTGTAGTTAAGTATTGGACACTTGAAACATGACCGGTTCCTTAGACTTTCATCAAGTTTTGCTCTTCCAAATTATATTTTCTATTGTTTGGACTAACTTTTTACAATTCAATATCCAAACATAAATATATATCCCATTCACTTTCTTTAGTTTAACGCCAATGTAAGTGTTGGGTTTATTCCAAAGGTATCTAATGTATACATGTGAACACGACTTTCGTATTTTTTGTCTGGTGGCTACAAAATGATTCGTATTCTCATCATAATAAATGTATTTGATCATCTAATATACACAATTGTATATATAATTCTTGTCAGTAAGCTTTCCAGAAATGTGCCAACAGCTGTTATTTCTATTACGATCAATGAAGCAAGTAAAGAGACGGAGCGATGTGTCAATGCATGCGTTATATCTCATTTACAACCGGTAATGTGTATATCGATTCATTATCTTGATACAAATGCAGAATAGATAGAATCTAATACAATAATATTGTATATCATTATTATCGTCAGCTGACTAGCAATACTCTTTGAATTTCGTTAAATATGACTAACTCAACGCTAATTAATGTAATAAATTGTTCTGGCGCCTGGTTATCGCACAAGAGATTTAATGATCAGTGGATGCATCCATTTTAAGTGATGGCTTCTCTTATTTAGGGCGTTAAACCGGACGAGAACTATAGAAAAATTATGCTTTTAGAAAAAAAAACCAAGACATATTGGATAATTCATTTGCTAGTTTTAAAACAAAGTGTACCTATGCATATATGTAATATACTTATGTCGATAGTGGTGTGCAAAAAATAAGTATGCAGTAATGTTTATGTATGTATGTATGTATGTATAAAAGTACGAGAGGGTACCCAAAAATAATCGAAGTGGCAGCTCTGTGGGTGGGGTTTGCCTAGTACGCATGTCTGCCGCTAAATGTGTGACACAACTTGCTCTGAGTTCGACGCACTCGGTTCTTTCGCCGTATACGGTTGTGTTTTGTTACAGTGCATATTTTTGTAAAAGCATTTTCGTTTGCTCATCGTTTTTTTTGTAATGTTGGACTTAGGTGAACAGCGTACCACCTGGTCAGACTGTAAATCAGGCATTCTATTTGGAGGTTCTGAAAGACTGCGTAACAGTGTGCAACGAAAGAGGTCCGACTTGTGGTAGACGGGGGAATAGTTTTTCCACCATGACAATATATCTGCTCACACAGCTTTTTCAGTCCTTTTCTACACGCCCCCCACTTACCTGATTTTGCTCAGTGCGACTTTGTTTTGTTTTTACGAATGAAGAAAGACATCGTTTTAACGACGTGGAAGAGGTGAAGAAGCAGGTCGCGGCCATACAAAAAAACGAGTTCGAACGATGTTTCCAACAATGGAATCATTGATTAGATAAAGTTAAATGGAGAGTATATTGAAGGTGTAAGGTTGTTTTGTAAAAAAAATAAAATTCAGGTTTTTATAGATAAATTCCGCTCGTATATTAATTATTAAGGCTGAACAATCCTCCAGATAACTAGCAATAGGAACTGATGGAGGCGAACACGTATAGGCATTACCGATAGCTTGCATCATGTTAATGGCGCCAAATGCCTCGCAAAGGTGGATTGTTAACTGTGACGGGTGTAAATTAATTTCTAAATCATTTTCCTACGTTAGAATTACATATATTATTTATTTTATTTATAATTGCACCTATCTAGCTTTTCCGGCGAGGCTGTGCATTACTGAGAACCCGGAGATTTGTTCAACTTTATTAATGATTTACATTCTTAATAATAATTATTATCATTTCCGACATAAACATTTAGTCTTCAAACTAATTGGTATATTGTAAGCATAATAATGTTTTCAAATAAAATTTAAAGAAAAAATAAAAACTCAAAAGCTATTTATTAATATTGCCTCACACCTACGATGCATAGATTCTATCAAATATTTGTATTTTTCAATTGGAATAGAACACCGAACTTGCTGCACTACTTACCATAGTTCTTTATTTTTAATGTTAGCACTTTGAATTGCTTTCTAACATCTAATATATAGACGCTTTATGGGGTTTAAATTGGGTACTTGAGAAGGCATATATGTACTATACTTTCGTTGCTCTGGACGTATGTTTTAGATCATTGCTTTGTTGAAATGTCCAGAGCAAAGGCATGTTTTTGCCAGCCTAAGGAAGTATTACATCTCATACTCTAACTGGTATTATAGCTTTTCATTATACTTATACTATAGAAGCAATAACAAATCAGGAAAAGCGATCCAACAGCATAATATCGCTTCCCCTTTGTTTAACGTTATATTGCGGCGTTAACTCCTTTCCTTTATATTGTACATATTGATGTATTTTATTCTCGCCAAATAACATATGTTCACTTTTGTTTCGTCACTATGGTATATAATATATTCCGCAATTTCTTCTTCATTCTACATACTTTTTTGCAAGTCTTGGAGGAATTAATAGTCAGTCGTAATTCTCTATTTTATGATGATGTAACAAAAAAATTTTTTTGAAAAATCTTGCTATTGCTTTATCCGAGAGTCGTTTTCTTTGGCACACTACGCTTCTTCGTCTTTTTTCTCTATTTTGAAACGTTAAGTACTTTGTATCGTGAACAATTTAAAATATTTACTGTATCTGTAAGTTTTTGGCACCTTGCCTAAGTTTTTTGATAATATTTCGTCCTTTTTTATAGCACGCTAAATATTTAAATTTTATATCCAGTAGCATCAGTAACAATCATGAAATAACTCAGACTCGAGTGGTTATAAACCTGCTGTGAAACATAAAATCAAATTTTATAAGTGTAGATATAATCATTAAGTAAATATGCATAGATTTATAGGTAAGGTTGAATGTTTATTAAACCTTACTCTAGACAACCAGCGACAGGAACTGATGGGGGCTAGCGCGTGCAAGCACTGCCGATAACTTGCATCTTATCCGTCAGGCGAGGATACTCCACAAAGATGGATTGTTAACTACAATGAGTGTAAATAAATTTCTAAATCGTTTCCCAACGTTAGGATATACAGGAACTGCACCACCTATTCAGCCTTTCTGACGAGGCTTCAACATTATTTATAAATTGTAACCGTTTAAAATTTTAATTCTATATTAAAATCCTAGTTACTATACCCTTATACGATTAAAGGTTTTATACTCGTATTAGGTTTATTTTTATGTATAATATAATGCCTGTTTTATAATAGGTTTATAACCACTCGAACTTTCTCTATTTACTTAATTGCACTTATGATCGCTGTTGGAGTTTTCCCCGAATTAGAAGTAAAGCCTAGCGAATAGTTCGATGTAGAGTTAACACTGTGAGCGTTTGGCCAGCGGGGCGTGCTTCGAAAAAGTGCCAGAAGTTTAGCAGATAAATGTAAATAAATACTCACCCTTTTAAGGAGGGTGCAGATGCACAGGATAGATAAGATCGGTTAAATATTTGCAGCACCAGATATGTTTTAATAATTTCTTCATGTAACCGTGTTCGTCGTGAAGAATAAATGTTCTTATTTGCAGAAACGACCGCCCGATATCTAATGATGAAATACTTGCATAATTAAAACAATCTTCGTCAATACTTAACAGATCTGCAGATCTACTATCAAATAATAATTTGTTTTGATTTAGTAAAATCTGAGTCTTTCGCTAACTGATTTTTTTATTAACAGTGTTAACATTGCATTTCTTGGAATCACGCGCCGCTGATCGTCGGCATTGCGAGAATTAGTAAATGTATATGCTTCGACTTCGAATAAATGTATCTGATTCTTGTACAATTAGTTTAGGGGAAGAAAAAATAATTTAATTAATAACGTTTATTCCAATTTTTGCTTACCACTATATGTATAATTTCGTATATGGAATTGGGTCAATAGTATCACATGTAATTAAATGTGGTTTTAAGTACTTTAAAATGTAGTAAATAATGATAAAAATATTTGGAAATATTGTTTACATTGATGTATAGTGTATTATCGCTTGCATACCGTTAAATAAAATTTTTATACGTTGCATAAAGCAAAGTCTATTACAAATATATTCTTATTTAAATAGGTTCTACAAAGAAGCAAAGGAGAAGTTCCGAGTGCAGTGTTTGTGGCTAGAGAGGTATTTTCACACGCCCCTTGTTACAAATCTTGCACTCATGGCCTTTATATACTTCTCCACCTTCTTCTTTGCTATTCAAATGTTCAATGTGTAGTTCTAAAACAAGAAGCAAGTCTTCTGTAAAGATTTTCTTTTATTGATTAATGTATGAGAGTGGAAGATCGATCCAATTTAACTCTGAATAATTAATTGGACCGTAGTCTAATTGACAGTTCTAGAGAACCCAAATATTGCCTTTATGGAAATTTTGAATGACCAATTATTGAAGACAAACTATTTTGTAAATTCGTGATCATGTTAGAAATTGTGTTGTGAAATAAGTCTATTATGCTTACAAAACCATTTAGTAATTTATAATCTTCTAAGAGGTAATCGAGGGACACAATATGCAAATACAGAACAATTATCGGATATTATATATCAGGGATAGCGAACCTTTTTTTGATGTCAGTGCCATTAAGTCATGAAAATTCCTTTTTAAATAGGCAACGTGCCACAATAAAATTTCATTCGAAATTTCAGGGTGATGAAACTATACGCAAGTATAATTAAATATACAAATAAAAGTAATTCTTCTTTAAACAATTTTTAATTAATCAATGTTTTACAAAAAGCAATATACTAGAAACAAAACTCACATTTAAAACAATCGTTTTTAATGTGATTTTTGTTGCTGTGCACAAGATGATAAAGATTTAATATCTGGTTCATATTTAGTTAATTTCAAAAGTACGCATACAGAGCTAGACTCATCCGTCATTCTATTTCTATATTTATTTTTTATAAAATTTAATTCGGAAAATAGAATCCACATGTCCACATTGATGAAAATATTGATAAAATTGCCTTTGCTAATATTTTTAAACAATTAAACGTGTCAGGAATTGAATTCCATGTAGTTAGAATTTCATCTTCTGCAATCTTATTTATTTTATCCAATAATCGATTACTTTCAATAACTTCTAAATCATTTCTTAAATCAACAAATTTTTGGTTTCGTATGGTACTTAACTGAAATTCAACTAATTCCATTTTTAATGCATTAAAATTTAACCACTCAAAGATTTTTAAATTTAATTTTTCAAATGGTATTGTATCAGGATACAAAATAAATTTTAAAGTATCTTCAAATTCTTTAAGCTGCGTAAATCTTGCAGAAAATTCCTGAATCAGGGATTGAATTACCATTGAAAATTCTTTCGTTAATGACTCTTTATTTAGCTTTTCTTGACATTCACTTCCAGAAAAAAATTTTTTGTGTTCGGAAAATATTTATATGAATTTGAAAGAATATCACGATTAAAAATCTGTAATTTGACTTCGAACCCTTTGATTAAGTCAAACATTATAATGACTGTTTTATTAACACCTTGTAGTTTTATATTTAATTCATTTAAGTGAGTGCATAAATCAGTAAGAATACATAACTTTGCTAGCCATTCTACATCCAGTAATTAATTGTATTGGTCAATAATGTTCTCATTATTTAGAAATAATGTTATTTCCTCCAAACAATCTACAAATCTTTGCAAAACATTTCCGCGGTTTAACCCGCGTACATTATTGTATAAGAGTAAGCTATTGTACGACGAGTTTACCTCGTTTAATAATTCTCGAAATTTTCTTTTATTTAGTGCTCGTGCTGATATAAAATTGACTAATTTTGTTACAAAACCCAAAATATCATCAAACATTTTAAAACCTGTTTTGGCACATAACCCTTGTTGGTGAATAATGCAATGAAAATTAAGAATTTTGTGTCCAATATGTTTTGTAAATAAATTTATAAATCCATTTTCCCGTCCAGTTAAGCTGCGGGCACAGTCAGTTGTAACTGACACGATTTTAGAAGGACATATTTCTCTTTTTTCCAATGCATCTATAACTGCATTACAAATATCTAATCCCTAATAAGCCCAACACGTAACTTTACTAAAAGATTTGTTAAATAATTAAAAATGATCGATAGATAGGTTATAGCATAGCATAGATAAAATAATTTTCATTTCTATTGAATTTAAGGAATATAACATTAAAGAATTGGTAAAATCACGTATGTGTATGTGTAGATTTTGTTAATTATGTAAAACATTTTTTCTTTTTTAAGTATTTTTTTCAAAATGCCGTAGCACGCCACTGAATTACTACACTATGAAATAAAAACCGCCATGTTTTAAAACGGCTATAAGTTAAACAATCAATGTAAGAACAAAGGATGGACAATCCAATGCCAACAAACAAAAGCCCACATCAAGTGTCCATAAACGGTGTCCGCTGCTTCACAATCATTTTTAAATCGTCAACGTCACGACTGCGAACGGAAGGAGAAATTTTCTTTTTCTGTTCGAATACGTTTACCCGTGGACATTCTAAGACGTGACAAGTTTGTCTGATTGTATACGCGTAAGATATTCAATCGGTCATACATATCGGATGAATGTAGGAATTTGAAGAAATATATTTAAAGTAATAGCATGTATTATAATAATGTAGTGAAATTTATTTTAAACAGATTTTACGTATTTGTAAAATATAGTCGAACGTTTAATAAAACGTTAATAACATTAAATTAATACCACTGAACGTCTGTTACAAGAAAAACAATTTAATGTATTATAGATTTATTCCAGCAGATATCACAATTTAATCAAAGGCCATTTTGCGACTATTTTCCAAGTGATTCCCCCGTATTCGATTAGTTCTAAGCAATTTGTGGTTTCCATTGGAATAAAATTTAGCAATATATATTAGTCAAAATCCTGCTATAAAGAATAAAAAGTCCCAGTATTATATACTCAATGACATTAGAAGTGTTACACCTAGAAGGAATAGTTTCCTGGACATAATTTTTTGGTAATGTGATAAGCTTAAGTCAAGAATGAAACGATCAGATTTCCAAGAAATTTTATTAACATTAATTTGAAAAAAAATCAATAATGTGTTTGGCGACCCCGTAGCTGTAGACACTCCTGTACACGTCTAGGCATCGACAAAATAAGATGGTCGATGTCTGCTTGTGGCACCTCGTTCCAAGCAACTTGAACTTGGTGGATTAACTATGCCAGAGTTTGTGGAGGATGGTTCAAATTGGTCAGTCTTCTCCCCATTATGTCCCGCACATGTTCGATGGGATTTAAATCCGGTGAACGGGGTGGCCACGGCAAAACATTAACGCCAGCTTCTCGTAGAAAGTTCATAGTACGACGAGCAATATGTGGACGCGCGTTGTCTTGCTGAAAAAGGACGTGTGGACGGCCATCTAGATAAGGCAATAAAGTGGTTTGTAGGACGTCATCAACATAACGCGCAGCTGTCATACTGCCCCGAATAAACAGAAGAGGTGATCGGCTTCCATATGCAATAGCCCCCCAAACCATTACTCCAACAGTCCTGTGCACATGCCTCTCAACAGCAGATCCAATATCACGTCGCTCTCCACGACGGCGTCTTACCCTCTGACGTTTGGACTGGTGCAGAGAACGGCAGCATTGGGAAGCAGAATGGCATAATGTCGTATTCAGCGACGAATCGCGATTCTGCCTAGGCATGCATGATGGCCGTCAGAGGGTAAGACGCCGTCGTGGAGAGCGACGTGATATTGGATTTGCTGTTGAGAGGCATGTGCACAGGACTGTTGGAGTAATGGTTTGGGGGGCTATTGCATATGGAAGCCGATCACCTCTTCTGTTTATTCGGGGCAGTATGACAGCTGCGCTTTATGTTGATGACGTCCTACAAACCACTTTATTGCCTTATCTAGATGGCCGTCCACACGTCCTTTTTCAGCAAGACAACGCGCGTCCACATATTGCTCGTCGTACTATGGACTTTCTACGAGAAGCTGGCGTTAATGTTTTGCCGTGGCCACCCCGTTCACCGAATTTAAATCCCATCGAACATGTGTGGGACATAATGGGGAGAAGACTGACCAATTTGAACCATCCTCCACAAACTCTGGCACAGTTAATCCACCAAGTTCAAGTTGCTTGGAACGAGGTGCCACAAGCAGACATCGACCATCTTATTTTGTCGATGCATAGACGTGTACAGGAGTGTTTACAGCTACGGGGTCGCCAAACACATTATTGATTTTTTTTCAAATTAATGTTAATAAAATTTCTTGGAAATCTGATCGTTTCATTCTTGACTTAATCTTATCACATTACCAAAAAATCACGTCCAGGAAACTATTCCTTCTAGGTGTAACACTTCTAATGTCATTGAGTATATATTACGATTAAAAAGTTTATTGCTTTCGATACATTCTATTACATAAACTACTTTTTTATATTTTCTATCTTTGATTTGTTGGTAATCACAATACAATAAATAAAAAGTATTATCATGCATTAATAACTTTTATTGCGTTGTGTGTATTGTTATTGCAGATTTGGTCGTATTTTGTCATAAAAGATTATTGAATTTTAAACTAATGACAGGCAGAATCCTCATTTTAATTGATAATTTTACAGAATAGAGTATTTTACGGTAATTGAAAACTATAACAGGTATTGAGACTGATCAAAATCGAACATTCGAAAATTTAAAAATAATAATTTAGAACTTTGAAGTATTGTTTACTCGACCTGAAGTTATTCATTCCTCTGTACCGTAAATGCTCGCCAATTCAATTTGATCACTGATATAATGGACTCCTTACACATTTAGATTTATTAGTAGAAATTATACATGAATTTGTGCATATAGTGGTTTAATAACCCATTTTTTTCATTTTCATCATGCATTTATTACATAATAACAAAATAAAATATATTGTTATGATATGTACTATGAAATATTGAATAATATTTGAGTGTAGATATAAATATTTTCTCACAGCAAAATATTTATTTGTGACACTCTTTGTAAAATATTGATAGGGTTGAAGTGGGATTCTTTGGAATTGACCAGGAATGGCATCCAGTCAACACAACAGTCAGATAAATAAAACAAGAAATTATTCTTACAAATTATGCTTTATTACATCAAGTAATACTGAATATATTATTTATTCATAAATAGAATAATATGAATAATCAAAGAAGTGTTTAATGGCTTACTAACAGGTAAAGTTGAATGGAATTATGTACATAAATGACATAAGTATTAACTAATAACGTCTTAAATCAATTTAGACTTAACTTTGTCTAAATTCGAAAACCTCAAGGTAATTTTGATGGAGCCTGTGGTTGAATAACTTAATCACCGAAGGTTGATATATAACTCCTTTCCACATTAATTTTCGTATTCTGTATACGTATTTCGACAACTAAGTCGTCATCATCAGCAGATAATTAAACAACGTCGCACCTGGAAAACTACGGCAAAATACCCGTACCAAAACCCACACTCCTCAGTTTTTGAAAAACCTTAAATCAGGATTTTAAATTATAAATGATTAATGAAACTCATGGCGATCATCCAAGGACTCACGATTCCATGTATTTTAAGCAATACATAAAACTAAAATCCTTAAATTGCAAAACAAGATAAACCACTTTACACACATGTGTGGTTTAGTACTTAGTACACACATGGCGATTATCCACCTAATAGTGCACTTTCACAGTTCGATGTTAAAGAAAAGACAAGATTAACTTTTTAACAAAACCACGTAGTTTTCATCACCCACCTAATAGTACACGTAAATAACTGAATGAAAATAAAAATCAAATAATTAAATTTAAATTAATGAAGTCCAAACAATAAATTAACTTAAAATAAATTTAGTTGATTGAATCTACCACGTATACAAAAGTATGTTATCTACTTAAGCTCCTCATATATTCTTTCAAACTCTTCATTTGCATACAATTTCAACTGATTTTCTACGTCTTTTATCTTGAAAGGTGTTGAGAATTCTCCTATCTTCGACTATTGCCCTCGCTTATATAGGTGCCGAAAGAGTAGCCGGAACGCCCTGCAGGAAGCAGTTGCATAGATACCTGATGTATACGGTTTCCATCCTCCACGTCATCGTTGTATCATTTTATTGTCCTCTTTTAAAATGTCTATCAAATTCTAAATTCATTACGTATTAAACTTATTTGCCTAAACTTATCTTATACATTAAATTTTGCTTTTTCCTGTTTTCATAAAATTTTGTAAAAACGCTACTGCCATCTATCTGGCGTTTTACTCATTATGTTTAAACGTGTCTTTTCAAATTATTGTCTGTCTATTATTAGAATATTCTTTATCGTATAATCCTTAATGCCGATGTTTGTCATAACCTTGGTTGGCATAAAACATAACTATTTACTTGCAAAATTATATGAAAATTGCATACTAATGGATTTATTTCCAAACTCGAGTTTATTCTTCACGTGTGGGAACAAAAAGAAATCACAGGATGCTAGATCAGGGCTGTAAGGCGGATGGCTCATCTATTCAATGACCGACCTGTAAGAACTCGCATTGTCATGGTGGAGAATGATCTATCGTTTTCGGTTTGTTTTCCTTATTTCTTCAAAAAGTTTTGGCAAACAAATAGTTGTGTACCATTCGGAATTGACTGTTCTACAACTCTCTAAAGGCACGGTTGCGAACATTTTTTTTGATGTGCTTCGAGCGCGAACAACTTTTGTTGGTTTTGGTTCGTCTAGGAATACCCACACAGTCAACTGCTGTTTACTATCGGGCGTATACGTATAGATCCAAGATTCATCACCTGTGACGAGTTTATAAATGTTCTTTGAAACACCGCCATTATATTTTTTGTGAATTTATTGACACAAATCGACGCGAGTCCTTTTTCGAGCGGTTGTCAAATTTTGTGGTACCCAACGTGAACATAGCTTCTTAACGGCTAAATGTTCATGTAGGATCTTATGTACGCTGGTGTTACTAATACCCAGAGATGCCTGGATTTCACGGTATGTCACATGACGGTTTTGCATTATCAATTCAGACACTGCATTAATATTTTCTGACACAACAACATTTATGGAACGATCTTCACGAAATTCATCGTCCAAAGAACGCCGTATAAGTTTGAATTTATATACCAACGATATACTGTAGTTTTCGATGGTGCTTCATTACCATATAAAAAATTCAGCTCGTTGATGCATTCTTGTTGAGATAATCCACTCCGAAAGTTATGAAAAATAATTGCACGAAAATCTTCGCGAGTTAATTCCATTTTTTCGCCGAAATAAAATATTCAAGTTACTGTCAACAATAGAAATAGTGGCCGGATAATAAAACTGTCAAGGTAAATATATTGTCAAAAACGACAAACTTCACGATGCAATCATCAGATCGGAGGCAACACTAACAATATTGTCAGTTCCCGAAATATAAACGACTACTCTATGGGTGAATTTGATATCGCCCCACATCATATGCACATTTAAATGTCATAACGTAATACATGTCTATATTCATATCAATGGTTAGCGTAAAATACACAGAAATATGTACATACATACATATAAAACGTACATATAAAATACATTACACATTGTAATTTAAAATACTAGAGTATAAATAATTGATTTAATTAAAACTACAAATAACCGATTTAATTAAAACTATAAAACAAATAATAAATAAAAAATAAAAAAACTATAAGTCAACAAAATGTTACTATATAAGACACACTCTTTAATTTTTTTGGCATCGAATTAATTAATTTCTTAGTAACATTTGGTGATATTTGCTTCTAAGTTTCTTAAAGACAGCATCAAAAATTTTTTTCGTAATTCGAAATCAAGAATATATACTATAACATTTAAGTTTGGACTTTATGGGGGCAGGAAACGCTTGAAATATAATGGGTATACCAAAGTGATTGTGACGTAGTTATACGAGGGAGCGTTTTTATATTCGTGGAATGGGGGACAAGGGGTGAAAATAAAACAACCAAATTATTTTTCTTTTTCAATATATTCACCTGCAAGACGGATACATTTTTCACATCTTTCAATTAATTTATTTATACCCTCATAAAAAAATTATTTCTCTTTATCTGCAAAATACGCCGAAACTGCCTCCTTGACTTCATCATCGGCAGTAAATTTTTTACCCCGCAGCTCTTTTTTCATTTTCGGAAACAGGTAATAATCACTCGGCTCCAGGTCTGGGCTGTAGGGTGGGTGACAATTTCGAAGCCCACCTTATGCAGGCCAGCTAACGCAACGCGGCTCTTGTGGACGGGCGCGTTGTCGTGCAAAAGCAGAACAGCTTTTGTCAATTTTCCCCGTCTTTTCTCTTTAATGGCTTCTTTTAGTCGCTCTAATATTGAAGCGTAATATTCTCCGGTTATAGAAACACCTTTATCTTTACAATCAATCAACAATATTCCTTCCGAGTCCCAAAATACCGTTGCCATGAGTTTCCCAGCTGATTGTGACACTTTAAATTTCTTGGGAGGTGCTGTGCCCTTTTTATGCCACTGCGTGGAGTCTTGTTTGGACTCAGGTCCATAATGATGAACCCAAGTTTCGTATCCAGCAACAATTCCACTCAATACACCATCCTTGTCTTCATTACAGAGGTCCAAAAATGCACGCGAACACTCTACGCGCTGTTGTTTTTGCGGCGGCTTGAGCATTCTCGGCACCCATCTTGCGCTGACCTTAGACATGCCGAGATGATCGTGTAGGATTTTAAAAATTGTTGTATCGGATACTCCAACCATTTCTGCGAGTTGTTTCTTCTTTAGTCGAGCATCTTCGAGTACAATTTGTTCAACTTTTTGGATAAGTGCTGGCGTGGTCACCTCAATGCTCCTGCCCGGCCTCGGGTCGTCTTCAAGGGATTCCCTTCCTTGTTTAAATAAACTATGCCACTTGTACACCATGGTTTTTCCTGGACAAGAGTCGCCGTAAACCAATGACATCTCATTCATTATGGTCGCGACTGATTTTCCTTGCCTGGTAAGGAACTTTATAACGGTACGATATTCGATTTTTTCCATATTTCACTTTTCACTCCTGATTATGTTACTTGGTTGACGATAGCTCAAAGACTAACTGTCTAATAACAATGAAACTTCGTATTTATACTAATCATGAGTCGCTGCACAGGCCACGCCCCCAATGCGCCTACTCACCCCTCTACAACCCGCTCATTCCGCGAATATAAAAACGCTCCCTCGTATTTTGTCGCTACGTCACAATCAGTTTGGTATACCCATTATATTTCAAGCGTTTCCTGACACCCATAAAGTTCGGACAAATGTTTTAGTATATATACTTGTCGTTAAAATTAATCCTTCCGCGTTTGAATTCTCACATTGCCGAAAACTGAAACCAACTCGGTGAGGTATTTTTGTTAAGATAATTGTCTTCGAAAAAAAAATTATTCCGCGAAAATGTTCGCAGTTTAATTCCATTTTTCAACTAACTTAACAACTTTGATAGTTCGTTGCAGCTAACATACAACACTACATGTATCGCACTGAAACTTTGGATTTAGGTTAACTAAAGATGAAGGTTAATTTTTAGTACTGACATTTCATTAGTAACGCTCTCTATGCCCCACTATGCAAAACTTAAAAGACATACTACGTATCTCCTTGAAATAAAATATAATTTTAATCAGTATTGTCTTTCTTTATTAAGTAACTTTAGCGTTTGACATGGAGGTCATGTGCGAATATTTACTACATTTTAATTACCAACAATTTAAAGTGCTACTGGAAATATGTCGGGAGTTATTACAAAATTAAGCAAAAGTTCATTTTTATTAATTTGACACAGTCTTATACTTTATACGACTACTTCTTAACGGGATGTATACTTAAAATAAGATATAGCCATTTGGAATGTGCATTTTTTTTTTACTTTTAGGCATTTCTTATTCTAAATTGTGTAAATAGCATCCGGAGTACGTTAAATAAAATGTAATTTACTGATAGAGTTAATATGGTTATATTAAAGGCATCATCAATAGCTTTCATTGAATATGTTAGAATATGTTTGCGCAAAATGGGTAAATACAGTAACTGAGCTACAGGTGTCAAATACCGTTGCGCAGCGCATAATAATAAAGTTTCTGTGCATTTGAAAGTGTCACAATTTTATACACACGTTAATGGTATCATATATATACGTGGGAGGTCTTTTAAGTTTTGCATAGTAGGACATAGAGGGCGTCACTAATCAAATGTCAGTACTAAACATTAACCTGTAACTTTAGTTAATCTAAATCCAAAGTTTCTGTACGATACGTGTAGTGTTATAGCTACAACGAACGGTCAAAGTTGACAAGTTGAAAAATGGAATTAAATAGAGAACATTTTCGCGGAATAATTTTTTATAGTATTCGAAGACCGTTGTCGACACAAGAATGCCTTGCCGAGTCGGTTTCTGTTTTTGGAAATGAAGCCACATGAAGCCACATCAGTGAACAATTTCTCGTTGGTATGAAGAATTTAAACGTCGACGAATTAGTCTTAGTGACGATCCAAGAACAGGTTCGCTAAAAACAGCAGTCACTTAGGAAAACGTCGATGCTCTGCGCAAGGTTATCAACGAAGATCGACATATAACATATCGCCAGATTGAACATTATTGGGGATTTCATAGACCTCCATTTTAAATATTTTGCATAAAGAATTGCGTTTAAAAAATTATCTTCCGTTAGATGCCATATCTGTTGACCGAAAAACAGAAAGCAGTTAGGGTGAATTGGTATCAAAAGAACTCTAGATCGCTTCAACGCCGGGAACTCTAAAAACGCGTACAATGTTGTGAATGGTGATGAATCTTGGATTTACTCACACGACCCAGAAAATAAACGCCAGAACAATTGAATTTTTAACGCAACAAGACGTCGAATTGTTGGAATATCCTCCGTATAGTCCATACCAGCAGTTGATGCCTTCAAAAACGTAATTTTGACTGTGCCAACAAACGAGTAGAACAAGTGCTTTCAGAGTTGGTTCCTGTGCACGCAAAAGTGCATTAATCTTCGTGGAGAAAATTTCGAAAAACAATGAAGTCTTTAAAAATTATCCACTGGTTTATTCTACTTTTATATGCAAAACTTAAAAGACAGCCCACGTATTAATGGCATAGAGCTTGGATAAAATTAAGGAAATGTGATAATTTCAACTGAACAGCGGTCAAAATTTAGGAAATTTTCAAACTTTGAAATTATTCTACAAGCCGACATAGCTTATAATAGAATGCAATGTATAGTGTAAAAGTCTTTAGAATCTCTTAAGGCACAAGGAATTGCTCAGTACTTTAAACTCTACTTTCGAACAAGTCATAGTGTATTGGATAGAGGTAAAAATATTTGTGTTGTGTCCGAGGATTTTCCAGCTGTAGGGTAAGCACAATGAATAGTTGAAATTTAATATTAAGTGTAATAGTCTAGAGCATATACGGGCAACCACCGGCCCGCGGATCGAATCCAGCCCGCTGTAAGATTTGATCCGGCGCGCGAGACATTGTCGTATTATTTCATGTCTGATATCTATCGCTAAAAATTATGAACACTACTTTAAAATGCACTACTTTTAAACGCGGCCCGCGAACGTATTTGCACACTAAAGTTTGGCCCACAATATGTCAAAGGTTGCCCATACCTGGTCTAGAGTTTAAATACTCTCTTCGCAAAGCAATCTGGGTACGAGACCGGGTTGTGATAATTTGTTTTCTTTAGTATTTTTTCTTTCTGTGTTTGTATAATTACTGGTTCTTCAATTTTATTTTATATTGCAGTTATTTGTGTGGAATTAAAAATAACAATAGGTTTTGTATATCGATTATTTATTTCTACATTTTTCATTTTGTCCATGTTAATAATTTATATACATACATTGAAAACATAAATGTTTCGCAAATTAGGAATATTTACTGTATGGAAGGCAACTTATTAGTTATAATAATATAGTGTAAAATAAGTCGCGTTCATTTTTAATTTTGATGCATACAAAGCAAATTCGGTTATTTTTTTAAATCTTGGAGCATATAATAAACGATGGAACACATAATAAATGAGTCAGTGATTGAATTCGTCATAGCGTTTTATCGTATGCTAAATTCTCTCCTTTCTTCGCTAATCATAATATCCGGTCAGTTTTGAATGTGTTTGATAATAATTTTTACTTGTTGATAAAAATAGACGTCGCAGGGTTGACAAATCGGAATATATTTCGACGGTATTATTTTATATTTTAGTATAATTTGTAAACAAATAAAGAAAAAAAAATGGACACTACGTTGTCTCAAATCCAGCTTGCAGTCTGTAAAGTGCGAAGCGATTGATTAATCAGTAAGCTATTTGCGCTTCATACCAAATTTTGGCTATTTATCGTACTACCATACAGCTATATAATATTCGCATTTCCATGCCATTTTTTCAATGACCCAAATCCATACACCTATTTCCTCAGACACGACACAAGTATTTTTCTAATCCCTTTCCAATGCACTATGACTTATTCAAAACTAGATTTCTCAGTCGTAAGAAACTTCTTATTAATGTATAACGGGCTACATCTTTGTTAACTGAAGAGTACCAAAGATTACCGTTATGATGTGAAACAAAAAAAGATATATTTTAAAGATTGAGAGTTATAATTTAAAGCATATATTTACATTAGTCTATAGCACAGCCTTGGTTAATTAAACAAATAAGTTTTAGAGACTTAAAAACTCCCCCCCCCCCCCTTGTCGCCGCGTTCAGAGAAATTGTACACTTTGAAAGTTAGGTTATCACCATATGATACAATATCGGAATATGACTGTAAATTTATTGATCGCTTAGTTTTATTATGAAGAGACCTACCGCAATAAAGATGTGCTAAGACCTTATCTGGCTGAAGAAAATAAAAATTATTTAGAAATATGTACAGATGGATCTAAAAGCATAGATACTTGCCGGTTCTGCTTTCTTCATACCGAAAGATGATTCCTATGAATTTTAAGAATTGAATGACTTAGCAACTTAATTCTGTTACTTATTTTGTAAAAAAATCCTTTATTTTATAATCAAAATGAATAAACAAATTATTCAAAGTATTGTCCATCGGAAGCTACAACTTTTCCCCATCTTTCGGGCAATTAATGGATTCTTTCCCAAAAGAACTGTTCATCCTTTGAGGCTAAGAACGAACTAAACCTTTATTCCAATAAAGGCATTCTGCATCGATCGAATAAATAGTAGTCAGAAGGGGCAATGTCCGGGTTATAAAGCGGGTGATGTAAAACTTCCCAGCCGCTGTTTTCCAAACAGTTTTTAACTGGTCTAGCAACATGAGGCCGAGCGTCATCATGATGGAATATTATAGACTCATGTCTGGTCGCATATTCTGGTCGTTTTTCGGCGATTGCTCTCTTCAAATGAATAAATTGTTGTCTGTACAGCTCGCCCGTAATAAAATCACGAGGTTTTAACAGCTCATAACGGATAACACCCGTCGAATCCCACCAAATAGACAGCATTACCTTAGCACCATGAATATTTGGCTTCGCCGTTGATTTTGATGTCTGGCCAGGCTTTACATAAGATTTTTTTCGTTTTGGATTATCGTAATGAATCCATTTTTCATCATCAGTAGTGATTCGCTGCAAAAACGACTTCTTTTTATGGCGTTCAAGCAGCATTAGCGACATGTAAAATCGTCTTTTGGCTTCAATTCATGTAGTACCCAATTTCCTTGCTTTTGGATGAATCCCAATGCTTTTAAGCGCTTTGAAATGGTTTGGTGAGTTACTCCCAACGTTTTTGCAAGTTCTTCTTGCGTTTGACATGAATCTCCATCCAGTAATGTCTCCAGTTCCTCGTCTTCAAACTTTTTTGGTTGACCTGGACGCGGTCTGTCTTCAACGCTGAAATCACCGCTTTTAAAGCATCGATACCATTCACAACATGATTTTTTTGTTGGAGCAGATTCACCATACACTTCTGCAAGCAATCGTTGAGCTTCGGCTCCACTTTTCTTCTAATTAAAGTAGAAAATTAAAACTTCCCGCAAATATTGTTTATTTAACACAAATTCAGACATTTTCAATGAGTTCAAAAATAATGTTGTACAAAATTCAAAACAATGTAATATACTCAACTATATATAACAACTAACGACCTCCATTGAAAAGTAACCGAATTAAGTAGCACACCCAATAGATAAATTATTTATCTAGAGACGTGGCTAAATGGTTCCAAGGTAAAGACGATGGATGTCTAGATGTTATAATAACACGTAACGGAACATAGCTACATTATTACATGGTCGAACTTAACTGGGAAGTAACTACTACTGAAAAATTTATTACGTATAATCTTTTGGGTTTAATGTATAGTAGTTCTAGTACATTTTTTGCGAGACAATTAATTGAGCTTATTATTGCAAAGCTGCATATCCATCACAGCAATGCAACGCCCCTGTCCGCAGCACATTGCTACTATATGGTAATACAAGGCTCTGTTGCTACTGTTGTAATGAGTATTGATCCAAGAAACAATATCTGAAATGCACTGCGAATTCAATAAAAATAGTCCCTATACATCGATTTGTTCTCTCCTGATTACCATTTATTCGACTAGTTTAAGAAAGATACATTTCAAATGACACATTCAACTAGTAATATTTAGAGAGCAAGAAACATATTGAGAAACTGCTGTCTGCTTCTGGGTTTCCGGGCTGGAACTGAAACTCAGTTTCAGTGCAGTAGTTCAGCCCTGAAGATGTTCCATACAAATGGGTACGAAACGTCGGCAGATATACAAGTGACGCGGTTCCAGCCCGGAAACCCAGAAGCAGATAGCATGGACCACGACCGCGGAAGTCTACGTACCAGATTAGTATTGAGAAACTGTTTTAACTGTTAACTAGGATTCATTTATATTAATAAAATTGATCTGTAATAATTTGAATAATTAAAAAATATCTTCTAGCAATTTTATGTATACGGTTTTCCCAAGAAATAGTCTGCCTATTTCTATACAATAATTAGTGAACTATCAACAAGATTTAGTATTTTCTTGAAGGCTATTGAACACATTAACTATTACTATACATAATCAGAACCAGAATGCATGAAATGATCAAACAACATAGCAGAAGAATTTTGAATACAAAAGATAGCAATCATATTTTACCCAAATTTCTATGGAAGAAACAAGATAATGTAATTATCACTGCATATTTTTCCATTTTACTTTACATAATATTTATACCCATTTTTTTTCGGTTGCCTTATCACATTTTCAGCACAAAATTCTCGTAATATGTTTCCATTAGGTTAAAAGCCAACGACCGCACGTCATTTTTTTGCCATCGGATGATAAATTTACTCGAGGGTGTAATATAAAAATCCATTTAAGTGTTCCGTTTTTAATAGAAAAAACGCATAAAATACATTTATGTACACAAGCTCTTTCACACATAAAATATACGGTTTGTATATGAAATATATCAGAAGATCAAAATTATATATTTACTTAAATATATTTAAGTACTGAAAACAGCTTTTCTTTAGACACATCAACCTACCCTATTATTAATACTTTTTCATTTAAACGTACATTAAATAAACAAACAAAATTAATATACATTTAGTAGAAATAGTGTTTAATTGACAACAAAAAAAGATTTAGTTTTTAATACAAAGCTGTAGTTTTGTATAATAATAATAACCCACGCCTTTACATCCTCAACAGCTTAACACCAATTACAGAAGGCAGTGGCGGGCTATGAGTTATTACACTTGAGCTCATGGTGCTACTTAAGATCTTTGCCTAGCAAGATTCTTTTAAACGAAAATATATATCACGAAAAATCTTCCTAAACAGCAGGCTCTCAGATTCGATTCTGAGATCATCGGTGTCATAAATCAATAATTTACCATTGATCTGTTGGATTAAAATTCATTTATTATTCTAATTGATTATGCAATATGAATTGTGCAAAAATTTGAAGTCATCAGTAAAATATAGAATTAACATATAAGATAAAATACAATAGTATATTGTAAATATAAAATCAACGATTACACAAGTAAAACAAAAGACTTGATAAACTTAACACATTCAAAATAAAAATTACTCAAATTCCATAGTTTTTATATCATAAAAATAGTGTCTAGATTGCTTTAGATTTTAAGAAATTGGTGGTGCACCTTTAAATTTTATATTTCCCAACTTCTTGGCTTCATCTAGTATCTTATTGTAGAGCTTTACTGCAATTGTACTAGTTTGTGTCCTACTTATACGATAGTATGTTTTTTTAATCACGAGTTTTGTAAGGATGAACATGAAGAAAGTGTGAATATCTTTAGCGTTTTAAATA
This sequence comes from Dermolepida albohirtum, assembly GCA_031893035.1. NCBI lineage: Eukaryota > Metazoa > Arthropoda > Insecta > Coleoptera > Scarabaeidae > Dermolepida > Dermolepida albohirtum. The sequence continues at coordinate 127,330 of JAVIWB010005177.1, forward strand.
AATCTCTGTAACTGGTTATTTTGCTGACTGCTCTAAGCGCTTATTGCTGTTGCTACACCAGTCTTGCAACCTTGTGACCTACTACCTTTTTTATTTCACGAAAGACATAAATTGCGGTAACTTATTTATATCCTATGGTCTAGGATGAAAGGCGGAAAGCATACCACTTGTAATAAGTGTATCTCTACATTTTAAGTTTATATTATTTAAATAAATGTAGTTATGCCCTATGGAAAATGATTATTTATTTAAAGTAGTTATAATTTAGTTGTTCCGTTGCATAATACATAGTAATTCAAAATGTATATTACAAGCTTTATATTTTTATATGAAACACACTATGAAAAATAGAAACATTCTATCTATCATTAGATAGAGGAATATTTCAAATTTAACGTACTCACTATGAGTGGACACACTTATAAGACAAATATCAAACCAGTAACTCATCTCTGGCTGCAATATACCAGGTGTAGCGGAAAGTCATTACCACATGTTTTTCGTAAAAAATTACATAATTTTCAAGAAAATGGAAAAATTTATTTACTCAATGTATTGGTCATTTGATTCTACACATCTTGCCCATCTGTCAGGAAATGTATGAATACCATCTCGAGAAAAACTGTTTGTCCTTTGAGCAAAACCAGTCATCCAGCCATTTTTTAACTTCTTCGAAATTGTCTAAGTGCTGCTATGCAAGCGCGTTCCCATTGACGCGAAAAGGTAATAGTCGGACGGGGCAAGGTCTGGAGTTATCTGCAGTTCAAAGTGGCTAAGTGAATTTAAAAGGGACAGAGAGAGCATTCAAGACGACCTTCGCTCGAGCGGCCCGGATACTTGCGCTACGGAAGAAAATATGAAAAAGATTCAGCAACTTGTACTGGAGGATGCCCGAATAAAGGATATAATATTAGCCAGAGGTGATTAACCTATCCGTTGGTACCACACACACTATTCTTCATGATCTTCGTGAATACGATGGATGCTTCGAAACTGTTCTTCGTTTTAGAGGAACTAGAAGGTATTATCCCTGATGTTTAGTTCTTCTGGTCTTTTATTAAGTCGAAAAAGCGTTCCACCATAATTGACGGCAAAACGAAGTATAATAACATTGCAGTAGATAACCAAAGTACAATAGCTTTGCAGAATATTTTGCTTTTGTATATTAAATTGTTAAATTCCGAAACTGTTCTTCGTAATGGACATTATAAGACGAAATATATCTATTTAGAACATGTGCAGTACTTGTACCTACTCGCTGTTTTTACTTCACCATTAAAAAATGATTATAAACAACGTCGAAATCCTTAGTTTTTTTTAGTTATTATTTGGTATATTTTTCGCGTTACCAATTGATAAATAGATGTATCTATCCTTTTAAATGTTTTAAAATTTTATGGGTAACCAAATATCAAAAAGTAGAGACATTATTCATACTTATTGGACGCAATGTATTATTTTTTTTTATTTTCACTATAAAATTCTTAACATATCGCAGAAGTGATTCACTTTAAACGAATATTGACTCCTAATTGAGTAAATTTAGATCAATGTCAATATATTAAGGACGCTTCATTCATTGAGTAATCAATGACCGTCTGATGAACTCGTCTGGAATCACCCGGAAGTTTTAACAGAGACACTGTTTTACTTTGTTCATAGTGACCCTGACACATAAACATATAGGAGATATACTTTTGTGGACATCGTCTTTACCGAACTGTTATCATTAGACCAGAATTCTTAATGCTTAAGAAATGTACTGGTAAACTAAGAATGTTGTACATTTTTTAAATAAAATCTCAAACGCATATTTTTAATGAAATGAGAGAATGAAAGAAAATACCACCAGAAATAATAAAAACTTAAGTTTCTAGTATGCCTCGACACCTACAAGCGATTATAGATGCTAAAGGAGGTCCAACAAGATATTATATTAGTACTAATTTAAATAATTTTCATATCCGTATTCAGATTTTTGCAACACATTAATTACAAAAATCTATGATGAAATGTGCTTTTAGTTATGTATTTTAAAATGTATTACAAATACTGTTTGTATGATAATAATGTATGTAAATTGTAATAAAAATCATCACATTAATTGTACACTGCTTTTTCTGAATAAATCTACGTTTATGCAGGCTTATGTAACTATTGTACATATTTTAGATATGGTAAGAGTTATTAGATTTGGTGATCTTAAATCATATTCGTAACCTCTTATTACCATTACTTTTACTATTGAAAATTAAACATACTTTTTTTCCGCAAATAATTATTCAAAGTTAGAAAATGCCAATATATTATACGAGGATTCCTTTCGTTAATTTGAATCTATTATTGTTCGTTCAGTTTTTTCTTTTTGTATGACTTGGATTACATTATTATAAATGTATATATTTTTTTGTTAATTGGATTCTTATTTTTCTTTGTATTACTTTAACTGCACCTATTTTTGTGTCAATTTTAATTTTATTCTTAAGTACTTTATGTCCTGTAAATGGTCTGTGTAACTGTTGGGCATTAAAGATTATTATTATTATTAAATGTAATAATTTGACTAGGATATATCTGGTAAATATAGTGGGTGAGCTAGAAGTGTCCATTTCGACTGCATTATTTTGTCTTTGACATTTGTTACAGTATGTAGGCGGCCTTTACCTTGGTAAAATATAACTGCTTTTATTTAAGCGTCGCGTATTCTGTTTACTCGCGTAATAAGTTGTGTGTTTTGACAATATTTAGATAGTCGAAATTTACTAAAGGCAAAGAATTTCTTAGGAGTGACTTTCGTTTTACATGTCTGTAGCACAGGACCATGTGACGATCAATATAATTACATTTGTGAATGAAAAGAAAAACCTATTTTTTTTTGGGTAAAGGTAATAATAATTTAAGCTAAAATATCTATACCGTTTGTTAATGAAGAAAGTATGTGCTAACAACTATTTGTTACGCCCGAAACTTAAAGATTAATTGAACAAAATTACGAAATTTAAAAAGCAGGCAACAAACAGTTATATTTTCCAGACGTTGCTATAAAGACGGTCAAAATCTTGATCATTTAATCATTTGCAATACCATAGTGTCTTGAATTAGGAGACAATGCATGAACGACTTTTAAAATGTTTCACATACGAATAACGGGACTTACCTTGCTACGTTTTATAACAGTTAATCACATATAAGTGTCACGTATGGAAATATTGTATGTAATATGTAAAATAGTCCTTCAGCGACTTTGAATATCTTTTCACGAGTAGACATAAAAAATTAAAAAAATCAATGTTCTTCTTTTCAAATTGTTGTAGATTATGTGTTCTTCATTTTTAAGTGTAGATATAAACCAAATGCTTTCTCTAGGAAATTCCTAGATTTCACCATTCCTAGCTAAGCTATATACCTAAAACTTTTAAGCTTAAAATTTGTTATCTACGTCGTGTAGTTGCTTTTCTTACTTACCTACTTAGATTTATAAAATGATGGACAAATTGTTTATTTTAGTGTAAATAAGACAAAAATACTAAGACAAGGTGGTTTGTTAATTCAAGTATATAAATATATAAACATATTGTATATATATATATATACCATGTTAAATGCATTTCTGTAATTGTTAAATCTCCATGTATATTAATGGAATGTCAGTTGTTTGACCTAGAACAAGCAGCCTTGATGTTTGGTGAGTCATTTCGTTAATAACATAATTTCACTTTTAAAATCATGAAACCGACTTAATGTGAAAGTAAAATAATTTTCAATTACCGTTAAAAAGCAAATAAAATTTTTAAAGTGATTTACAAATATTATCATATGGATTACCTACAATTAAAAGTTGTTCACAGATGAGACCACAAGCGTGAAATCACTCTCAATTTTGTGAAAACATTGCAATAATTCTCACAAATTTTTAAAAATGGGGTAATATTGAAAGAATGTCTATTCTTATTTTGCACTAAATTCACTAATCATGAAATATCTACTTCCGCTTTAAATACGGGGTAAACACGATATTAGTTTCCTAATTATTTCGACTTCCACATTCATCCAAGAATCATGTAGTTGCTCTAAGTGTTCTTTGAATATCGGATACTGTTTGTAGACCTTCCATCAAGTTCTTCCCACGAAAATTTGATTAGATTAAGGTCCTGAAATTGCGATAGCTAAGCGACATTTGACGAATTTTTTATCCCTCGGATTTAATTTTCTGACAAGGTTCTATTTTCAACATAATTTCCGCCCTGCCTTGTCCTCATTGGCTAACTTTGCTGATTTTGGCATTCCATGTATTTTCTATCTACTTGATTGTAGATCTCGCCTTCAAAAGAAAACAGTTTTTTCAACTCTAAAATGTAATTCGAATTTATCTAGGACTGAAAAAATTAGTAATAGCTACCTTTTAGATATTTATGATGTACATAAGCATGCTGCTATATAATTATATTACAACTAAAAAGCTATCTAATTAAAAGGAAAGAACGCACTCTACAATAAATTTCAACGTAGCACTAACATTAATACTTACTAAAATTATAATGAACTTAAAGCAAAAGACAAAACTGCTATTTGTGAAGACTTCCTTTCATTTCACACAATAATCTTGTTGTATTTTCACAGCATTTGGTATTTTGTTAATAAAAAAGGGCGGGAACACTGATTTACCTCAAAGTATGCCGTATAATGGAAGCAAATCATCTAGCTCAATGGAAACATGTAACATTTTTATTGACTACTTTCAATCGGTATACGTGAATTCTGACAAGTTTACTTATGATTTCAACCATTTTTAAAACATGAGAGGATGGTATGATAAATACCTGTGTTAAGGAATACAACGCAATTGTTTTGCATTTTCAAATTTATTTTTCGACATAATCTCGTTGTAATTCTATTCACTTAGTCCATCGATGTTCCAACTTTTTACAACCATCCAAATAAAAGGATTTGTCTTAAAATAGGCCTCTATTTGGAAAAAGGAAGGAATGACAGGGGAGTAAATCTGGCGAATATGGTCTGAAGTATAGGTGTGGCGGTACATTATCAAGATGGCGAAGAATTTTTTTCTTCCCTAGGTGAGACCTTTTTCTCTTTAGTTAATTATCGAATCGATTCAATAAATCACCATAGTACCGTCCCTTTCCTTCTCAAAATAATTAATTAAGATCTAATCGCGAATCGCAAAATATAGTCGCCATAACCTTCTCGACTGATGTAATCGTCCTCGCCTTCTTTGGTGCACGTTTGCCGGGAAAAGCCATTGTGCTGATTGATCTTTGGTTTCTGACGTACACTACTGGTCAGTATTTATTTGCCCACCCTTAGTTTTAGCCAAAATTATTAAACTATCAAATGTGTACTCAAAAGTTATTTATTGTACCAATACAATAGTGTAAAATAAACTTAAAATAGTTACATTTTTCTTATATAAAAACTTTATCATTAATTATTATTAAATTTTGCTCTCATCAATGTGCCCACCTTTATTTTTGATAATTGCGGCACATAACCGCGGCATCCTTTCAATTAATTTTTGCAGTATATCTTCTGTAATTTGTGCCTAGGCTTCTTGAAGTTGTTCCCACAGTACAGTGGTGGATGATAGAGCACGTTCTCGAACCTTCCGGTCCAATTCTTTCCAAAGACGCTCTATTGGGTTCAGATCAGTACTTTGAGCTGGCCATACCATTATAGAGATTTGCTCTCCTAGTTGACGCAAGTAATCGCCACACAATCTAGAAGTGTGTTTCGAATCGTTGTCCTGTTGTCTAAAATTTCCTTGTAGCCTTCTTTTCTTAGGATTCCCTCAATTTTGACGAGATCACCTACAAATCTTCCACCAAAACACCCCCAAATCATTACTAAACCTCCTCCATGTTTTACGGTAGGCGCAATACATTTTGGTAGTACTCTTTCTCATGCGGATCTTACGAATATTCGCCTCTTACTACCGAAAAGTTCAAACTTCGATTCGTCTGTCCACAACACATTATTCCACTGATCAATCGTCCAATTCTTATGTTGTTTACCCCAATTTAGTCGTTTTATCTTGTTTTGCTTTCGTAGTAGTGGTTTTCGCAGAGCAATTCGCGGCAAGCGGGTATAAACCCGCTTGCCTTAACCTTCTCTGTACCGTGGACACACTAATTGGTTCAGCATGCGCTCTATTCATTTCAGCAGCAATTTCTGGTGCTGTTTTTCGTCTATCGCGTCTACTTATCCGTATTAGATGCCGGTCATCTGCAGATGTCGCTTTGCGTCGTCCAGATCTTCTTTTGTTGGAAAATGTACCACTTTCTTCAAATTTTTTAACGTTATAATCAACGGTTCTGCGATTTAATCGTAATTCTTTTGCAATTTCGCTATTACTTTTACCCGTACGATGATAAGCAATTATCATAGCACGCACTTCAACAGATAATTCCTTCGTCTTCGGCATTGCATTAAAATATTCACAATAACTCTCTATTTCACTGTTTTCGCAACAAAAGATGAACGATGACTGACATAAAATTTTTTTTCCTTTTTGAATAACACATCCTAATATTGTAATTAGTTAGTACAATAACACAATATTGGTAATACCTTTCGGAAATGCAGGTAAAACTGTTAATACTGTAGGGATTAGCCTATATAATATTTATGGTATTTTTCCAATTTAGGACACCTTTACGATATATCATAAACAATTTAAGATTTTCCTAGAAATTAATGTGGAATTACTTCCACTAATAATATTGTTGAATAATTATAATACAGATTTTTCGAAAGATAATCCGTATTTCAGGAAACACATAAAATTGGGGTGTGTAAATAAATATGACCGGTAGTGTATATTGATGTATCCATATCTCATATACAGTCAGAAAACGCCCCAGAAACTCACTCGTGTTGCGCTTAAATGTTCAATGTTTGAACATTTAAGCGCATTGCTTTGAATGTACCACACGAATCCCTTTTTTTAATCAATCGTAAGCAAATACGGCACCCGTCTCACCGATAGCTTTCTCATACTCAATTTTTTGTGAAGGATATTTTGCACACGTTTAGTTAAGATGTTTACCATTTCAGCTATCTCTCTAATCTTCACCCGAACTCATCAAAGACGGATGTTTGGCCACGCTTAAATTCATTAAACCAGTGTCTGATAGTAGTCACTGAAGGGGTATGGTCCCTATAAGCTGCATCCAATTAATTTCTGCACACGTTTTTTAATCTAATGGACGGAATCGAATCATTTACCGGTATTGTTCTCTTTCCATCATTCCATAAATACATAAACTTTTTCTTTCAACAGCTTTCAAAACAATCTACTCGAGGAATCTTTCCGAAGTTTTGACAGACGTCAACTAAAGAATACTACTCACAGTTGGTGTATTACCAACTGTGAGTACTATTCTTTAGTTTTTTTGACACAAAGTGCCATCTGACGTTATTATTGATTCCTATGTAGTTTTCAAAAAACTAGTACACTTAAAAGGAAGGTTAAATTTCCGTCTCCATTAATATTTTTAAATAGTGGACATTATTCAGATTAATAGAAGCTGGTTCATGTTTTTCAAAAACAATTCAAACACTTAAAATTATCCAGTATTTTTATGGTACGAATACTTGATAGCTTTAATATCATTATACCCTCATCAGCATGGCTTTTTTTGTGGGAAGGCGCATTCAAACGTATCTAGTGCTTTATATAGACTATAAAATCTACATTGCAACCTGGTTTTCCAGTGAATTAAATTTATTTTGATTTTGCTAAAGCTTTTAATCGTGTCGATTATTCCTTTTTTGCTTCAAAAAGTTTAACTACATTATATTGAAGGAAATTTTGCGTACATGTATCGCAAATGATAAAATTATAAAAATAAACTACAGGGTTGTAGCAACTACTTATGATATTCCTCGAGATACTTAGCTGCTACACTTTTCTCTCTTCTATTAATGACCTACATTACGATTTGACTTTTTGTGTTAGACCTGACGACTTTAAAATTCAAATATGTCATTAGTGGGAATTGCGAACTATTGCAAAGTGATTTAAATTAATTACTAGAATGGTGTAATAATCTAAATCTCATTAAATGTAGAATGTTTTCAAAGAAAACTTCAGCACAGTATTATTGCCTTGATTGTCTCTACTAGGTCTCTGTTGCTTTTCGCTTTCTTCGTAGTATTCTCGTCTGTCGGGCATCTTCCAGTCACGATATCATTGTAAGCGCGACCCCGTTGGAATTGCTGAATGAAATTCAGTATTTGTGATTCATCTAATCCAGCGTCGTTAATTTATGTTAATTAGTGAGTTAATTTTATGTAATTTTGCCTCTTTCTAATTCATTTTAATTTTTAATGTCTGTCAAACGGTTTAGTCATCTGGATAAATGTGTACACGCTTTCCAACTTAGATTAGATGTTTTTATGTTTTACATACGTGAATATTATAATGTACTACTTGGATACACTTCTATTATGTATTAATATAAATTTAATAAATAAATAACTTATTAAGTATTTAATGCTGTGTATAAACTATAATAAAATTTATATTTTTGAAATATTATTCCTTCACTTTTTCTTTCAGTCTTCGCTTATCTTATTAATACTGCGATGATTTGCTGGAAAACGCAACTCGAGAGAAAACAATATTCAATGCACTAGAACGATATTGAAAGTGCCGTTATGCGGCATCTTCATGAAGATCTATCAATATATAAAAAATAGTGCTTCGATGTTATAGTAAGTTCTTCGTCCGATCGCAATTTTACAGTAAAGAGGAGTCGCTGGACGATGGTGACGCACTATTCGACTGCCTCTCATTCAAAAGGGACCACTCGAGGACGCGCTCGCGTAAGAGAGCAAGGTGATATTGTACATATATATGAAAGTATTTAAGGAGCGGACTACTTCCACAGGTTAGGAGAAAAATTGTAAATAATTAAGCAGGACGCGGGTTAGACCCGCACTTAGAATTAATTAAGAATTAGTTTAGACTTAGATAGTTAGATTTGAGAGTAAAAACATTAAGATTAGGACATCCTGTGTAGTGCCACACCGGATCTATAGGACAAGTTTTGTCAAATTAATTTAGTTTTATTAAATAAAGTAAAGAAAAGTGTGAATTTCTGACTAGATCTGGAGAATAGGATGGTTGGCGCACAACGTGAAGCGTTTAAAATTTTACTGGTGTGAGAAGGAATGTTGTCGTGATGAAAGAGAACTTTTCTATAGGCCGTTGCAGGGCTTTTTTCAGAAACTGGTTCCTTAGATTTGACTAGTAGACTGGACAATAATTTGCATGATAATCTATGAAATGATCCCTTTCGAATCAAAAAAAATCGTAGCTATTACCTTGTTCGACGAAGGAAATGTCTTGGCTTTCTTTGGGCGTAAGTTCCCGTGATGTGTCTCGAGATTCAGGAACATATGCACTTTTGAAACTAAGTTTCATCAATTTTCGCAACTAATTCACTTGGTTCTAGCTATACAAATTAAACGGTCCATGTCACCATGTTGCGTAATCTGTCGAAAATGGTGGTTTTCGAAGGAATCCTGTCTTCCAAAATTCATTGAATGTCGGTCAAAATTTCAGGTGTATATAATCATTTAAAAAATAAATATTCGACTGCATGTGATTAGGAGTTTACGCATTTTAGGATATTCTATTTGAACTCCTGCAACTTTCAAATTAAATGTCAGAAATTAACCAAATTTGACCTTTTCAATAAAAGGGATAATCGGATTAAAATATAATGCTCAGTTTATTCGGAAAGATGATAATAGCCGAATGTCATATTCCGTCAAATCATTCTCGTGTTTTTTTGCATTGTTAGAGGTTTGTCAACAGTTTTTCTTAGATTTATTTATTACTAAAAATAATATTTTCTTATTTAGTCCTTAGTATGTACAGTCATGTTCGTTAAAATAGCAGTGTTATAATATTTCTTAAAATCTCAAATGTAACTTAAAAAAAACAAATGATAATATTAGATAAATATTATTCTCTATATTTTAAAAGTTTTTTATGTACATTATAAAGAAAAGAAATGTAATAAAACTTCTGGGACAAAATGATAATATGATCCTGTTCCTTAAAATAGCAGTCTTTACTCTATGCACCTGTAATTTGTTTTTATTTAAATATTTTTCACTAGTGCACTAATACTTTGTTGCCTGGCCCCTATTTGCAATAACGGCTGCACAGCGTTGCGGCATAGATTCTACTAGTTGACGACAACGGGTAATTAGGATTGATTTCCAAGCTTCTTGACACACTTCCCACAATTGGTTAGTATTTTGTGGCTTTGCTGCTGAAACGGCCTTTTTTATATCGCCCCATAAATGTTCTATCGGGTTCAGGTCTGGCGATTGTGCAGGCCAGACCAATAACGTGATATTATTGTCCGCAAACCACTTTTTAGCCTTGCGAGAAGCGTGCTTAGGGTCATTATCCTGCATATAAACCCATCGCAGAGGCATTTCTTCTTCGGCGTACGGTAGCATTACGTTTTGCATTATAGTAACATAACCATCAGCGTCCAAAATGCCGTCAATTTTGTACAATGGTCCAACACCATACCAAGAAAAACATCCCCAAATCATTATTTTAGAACCTCCATGCTTAACAGTTTTTTTCGTGTACTTTGGATTAAACTCCGCTAATGGAGGTCTTCTAACATGTTGTTGCGACCCATGAGCGTCAAACAAAACAATTTTAGATTCGTCGCTCCAGAGTATATTGCGCCATTTTGCTGAATCCCATAATGCATGTTGACGTGCAAAATTCAATCTGTTTTTAACCTGTCTTTTATTTAAGAGAGGTACTTTCCTCGGTCTTCTAGCTTGTAAATTTGCTTCTATAAGCCTCTTTCTAATAGTTGAAGTACTTATAGGAAGACCGAGTTCCCGTCTAATTTGGCTCGACGACATAAAGGGGTTCGCTTTAGTTAACTTGAGGATGCTTCTGTCTTCTCTAATAGTAGTTTTTCTTTTACCGCCACGATTTTCTTTATGTTTTTTCCATTTTTTCGCATTTAATATCATCTTAGCTGAGCATCCGAGCGCTTCTTGTATAAATTTGTATGTTTTTCCTCTTTGAATGAAGTTTAAAATAAGTGTTCTCTTTTCTTGGGTACAATGTTTAGCTCGACCCATTGCAGTGTAAGAAACAGTTTACATTTACCGGTCAAAATGAATATATTAAAGTGTTGATATAAGTTAAGACTATGTATTGATCCAAATTGTGTATACCGTCTACATAGCACGAGTTTTCAATGTAAACTACGGAATACTGCTATTTTGACGAACACCTGCAACTTTCATATAGTTCGATATAACTGGGGAGTTCCCCGAATATCCGGTTGTTTCCCTACATAAGACAAGATTTATACATTTGAAAATGTATACTATGCATTTCACTGGCACTACTTACGTACCAAATCAGTTTTGATACTCTTACGCATCACTGCTATTTTAACGAACATGACTGTATATTGTAGGGCTCGGAATGTTTTTAGTTTGGCACAGAAAACACAAGATTTGTGAGAAGTCCTTTATTATTAATCAGCATAGTCATCTTCAATGCAATATATTTAGATCAACGATTTTCCAATTTTTCGTATAATACGATTTGTCCAATTTTATAAAACGAAATAAGCGGTTGTCTCAGCTTTGACTTTATCATCTGAGGTGAATCTTCGTTCAGTGGTCCATTTATTCAACTTAGGAGGAGGTAGTAATCTTTGGAAGTCATCTCTGGCACATATGGTGCGCGTGGAAGGAAAGGTCATAGAGTTTTGCAGCGACATTCTGGGATCTGAGCGCATTATCGTTGCGAAAGAGTACTCTCATATTGGATTTCCTCAACCTGAAAACTTGACTAGGTGGCAAAAGATTTGGGTCGAATGAGTAGATAATTGTAAAACTAGCGCATATTTCGAATAGTTTTATAAAGCTAGTAAGCAGGCAGGAATGAAACGACTTGAATATCGGTGGGTAAAATATAAGAAAAAATTTTTTTCAAAAAGCTTGTGTTTTTTTCACTCGCACTAATGCCAGCTGACAGCACAGTTATAAGTCACTGACTTATCACACCAAAGGTCTCTGGTTCGAGTCCGATGGTCTGCTGTTAGAGAAGGTTTTCGTGGTTTCCCTTTTGTGTAAGCGAATGCTGACAAAGATCACGAGCGCGGACGTAACAATAACTTATGATCTGGCAAAATCTCGTGTAATTGTCATTAAGCTGTTGAGGAATGTGAAGGCATAGATTATTAATATTATTATTATTATTATTATTATTATTATTATTGTTATTATTATTGATCCACCCTCGTTATTTTGTCACATTATTACTCTTATTTTTGCAGTTTAGTTTATTACTAAAGATACTCCACATTGTCTAGATTTGTTTTGAGCTTAAATTGTCTAATCGTATTTAAATAAAATTTTATAGACGTTTTTCCATAATTTCCATAAAATGCCTCAAAACGTATTATTCATATACACAAGCTGTATAACAAACGTATTCAGATAAGTATCTGGGATAGTGTAGATAAATATTCTATGAATACATCAAGTGGAAATATTGGTGAGTACTCTCTAAAATATGGTTTGGAATTCTAAAATTGTTACTGTTATTACGATGAATAACGAAGGAATCTTCATTTAGACTTTTTAGAAATTTTTTCTCTCAGTAACTGCCCTAATTTAACTTAAACTAATATCGTATATACTACTTTTGTTTTAGTACATAAATTGTAAATACTTTTAGATTTAGTTGTACTTCAGCAATGTAGACTACAAAATTCGTGTAAAATTAATAAATTATGTAATATGAATAGTCCTTGAAATTATGCGTACTATAAAGTTATTTTATTTCCCAATATTCCTAAGAGTTGAATCAATTGTTTAGGACGCCCCAGAAGACAGACACACGTGCGTTTATATAGCGCCTGTATACGCGAAATATCTATTTTATTCAGATTACATTACACGTTAAAGCTCGTAGTCTGATACAGATTTCTCTAAACCTGTCTTTTGCGGCAATAAAATCAAATACAAGAGAAAATTCGAGAAAAGGCGTGAAGTGTTTACGATACCTGCATAACACCCGTCCTAAATGGATTTTTCCTCACCTTCCTCTACTAAGACGAGAAAAATTTTACGGTAATTGTAGTGCAAAATGTGGTGTGTATGCGTCAAAAAAAAGCCCATTGTTTTGTGGGGAACGGATATAAAACGACGGATAGATATAACCGTTTTTCCCAGCATCGTATAGAAGAAGTAATTTGTTTCTTTTATGACGACGAAAATAAATTGCGAAATTTCGGTTTAAATTAAGGTTTACGTATAAAAACTCGTGTAAAAGAAAGAGAAATATTGAATTGATAATGCAGTTTTGCATTTTTTAGACCATGGATGACCAATAGAAGTTATAATAATTGTAGGTGTAGGTAGGATGAAAGTGGGTAGAAATGAGATAATAACGAAATATTTCTTTAGATTATTCAAATATTAAATTAAAAAGTTTTGTATGTACATGACGAAAAATAATCTAAAATTGCCGTAAAAACATCGAAACTTAATATAGACGTTATCATTATTCAAGCTTTTGTATATGCATACAGGTGTCTCATAATTTTTCCCAGTTTACAATATTATAACACAATTGCAGTTAAAAATGAGACACCGCAAACTATTATGGATTTGCAGCAATATCTCATTTGGGGATAAACAACAAGAAAAAATAGGACAAAAAAATTTTTTATTTCATAAATTTTAATATAGGACATAGAATAAAAAGAATAAAATTTAATAGTCTTTGCATTAAACTTATAGCTACCATTATATAACAATACAAATATAAATGGGGATATGATTCTCTTGTAGTTTTCGTTATCTCTTAAAACTTGTCTAGACCATCAAGATCGATGTTAGTGTCTTTCAAGCTCATTCCGCCAGAATAATGTTCAAAATTATTTGACTGTTTACTTCATTGTTGAGGCTGGCTTATTTCCGTTGGTTTTGCATGTACCAACAAATCGTTAAACTAATTTGCTAGTAAGGTTCGCAAAGCCGATGCCAGACCACGAGCCTATAGAAAGTCGTGTGATATTCCGTTAATACGATTTGCTGTATGAATAAAAACATTTGTTATGGACATACCTAGAAGAGAAGAAACTTAACATTCACTTGGAGAATATCAGTCGCAGATATAATTTCAATTCGTTCGACGTTACCGTGTTTACTATTGACTAATATACGAAAGCTTATTCCCCTAGAAGGAAGACTTTCGTAAGTTTTGGAACAAATATAACCTCGACTGGAAAATGAACAGGTGAATTAACTTTACAAAATTATTTATCTCGTGTGCTCGAAATGATAGGGAACACGTCAGCATGAAGTGGACGGTAAAAAAATTGTGGCTGACCGTCGATGAATACATCGATTCAAAAAAAAAACTGAACGGTACAGATTAAAGTGCAAATATTATAGTAGATCGTCATCTCCCTCCATATTTAATAGTCAGTAAAAGACGTCAATCGTGTGCTGGTGGAACTATTATAAATGTGAAATTAGCCACTTTACAAAAATCCAAAATGTTCGGCAACTCAAGTGTTAATGTTTGTTTCTGATAGCGAATCAGAAATACTTCATACTGGCAGCCCGCTTAAAACGTACTTTCCCTAATTTATTACATATTGCGAATATACTGTATGCGTTATGTGTAGCCGAATCTATTCGCCACTACTATCAAGATGTAGATGAACTTATAACGAGTGAGCAACAATGATTGACCTGATCTTTTATTACTTTCCACACGCCCCATATCAGTACTTACTTCCTTTTTTCTATCTGAAGTTAGCAGTTTAGTAATTTCTAGTGAGTTTTCCTACTCTATGTTTATGTCATTAACCTTTCATTGACGTGCAGTGTACAGAACTTGTTTTGTGATTAATATCCATTATTTATACTTACATGCTAGCCTTCACCAGTCTTTTTAAAGTCTTCAGTTCACATATACGCAGCTAAAATGCCGTTTTCACTGAAATTTGTTGTTTACATAGTAGCTAGCATATTTTTATTATAATTATTAGAATTGCGTGAGACACTGTTTAATTTCACTTTTAAGAGGAAGTAAATATTGAGGTGATATGTATGGAAAGAAGTGTGGCATACATTAAAACAGTATTACAGTTCGGCAATTTCATGTCCAAGAATCCCTCGGCCAGTTTTAACCCGATGGAGATCGTGGTTGGGTTAGGCTAGGTTTTATTTTTTCAATATTTTGATCCACTGTTATTCCTAATATTCCAACTTTCAAAACCATCAAGTCGAATTAATTAATTAACTAAAAACTATTTTCAATAACTGCCAAGTGATAACGAATACCGTAACTAACTTCAGTCTAGATAACTAAAGATATAGTATTGCGAAAGTCTTCATTACCGTTAGTGACCTTATGTGATGAAAAAATTTCTGTGTTAGAGTAAAATTTAATAGTATACTATAAAGAAAAATACAGAATTGACTAGATTAAGACATATTTATAATAACAGTGCATTACCTGGAGGTACGTTTACTTATTTCAAAGGCCAATTATGCATAGTTTATGTCATCACATGTCGAATAGTCGTTTTAGTTATATAAAAGTAAATCTCAAAGAAACAGCATTGGAAACGTACGCCATGATTTGAATCTTTTGTCTAACACATTCGGAATTTTAACATTTAGTAGGTAAATTTTTCTCCATATGTTTGTGTAAATTATAAATTCTTACTCAAACAAAGCTACGTATGTATTTCCCAGTTGAACGACTATGTGATTTGCCAGCCTATTTATCAGTTATGTTTAACATTTTATGCAATTTAATGAAAGCAGAACTGTGATTGTACTTCTGGATTATTTAATCAATACTCTAATTGTTAATTATTGCAGAACTTCCAGAACTTGTGTGACATATTTTTTTAGATGGAAGCATATATATATATATATATATATATATATATATATATATATATATATTTACTTCCGTCAAATACTATAATTTACACTAAAATTAAATTAATTTCAATTAGTTTATTCACAAAATATACTAATTTTTTGTAAATTTTGAAATCAGTTCTAAAGTCGGAAATGGAGCATAGTCCCTGGGGGCATTTCTGGCGAATGCAGCGGATATTCCATTAATTTGTACTGTAATTGATGTAATTTTGCCATCGTAACTATTGATGTGTGCGACGATGCATTGTATTGAAAGAGGAATGAAGCGTAATAGATTCCTATTCCTGGTTTACCTTTTCAAGATAGTTGGCGAGTACTATATATGTACATCCAAAATATTCGTCAGTCTAGATAACTAAAGATATAGCTATCTTAATTATTTTAGACATCCTAAGGTAATATAAAAGTAAGTGAAGGTATAATGAAACTATATACTTGTACATACATATATTTTCTAAATAATTTATGTGTAAATTTTAATATTTACTTTTACCAGCTTGTATTTTACATGAGGAATATTCTAAAAATGTTTAATAGTAAACCATGGATTTTGACGAAAACAAATTGATAGTTTCCAGTTGCAAATTTTATCTGATTAAAGTTAAAACATATAGAAATACAAATTTTACACTTTTATAAGTTGTTCATTTTTCCAATAAGCAATATATAAATCCCAAGGAATGTCTTTCGGACTTCTCCGATTTAAACAAGTTTATTATAAAACTAAAGTCATCAAAATTTAAAGTCAATTTTTGCTTACAATATTCCTTGATAAGCTACAGTAAGTTACTGGTTTCGTGAAGTTGTAGGTAGAAACAAAGAGAAAAGGTTTGAAAAAATTAAAGACAATATTATTTTCTTTTAAAACCTCGTGTTTCTTGTAACTAAATTTTTCAAACCAACCTAGATATTTGCATCATACAAGGCATCACCCTATATCATAATTTAGAAAACCACTTTAAGTGCCTGAATTATAACAATTGTAAATGTTTGTAAGTTTTATTATATTTGAAATTTTATTATCAGAAATTGTATGCTAAATTTTAATATATAATTTTAAATAGTTATCTTACAAAATTAACTCCAAATTCTATTATGTTAAGATGTATATATATATATATATATATATATATAGCATAAGACAATAGAATTTTTCATTTTAAAAGATAACTATTCTAGATAAAAATGTAAACAAAAATTTAACGCCTAAATTACGGTGGTGCTACAACACAATTTTACATTGAACTCTCTAGAGGTTACTTTGGCCCAGGTTAAAGTAAACCGTTCGTGTGAACTAAAAAATGTCTACTTTTATAAAATTGAAGAAGAACTTGGGGATTTACAGAGGGTTCCATACAACCTAAAAGATTCTCTCACGAATATCACTGCTAAATTATCGAATATAATAAATGAAGGAGCAACTTTTCTTTTACTATTAATTACACTGCCATTTATTCGATAGTAGTACATTTAGCTTGTATTATTTGTATATTACTATTTAATTGATCTAAGAAAGAAACGCTAAAACATTTTCAAAATGAATATCCAAATTAAATGTTAGTCGAGCTAAAAGATTTCCATGTGAACTTTTATTTCTTATGCGGAATCAGAAACGAAGAAGAAATAAAATCAATAGAACTTGTTAAATTCCAGAATTTTGGTCCCAATGATAAAACTTGGAAACAAAAGAAATAATAATACTTAAGAATGCTTCACATGAGACATACAGCTATCATAAATATATCTTTTGGAATATTAGGTAAAATTAAATGTTGTAAAATAGAGATTTGGAGAAATTCAAAGTAAAAGGTGTTTCAAATTGCGTGTTTTTTTAAAGAATAAATAAAATACAGATAGCGCACTGAATTTGTCTGGGTATGTGAGCACTTAAAAAGTGTGATGTATGACATTTATGAAAATGGCTTCGTACACAGTACAACAACGCGTTCAAATTATTGAATTATTTTATGAAATCAGCGTTCTATCAAAAGAGTTTTTAGAAAATTATGTGAATTTTATGGTTTACATAATCGTCCATCTAAAAGCACTATTGGTCGAATTATTAAAAAATTTCAAGACACCGGTTCCGTGGAAGATCAAAAAAGTGAAAAATACAGTCGTAGTGGTCGTTCACAAGAAAATATTAGTTTGGTTCGTGAAAGTGTTGCTGGTCCTGAAATGTCCATTAGACGACGTTCACAACAACTTGGACTTAGTGGATCAACAACATGGCGTATTTTACACAAGCATTTAGCTCTGAAGGCATATAAGGTTCAAATAACACAGGAACTGAAGCCATTAGATCATTTAAAACGTCATTCATTTGTCAATTTCATCAATGAATAACCAGCTGATTTTTCTCAAAAAATAATGTTTTCCGATGAGGCACATTTTAAACTTGGTGGCTATGTTAATAAACAAAATTTCCGTATCGTTGGATGATAACCGAATTTTTGTGGCCCGAAGTAATGAATATTGATCTAGAGGATATGTGGTTTCAAAAGGATGGCGCTACACCTCACTTTGCACACGAATCAATTGATTTATTGAGAGAAAAATTTCCTGGACGTATAATCTCAAGAAACGGTGATGTTAATTGGCCACCAAGATCATGTGATTTGACACCGTTAGACTATTTTCTTTGGGGTTATGTAAAAAGTCAGGTTTATAAAAACAATCCACAATCAAGTCCCGCTTTGAAAGATGAAATTATTCATGTCATTGGTGAGATAGAGCCTCAATTATGTCAAAATGTCATTGAAAGTTTTAACAAAAGAGTGAACGTCTGTGGAGCTGCAAGAGGAGGCCATTTGGCAGATATTATTTTTCGCATATAAATGTCATAACTAATACTTCAATTACCAATAAAAAGTTTTTGAAAGTGAATGCAAATTATACGTTTTATTTATTCTTTAAAAAAACCGCGAAATTTGAAACACCCTTTGCATTTAGAAGAGAACGAAAAATTTGGAATATTATTTTCAGGCATAAAGAGATAATGCAAAGAGATTAAGTTCCAATTATATGTAATATTGGGTATTTATTGATTTGGATGCTATTGACCAAATACAAAAGGGTGTAATAAATGAAGAAGGGAGAGGTACGTAGTAAATTGATTAAATATGTTAAAAATATATGCAAATATATGATCAAAATGTTATAGCAGAAATACGTTCTGTAATTTTACTATATTTAGAAACTAAATCATCAATTATTCTCTAAATTAAGTAAAATAAGCAGTTGAAATTTTACAATGTAGAAACTAATCTAAATATTTACGAGGTACTAGAAAACTGAAACGACACATAAAAAGTATTAAAACTAAAGCGAAGAACAACATTGAACAAGAAGATTAAATATCTCCAAGCAACGAAAAGTAAACGAATAATAAATGAAAAGATAGAGAAAAACTGTAAAAAGACGTCATTCTTTGAATAGAAAATTCAAATAACGATGAAACAAGACGTGTTAAAAAAATTAAAATGATGGTTGAATTTATTTGATATGCATATTTCGCAATCAAAATTGAAAAATGTAATAAAATGTGAATTATTATTTGATTAAGAAAGCACTGTTACTCTGTTATTTATTATATCCTGTCTCAGAATGGAGTGATTCAAATATCGTAGCAAAAAACTGCTTAATTTCAATTGATTTCATTGGCCTTTATACAAGCAAGTTTAATATGGCACATACTTATATGTTTATTTTATCAGACATGTAAACATAATCTATCTGCATTCCTTGTTCTTGTTTTTCGGCTTTCTACAATAGCATTAAATAAGATTTATTCTTTTAACATTTATCCCGTGAAAAAAGCAAACTGTTTTAAATACCTATAAAATGTTTACTCGTATATTGAGAACTTGAGGAATAGGAACAACATCAACATAATTAAAATCTTTGATACATTAAGTAAGATTTGCATATTATTTCTATGACTACATATTACAGAATGTGTACTTTTGGGCCGAAAAATCAATGGTATATTGCATAATTAAAAAATACAAACAAACAGGTGAACTCGCGTTTTCTAAATAACGTATGTGCACTACCGTCCTTATTAGTTCGGACACCCAAATAAATTTAAAAAAAGTGAAAACAGTTAAACTAATTTATGTCAAAATTTTATAGATATTTATAAAGTATAATAATAAGAATTAAAGTAATTCTAACGTTAAATAAACAAAGATATCTTAAACATTCCGCTTTTCGAAGAAACCCCTTTCGTGCGAAGAACAGCCCATACAATTCGAGGCATCCGTTTCACGAGTTTTTCGAGCACTCCATTCGGTATACTATTCTATTCTTGCAATATGTTCCACAAGTGATTTGTTGAGGTAAGACAAACTTTTCGGACCCACCTGTCCAATTCATCCCATAACAATTATATGGGGTTTAGGTTGGGGCTTTGCGATGGCCATGTCATTATTTGTAAGAAATTCTTACATATTACTGCTTAGTGTTTGGGGTCGTTGTCCTGCCTAAACAAAATTTTCCCCTATTAAACGTAGCTCCGATGATATCGCATTTTCTTGCAATATTTCTAAATAGCCCTCCTTTCGCCAAATTACCTCGATTCGCTTCAAGTCTCCTGTGCCGGCGTAGCAAAAACCCAAATAAGTGCAGAATTTCTTCTTTGTTTGACTGTTGGCACTATACGATCCCGCATCGTTCTTTGACCACTCGCTCTTACAAAAACACGCCTTGATTGCCTAAACATTTCAAACTTTGATTCATTAGTTCGTAAGACTTTTTTTCAGTCATCCAGCGTCCAATCTCTGTGTGTTTCTGCCCATTGTTGTCGTTTTTGCCAGTTTTCCCGTCGAAGTAAAGGTTTTCTTACAGCAATGCGGCCGTGAAGATTTGCAGTTTTTAATCTTCTTTTCACCGAAGAAAAAGAAATTTTTCTTACACGGTCGCGATTCATTTCTGCGCCGATTTCGGGTACTATCAGTCTCCTATTTCGTTTACTCGGCAATTTTATACACTCATCGTTGGCGTGAGATGTTATTCGCTTACGACCTGAACGTACCAGATCTCTTAAACTGCTCGTATGTTGATGTCGCCGAATGATATCACTAACAGTACATTTATTAACAGGTGTCTTTTCGGAAATTTCACGCACTGAATAACTTTCATGATGAAAAGCAATAATTACAGAACGTTTTTCTAAACTTGTCTCGGCATTTTAGTAGTGATGGGCACGCTAGCAAGTTTATTTGAAAACATGCATATTTCGATACACAAGAGTCTGGGGTGAAGACAGGTAAGCTTCGCAAGTTTTTTGCTTGCAATATTATCTCAAAAGTAATCGTATTTATGGCGGTACGGATTATTCCAGGAATTACCGCAGTGAGTCATAAAATGTAATAGTTATTTGTAGGTGCTCTAATAGATATATTTGCCTGCAATTGGAGTTATAAATCTGCTTTAGAAGAGTTTACTAAATTTCACTAGCTGTCCGAACTAATATGTACAGCAGTGTATATACAGGCAATCAGGAGTCCTGTATGACTAAACAGTTTCTTTTTTAAAAACGAACTTCCAACGCTTTCTAAAATCATGGCAAATATGATAAGAAAT
Organism: Dermolepida albohirtum; assembly: GCA_031893035.1. NCBI lineage: Eukaryota > Metazoa > Arthropoda > Insecta > Coleoptera > Scarabaeidae > Dermolepida > Dermolepida albohirtum. The sequence goes on from JAVIWB010005177.1 coordinate 148,912, forward strand.
GACTCACTGTCAGAAATGAGTCGAGCAATTTTAAGTAAACATTCAAACACTTGTAATTATTAAATATAACTGGTATTTCAGGTATGTTAAGCGTAAGAAGAAGAATTTACTAATCGAAAAGGATGAAATTATCAGGTGAAGAACTTTTTCGATGATAATAAATGATGTGGGGCCGACAAATATTTTTTATATGAGACATGGTTAAACGAAGGTCACACTGAGGTGAAAGTTTGGACTGTGACAAGTGTATTAAGTGCACGACACGATTTTTTAGAAGGAGTATTCCTAGGATTAAGGAATTTAGGTGGTAACGGCAGAAGGTTAATAATATATCATATAGGATCTGAATTAGGGTATGTGGATGGTGGATTGCAATTATTTGAAGGTAGAAGGACAGTTGACTACCATGATGAAATAAATAGTACTGTTTTTGAAGAATGATTTGGAAAAGTATTACCATATAATGCAGTAATAGCGATGGACAACACATCACATCATTCATCTAGGGTTAAGAAAGGCTATCAACTTCTTCATAAAAGAAGGCTGCAATTCAAAATTAGTTATACTCAAAAATATCGAATTTAACTCAGAATTGATACGTGATTAATCGTTGCATCTGGTACATCAATATACAGATAAAGAACACAATATATGTTACCGATGAAATATTAGGATACATAAAACTCTTCTAAGGTTACGCCCTGTCAAAGTGAACTCAATTCAATTGAAATGATTTTGTCACAAATAAAAGGTGAAGATGCTTCAAAAAATATAATATTAAAATTGCAAGTGTACCAGATATTTTGATAAAAGCAAACAAAAATATTACAGAAATTAAATGCAAAAATTGTATTCACTATGTACACTGTGTACATTCTGGTTCTCAACGGTACGGATCGCGTACGGAGTTTGTTTTCGTACGGGTATTTTTCGCCGTAATTTTCCAGGTGCGACACTTTTTAATTATCTTTTGATGATGACAACTTAGTTGTCGAAATACGTATACAGAATACGAAAATTAATGTGGCAAGGGGTTATATATCAACCTTCAGTGATCAAGTGAATCAACCACAGGCTCCAACAAAAACGAATTTTCGTGTTCACCATAATTTCAGAAATTAGATTATGTATAATAACATTTTTAATACTTTATTGTAAATGAATTTTACACAAAAAGTTATCAGTCCAAGAATTTTGCTAATTTTCGTATAATTACATATTTTATTAACATATATTTATAGTGCATACTGTTTATTAAAGTGAGTAATGTAATCTATAATGATACTGAAAAACACAACCACAGTATAATGTCAATTCTGTATTATTAAATTATTTTAAGCTATGCGAATCGAGTTTTAGCGGCATATTTAAATCACTCGTTATTCTGAGATAGAATATACTTTACTTTGCCTTGCGATTATAGTTTCAATAGTAAATGTGTCATTCTCAAACGACAACAGGCTTGTTACGCTTGAGATTGACACGTTTGCTGTCGGAACTATAGTCGCAAAATTATCATAGTAACACATAGCAAAGTAACTTTCTTGTTTGCTTAACTGACATGATTAACTACCCAAAATAACGCTTCAACTATTGATTTTTTGAATTATTATTTATTTACTTATCTATATAACAGGTTGTGAAATAACATGAACAGACAAATAATGAAATGTGATTAGAAGAATATCGCCCAATATGAAAGTCTAAAATTAAATGTTTGTTATTGTCAAATATTTTTAAGTTTTTACGATTTTTAACGGCCGTAATAGTAATGCGTTATGTATACATATGTACGTGGGTTGTCTTTTAAGTTTTGCATTTAAAACTGGAATAAAACACTAGATATCTGCTACGGATTTAATTGTTTTTCGAAACACTTTTGCATGCGCTCGAACCAACTCTGGAAACAGTTGTTCCACTCGTTTGCTGATACAGTCAAAATTTTGAAGGCATGGACTGCTCCTTCTGACAACTGGAACCTTTGACTACGCAGTCCGTTCTTCATTTTTGGAAAATCAACGAAATCGTTGGGACTTAGGCCCGAATTGTACGGAGGATGATTCAACAATGCGGCGTTTTGTTGTGATAGAAATTCAATTGACTTGCGCGCTGTGTGCGAACTTGCATTGTCTTGGTGGAAGATGATTCATCATTCGGTGTTGATTTTTCGAAGCTCAGCGATGATTTGTGGCAAACAAATGGTTGTATACCAATCGTCAGTATCAGTTATTTGATTTTGTAGGGGAATTGTTGCTACATGACCTGCCTTCGAGAATGGATGACTTTTTTTGACACCTTCGAACATCTAAACAAACGACTGGCTTTTATTTTCTGGCCCATATGAGTAAATCCAAGATTCATCATGACTGACAATGTTGTACAGGTTTTTAGAGTTTCTGGTGTTAAAGCAATCTACAGTTTTTTGACACCAATTCACTCTAGCTGCTTTCTGTTCTTCGGTCAACAGATGCGGTATCTAACGGGAAACTAATCTTTTTACACACAATTTTTTATGCAGTATTTTCTGAATTCAGGTCTTTCAAATCCCCAACAATGCTTCGATCTGGCGATATGTGACATGTCGATCTTCTTTGACGATCTTGCGCACAGCATCGATATTTTCCTGAGTGACTGCCATTTCTAGTGAACCTGCTCTTGGATCGTCGCTAAGACTAATCCGTCCACGTTTGAATTCTCCATACCAACGAGAAATTGTTGACGGATGTGGTGTTTCATTGCCGAAAAGAGAAACCAATCAGCGAGGCATTCTTGTTGAGATAATTGTCTTCGAAAATTATAAAAAATTATTCCGCGAAAATGTTTTCGGTTTAATTCTATTTTTCAACTAACTTGTCAACTTTGACAGTTCGTTGTTGCTACAACATTACACATATCGCACTGAAACTTTGGATTTAGATTAACTAAAGATCAAGTTTAATTTTTAGTACTGACGTTTGATTAGTGATCTATGTCCCACTATGCAAAACTTAAAAGGCATCCTACGTATATATGTGTTTTTTGAATCTTTTGTTACCGTTCTTCGGATACTCATTTTTTCTATTTATTGTAATTATTGAGATTTTAACTTAAATAGTGGCGCACCACTTTAAAAATTCTTTGAAGCATACTTTCGCTTCACACAGCAGCGAGAACATCGAGGACGACGTGCTCTCGGGCGGCTCAATCACTGGCGCTACAGAAGAAAATGTGAAAAATATTGAGAGATTTGTACTGGATAATGTTCAAGTAAAGTTTAGAATATTAACAGTGGTGACTAACCTATCCATTGGTACCATACGCATTATTTTTCATGACCTTCTTAAGCTTTCAAAAGTGGGTGTCGTGAATGCTCACGGCGACTTAGAAACAAGTGGGAGTCGAGTGTGTAGAGAATTGTTAGAGCTATGTGGTGAAGATTGTTATTGGCGATAAAACGTAGTTTCATCACTATGACTCTGAAAATAAGCAGGAGTCCATCGACTAGGCTGGAAACTACTTTATCATCCACCATATTCCCCCGTAATTTAATTCCTAAAACGAAACAACTATTTTGGTGGTCTTTATTTTAGAACTTTTCTATTCAAATTATTAACATAGCAGGCGATTGCTAAAGGCTACCGTATCACTGACAACAGTTTATAGGCGACGCTAATTATTTCATCAAAGGAAAAGAAAACTTCCAATGTCGTAGATGTTACAAGCAAATAGTATTATTAAAATTCTAAACTTTGTAATTTTTTCTTGAGTAGTCTATTATGTTCATAATACGGTTAATTTATAACATAAAGTATTAATTACGTACATAGAAAGTTCTGAGTTTTACTTTTACCTTTTTGTTGAATATATTTCCATTATATGCAAAAGTAATGGCCTCTGTGTTTATTCATATAGTGGCAATTTCCTGATAAATGGATTCCTCGTCTTCTAGAGTTCACTTGAGTATCGTGTTACAATCAATAACGTTGGTACGGTAGTCCACATTTTGTCTCCGGAAGGGACACTAAACAGTAATTATGGACTTATAATTTTTGAAATAAATACCATTATTTAATAAATCAATCAACAATAAGTGTAACTCTCTAGTACTACATGGTCATTAACAATCCTCTTCCGTACTCTGCATGTATTAATTGTTTGTTTGAATCTGAATTTAACTAAAATTAATAAATATTATTTCTTATTATTCGTTCATAGTGTTGTAATTACAATTTAGTCCTGGATGACACCTTTGACACGATGCTACTTATATGTAGTTCATTGGTAGTAGTTACAATCAATGTGATTAAACGTCCGATATTTTTTTTTTTATTTTACTAACATCCATATTCTTAAATTGTCGTTTTATCATACGGCCATGGTGCTGAGGAAACGTAAGCTATTTAATAAAAAATTATAATTAGTTTTAGTAAATGAATTTTATAATAGTGAAACCCTTTTACATATTCAAGTTTTTTTATGATTACCGAAATTATAATTATTTAGGTTTCTTCTTTATAACAAAATGAATTATGTACATTAAATTATTGTCTTCATTAGTCGGCCATAGCTCAATGGTAAGTTACAGGTTCACAATGCCGGGAATATCGGAATGGAATGCGATGGCTTGTCTGGACAGTTTTCGTGGTTTCCATTCTCTTTTAGATGAATACTGGCAGCCAAATATCTTAAGATGCGTCGTAATTGGTGTTAACCTTCTGGAAGATCAGGCATGGATTATTATATTGGGTTGGCAACTAAGTACTTTCGGTTTTTACTTATAGAGAGCGTTGCTTTATTTTTTGTATAACGTATGTTAGTGCTGTACTTTACCGTTTGTCGCGTGATACTAGTCACATTGACGTAACTTCAGAAGCAAGTAATGCGTGATTTTTATTAAAGCTATTAGTTGTGGGTTAATTTGAAATGGAGTGCAGAAACGAACATTTTCGACATATTTTACTATTTTATTTCCGTAAAGGAAAGAAAGCTGCTGCGGCTCACAAAAAGATATGTGAAGTTTATGGTGCTAATTGCTTAACAGAGCGCACGTGTCAGAATTGGTATAAAAAATTCCGTTCTGGAAATTTTTCCTTCAAAGATGAGCAACGTTCTGGTCGGCTTACTGAAGTTGATGATGACCAAATCAAAGTCATAATTGAAGAGGATCGTCATATAACTGTTCGAGAGGTTGCGGAGAGGCTACATGTATCGCACATAACAATTGAAAAACATTTAAAATGTCTTGGGCTAGTTAAGAAGCTTGATATTTGGGTACCTCACGAATTGAAAGAAATTCATTTAACACAAAGAATCAACTTTTGCGATATGCACCTTAGACGAAATGAAACCGACCCTTTCTTAAAAAGAATCATCACTGGTGATGAAAAATGGGTCCTGTACAGTAACATAGTTCGAAAACGATCATGGAGCAAACACGATAAACCAGCTCAAACTACATCGAAAGCTGAATTACATCCAAAAAAGATCATGCTGTTAGTTTGGTGGGATTACAAAGGTGTTGTGTTTTTTGAGCTGCTTCCAAGGAACCAAACGATCAATTCTGATGTTTACTGTCAACAATTAATAAAACTGGATGAAGCAATCAAAGAAAAACGGCCAGAATTGTCAAATCGGAAAGGTGTAGTTTTCCACCAAGATAATGCAAGGCCTCACACATCTTTGGCAACTCGTGGGAAACTATTGGAGCTTGGCTGGGAAGTGATTCCACATCCCCCATACAGCCCTGATCTAGCACCATCTGATTACCATTTAATTCGAAGTTTGCAGAATTCTTTGAATGGTAAAACTTTCACAAATGACGATGACCTTCACTCGCACCTGCTTCACTTTTTTGCTGATAAGGACCAGAAATTTTATTAACGCGGAATCTTGCAGCTGAAAGAAAGATGGCAAAAGGTGATTGAGCAAAATGGAAAATATATAATTGATTAAAAACTATTCTTTGTTTAAAAAAAAAGTGTTTTATTTTATACTACAAAACCGAAAGTACTTAGTTGCCAACCTAATACATCACCATCATAAGAGTGTATGTTATAGCAATGAATAATATGACATGGATTATTATTATCATTATTGTGTCTACTTTCTCAAACACCATCATAATAGTATAACAATGAATATTTCTTTCTAACAAAAGATTTTAATATTAACTCATTTCTAGAGGTTATTATTATATCAGCATATTCTCTTTCTATAGGAAAATAGAAATAATACAAATATTGGGCCAAAAGTTTTTATAGAATATAATATAAAGTAAAAACGTACATATGTATGTATACAATATATTCACAATTTATATCCCTCTTTTTTTATCTTTTGTTGTCTAAGAGCCAAACCCATCGAACCGCATTTTTACTGGTTCCATGGTACTGGTACTGGTACTGGTCCATGGTAAGATGTATGTATATACCTATGTCAATTCAAATGCCGTTATCTTAATTACATACTATATGAGTGACAAGAGAAAATAACTATTGAAAAATATACCTCTAAAAGTTGACAGATTTATTATAAAAAATTAATTTTTAAAGTTTCTAGGAATGAAATATATAAATAAATATATAAAAATATAGTAACAGATCGAAAGTACAACGAAAATAATTAATATTTTAGTTTAATTCCACCAGTTTTAAATAGAATCCCATTGATGTATATGTAAAAATAAAGGCGAATATTTTCTAACAATTCTTCACCATCTTTATAAGGGATCTAAACAAGATGATTTGTCAAGTGCTCTAATAATGAATTCTTCTATTACGCGGTCTATTTCATTATTTTCACTCAACATGTGAACATATTTAATTTTGAAACTTAGCAGAGTTTCTTAATATACAGATTTTTCAGTTTATGGTATATTCGTGAATGCATTTTCATTATAACGTCAACAAGCTTAATTGAAATATCGCTCGCGTTATTGAATTTTAGTTTACCGAACGTCTTGATTTATTTTTTTAGTGAAAATACAGGATCCACAGTCATTCAAAAGTACGTAAATACTCTCTTCTTTTAGTATAAATGCATATTAATAATAATAATAATAACTTTATTGGAATTTCTGAAGGTGCAAAAATGCAAATTCAAAGATGTAGTAGCATAGATATGTTACATATTTATCTTAAAATGTAATACACCTTAATGTAAAGAGCTATCATTTGTATATTTGGATGTATTAAAGGGTTCGAAATCAATTATGAAATCACGAACTTAACTATTGAAAAAAACCTTAACTTCCTTAAATAATGCAAATATAAGAGTAGTGAAGTTCGCTCTATCGATCATGGTCAGGCGGTGTTTAGGATAGTACTAATCAGTCTTATGTTTTGTCAAGTAATCATGAAACATCAAGTAAATATTTGTGTTTGTACGCAAGAAGTAAGACCTTGAATATATAAATTCCAAAAAAAGTGAACAAAAATTTTTTTAAAATATACCTCGGCATGATTGATCAAAATTTATATTATGCATTATTCTAAGAGTTCCTTTTTGCATTATAGATATGCAATCCAAATCAGTACTGCTACCCCAAACAGCAATGACATACCTTATTTTAAAATAAAAACATCCAAAGTATATCATTCGTGACGCCTGTTCGTTCACAAGTTTCCTCAAGCGACAAATCCAAAAGCACACATTTGATACGATTTTACATAAATCTTGGATATGGGCCTCCCATTTCAGGAACTCATTGACCGTGACTACCTATAAGCGAACACTTTTGTGTACAAAATACAAGAAATAACCAAGTTATACATTGCTCGGCACTTCGGCAAAAGTATTGTTCCCAATACAGAATCAATTTTCGATGACATGATTTAAAAAATTACCGGTGACTAAAAGCATAGCATCATCAGCATAATTAATTGCTTATTAAGTCTGTAATCGAGATAATTGATGTCATTCAAATACAGGAGAAATAAAATGGGTTGGATGATATACAATATATTATTGTCCCTACTATCATAAGAAATTACAGTGCGCATACAATCGTATGAAGACTTTTCCAATGAGTGAATGGATTATTTACCATACTTCACATTATCTGACACTACTACGTCAATTTAAACACAAATCACTTGGAAAATTTATTTGCAACCATGTGGCATTCTTAAAATGAAATTAGCAAATGAGCGTTAGAGTGGAATTTGCAAGGAAGAAGAAGAATAGGGCAATCAAAAATTCGAAAATGACTAGGAGTCGAAGCTGAAAAATTGTAGTTTCGTAAAGGAATAATGAGGTAACACATATTGTGTATCAAAGTTGAGACAATATCGAGAAAGTTTTTCCTTTTCTTAAGATTATAGAAACAAAATAAGCAACACATCGATTTTTGATACAAAAAGTAATTTTTGACACATACAGTGTTACTTCCATTTAAATCTTTCTTTAATGCAATATTTTAAAAAGAACTCTTTAATAAAACGAGTGAATATAATATTTTTGTGTGCTATTAAAACAATTATTCCTTATTGGGTTTATATTTACAAATATTATTAAATAACAAATTTTTCTTAATAAATCGAAATGTTTTACATACACAAGATAATAACAAAATAACGTTGCTCATACTGACACTAATATTTTGAATCATATTATATCTACATTGTTTTCTAAATGTTGATAAAATATATGTTTTATTTGTTCAGCGAAACAGAAACTGTCACAATGTTTAAGATATATGATAGCAAAACTCTTGATATTTGTTACATAATATTTACTCGATAGAAAACCAGTTTTAAAATAAAGCATATCTTGTATTTGTACGTATTATTCTTTAAATTAATTCTATTAACATTTTACTAATGTCGCATAAGTGCCCAGTTCTTGCTTATGCTGATGATATTAAATTTTACAATTTCAAGATGTAGATAACTTTAATAAGTTGGTTAGTAGGTCCAGTTGTTTTCAACTGAATCTCAATGCCATCATCTTTGCCTATAGTAAGAATAATTCTCTGATAAAAAGATTGAAGTTAGAGATCTAGGCGTCTTCTTTGATTTTGAATTTAGTTACAAAACTCATATAAAATCTGTTTGCATCTATATTACTTTGTTGTTATGCGTTTTCCTCAACGCAGCAACATTAACGCAATCAAATTTCTAACTACACCTTTGTTTCAAGTAAACTTATTTTTGTACCTGAAGTTTGGCACTCATATGAACGCCATTATCTCACAATAAAGAAGATAAGATTCACGAATTAAATCCAAGTTCTTTATAAGAAGTTGACATACATATATAAGTTACAATTTACACTATTTATACCTATTCTCAATCCATATATTTTGAGATTCCATATTAAAAAGTCAAGTTCTTAATTCAATATTTTAAGAAAGTGCATAGTACCGAAGCGGTCGTGAATATAAATCAGTTTTATCTCGAGTTAACATTCGTAAATTCTTTGTATTTTTGCCCTCTGAGAAAATCCGCAGGAATCAAGAATGCGTGACTGATTCAATTAAATGCAAGAAAAAGTTCTTATTAGTAGACCTTGAATTTGAAACGTTTCGCTTGTATTGATACCATGTGAAAATCCTTTTACACTACGTAGGAGATTGTAAGGTTGTTTACAATAATTTCAATCGACATAGTTTATACCTAATGATTAATATACTTATATATATATATATATATATATATATATATATATATGCATATACATGCATATGGTAATTAAATAAGTATATTTACAGTTACATATTTATTTTTTTATAGTTATATTAATTTAAACCCAAAGTTACCAAGTAGTATGCAACAAATTTAAAAACAAGCAAAAACTAACAGAAAATAATTGACTATTAATCAGATATTTTCGATAATATATACATACATATATCAAAGTAATGTTCCGGAATAGAAATTCTATCATTTTTAGAATTCTGTTTTGTATCTTTCGCTAATCTTAGAATAAAAGATATTTTCAACAAGATAAACTGTATTTAATTATAATGAATTATAAAATGAACATTTCGTACTTAAACATTATCGTATATTTCTCAGTTGCCTTGTTCTGCATATTTGCAGAAAAAAAATATTCACCTAACAACCAAAGTAAATTTTTTGTCAGTTCGTGGAGAAATGGAAGGATGACCTATTTTTTCTAAAATATGTACTATTTTACGTATACAATACCATATTCTATCTTAGTCGATTCATAGTGATAGCATGTAATAGGTATAATAGAAGGCTGTGACAGCTTAAGAGGCAGCTTGAGCGTGCGTTTATCACATAAGGACCACTATTATTCGGTACCAGTACTTCACATGACGCTTTTTGAATGGAAGTTACAAAACTAAAACGTAATTGAATTCGACAGAGAACTTATGGCCAAAGTAAGTAGTGACTACGGTTGCTTTAGCTACCACGCCGTGGTTGCACGGTATTGGGCGACGGTGTATTATTTTCCGCGGAGAATTTGATGGCATTTTGGAACTTTAATTTTAATTGGACGCTGGCAAAGAGACGGCGACGGCGAAGTTGGAATTGTACTATTTCTGTGCATATTGAAATTTGATTAAATTTGCGAAATTTCAATTGCGAAATTAGTGTTCATTATTACGCACGTCAACTTCGCAATTTTAGATGAAATTAATTATGAATTTAATACGTAATCTTTCCAAGATTGGGTCTTGATTATTGCGTAGAATGGATACTGTATTTTAAATTTGAAATAATAAAGTAATGATTTTTCTTTAGACAAAAGAAAATTTGGAAAAATCCATAAGATCTATGATCTATAGGGATTAGGTTTATTAAAGTGTTGATGTCACTGTATACGAAAATGAATGTAATTATAATTTAAATAAAAAATAGAACGGAGATTGTAAATCGAGAGAACATAAATTTTTAGCCTAATATGGCTTTACAAGTTTAAAGACATCCATGGATGTCTGAAATCCTATGTACCCCTAAGAACAGAAGAGAATTTAAAGAAACTCATAGACACCTATATCTGATTCATGATCAAAATTCTATGAGAACTGATCCTGTGCGGTATTCGTCTTATACTCTTTCACAAAAAAATAAAATATATCTATTCCAAATGTTCTTAAAAATACTCGTGCCAGCACATTTGATGATTCCGTAACAATAGTCAATGGCTTCAAAGAGTTTTACCAGTCGAGATACTTGCAAGATAGTAATGCACCATCCGATGTTCCTAAGGGACATTATATGGGTCTAAATGGTTCCGCCATTACGGTTACTTTTATTTCTGAAGATGAGGGTTCTCTGGAGTCTCGGGGAATAGAAGAGTACCTTCACTATGGATCACAATCATATTCCTCCTTTCTTGGTCAAGGACTGTGTTTACGTCTTTGTCAGGCCTTTATGTTTCCTATTTAATCTCTTGTTGAAGACTTAAGTTTTTTCTGAATGCTGGAAAATTGCAAGACTTATTCCTGTTCATAAAACGGCGATATTGATTTAATTGAAAATGACCAGCCAATTACTATAATTGACATATTTGACAATGTCCTTGAAAAATATCTATGCCGTTGCATATATTCGAAACATAAACCTCTTATTTCAGTTGATCAGCATAGAGTCGTCAGCAAGCATTCAACTATAGTTAATCTGAACGCCTTCATGTAGTACCTTTGTGAACAATTGGATGACGGAGCTCAGGTGGACTAACAAAGTTAAATTAACTTACTTGTTCCATGGTTGACAGCTAGATCCAACAATTTGTTTTACTGCCCTGGTGCGAGGACGAATATTATACCTGATTCGTCTTTACGAAGAGCGTGCATTTATTATAATACATTATCTAATAGCATTATAGATACACATTTTTCATCGTTACCGTTGTTGCTCTCGCGTTGTGCTGGTGCACATAGCATATAGAACTTTTTTTGTGGTTGTGTGCGTGTATAAAAATATATATGATGTATTAACAACATACATGTGTTCTGCAATATTATTTGTCTTGTAATTATATTGCTAATTTGTTGGGCAAATAAATATTATTATTATTGTCGAATTCATGGCCCTTAATAAATATCGTTTAAAAATCTAGGAAATATCAGTAATAATCTTTCAGACAAATAATTCGTCTCATACTTATGTGCAAAGAGAATGAAATGCTTATAGAAGAGTATTCTAACAAAAGGTAAACTCACAGTTTTCTATCATGAATCTTTAAAAAGAGAAAGGTGACAAGTTATCGAATACAAGAAAAGTAAACGTACAGTAAAAGATCTGTTTACACAGACCGCTTAATATCAAACACCTCTAAATAGAGGATAATTTTGCTTTTACGGTATTTTGAAAATAAATTTTTCTTAATATTACTATCTCTTAACAACGTAGTCAGTAGAAAACGGATACTCAAATTCTATTTTTTGCAAAGCCACGAAAACAAATATATAATTACCTGTTACTAGCGGATAGATAAGATGAGACTGGGCTAGTGTATATAAGTATGTATGTACATACGTACTAAATTTTTTCGTTTAAAATTCAGGTAGACGACTTGGAACTACTTAATAGATACTATTTTGTTGATATCTCAGCATTATCAATATAACATACCTGCAAACTAGCGCACTTGCATCGGTACCTATCAAAAGATAACGGTAATTTTATTAAGATTATAATCTCTTTCTAACGATGCTGACATTATAATTTAGTTAACACGCTAAAGCTACCGCCATCTTTGATATATTCTCAACGTTCATACGTGTACACTATTTCTTAGAAATTGGAAGTAGAATTTTTAAAATATAAAAATTTAAGGAGAGCATCTATAGGTGTTTGAACGAGATCTGCTGAGAATCTTTCTGGACTCTAGTACTATAAATAGTTAATTTTAATTAATAATTGAAATAGTTTTGTTAACTATTTCATATTCATAAAATTTGATATTTTTAACCGATAATTCAGTTGACAAAGAAAGAGATACTTGCAACTAGTATTTCAAGTGTTCTAGAATTCCACGTGAGAATTATTTTTGCAATTTTAACATCGTTAAGAATATTTTCCAAGATATACTTGAACGTTAGTTTGAAATATTTAATAATAAAATGAAAAATGCAAATCAATGACAATGAAAGACTATTTTAAACCAAAGTATTGTTTTCTCTTCGATGTACGTACGTATTTTTAAGTAATAAGTTTATGCTATTTTTATTTTCTTTTCTGGTTCATAATTACGCTTTCTTTTAATATTAATATATATTTAATAAAATTAAACTTGTTAGGGTTTCTGTGGGTAGCCGTTGTTGGAACATTATACTGTATCTTGATTTATTAAAAAGAATATTATAGATTTTATAGAAAGAAATACAATTATCAAATAGTAATACATATCCAGCATATAGGTTGGACAGTGTTAGTGAAAAACGTTGGACTATTGCATGAAATCCATTTGTCTACACCGTTGCTGTTGCTCAAGACGCAATAGTTTACTGTAGATTTCAAGTTAGAACATCTTCGTTGCATTTCAGACTTGATTTCCAGCAATTACTGTTTCAGGATAATTAAATACAACTTGTTATCTTAACTCATCATGAAAGCACGAAAAATAAGTTTACAGTGATTCACGGTTAAAACGATGCAGTGCTGTAAAAATTATAAGTATATTGTTGATATTATATAACATCATTTTTGAAAAAGAATTAAACACATTACAGTTTTGCAGAAATATTATATATTGAGAATAAAAGACAGTTCATTAAACACAACACAATTAATAACAACAACTAAGTTAAAAGCTCATAAATCAATGACACAGTGAAAATGATGCATTTAATATTATTTCTTTAATATTTAGTAGGGTTACTCTTTGCTTGGATAATTGCCTATTTGGAATAGATTCCACTAATTTTTTCGAATAGTCTGGCAAATTTTTTTGCCATTCTTCTAATAGAGCTTGTTTTAAACCGTTTCTGTTTGACATTTCGTGACTGCGTATCCCTATCTCTAACAGGTGCCATAAATTTTCATTTACATTTATATCTGGAGATTGGGATGGTAGTTTACAGACTGCTTCGGGTCGTTGTCTTGATAAAGTTGAAAATTGTTTTTGGGCACTAACTTTCAGATTTTGTTTTAGAATGTCGAAATACATAAATTTGTTCATAATTCCTTGGATGAAGAGCAGATTTCCTACCCCTGCGGCAGAGACACAGCCCCATACTATTACATGCCCACTTCATGCTTAACACTAGGTTTCAAATTCTTGATATTCATTTCTTCATTCTTCATACTGTGATTTTGCCATCCGATCCAAAAATATTATATTTATATTGCTTTCCTCCGAAAATAAAACTGTTTTCCAAAAGTCGAATCCTTTGTTTTGATGTTCTAAATCAAACTGTAAACAAAAGTTTTTATTTCTTTTACTAACTAATTTTATTCTACGAGCTGTTCTGCCGTGCTGAATGGTAGACGGACTTTTGTTTAAGATTTTGGCTATTTCTCTTTGGCTTTTTTTTATTGTTAAAATGAAAAATAACAAGATTTTGCTCCTGTACTGTTGTTTGCCGACCCATCTCACTTGAACTAATATTAATGCTAACACTAATTGCCACTCGACTGGAATTTACACGAAAAATGAATTCATGCACTTTTCAAGAAAGTAGAACCACCGACATGCGTTTTTTCTTCGCCGTATATTTGATTGCATCATTTTCACTGTGACATTAATTTATTTTAACATAGTTCTTGTTATTAATTGTGTTGTGTTTAACAAATTGTCTTTTAATTGTGTTATAACAATACATAATATTCTTGCAAAACAGCAATGTGTTGAATTCTTTGTCAAAAACGACTTCTTGTTATACAATTTATATATATACTGAAACTGCAATAGTTCAGCCCTGAAGATGTCCCATACAATTGGGTACGAGACGTCGGCAGATATAGAAGTGACGCAGTTCCAGCCCGGAAGCCCAGAAGCAGATAGCAATATACTTATAATGTTTATAGCAACGCATTTTGACTGTGAGTCACTGTACATATTTTACAGTGGGTAACTAATGCTCTGTCATTTAGTTTGTAAGCAACATTAGAACAAAGAAAGTTTGCTATTGGTATAAAGACGGATTACATTTCTTGAAACTTATATTAAAAGAATGGAAGGCAAATGGATCTACTTGAATAAACATGGACTTTTGAAAGTGATAGTATCTGTATATTATCACAAGATGGCAATAAACATGCCAGAAGGACCATCAAAATCATAGGTACTAGATATGTTGGTCAGAATGCAGGAAATAGAAAGGGATTTACTCTAGGATCATCTAAAATATTTAAAACTTAAACTACCTTTTGTGATAACTTTGAACAATATTAGTTATCATTTCACATTAGAATATCAATTACCAAACTCTGGAATAAAAATCAAATTAACCAATGGTTATTAGATAATAATATACAATTTGAAGAACAATTACATGGAAAATAGCACTGATACCCTTGCCGCTAAGCCTGGCCACTGAATTTTTAATACTATAATGCAAACACGGTGCATGCAAAGAATTATGTATAGAAAGAGAAGGCTGGGGAATATAAAAATATAAAGAGAAAACCGAACTTTTTTAAAATAGTAATTCTTAGGGGCGCCATCTATTAAAAAAATACATCGGTAAGGTAGATCTTTCACCAATGTTATGTCAAAATATCATGACATTTTCATCATTAGACGCAAAGAAATTGGGCATAAAGTAACAGTGTGTATTTGGCATTGGTCGAAAAATTTGGATTTGGCCTTCTGTGATTTCTACCAATTCTCCAAACTACATTTGCCGATAAAAGGACAGCGTTATGCCGACATCGAAGGCATTAAAAAGGCGTCGACAGCGATCTTGAAGAACATCTCTAAAGATGAACTTAAAAATCCATTCGACATGTTAATTGACCGTGCAAAACGTTGTATTCAAGCCGACTGCGACTACTTTCAATAAAATAAATGAATTTTACTAAAATAATAAGCGTTTGTTTTTATTTTAGAAAAGTTCGATTTTCTCTGCGACAGACTATGTAGTTACTACGGAAGTTTGGGCAAATATTGTATACCATACTCAAAAAATTATTAAGTAATCGCATACGGATATACTTGAATTAATTGTAATGTGATAATAACAATTCTCTGAGAAGTATTGTTCTTACAAAATAGGATTTTTAAAAATTTTATTGGAATGTGTTATAATCTACAAATTTAATCAATAGATTTTTAGCTGTAAATACATAATTAATGTTTAATTATTATAAATATATATTTTGTAATTACAAGTGTGGTACACTTTTATTAGTTGCATTCATATTAATAATAAAATTATGTATTTCTTACATTTTAATAGTATTTCCTCCATAAAATTCAGTAAAGTGTCTAATTATATAATCATTATGTACCTGTTGATCTTGAAACGTTGAGTAATGCCTTTAACTAGAGAAAATTATAAAAATATTACAATTTTCGAAAACACGGTTACAAAATTGAAAATGTGCTAAGTATTGGAAGTTTAATCTAGAAATTGGGCTATGCATATAAACTAGCTTATTATTACTTAAAACGACAACAATGCATCAAATGACATAATAAATTACCGATGACGTGAATCAACTGGTTAATAAATTCAACACTACCGAATATGTAGTTTATATTTGGTTTTTGTAGTCGTACTTCTTTATGTATGTACATATGTACTTTTATATAAAAAATGTTGAATTATAAGCACATACATAAAATTGTATGAGATTCGCAAAACATAAATATTAAAAATTAATTTTCTGCTTTTTTTAGTAGACGCGACTCTATCTAATGAATAGTTTGATACTTAAATCAAAATGTTTATTGACATTCTCAAAATGAATATTATTTACTTAACCTTCATTTACTCGGTATTTACATAATGAAATAGCATTAATTCATATTTAAGTACTAGTTGTGATTAGTAATCTGTTTGCTACTACAGTTTACAGAAAATTTGTTTTTAATTCTTTTGGAATTTCATATTTAATTTAAGTATTTTTACGCTTAATATACCGTAGTAATACACTGGCAGAAGTAATGCATTCAGAGAATGCAAAATGCATTTATTCAACTACTGTTTTTAATCACTTATTAGCAATGCATCCAGCATATTTACCAAATATTAAGTAAAGTAAAAGATTGCTTCAAGAACATTTAAGTGAAATAGAAAAGTATTATGAGTAAACGCAACAGCTTGCAATTTCAACATATTTGTGTGTCAAATAAAAGCCGTTTGATGTTTAAAGTGAAATTATAACTTATTAAAATAACAAAATAATAATTGAATATATAAAGTAGGGATGTAATTGGACGTTCATTTTCCAGGTAGAAGGGAAAGCTTTATATCACTTTAATCGCCATTGAACAGTACATCTGTTGACCAAGCAAATAGCGACGATATATAAACACGGCTAATTGCCAAATAAAGAGCATTTAATTAAAACTATTGCCAAAAAAAGCCAATCAGATAGTCTAGCTTTGTCAACAAGTTATACGCTCCTGGTGTATTGGTGAGTCTTACTATCGAAACGATATATACATATGTGATAAAAAGTAATTAGAGAGAAATATAGATTCGAAATAAAAGCAGTTATATAACAACAGAACTATATAGTTGTTTTTTTCGGAATTCTGTAAACCAACCAGAGAATAATATTGAATGAACTTTTTATCTTGGTTAAAAAAGCATTTGTCCCCCTATCTTGAAATTCTTATAAATTTAGTCCAGTGAAGATTTGCAATTTAACATTTTTAAGGTACTCCAAATGTACATATATATTTAACTTGCACTTGGTTAATTCAACTTACGAAAAATGATGTTGAGTGGTTTATTGAATTAAGAAATTCCTTCTTTTCAAGGTAGTAATAATAGGTAGTAACTACAAACTGATCAGATAGATTTCGATGGGAATCAATAATTTTGTTCTGGTTTTAATATTCATGTAGACTTGTTCCTTCGATACTTAAAGTGCATACAAGTACACAAGTCCCATAATTCAATATTACTAAAACATAAAAACGGGGAATTCCAATTTTATTGTTTTCTATGTGAATCACCAACAGACTGCTGACAAGTCACACAATACAGCGACTACATACATACATAACATACCATTTGAGATGCGAGTGATATACACGAGTTAGACAAAATGCATTAGACGCACACGAGAAACGATAAAATATGATAGGAAGTGATATGGGTTATGATCCCCCGAGGCATTAAATGTTAATGTGCCACATGAATTAGTGTAAATAGAAAATATTATTTATTATTACTTTCTACGTATAATTTTCACGCCGTGAAATATTTATTTTCATGAATTATTTCTTTTTCACATTTTGTATTGTATTTGTGCAAGTACCATCTTATACATATTTCCTTTGTTCTAAAAATAAACCGAATAAAACAAAAGTAATTAAGACATCTTGACCAAAACCATTTTACTTTTCGAAATATCCTCCATCAGTCGAAATGTAACGGCTTGTATGTTTGAGATAAATGAACATTAAATATTTTTTTTATATCTCTGATTGTAATGGTGTTGAATATTTTCAATTAATGTAAAGCAGTTTGCTTCCACTGCTAAATTTATTTATTTGTTTATTTTGTTTCATTTAAACACGTGGTAAACCCAATTACAGGAAAAATTATGTACAAGATTATAACAGAAAATATGTAATATATGTGTATTTAATCTTAAGTTATGTAATTATTAATTCAACATTTAAACGAAAATTTTGATAGCATTTGGCAACGTATCGACATTAATTTTACTAGTAACTTAAAAGTTCTATTGAACAGCGGAAGCATTAAATTGATAGGAGCCTTAAGCAATACATTCGTTTTGCAAGTATTATAATAGAAAAGAGGTAAACCTGGTTGCTTTGTCTAGGAACATCAAAGTAGAGTTTCTGAAGCAATCAAGAACGATCTTCCTTGTCACGTACAATTACATGACTTTATTTATATTTATATTTAGTAGCAGAGAATATTCGCAGCCCCTTTCAGGATAGAATCAATCTTCTAAATAGCATATGAATTTCAGGAATTTTCTTTGCACACTTTCGACAATATTATCGTGGACATAAATTGGGAACCAAATCAGGACAGCATATTCCATGCTCTATTGAATCGGCGCAAAATATGGGGTACTAGCGATTTGCGCATCTGACTACTCCACAATATTCAGGGATCAGGAACAAAACTACGAATATGGAGTGTCAAACGTTTCAGAAGGCAAATATAACAAGAGGAAGTACTAGTCGAAGATGTTTTTGTGGATTATCCGTTAGAAATTCAAAAACCAATGAACACTGTTTTGATTTTTCCAAATGTATTTTTTCTATTTCCTTTATTTGGTGACCGCCATTTGGTATTTTGACGTTTAGCTTCTGTATTTTAGTGAAATAGCTACGTCACTAGTTATAATAATTTTAAAGAAATTTTAGTTTTTTTCCAGAATCTCTAATGATATCTTTACAATCCTAAATTCAGTACAACTTTTGGTCATCCACTAATTGATGTGGAGGGAAGTTTGAGTTCAGCTTTCTAAGTTTCTCGACTAATTGCACTGTATTATAGTCATGTATATTTCGAGTTCTATTTCCATGATTTCGAAATATTCGTACACATCTTCTCCGCCTTCTCTATCTATGCCGCTTAAAAATTGCTTATATTTGTGGTAAATTATTATCTCCGTAAGCTATTTTAAGCATTTTGAATGTTTTTTATAGCAGTTTTGCCATTTCTAACACAGAAGCTAACGTCTCGATTCCTTATTCTTTATTTATTTGAATGAGTTGTATGTTCTTCTATTCTATTAAATATAATATTATGAAATTTTTACAGATTATTTACGCAAAGGTAGACAAAATTGAGAAATAAATTTACCTCTAACCAATAGATAGCAGCACTCCCTTTTGGGATAGAGTATATACTGCCAGTTATTTAATCTTTTCATATGAAACGTAGCCTTCTATGTAATAAATAAGACACTATTGCATTGTACATATCTTGCTTTATTTAGGTAGGCAATTCAAAAATTATAACTGGTTATTTTCCAAATATTTAGAAAATTCCCAGTTATGATCCTAAGCTTGGTAAGAAATCAGAAGAATTTCACTCTCCAAAGTTTTTGAAAAACTATATGGTAGTAGGTAACAGAAATTAACTCAAAGGGTGAATAATCATCATGCCTCCCTCTCACGTCCAATGAATTGAACGAAAAAGCGAGAGTGCATCTGTCTCGCAATGTCGGGAACTAAGTTTCCAGAGCGTATAAACAGATGGCATGCATCACGGCTATTTGCCAATTAAAAGAATGTTAAAAGGAATCATTCTATTATTAATAACACCCTATCTACTACATATGTTTCATGGATAGACCAATCATCAGGCAGATTCTGTGTTATTAATGAACGATTCCTTGATAGCGTCTATCATATCATTACGATACAGAAAAATAGTGAATAATCATTATGCCACCCTCTCACGTCCAATGTATTGAACGAAAAAGCGAGAGTGCATCTGTCTCGCAATGTCGGGAACTAAGTTTCCAGAGCGTATAAACAGATGGCATGCATCACGGCTATTTGCCAATTAAAAGAATGTTAAAAGGAATCATTCTATTATTAATAACACCCTATCTACTACATATGTTTCATGGATAGACCAATCATCAGGCAGATTCTGTGTTATTAATGAACGATTCCTTGATAGCGTCTATCATATCATCTGTTTATACGCTCTGGAAACTTAGTTCCCGACATCGCGAGACAGATGCACTCTCGCTTTTTCGTTCAATTCATTGGACGTGAGAGGGAGGCATGATGATTATTCACTATTTTTCTGTATCGTAATGATGTGTTATACTAGATCACCAATTTAGGTTTAGGATTAAACATAGAATTATTGAACAAATTCATAGAGTTTTGCGGTCAGCATTTATTTAAACGAGAAAGAAATCACGAAAAACCTCTCCGGACCAATGGTCTTCAATTCCATTTCGACATCAGGGACGTGACGAACCAGTAGCTTATTATTGAGTTATATCAGCAGGCATTGTATTAATAACATAAATTGCTGAAAAACAGTTTTAAGTCAATACTAAATCTTGTTCAATTTATACACAATAAAAGTTAGATTAATTCTAATATGAAATAACATGTCATCTGTACGTTTTATAATACTTTTTATCCATATTCTTGAATATCTGTTAATGTTTATTTTGTACTTTATTTATGTAATATCGTTGTTGGGGTAGTTTTAGTATAACAAACAACTTATGTAGTTTCTGTGGGGGAAACTTATTCTCATTCAAACGGTTTGTAAGTAATTTAATATACGCACTGCAGTGGAAAACTTGTACTTCATCAATTATTCTTAACGTCCTCTATTCAGTAGCACGCCGTTCATCTACTCCGTTAAATTGAAACTTTGACGCATT
This sequence comes from Dermolepida albohirtum, assembly GCA_031893035.1. NCBI lineage: Eukaryota > Metazoa > Arthropoda > Insecta > Coleoptera > Scarabaeidae > Dermolepida > Dermolepida albohirtum. The sequence continues at coordinate 170,328 of JAVIWB010005177.1, forward strand.
GTCGAATGCCAACTCGTTTTCCAGAAAGTTCAAATTAATTAAAAACTTATTTGTCTGTAAATTTAGTAATGTATATACAACGAATTTATTAGGGCTAATCAACTGGGAGTTGACCCCTGCGCATAACCGACTCTTTTCTTTTCATTCCCCTGAAAGCAAGTCTAAGTGGGACACTTGGATTATTGAAAACAGCAAGTTCTCTGTTGTTAATTGCGGAACAATGTACCCCGGAATGACTAATTTTCTGAACTGTCTTTAAACGCACGAATGACAATTGTAATTAATTTAGGACACGATATTACTTCGTCTTGTTAAAACCCAACCGTTTAAAAATAATAATGTTCTAGTATCTTTAAGAATGTGTAACAATATCTTAAATGTTGATGCGTGTACTTTTTCATTTTGTCTTAAACTTATTCAAGCATTTTTTAAATATGCATAACTGCTAGTTTATGATTTTCTTTTTTTAGAATATAAACCCATAGATTTTCCATTCGTATCAGTTTTTCCTGCTTAATTCTGAACCAATCACCTTGTAAAAGATTACTATAAAAGATAGTTAAAGTTTTAGAAAGTCATTAGTTTCGAAATTTAAAGTACTGGTAGGTATTGCATAGACTACTGTTTGTCGATAGAAATCATGCGCCTGGTGCATTTTACGTGCTATACAGATGTCTATAGTAAATATATTAGGTATTGTGATATTATATGCATGCATTGTCGAATATCCTGTTATAAATATTGGACAAATATGTAGACAGATAAAAGAGTTAGGCAAAATTTAATATACAGAATGATTCAAAAGTATATTTCCTGCATTTTACACTGTTACGAATTCTGACAAATACATTTGAAAAAAGATGCTGTATAGTCTTTAATATTACTACTACGACATTGCAGCGCCGATAAGCATCGTTAGTTGTAAGCACGATTGCCTACTATGCTACACGGGATTTTTTGATTTCATGAGTTCAGTAAAAGTGTGTTTTGAGCGTGACCTAATGAAATCATCTCGTAGAGCGTAAACAACTGTTGGGCATGTATTAAGGCGCCAGTTAATCTACAGACTGTACCAACAATTGGTATAAACCTTTTCAACAGCGAACTTCAACTTCATTGCGTTTACCTATCTGCTAATCTGTTTGCATGTAGTTACAGCTTTTTGCAATAGTTGTACTGCTATAGTGCTTGATTATTTATTGTACAGCTGGAACTACGAGTAGCACGGTCTTATGAATAATACGGTGCGGGACATACCACAGCGTTTTGGTAACTATTCTTTGTATTTGTTTTGAAAATTTCGCAAGATTTCTATATTCGATTTGCTGTCTATGCTCTACAATTGTTTGACATAAGTCCATATTGATTTTAAAATTATGTCTTCGGAGGGGATAGTAAATTATCCTTGGTTAAAGTCTGTTTTACTAACTACTTTCTTTTTAAATTCTTTCGCAGCATACAAAAAATGTTGATTTAAATTATATTCTAAATAGTATATTAGTATTAGTTATTGTTCCCGCAAAGCTACTTACCTCAGCCAAATGTTTTTCTCCCGAGTTTAATGTATAAAATTGAAGTTTTTCAAATGCAGCGAAGAGAAATGTCACCATCACTCTCTAAACGTCGTTCATTTGGTTCAGCGTCCTCATGTTTTGAATTGTATTAAAAATTATGTAAGAACTTTGTCAACTATCAATATTTCTGCAGATGTGCAGAGATTCACCAAACGAATACGATTATATTCCTAACTTCTTTAAACTAATTAAAATAAAAATTCTTTATAATCTTGTATGTACGAAAAACAAATTATTAGACCAAGTCAACTACAAATTGAAATGAAACAGAGTAAAAACTGCTAAATGAATCACAAAAAGGATAGAAATGACAACAGTAAGCAGCATAAGGGGAATACGAAGGATGTTAACGGCAGCGTAACGGGGAACTGAATAGAAATTTAACTTGCTATTTTCCTGCTTTCATTTCGTCGATAAGACCAGTTTTAGTACTACAAAATACAAAACAGCTTTTATTTCGATCGTGTTTAAAAAATGCAGAATTCTCTGTTCTTTAAATATATTATCTAGGAAACTTATACAACTATGATTTTGGGCTGTTCATTTTATGCAGATGATATATTCAATACTTGGGCTGAGCATTTATCAGGAACGTTTTTCATACTGCTATTATTTTTGCCATAATTGTCTTTATTATTGTCTCATTATTTCTAAACATATTTTCAAAACCGCCAACTATATACTTAACGATAAAAGAAGCTATTTATAATATTATCTCTAGTGCAAACAACGTTTATAGTTTCAATTATATGTACATAGATACACATGTATATGTATACATATAGATGTATGTTCATACACATGTACATACATATTTTATCTATTTATCATAATGAAAATAAGAACTACGTAGAAATAATTTCTTTGATAAAGAACTTATAATTAAATAAACTCGGCTTTATATTAATGAAATATTTTGTAAATTCTATATATTTAAACTGTAAAGTATTTTAGCTGTAAAATAGATGGCGGTTGAGTTTTTAATTTTTTAATATATTTCCTAATATAAAAGAATCAATTAAAAAAAATATGTTTCTCTGTTCAACAGCACCACAAATTTTTTCACGTAGCTTACTCTTTTTTCACGTACTTTACTCATTAGCAAAACGTTAATATTTCAGTTGTTTTTTTAACCTGCGAGAAGAACCCAAAATTGAGGCAAAGTTGAGACTATACAAAGGATAACCTAATATTTGTGAATCTTATGTCTTAAAATACTGTAACGATATTTGATTTTTTTGTGCAAGAGTGTTTTCTTAGTAGACAAACCAGGCTTCTATTCTTGAACGAAGGTATACAAGTATCACTTCACTATACCACTTAGCCGTAACAGTTTTTTAAGTTTTAAGTCATATTGTATAATCACTACACAACTTTAAAAAAATGCGACTGTCACCCTTCTTTTAATAGATTACGCTTTACTATTATTTATGGTTCTCCCATCCAAACATTTTTCTGGATTGGATTTTAATAGAACGGAGTTCGTCCTAATTTACTGAGAAATAAATTTCTTACAGCTACATAATATATAGAAACTTTTTTAAAATCTTTTTGAATTTGAAAATTATTTTGGGATGAATTCTTTATTCAACCAGGCCTAGCAAATAAATAAAAGGAACATACTTTATGGGATATAATTTACACAACGACTTACCACGTACTATTAGAAATATCAACTTCTGTATTTTTAAAAGCAACCTTAAACTGTACCTCCTTACAATAAACTGTTATTGCATAAATGACTTTCTATGTCCTAATTTATAATATCTTTTTTCTTTTTCAGACGTGTTTCTGGCATATGAGTGTGTATGTAATATGTATTGATTGCTATTTTCATATGTGCTGATATGTATTGTATATGCTTTGCTAAAACTTATAATTATTAGTATTATTATTATCATTAAAAGCAAAACAAAATATTTAAGTTCAACAAATATATTATTTCATTATTTTTTATTTTATTAATGTGCATTACACAGAGTTTTGTTGTAATTATGTTAAATACTAAATTAAAAATAAGCCTCGGCAATGAAATTTTCATTTCATTCTCACGGATTTTTTGGCTATAGTAACGACTAGTTCGGGACAGAATTTTAGTAGAATTGGATTGAATATGGTACTCTATTTCAAGCCTGTGCTTAGCAAGTGCAGAACTAGCTACGGGTAGTAGCCTACTACAACATTCATACTTTGAAACACGAATGCCGACAAACCACTTTGTTTCGTCAATATACACACTGCTGCAGAATAATATACACATCAGGTGCTTCTAAAGATTCACAATCTTTTACTGAAAATGAGTCTGAAGGTTTCGAATGGGGTTTGAAGATGTTTTTGGTTGATTCAAGTGATGCGGTCAGTGATGCCTTGTATATAGGATAGATGGGCTAACAAAATTCAAAACAAAGTTAATTGAAACTTATTTAAATGCCCGTATATATTATTCTTAATACCCTCATTGCTCTTCGTGGTAAAATGTGCAAACATTTGCCTTTTCCTCAAATTTATTTCTGTAATACTTGAATTAATTTACAATGTTTGTGAAATGTTTTGATATATTACCACAATTGTATGTCGCCATCTATGTAGCAATTATCATTGATTTCTTTTATCTAAATCGACTATAAATTTTCTTGCTAACTTTCTCAGATTTAACGTTTACATATTTATAAAAATTGACTTTCAACAATGCCTAACTTGGTAATAAGATTAATCTACACTTGTTACCTTTTTGTATATTACTACTTACATTTTCTAAGATATACCATTTTTGCCCCCCATTTATTTGTCCTATACGTATCATTTTTATTACTTTATTATTAGATGTATTAGTTTTCATAATGGAATAGAAATTACACACAACTGGAACCTTCTTGCTTTTGTATGCCATTCTTATACTGCTTTCTCAGGAACATCATCATATTCTTTCTTCAACTCATTAAGCTCTGCTAGGCGTTACATTCATATCCACGAATGGTTCTATAACTTACCTAATATGCAACAAGAAATAAACTTACTACAAGATGCTATATTTATCCTGTTATATATGAAATTATTAATATTCTAAGAACTCTACTTACATTGTAATTAGAAGTGTTTAAAGAAACATGTTACTATACTGAAATTCAACTTAACTTTAAACGACAGAAAAAAATTAAAAATAGTATACAAACGAAAACATAGTCGTATATGACCTCAAACATAAAAGTAAATTATAAGACCTAAAAGAAATATTTATATATTTAAAAACATACTAAGACTATATATGCAACTTACGTGTTCGGCACAGAGGCTTCGACTATGTTTAGAACAGATATTCCTTCCTTTACGATCCTGACCTCTGCGGTACAATGTACAACGTTTCGATGCTTTCCTGGTGGGAATGGGAGTGGCTCTCCATGCCAAGTATATCCACCATCATCTTAAAATAAAATATTATGATCTGCATTGATTTTAAATACCTTAGATTTTAGGTAGATTCAAAATATCAAGCCTTGTTTTCATGTGACTTTTCAGTTCCTAAATGCAGCAAAAACTGACGTCACAGAATTAGATTTACCCCATTTTTATTGGTTGCATATAAGTATAACATGCATTTATAGTATCACCATAAAAAACTCGTAAAGTCCATCTTTTAGTTTTTTTGGAAGCATATTTGGAATGATATAACTGATCAAAAGTTATGTCATTATGCATAATTTATTTCAGTTTTTATCAACAAGGCATGTGGGATACTAAAACGTATTTTTAATAATTTCGTATAACAATTGCTTTACCATAACAGTGGCTACTTGAAATGTAAGTTTAATATACTTCAAACAGCCAAGCAATTTTTATGTGTAATAAATAAAAATAAAGTTCGTGTGTTTATCAATAGTTAGAAATCACTGTTGTTGAAATCAACAAAGAACAGGAAAAGAAAGAATATACAAAAAAATTTAACGACCTGCATTTCAAAACCTCAAAAAATATAACTTTCATATATTGTGACAAGTGTCTGAAATAGAAATTTTATAATGTAGACGCATAATTTGAATTTGTTTATTTATATCGTATAATTCACTAAAACTTGAAAATTACCGTAACTATACTTCGAAGGTAATTTTTTATTTTGTTAGATGTTTTCAGTACACTCAGAGTTTCTTTTTTATAACGATCAAAGGACTGTACAAATCTGTCAGTTTCATTATGCAGGTCCGTGCTATTTACAGATTTAAATGGAAAATGTTAAGGATGATTTCTTGTTAATGAGTAGGAATTTTTATTTTGTGCTTTTGTTCATTAGATTGTGTCAATCTTTTTGAATAACCCTTGTATGATGGTTTTCAACCTAGATATCAAAATTAAGCAAGTTTGTCAAACGTAAATGTCATATTTTTAGTCATATTTATTCTAAATTCGCAGTAAATATTATAAAAAAGTAGAATGTTACACGGTTTCCACATGTTACAGTACAAACTGGACACTACTTATGGAACTATTTGTAAACTCCGACGGCAACGAGAAGAACTTTGTAATAATTATTTCGAAAGATTGAGGATGATGCATCATTTACGTGATTTATTTCGATGCGGTACTTCTACGGACGTTGTTAATGCTTACTTTGCGCATCGTCGCGTAGGTAAAAAAAGAAAAAGTGAAGAAAATAGACGAGTAACCAAACGAAAAAAGAAAAATAAGAAATATTATCGTCGTTGTGGTGGTCGAAACGATAGTCGAAGAGAAAAACGTGGAGACCGTTTGCTAATTGCTGGCTTTGGAGATTACTAAATTTTTATTTGTCAGTGTATATAGTGATATATTGAATATTTTCTTAACTTTTTTTATATAAATGAGCATTGAATGATAAGCACACGCTTTATTCGGAGCAATATAGGTAGTGGAATATAGTTATTATTATACAGTGCATGGACATAAGAATATGGACATAATAAAATTTTAAGTATATATGGATTTTAGTCCGCTTAATTACAATGGAATGGGAAGGGATGCTAGTAAGGGGGCAGGCTGGTATAATATCTAACATTTATGTATGATTGCAATTCTGAAAGCACATGATGCTCGTGACATATCTCCAGTGATGCGAGGTCATGTAATCAGACAAAAAATGGTGGGCGTAATATACGCGAAATTTCGGAAAATTTGAAGCTGTCTAAAAATGTATGTATAATATCGAGACCAGTTTCCTGAAAGATAATAAAACAGCACCCAAAAGCGAATTTAGATATCTGGCTTTTGGTGGAGACTATAGATAAATATCGTGCCCTGTACGTTCAACCAACTGTGAAATTTCGAGGATAAGTAACATTGTGGGGACCTATGTTATGGGGGAAGAAGCGATATCACAATAATTAACGAAAGATTTTATGCTGCTAATTATATCAACTTATTAGAAATATACCTGTTGCCTTTCTACCAACAAAAAATTCTGGACTTCCAGCAAAATATTCTGAAAGAAGATAATGTCCTGTTTTATGTTTGAAAATCGTAGTCCAGTTGAAAAAGCAAAATACTTTGCAGGCGTTTTCCTGGACCGCTCAGAGCCTGAATATGAACCCAACTGAACATGTTTGAGACTATATCGAACGCAAACAAAATCAATCTTCGGTCTTAAACAATGCAGAATTACGAAGAGTTTTGACGAAGACCAAACGATAATTAATAATTTAATTTGCGGCATTTCTAAACATGTGAGCACATTGTGAGAAGATCGGGGAAGTTATGTTTGTATTATTTATCAGGAATTTGTTTTATTTTTTAATAATATTATTTTCGTATAACCTATGTGTTCACATTTTTATATCCATGAATTCTATATTATTTTCAAAATAACGATTCTTATTTTTTAATGTTTTTTTCATAAAACCTACCTGTCCACATTCTTCTATCCCTAAATTACATTATTACTTTGAAATTACGTTTCTTAGGCATAATAAAAAGGAATTGTTATATAATACTGTGCATAAAAATAATTGAACCAATTTCATTATGTACATTTGTCAAAATATTGTTAAGTGGGGGTTATCATTAGCATTATATGAAAATAAAGGCTCGTTCTTAAAATTTAAGCGAATGTTTATTTTTAGCATTTATAAACCATTTATGTATAACAACAATAACTGTTATTTCTAAGGCGGAATTCAGTGATCTAGTCAAGAACTTGCACGCGTTTTACCACTTAAACCTAAAGTGTAGCTAACGAATAAAATAAAAAAGAGGCAGCAATTATAACGTAAAATTATTTAAATGTTTACGACAATAGTCGTCCTAATTCAATTTAAATTTAGCAGCGATATTTTCGAGCAGTAGTTTTATACATCTTCAACCTGATGAATATAACGGGTGGGGCATCTATCGGTTTAAATTTGAACCACCGGTTATTTCGAATCTGGCAATACTTATGTCATTCTATTCTGTCACAAAATTCAGTATATTATCTCCACTGAACGAAATGAATCGATTTACGCTTGAGCAACGTTGGGATTTATTGGAAATTTATTTCCAAAACGAAGACAATTGGTCGGAAATTGCACGAAAATGTACAAAATTTGGTCGCAGAGAAGGACCGACAGTGTCCGGTATACGCAAGTTTATTACTAAAGTTCGTGAAACTGGTTTCATTGTTGATGCGTCAAGACGTGAGCGTGCTCGTACAGTGCGTACACCCGAAAATATCGAAGCTGTGGCTGAGAGTGTGCGTGAGAATCCATCATCAACTCGTCATCCAACATTTCACGCAGCAGTTTACGTCGAATTTTGCGAAAAGATCTCGTTATGACGCCTTACAAAATTCAATTGGTTCAAGAGTTGAAGCCGCATGACCATCCGCTTCGTTTTCGCTTCGCTAGATGGGCCAACGAGAAACTGCACGATGATGTCGATTTTGCCAAAAAAAATCATCCTTTTGGATGAAGCTCATTTTCATCTTGGGGCTCAGAAAAACCACACGTGGTCTTACAGAAGCCAATGCACCCATTACGAGTGACTATTTGGTGCGGCTTGTGCAGCGGAGGCATCATTGGCCCATATTTCTTTGAAAATATGGAGGGCGCAACCATTACGATCAATGACGACACCTATCGCACCACGACAACCGATTTTTTTGCGCCCGCTCTTCATGGTATTGATGTGAACGATGTTTGGTTTCAACAGGATGGTGCAACTTGCCATACATCTCATGCCACAATTGATTTATTGCGTCAAACGTTTGATGGCCGTTTAATTAGCCGAAATGGTGATGTCATTGGCCGCCAATGCCGATAAACCAGAGACAATTGAGCATTTGAAGGCCAACATTCGTGATGCCATTGCCGAGATACGACCCTATACACTATGAATGAAATAATATTCCATCTCTAACCGGAACAATTGTACTTCACAACAAAAAAATAAATTTGCCAAATTTCAAACCGTTTTTGTTTTATTGCATTTTTAAATTTAAACTTTTAAATGGCCCACCCTTTATTTTGGTCAATTAAGGGCAGTATATTAATGAATCGTATTTATTGGAAAATTTTTGAAGGCCCAACTTAGTACAGAGGATCTAAAATTAGCTATTACTGGCAAAAAAATTATGATTGTACGTAACGAAGATCGTCATGTTATTGTTCACGCAATCCAAGTAATTGTGAGTACTGATATGAAAGTATTCAGTATTCAGTAGATGTTGAAAAGAAGAGAAAGAACATTACTTGAGAGAAAATTGTTTTACTATCTGAAAAAGCAAGCTCAACACGAAATATTACTGAATTAGTAAAATATCCTAAAAAACACAAAACGGAAATTATAGAAAATAAACACGCAGTGTTTATTTTTCGTGCAGTCTAAAAATTGCATCGGGGAGAGATGAAGCACATAACGCTGGTTTACAAATTTTGACTGGTTTTATTATTCATCAGAAATAAAATAAACTTTGCTAATGTTAATTTTGTATGCTAATTTCCAATCTGTTCTCCTTTTTTATCTAATCCGTAACAGATTTCATCATATAGGAAATGGGCCCTTTAACTCTATAGTGTAATTTTGTATGATCTTTTATAATGCTACAAATGCTTTGGGATCGAGAAATATTGTCGATATGCTAGAAAGAACGAAGATCAGATTTATATTCGGCATCTCAAAAATAGCCCAACCGACACAAAATTTTCTGTAACAATTTTTTCCTTGTATACCAGTGTACATACATTCACGAAAGTGACAGGACTACTACATTTAGAAGGCAGATATCCCTCAAGAGTTTGCCAGAAGCAAACGGATAAACAAGACAAACCGAAAAACAGGAATAATAGCTGCAGAACAAAACTCGAAATTGAAATAATCGTTTGAAAGAGATTTTCGGGAGAAGAAAAATTTGAACTTTTTAACTAATCCTCATGCAAGAGAGTATGGAGCTAATGCTAAAAAACTTATGAAAGTAGGGACTTGCACTCGTTGCAAGCGGGCAATCTTCAGTTAATAGACGAACTATAATGGGTGGTGTTGAGAAATATGTTTTGAAAGGTGAATCTTTTTCCCAACAAAACAACTAACCGAAGCATTGCACATGGATCGTTAAAGAATGAGTACTGTACAATGTCTCACAAATGCTGGCAACATTTCTGACAAAAATGGCTTCAAAAGACGAGTTCAAGAGGAATGGATAAAATTGTCCCCAAAATAACGCAACATTTGTTACAGGCAATGTTTGAACGGTTAAATACAATTATTTGTGCAGGAGTTTATCCTACAAAATCTTCAATTTAAAAAGAAATGACATTTGTTTTTATGCGAATTTATATTCATTTTTTAAAATCCAGTTTTACAGTGTTGTACAAAAAATGCTAGGTTGGTGAATATTTTCTGTCCGATTGTATTAATATATTTATAAACATGCAGCAAAAGTTTAGGGGGGAGGGGTATAGTATTCTTTGAGCTATTCGAAGATACAGGGCGATAGAGGTTTAGATATCTTCAAAACTATAAATACTCCCTAAGTAAAACTATGATATTCTGTATTGTGTCTACCGACTTATAACCCTTAGATATTATAAAAATCAGTTTATAATTTATGTATGGAGATTTTAATTATTATATTATTTCACTTGCTTCTCAAACTTAAAAAGTTGTATAATATTCAACAATATTATTAGTATTATAATTATTATTATTAGAATCGTATTACAAAATTACAATAAATAGTGATATCAAAAGAACGAGGAAACACAATAAAATGTAAGACAACTTATAAAATACATATTATATTCATTTTAAAAAATATACAAATGGAGACTAAAATGTTATGAATCAAGTAAATAATGGCTTATTCTATTAAGCACGATTGACGATTTTTTCGAATTAATTTTACATTAATTTTAATTCTGTAAAGATAACTACGTTTATTAGAGAAAAAAATACTACAATATTAAAAAATATTATTTGCAGTTTAATAATAATAATATTAATAATTCGTGTTTTTGTTTCAGGCAAAAGCAATAGGCAGAGTTCTCTTCGATCAGGTCTGCAAGCAGCTACACCTCCTAGAGGCCGATTATTTCGGTTTGGAATACCACGACCTCGCCGGAACAAAAGTAAGTATTTGCCGCAGGGGAGTGTAATTCTATTGACATGTTCCGCAACTACAACAACATCGTTGAGAGTTGATGATGGTTGGAAAGTTGTTTGTTCCGTCTCCTTGCTCTGACAACTTCTCTGTTTTCCTTCGGGAAATATCTCCTTGTCCTCATTCCATTTTGTTGTCAAACCGAGTGCGTCGATCGTCATTCCCGAATGAAAGGGCACGTTTTGCTTTCCCAAAATCTTCCAAGAATTTCACCGGTAATTTACGTCTTAAACTCACCTCAACTACGTATAGTTTATTATTTAACAGTTTGATATATTTAATCTTAGTTTAAGTTCAAGGTAGAGAAGGTAAAATGAAAGATGAAATATTTATTATCTTAAGATATAAGTCTAATTAAAACGTAATGAAAATATTTTCTGGATTTCTGTGCGAAATAAATATTATATAATTATTCTCTGAAATAAGAAGAGTTGCTAAAAGATTCTTTAAAATAAATTAGGAAAGGAAATACGTAAACTGAAAAATTTTAACTTGCCTAATTAAGTTTCATATTAAGAGCAGTTGAATTTAACTTTTTGTAACCTTTCATTGGATTAGGTATGTAATGCTTTAAAGCATATGTGGGCAACAACCGGCCCGCTGTAAGTTTTGATCCGGTCCGCGAGACAAATTTAAAACTTCAAAAACAAGGACAGTTAGTAAATGATTTGTACAGACATTTGAAAGCGTTTCAGAACTAAATCCGCTTGTGGGAGGCACAGATGCTGTCTGGTAACAGTTACCATTTCACCACGCTCTCTGCGTATGAAACTATACTCAATATGCTGAAGAACTCAAGTTACTGTCGGAGTAATTTTCGAACAGATTTAGCGATTTCAAAAAACATGGAAGACTGTTTCCATTTATTTGCTACTCCAACAAAAAGTAATGTACAAAATGCTCTAATACACTTGCAAATGGAGTTGATTGAGATTCAAGAAAACTCATTCCTAAAATCTAAATTTGAAGACATGAAGTTGTGCGATTTCTACAAAAAATACCTTTAAGAAGACTATTTTCCGCAGCTTAGAAAATTTGCTAGAAGATTAATTTGTGCGTTTGGCAGTACTTATAAGTGCGAACAGTTCTTTTCAATGATGAAAGTTAATAAATCAAAATATCGTACAACGCTGACTGAGGATAATTTGGAAAATCCTTTACGTCTTAGTATCAGTGGAATTAATCCAAACATCGATAGATTAGTTTACCAAATTCAAGGTCAAGTGTCTTATTGATTTCGGTGTCTCTATTTAACTTTCGTAGTTTGTAACAATTCCAAAATGATCGATTTAATTATAATGTTGTACCTATTTTTTTCATTTCATTTTGTTATTTTAATAAATTGTATTATAATAACATTGTCGTATTATTTCATATCTGATATCTATCGCTAAAAATTATGAACACTACTTTAAAATGCACTACTTTTAAACACGGCCCGCGAACGTATTTGCACATTAAAGTTCGGCCCACAACATGTCAAAGGTTGCCCATACCTGCTTTAAAGTAACGTTTCTCAACCTTTTTACACAGCGATCCAATAAATTATTTTGTACTAGTCCCGCGATCTAGATACATATGTATGTACATATTTCGTGATCTAACAAAATGGAACTTTCTTAAATATTTCTCCCTTTGAAGACAGATACCGACCGCTAATGTTAATATATAGTTTTTCTATCATTTCGACACCCATAAAAATAATTTGTGAATTTTATTGTTATGAAAATAACTAGTTTTTCAGACAACTTCATATACTACTGTCATATACTTCAACAGCCCACATTTCAAGATTTATTTATAAACAAAACTTTAGATTCTATGTATTTGTTTATTTTTTCGTCATTTTTGCAAATGGAAAACATATTTTTCTTTTATAATACCGAAAAAGTAAGAACGAATGACGCGCTTTGAAAGCTCAAAATTAAAAAAAAAGAATTCATCAGTCAGATAAAAAACCAACCATAGATAAGTTTGATTTCCCCAAAGTTGTCTTCTCAGGATGCAGCTTGTCAGCCAGCTCAGCTATGCCCGCCACTTTGTTAATAAATTAAGCCACAACCTGTATATTTGTATATCAGGGAGAGAAACAAGGAATCTCGCACCCCGTTTTAGGAATCCAACATTCCACAAAATATAGACAATACAACGGCCAGAAGATAAAGAGAAAATAAAACACACAAGTAGAATGATGTAATTATACTTTTAATTATTACAAAAAAGGTTAAACTACAGGTAACAGTTATTAAAGTGGACATTTAAACTAAAATGTTGTAAATTAATTAATAAGTAAGACACAATAGTCAAGAATTGATAAGCTGGTGCTGTAAGAGCAACAAAAAAAATAAATTAGGAAGTTTTCCTTTTACTGGAACTGGAATTATAAAATTTATCTATTCTACGTAATAAGTAATTTTAACACATTTAAATAAAATAAATAGAGAGTAAAAGATGCAATCTAGAGAATTTCCAACTACTTAAAAATTTAGTATCTATAAGATCAAGTCAAATTTATTAATTTCGCTTTAAATGTATATAATATTTAAATTAATTTTAATAGAAAAGTACTGCGTGGAGATAGAAAGCTCCACTTAAAAAAAATTCAAAGCGACTGTCAACATGGAGTGATGGTTTGGGGCTGCTTGGCAACCAGTGGAATGAGTAATTTAGTTTTCATATGTGGTATAATGGATACAATTAAATATTTGAATATTTTAAAAGAAAATCTGCTTGAACGTGCTACAAAATTAGGTTTTCGAGACATTTTCTACTTCCAACAGGACAATGATCTGAAACATTCGACATACATTGTTAACCAACGGAATACTCTTCAACACACATACAACAGCCTGCTCCCTAGAGTCCGTATGCCAACCCTATTTGGATATTTAAATTAAGGAAGTCTCAAGAATAAAATACAGAAAATATGGATAAATCTCAACTCTAATGTTGCTAAACCATCAGTGCAAGACATACCATGACGTCTCAACGCCATTATAGAGGCTAATAGAGGGCCAACTAAATATTAGTTACATTTAATTATTTAGTAGTTAAAATAGAATAGTTATGATTACTTTTGCGAGACAGATTTCGTTCGTGTTTAAAAATATTTTATTTTTGTAAATAATTTTTTTCTTCTTAGTTTTTATTGTAAATAATACTAAACGTATTTATGCAAAAGTAAAAGGAGTAAGCACCATACGTGATGTATGAATACTTATGTGAGTCACTGTATATATAGGTTCCTAATACACAATTTAACACAATGTTTTTGATGGAGAGTTATGGCATTGTACTATGGAGAGCTCGTAATTTACATTACCAGAATGATAAAAATGGTCTTTCAATAAATGGCCTGTTGTACATATATTTGGATGAGAGTTATGCAGATAAGAATTGTACTTTTGCGAAATGTTGGCAAAAATAATAATAGGTCATTGTAATAGTATTATGGGATTCATCGAAAATGGCGTCTTTATTATATTATGTCCTCGTTATTTTATCTAAAGTACAAAGGGTACAAGGAAAGTTTCGCAATACAGCTTTATATAATTTTTTCAAAGTAATTTCCTCTACACCCAATACACCTCTCCACCCTCCGAAACCAATCTTTAGGAACCAGTCTTGAGTAAAGCAGACTCGTTGTCCCAAGCCCACAGAAGGTCCTCATCACTGGAAAACCCCGTCCCTCTTAGCTTCATTTTCACATGCGGGAACAGTGCAAAGTCGCAGGGAGCAAGATCTGGACTGTAGGGAGACTGCTCGACAAGTTTCAATCCTGTCGTGGTCAAATATTCGGTGCAGGCTTTGGCGCGGTGCGCTGGGGCATTATCGTGATGGAGGAATCAGGTATCCATTCTTGACTTTGGCCACAAGTTCTCATCATCAAAGACCCAAACTTTGTTTTGAGCTTTGGTCGGCACATCGTAATAGTACAACCAAGCCTCGTCACCTGTTACGATGTTGTTCACATACCGACATTGTCCCATATTAAACTTTTTTAGCATCTCCCGGCACCAATTCACACGTCGTATCATCTGCTCTCCAGTCTTCAGTCTTTGTACTATCATGGCGAGATAAATTATTATAATTTCTTTCAGTCGTTTAAAATACAGTTAGTACAAATGTACCAAATAATACCATTGTTGTTGAGGATGATACAACATACCGTTCAGTACAAATAAACAAAGCACCTAATGCTGCATCAAAGAAAAATTGATTCGAGAGGCAGTTAACAAAATAACATCAGACTTAAGGAGTGCAGGATGTGCACTCGTAAAAAAAAATTCTGGTTGAGTAAGAAAATATCCGTTGGACAATTAACTGGAAAGTGATTATAAACCTGGTGAATCAGGCAGCGATGTTAATAACAGTGATTGGATTACGAAGTTGATATATACTATATATTTTAAGTTAAGAAATATTCTATTAAATTTGTAAAAATACGGAAATCAAAGCTTTTACAAAAACGGCATTTTCCAAATTTTCTGCTTATAAAACTAATTTTTTTTAAATATCGTATTCATTTACAAATTACGTCAAAAATAATCAATATAATTCATAATATATGGTACAGTAAATAAGTATCAACATAACTTCATCGGTTTCATGCCTTCAATTTGACATATTACATTTTTTTACCCAAAATGTACTATTCACCATGGTGCTGCTTGATTGAACACATAGTTTGTTTTAATATAAATTTGTCAAGTCGAATGTTCATGAGCATATGAAACAATTTTGTCACATGTAAACTGACTGAATATTTGAGGAGTAATATTACCAACAACTATTGATGAAACTTGCTCACGAGACGTTGCATCCTTTTATGAAACTTACTATCAAAAGTGGTCGTGTTTTTTTTATGTGTTCATTTAAGATCATAACAAGTTACGCTGCTTCAAACACGAACTCTTTATCTCTTCTCGTTCCAAGTATAACTTCTTTAAATTAGATCGATCACTTATTATATAGTTCGGATTTGGCCCCAATCAGCGTTCTTTCATTTCATTGTTAGGTAGAAAAATTTTTGAGTTCTCCTCGTATATTAGCAAACTGCTGTATTGAATTAGGTTTATTCAATGTTTCATTCACGTGCTATGTTTCACTGAGCTATCAAAACAAAATTAATTAGAGGAAACTTTCTGTAAAGTACAAAAAAATTAACACCAGTCATGAAAAATCGCTAGATAAGTCTAAAAATAGAAAATAATGTATAAGGTAGTATATTGAATAATATAAAATTTAATACACTCAGTAGTTATATGAAATGAATATTCTATCTTTAAAACTGCATTATGCATTACATAAAATTCACATCGAATAATACTTGTAAACTGTAGTATAACATTAATTTAAAAGATATAAAATTGTTTGCGATATACATACTTCTATCTAAATGTTTTGAGTTTTTTACATAGAAGCTTTTATAATTTCTACGCTAAATTTATTTAACTTAAAGTTCTCCTGTTGAAAAAAGTTTAGTAAATTGCTACAATGTGTTGAATCTTTATGTCTATTAATTTATGAAACAAGAAAGTTAATTATGTGCAAGTTATCGAAAAATATTTTAAAAAAAGACGAAGAGGCAAAGAAACAGAGAAAGATAAGTCATTTCATTTATTTATGTTAGACTAATTGAAATTCGCAACATTGCGTGCTTGGAATGAGCAAAAGTACTCTGCCAATGAAAAGCATCATACGCCACTACTGCGACAACGAAGTCTGCACAATAATTTATGAAGGTTCGTCGTGGATCAGCTTCAAGTAAATGTTACATCTTACATACATGTATACCTCCAAGCGCATTTTATAGGCAGACCATGGCTCGACACCGGTTCTTTATTAACTTGCTCTCGGTGGTAGGTAGATATTCCCTTTAATAAATGCTGCGCTGTACGTATGTACATGGGGAACTAAGATTCATTCTTATTGTATTAGTTATTGTTGTTTTGAGCACAGAAAAAAACTGTTCACAATTATCATTATGCGAGACATAGATATAGTATTTCAACGTCTTTTGGGATGGCTTTGATATTTTAATCAAGTAATTGTTGCTTTTTGTTCTATGTATTTTTTATACTCTTTGATTTAAAAAAAAATGTTTTTTAGGCGTTTTGAATTGCTATTAAAAAAGAAACTTTTCGATACCATTATACAGCTCTTGGAAGCCTTTTATTTGATGGTGCATAAAATATTCTAATATGTACAATATTTTCAATCAAGCTTTACCATTGTATGTCCTTTATATAGGGGACCATTATCAGTTTTACTATATCTCACATACATATATGTACATACAAGGATAATTTTACTTGAAGTAAGACTACAATTGAAACAAATGTTAGGATATTAAATTTCTTTTATTTTTCAACATATTCCCTTCAACTTTAACCCATATTAACTAACGATAACGAAATGTCATTATTCCTTTTTTGGAATCGTCCTAAGATCCCCGTTGGTGCAATAGTCTGTTCATCAGACCGAAACTTGTTTTCAGCAAGGAAAAGTTCTGAATTTTGAAATTAACTGGTAGTCATTTGGTATTAAAACTGAAAAATGGAGTGGGTGAGGTATATCCTGAAATCTGAATTGATCAGAATTTTTTACGGGTCACTCTAGATCGTTTTTCGGAGAATACTTTTTCAATTTGTTTAATAGAACGGTATAATATAATCCGTTAATGGTGCGGCCTTTTGCATTATACGGAATTCTAAAATATCGTAATTGTTGATTAATTCGCTGATAGAAATCCCTTATTTTTCTTTAGGAGAAGTTTTTAATGATGTGTTCACTGTTGAAATAGCCGTTTGATTTCAGAAATATTCTGGTCTTTTAATAACCTAACAAATATTTGTAACAAGTAATCTTGATTCTTGTTAAATAGCTTCAAATTATCTCTCGAGTTCGTCTTCCTTCAGATTGTTGATCACAATTTAAGATTCGTGGCAAGTATCTTTCTGACTGCTTGAATATACCTAGTTCTACGTGTAAATGTGGTGAATGCGCTTCGTCGATATGATAACTTTACTATCACCTTGATTGCTGTCATTATTAATTTTATTGGTAATATCCGGTGTATTTTTGGATGGTTTTAATTGCAGATCATCTTAGATGCTCATACACAAATTATGGCTTTCGAAGGAGCAGTGTCACATATAGTTTATTGTATATCGGCCTAACTTTTAGATGTGTTTAGGCTTTTAAAAAATAAGTATTAAATTGTATTAGTTTATCCATTTTAGAATTTCCCATTTCCGTTCTTTATTTAGATACTTATACTTTAAATAAAATGTAAGAAATTAACCAAATTGCGTCATATGTTGAACTAACAACGGTACGAAATTAAGTGCCTTCGATGTACATTATATGTACTTGTCCTCAATATATAACAAAGAAATTTAAAAGCAAAAAAATATTTTTATACCTTTTTAAAATATATAAATACATAAATTAATAAATAAATTGTAAATGTAAAATAATTTAGCAAAAATCTATCTCTTTATTATGTTAAAAAGTAATTAATCTTTGAACACGTTTGTTTGAAGGCTACTACGCTAAAACATGCTAAACTGAATTAATTTGCGCATACTTTAAACATTATCTGCATAGCCTTATCAATAAATTGCGGGTGTATGATATCAATGTTTCTTGAATTGCAGCATCTACTAAAAACAGAATCGTAATTTCCTGAATTATAATTTATCTGAATTTAGTTTAATAAACATATACATACATATGTACGTGCATCAAAGGATTTTATTAAACAGTTTGACGTCATCTTTGTAATTTATGTATTCTTGCATATCTATACCGTGAATATATTTTATAATGCAACATGCACATACATACACTAGTTGCTAGAGTAACGTAATAATGAAATGACAGCAATGTATTTTAGCGTGTATTTTATTTTGCAACATAGGATGTCAAAATAAGTTACTCTATTTTTGAGGTATGTATAGTGTAGAAGAAAAACTGTTATTAGTGAACTGGTATAACTCGAATATGAGTTTGAGGAGAGTAGCAGATTTGTTTCAGATTACATATCCTGACCATCCAAGACCGAGTCTAACTACAATAAGTAGGTTAGTACAGAAGTATAAAAATAATGGATGCATCGTTCCTAATCATAAAAAAAAGAATAGGCCAAGATATGTTATTACTGACGCCAAAAGAGATGAAATTCTACAAACAATCGAAAATAATAATATGCTCTCCACAAGAGCTTTAGCACAAACTACAAATGTAAGCAAATCTTCCGTGCATAAACTACTAAAACGAGAACATTTTAAGTCGTATCATTTTCAAAACCATCAGGAACTAATTGCGAATGATGCAGAAAGAAGAAGTAACTTTTGTGAAATCACGTTGGATAAGCTTCATAATGATGATACTTTGCTACGCAGAATTTGCTTTACAGACGAAGCAACATTTTATGTAAATGGTGAAGTAAATTCACAGAACTGCCGCTACTGGAGTAGACAAAATTTGCATAGATATATCACAAGGACTCAGCGGCCACAGAAAGTCAATGTTTGAACTGGGTTGATTGGACACCATATTGTAGGACCGTTTTTTATTGAGGGTACTCTTACAGGAGAAAAATATTTAGAATTGCTTGAGTACAGAGTTATGCCAGCCCTCCACGCTTTAAATATTGATGGTGAGATTTGGTACCAGCATGATGGCGCGCCGGTACATAATTCTCATATGGTTAGAACATTTTTCAACCAAAGATTTCCAAACCGTTGGATAGGCCGTGGAGGAGAAGTAGAATGGTCCGCAAGGTCACCAGACCCGTCTCCAAACGATTTCTTTCTTTGGTCATGTAACAGAAATAAAGTTTTTCATGGAGAACCTCTAAACAATATTGACCATATAAAAAATAGAATACGAGTTGCTGCAAGAGAAGTAACTCCAGAGCAGATACAAAATACAATGAATTCTACAATCGCTTAGGATACTGATATTTTATCAAATATTTCTTTCTATCTTATATTTTTCGTGTTTGTATAATATATAGTCATGTGCGCGAAAATGGCAGTCCTAAATTAATACTTATAAAGAACATTTACAACGGACAATTCTGATGCAGCTATATTGAAATTATTTAAAATTCCTGAATATACATATGTATATTCCTACATACTACATATTATATATATATAATATGGAAATTACTGAATTTTCTAGTCGTGCGCTGTTATTTACCTAGGCATTAAAATAGCAGTACCATAGCAGGCGGCACTAAACGCAGACGTATAAATTTCTGTCTGTTGCAGAATAATTCAACAATTTTTTTAATCATCCATTTCTGTTGTAATACGGACCGACCAAAACATTGTTCGTCAGAAAGAAGAGCAATTATACTCGATCTACTTCATAGAGGCAAAAGCTACAAGTTTATTCAAAATACACTCTGATGTTCAACGAAAATGACTATAAACGCTAAAAATTGGAGAAAAGTGAAACAAAATCGTGGTGGAAAAAGAAAAACTATCCCTAGAGAAGACAGAAATATTATAACTTGTGCAAGAAAACATCGTTCATAAGTTCAACTGCAATTAAAACTGAGCTGTGCCTTCGTATAAGCACCTCTACTATTAGACGAAGATTGGTTCAAGAAAACTGGCATGCGAGAAGGCCTAGGAAGGTACCATTTTTAAATAAAAGGCAAATATACAAAGTAGATTGTCGTTTGCTCAGGAACACGTACAATGGGACGAAAAAAGTGGCGCAATGTACTGTGGTTCGATGAATCGGAAATTGTTTTATTTAATTTCGGTGCATACCAACAACATGTACGAAGACCACCATTTCAACCTCAGTACACCAAAAAGACAATAAAATTCGGAGGCTCGAGCATCATGTTGTGGGACAGATTTTTTGTGGTATAGCGTAGGCCCTTTACACAAGATAGAAGGCATAATGAATGCTGCTGTCAATGTGAACATATTGCAAACTGTGCCTCTACCATATGCAGAGGAAGAAATGCCACTAAGGTGGTTGTATATGTAGCATAACGATTCGAAGCATGTTTCTCGTAAAGAGAAAACATAGTTTCGAGATAATAACTTTCGCGTTTTGGGTTGACCGGGACAATTGCCAGACTTAAACACCATTGAAAATTTATGGATGGAGTTGAAAAAGCCTATATCTGCTGCTGAGCTGCAAAATATTGACGATATGTCGAGAATATATCAAACCGAATAGCAATCAACTTCAGCAGAGACATTTAATTAACTGGTGAACTCGTTGCTCCACAGGTGTCAAGAGGTAATAAACAGTAAAGGTCAAGCAACAAAATATTAAGTGTTTCAATCCAATTAACTAGGTAAAATGACATTTGGTTAGTATTTTGGCATGGCTGCTATTTTAATGCGTAATTATTTTGTTTGTCCTAGAATATAAACAATTTTATTTTCACTTCAGTATTAAGAAACTTATTTGTTTATTGTTATAGTTATGTAACATGTTAGAATAAAGAGTTCAATAAACTTGAATTTTTTTTATTTAACGTATAAATTGATATTTCAGCAAACTTAGGACCACTATTATTTTTTTGCATATGACTGTATATACCTTTTTACATGCTCAACAAAAAAAAAAACAGTTTCATATATTTTGGCAGGAATATATAATAGGTAGCAAACTGCCAAGTATGAGAAGTGCTTGAAAATAGTAAATGTTTAGATATTGCAAATGAACAAAATATGAATTTTGTCGATGAAACCACAAACGTCAAAAAGAACAAGGTGTTATGAAAGCAGATAAGCTAACAGCTCCATGTCTGCATTCAATAGACTGCAAAATGCCGATGCTTAATATACAACGCAGCTTGTACATAGAACGCTTAGTCATATTGTTGTCAGTAATCATTGCTTGTCACTGATGCAGCTGCATATTTACGGAAAGCAGCAATTTTATTAAAAGGTGCTTCTTCCAAATTATTATATCTAGCATGTATAATTCACGCTTTACAATTGGTAGCAGAATATATTAGAGTTACCCACATATGCATAGGTAAGTTAATATCAAGCGACACCCAGAAGTCACGAAAACGCATAACAGAGTTATGCAGAGCTTGTTCAAGAGTTCTTCAGTTTTCTGAACAAATTCTAACCAAATGGGGTACGTGACTAAAAACTGCATTCTGCCATAATAAATATTTTCATCAACTCAGACCTGTTATTAGGAAGTTTAATACTGGTAAGTTTATTAGAATTAGAGAATCCCAGCAGCAGTTTGAAGGTCCTTGAGTTCTTGGTGATTTAAGTATTTTGCATAAGGATTTTTTGCCCTTAGTGAGCACAATAGATAAGTTCTGAAATATGTGTTTGTCATTATCTGTGTCATTCGACATCTTGTACAACATAAATCAGCACCTACAATTACTAGCAGATGAACCTGGTATACTTGCTAATAAGAAATTAAGCAAAAGTCCAGATTATTGTGAATTGCATGCTATTTCTCGGTGTATTTGTGACGGACATCCTTCTAGTGAGCAGGAGTTATTTAAACATGCGAATATTACTGCTTCATTTTCGACATATTCATATATGTATGTTATTATCACGATATATGTACATGAGTTGTCTTTTAAGTTTTGCATATAAAGTTGGAATAAAATAGTAGATAGCTTTTAAAAACTTCATTGTTTTTAGAAGTATTCTCCACGAAGATTAATGCACTTTTGAATGCGCTCGAACCAACTCTGGAAGCAGTTGTTCCAGTCGTTTATTGGTACAGTCAACCTCACGTTTTTGAAGGCATCGACTCTCCTTCTGACGACTGGAACCTTTGACCACGCAGTCCGTTATTAATTTTCAAAGATTGTTGAGATAATTGTTTTCGAAAATTATTAAAAATTATTCCGCGAAAATGTTCTCGGCTTAATTCCATTTTTCAACTAACTTGTCAACTTTAACAGTTCGTCGTATTTTCAACACTTTACGTATCTCACAGAAACTTTGGATTTAGGTTAACTAAATATGGCTCACTATGGTAAAAAAGACATCCCACATGTTTTAGTGAAACTACATTGGAAACATTATGTTAAAATTAATAGGTTACTGTATGTTTATATAAATGTGTATAACATATGCATTTAGTTTTGCGTCACAAAGTTTGGAAGTAGTAAAAAATTTTAGAAAAGAATAAATATTGCGACTTTTAACTAAAGTTCTATTTACAGACACAAAATATATTGGAAAATAATTATATATACAAAGAATACATCTCAAGTAATTACATTTTGTATATTATTTAATTTGCAATTATTTTCATCTACATATATGTCCTCCTTTGACCAGTATGACGATTTCGCATGCTTTGGGCATTCTGCTTAGAAGTTTTTTAAGGTAATTGGGGACAATTTGTTGCCAAGCTTTCTGTAAGTAGTTCCAAAATTGCTGAACATTTTATGGTTGTGGCGTTTTCACTTTTCTGTCCCGCTCATCCCATAACAGCTCAATAGGAAATAAGTCTGGGTTTTGAATCGTTTTCTTGTTGAGCGATAATGCGACTTCCGAATGGCAATGCTCTGTTTTGTAGAATGTCCATATGTATATATGAACTTATCTTAGAGTACATTCTAAAATAATGGTAGGATAGATTTTTAATATTTAGAGTTTCATGTGATAATAATAATTATTATTAAAATTTCTATTACTGCAGCAATTCTCAACAACTCCCTGAAAGTCTTAAAGAACTTAACCTCAATCCAAATATATATGATATCAATAACGCAGAACCCTACAGTGAAATACACAAATATAAATAATATTGATGATAATATTTTTTCTTATGGAAATACAAAGCTTGTGTTAGTTATTATTATTATTGTTTTATAATGTATAATAATATTGCAATATCAGCTGCGTATTGTCTGAGCTTAAACATACCATACATACGTAAGTTGCGTGAAAAATTTCCCGGTGTTATATATATATATAAGGTCTAGTAAAAAGAAATCCATTATTTTTCCAATAGATGTAGTAATCTGTATCTCGCGTTGTATAAGTGCGATCGCGTTCCACTAGATGGCGTTCGAAAGATAAGATTTCGTACTAAACGAACTTCTCAGACAGTTTTGTGATTACTTGACTTAATATTGTTTGAGCGCGCGTCAAAAATGGACACCAGCAAAGTTAAAATACGCCATATTTTACAGTTTTTCTTCGATAAAGGCGAAAACGCAAGCCAGGCGGCTAAAAATGTGAATAGTGTTTATGGTCCTGATACTGTAACAGCCAATCATGCGCAATTTTCGTTTCGTCGATTCCGTTCCGGTAATCTTGATGTCAAAGATGCACCACGCTCTGGAAGGCCAATTGTCGAAAATATCGATAAAATAATGGAAATCGTCGAGTCCGACCGTCATGTAAGCACTGTTTCGATTGCCCAGGAGCTAAACATTGCACAAAAAACCGTTTGGAACCATTTAAATAAGGTTGGATACAAAAAGAAGCTTGATGTATGGGTGCCACACGAGTTAACGCAAAAGAACCTCATGGACCGAATTTACATCTGCGAATCGCTGCTGAATCGCAACAAAATCGATCCGTTTCTGAAGCGGATGGTTACTGGTGATGAAAAGTGGATCACTTACGACATCGTCAAGCGAAAACGGTCGTGGTCGAATCGTAGTAAGCCGGGACAAACGGTGGCCAAGCCAGGCTAGACGGTCAGGAAGGTTTTGCTGTGTGTTTGGTGGGATTGGCAAGGAATTATCTACTATGAGCTGCTTCCCTACGGCCAAACTCTTAATTCGGACCTGTACTGTCAACAATTGGACCGTCTGAAGGAAGCAATCGCCCAGAAGCGGCCAGCTTTGGCCAATAGGAGAGGAATTGTGTTCCATCAAGACAACGCCAGGCCACACACATCGATAGTGACTCGCCAGAAGCTCGGGGAATTTGGTTGGGAGGTTCTTATGCATTCACCTTATAGTCCGGACCTAGCACCAAGTGATTACTACCTGTTCCTGTCTATGGCGAATGATTTTGCTGGTGAAAAATTCGCCTCAAGAGAAGCTTGTGAAAATCGACTGTCCCAGTTTTTTGCCAGTAGGGACGAGGGTTTCTATGAGAGAGGCATTATGAAATTACCTTCAAAATGGCAACAAGTTATCGAACAAAACGGTGCATATTTGACCTAAGTCGGATCATTCTAACTATGCTAAATAAAACCTTCAATTTAATGCAAAAATAATGGATTTCTTTTTACTAGACCTTATATAAGTTATTCTAGCTTGAACAGGAAACTTGATTTATTTTTATATTTGGTCAATTTTGAAGACATAATATTAAAATGTATATTATACAATCGCAGGACATTCAGATATTTAATTAATATGAAGTTTTAAAACTTTTTAGAAACCAATACTAAGTAACGCAAGTGAAAGTTAGGGATATGGATTTTCGTAAAATTTGATATTTTGTAAGTCAATATAATATTATGATTTGTATCTGATTTCATTCGTGCATTTATTTAAAAAAGATAGTGTTATGAAAAAATGGAATTTTTTTATAAATAATTTTGAACGATGATTTTCTACGATTTTATATGTGAGTTAACTCGACAGCAACGACTGTTTGTATCCACACGTCGGTGACTGTTTTTAGTGACAGAAGTGTTTAACTTCAATGCGGGAATGGACAATTTTACCATAATTTTAAATAAAACAGAAATTATAAACAAATAGGTTTTTTATTAATTGAAATATTGTTCTAATTGAGTTTTTCTTTGTTACAGTACTGGCTGGATCTACAAAAACCTATTTCTCGACAGCTTGGTTTATCTCTAGTCGAACCCCTACTTTATTTTTGTGTTAAATTCTATACGCCAGATCCTGGACAGCTCGAAGAGGAATACACACGGTATCTGTTTTGTTTGCAAGTAAAACGAGACTTGGCTCAAGGCCTGATGCAATGTAATGATAATACGGCAGCTCTGATGGCTAGCTATATAGTTCAAGCGGAGTGTGGTGACTACGTTTCGGAAGATTATCCCGATCACACGTACCTTTCCAGTTACAAATTCGTGCCGCACCAAGATCAAGAAATGGAGAGGCGAATTATGGAAAATCATAAAAAGCATGCGTTAGTTAACTAATTTCATCTTAGAGATTTAATATTATAGACTACTAAATTATAACTAACTACTAAAGTAGAAAAAAAGTTAATTAAATAGTGTTTCATAAACTTTACAACATTGCCCACCTCCTTCATTTTTTGAGAAAGAAAATAAACTGGAGATTTCATTTTTTTTAATAATGTAAAGAATAAAAATAATATAGTCGACAATGTTAGTAGTTGTAGTTTAGTAATCACCACAGTTGGATATATGTATTTAATTCTGAAAAATACAATTATTTGCTCAGTTTGTTCTTAGATTTGACAACAGGTGTGTTGGTTCATTTTTTTACAATTTAGTATCAATTTGTTGAAGAGCCATTTGTCAGTATTTCTTGATTAGCTGTCCATCTCTTTGTTGACGTTTGTCTACGGTTTTTGCTTACAGATTTCCATTATCCAAAGAAATTAATGTTTGATTTTCAATTTGAGCTGACTTTAAACAATCTTTCCGTTTCGCTTAAGGTTACATTAATTTATTTGATATGCATATTCACGTATTGAGTAACATAACGTCAGATGCTCTTTAAATGCATTAAAAGTGGCTTTCCATGCTGAAACTGTAATTATTAACATACACGTAGCTTCTAGTTAGTTTGGATATTACTGATATTGTTATTATAACTAGAATTGTATAGTCGTATCCGTCCTACAGTACAGTCACCTGTACCCATATCGTCTGCCAGTCAATCGCCGACAAATAAACGAATGCATGCGATCGAATTGAACATACATACCTGCGTGATAACTGGTAACATATGTGTAATAATAATATATTGGGTCTGGGAAAAAGTTCGTGGCGTTTTTCCCGATAGATGGCATTGGTTGCCGATAACTAAAGAACAACAAGTCACAGCGACACCACCGAGGGCTCGTTTTTTAGATGACCTTCCGAACGTTAGTTTGAGCGTAGAAACTTTGTAATCGGTGCAGTGGTTGGAAAGTTATTCGCACTTGAAAATGGAGAAGAATAATGAGAAATTTCGCTATATTCTGCAATATTATTATGATAAGGGGAAGAACGCTGCGCAGGCTTGTGATAAAATTTGTGCTGTGTACGGTGAAGGTACTTTATCGAAATCTGTTGCGCGGAAATGGTTCGCTCGCTTTCGTTCTGGAAATTTCAATGTGAAAGATGAGTCACGCTCCGGTCGTCCAATCACTGAAAAATCTGATGAAATTCTTGAAAAAGTCCAACAAGATAAGCATATCAGCAGTGTCGATATTGGCATGGAGCTAGGCATTGACCACAAAACTGTTTTGAACCATTTACACAAAGCTGGTTACAAAAAAAAGCTTGACGTATGGGTTCCTCATGAGTTGAGGGTGAAAAACATGATTGACCGAATTAACATCTGCGATGCGCTGCTGAAACGGAATGAAATCGAGCCGTTTCTGAAACGTTTAATAACCGGAGATGAAAAATGGATTACGTACGATAATCGGAAGCGTAAAAGATCGTGGATAAAGGATGGTGAGCCGTCACAAGCGTTCGCTAAGCCAACATTGACGCCAAAAAAAGTGATGCTGTGTGTATGGTGGGACTGGAGGGGAATCGTCCACTACGAGCTACTTCCAACTGGTCAGACGATTGATTCTCAACTCTACTGTGCACAACTAGAGAGATTACGCCAGGCGATTGAAAGAAAACGGCCCGAATTGATTAATAGGAAAGGTGTTGTCTTCCATCATGACAACGCCCGACCACACACTTCTTTGATGACCCGTCAAAAATTGAGAGAGTTTGGTTGGGAAGTTTTGATGCACCCACCTTACAGTCCGGATATAGCACCCTCTGACTATCATCTGTTTCGATCTCTGCAGAACTCTCTCAATGGAATTAAGTTGGTTTCAAAAGAAGCCTGTGAAAACTACTTGATTCAGTTTTTCGACCAGAAACCACAGAAGTTTTTCACCGATGGGATCATGGATCTACCAAAAAAATGGCGAAACATTGTCGATAATAATGGAGCATATTCGGTTTAAATGAATTCGTCCACGCGCCATGCGGGGACCAGTTGAATTTTACTGAAAAAACGCCACGAACTTTTTCCCAGACCCAATATATTTCGACCATGTGAAGATCTAAAAACTGCTATTACTGATCGACTTAAACAAATGATGAATTGCTATTTGATGATACGCCGCTGTTTTAATTTCTGTGTTCAACAGTGTTTGTAGTTTGCTTTGCTCCAGTACATCAAAGGTTTATCACATACTAAAACTTATTATTTTCGCCTATATATTTACCGATAAACACTTTGTTGGCCAATGGTCGCTTTTTAAAGGTCCGCTTCTGTCGAACAGACACAACTATTTAACTGTAATTACATTCAATGTCTATCGCATGTTACATCTTTACTAAATACAATGTCTTTTAATTGAACGCAACCACGCCCGTAGTATCATTGTAAACACTTACACTTTAGTTTATGTAGGCTTTTTTTCTTGATATTGCAGCTTCTCACTAAACACTTTAACGCTTTACATCACAAATAATTGTCACATTGAATATGTGTTTGCGCAATGATATTTTCATTTTCAACAGTAATACTAAACTCAATTTAGTATACTGTGTTAAGTTTCAGATCATAATTTGTTTAAAAGTATAGTAACTGGAGTATTATTCTGAGCTTTCAATGAGATTATTGTTGTTAAAAAATTAGAAGTCGACAATTTCTTAAACGATAATTTTGTTTAAAAATTCGAATAACGGAAAAGAAACGGATAATAATAGAACAGTTCATAATCCTTTTATGCAATCAATTTTCTTTTATCTAGCTCAAGATGGTTGGTCTGTTATACTCGATTACCATGCCAGTACTGAAAGTAGTACCCACAATGGCAAACAAAACTGGTGTATATTGAAAAATAACTATTGTAATAACTTAAGGTCTAAAGGTATGAGATTTTTCTGAAGAGAAGTAACAAAATTAATAAAATAGATTTGAGTTAATTTATTCATCCTTCTGCGTTAATAGACTTCTTACGCATTTTGTAACTTGTATATGCTAGTTCATGACTCATTTTAAATTAATTTTACATGGACATTTTCCCCATCTTGTGACACTCTTATCCGAAGTTCTTTTATATTTTTGTATGAATATTAGTATTGTCTCAGTTTTCTCATTGATACAATAATAATAATCTTTATTTCCATAAGTTATATATAAACTCATGAAAATTACAAGGTGCATGTTTCGATTACGGCAACTTTGCCGTATCTAATATTTCACTTGAGCTTTGAAATAGCAAATTCTTATAGTTTAAACAAAGTTTACAAATTTCGGATCGAGTTTAGGATTAGACTTTGTACCGGTCGTTATGTATTAGACTGGAAGGAAATGTTTGTCGTATTTTAAAGAAAACATTGAAATCAATTTATAAAAACATATATTTAATATTATTCAATGATACGATTTCCATTATTTCTAAGAACTTGTAGCCATATTTCAAGTAACTTCAATTCCAGTTTTGTAAAAGATCTCGTTCTTTGAGTGAAAATAATCATTAACTGCCTCAGAAACACTTTCGGAAAAATTCATTTTTTTTCCACATTAAATAATTATGCAGAGATCTGTATAGGTAGTAATATCAGGTGAATATGATGGGTTAGTAGGAGCTTTCCACCCAATGCAGTTTTTGTTGTGTCATTGAGGTATGTGGTCGAGCATTATCATGGTGGAACACGCTTCCTTTTCTGGATGCTAATGCTGTCCTATTTTTTTTGATAGCTGCATGCAATTTATCAAGCTAGATACAATACACATTCGCATTGAAATTTTACCTCATTTCAGCAACTTGTAATACACTGGACCTTTTCTGAATAATTTTTGGTTTTGCAAGAATTGCTGATGATGTAGGTTTACAGTAAGCTTTTCTCCTCTTAATATTCTCATACAGAATCCACTTTTCATCTCCAGTAATCAGGAAAACGACTCCAAATTGTGTCTAATATGATGTGATAACATATTCTTATATGATCAGACAAATTCTTTTCAGTGAATTCATCTGGGACCGAAATGCTTTGCTTTAAGACAGGAGATTTAATATGGTCTCCAATAGCTGTATAATGGATGCCGAACTCTTCCGCAATTTCTCTAGTTATTAAGTGTGGATTATTCATGAACCGTAAAACATTATGTGTTTTAATTTATAAGCAAAATTAGCTGCTTATTTAAAATGCAACAAAACTTTCCCTCCAACCTAATACTTGAAAGAAATATTTTCTAGAACAATCTTACGTAAACTTCGGGGTACGTTTGGAGTTATTATTTTAATAGTTTTTTTTTAGTAGAATGGATATATTCTTCATCTAAATTAGGTAAAATTGTCTGCGAAATTTGATTTGTTTCTATTTTCAATACTTTTGATAAGTAAAGTAATATACCATTACGAAAAACATCACACCATTAAACTTCCTTTACCGCCTTTAATCGTTTTCTTTACATGCGTTTAGGAACTTTTATTCTTATTTAGTAGGCGCTCACAATGCTGTTTTCTATCAAATCAGAATTGATTATTTTTGTCTTGTCTCACCAAATTATTCACTTCCAATTTTCACTATTTATGTGCTTTCTAAAACTTTTAATCTTCCCCTGATATTATCCTCGTTAGGGCTTCTCGTTTAACTGTAGAAAATACCCTCTTTGTAACGCTCTTCCTGTAGTGCGCTGGTGATCACTACTGCTTATGTAGTTTACTGTTCCCTCTGGTTATCTTGGCCAAACTCCAACACCTGCTTTTTTGTCACTAAAAAAAGTTTTATAGCAGACTTATCAGCAACTTTCTGTGAAGAATATTCACATTTTAAGACAATATTTCTTTTAACGTTGCAAAAGACTGCTTGCTTCTATTGATAAAACACAACGTGCTTGAATAGATAGTATTTTGTTTGTTTTTTCTTCGTATATTGATAATTTTTGTTGCAATCTTCAAATCAAAGTTAGGAGTTCACGAATGTAAAAATGTATTTTATACTTGTTTGAATGAAGGTATTCAATTGAGAATATTACATTTTCATCCAGTTTCTCTCATCATAGCACATAAGAACATCATAGATCATGTACATATTTGGAAGTTTTCAAATTATCGTTAATAACTTTTTTGTATATTCTCTTAAAATTATTTTTTGTTTCAGTGGGCAGGCACCAGCAGAAGCAGATTTAAATCTTCTAGAAACGGCACGGAGATGTGAATTATATGGTATGAAAATGCATCCGGCAAAAGATCACGAAAACGTTCCGTTGAATTTAGCAGTAGCTCATATGGGAATAGTAGTTTTCCAGCAATATACCAAAATTAACACGTTCAGTTGGGCGAAAATTAGGAAAATCTCCTTTAAAAGGAAACGTTTTTTAATAAAATTA
The DNA here is from genome assembly GCA_031893035.1 of Dermolepida albohirtum. Classification (NCBI taxonomy): domain Eukaryota; kingdom Metazoa; phylum Arthropoda; class Insecta; order Coleoptera; family Scarabaeidae; genus Dermolepida; species Dermolepida albohirtum. The sequence goes on from JAVIWB010005177.1 coordinate 202,006, forward strand.
CATCCGGAGGGTTACGTAGGTGTTGCAATATATATGTAGCGTGTTACTTTTTTAATCAAATAAACTTGATTTTTTATTAGGGTTATTATAAGGACACGGTGGAATTTTTCTTTGAAGGACGAAACGAATGTAAAAATTTTTGGAAGAAATGTGTCGAAAACCACGGTTTTTTTAGATGTTCTTCAGTGAAAAACGTATCTAGGCACAAAACAAGAGTATTATCCAGAGGTAGTTCTTTTAGGTAAATTAACATTTATTTAATATATTTATGTGCCGTAAGGCGTTTTATTACACAACATATATATATATATATATAGTGATATACCAATTGCACCAATGGTGAAATGAAGTAAGAGTAGCGAACTTTTTTTATTTTCCGAGTTATGGACCCGTGGATGAGATTCATATTTTGTAAATATTGAAGAATCGGCAACAATTGCACTTCAGGCTTGCTTTACAATTTTTTTAGTACTGCTTTTTTGCAAAATACAATATTCTTTCAATTTTGAAAGTGATCTGGACTCACATCCAATCAAGATAATATAGTGAATTGTAGTTGGCATTGATCTACTTAATAGATTATGTTCCAGCTATTGTCCTTTTCTCCGATCGAATCGATGGAAAAGTTTAGGCCACGCAATCTAATTGCAACATTTGACGTTTTCAAAAGATAAAACTTAGGAAGGTGAATATGATGGATTAGTAGGAGCTTTCCTCCCAATGCAGTTTTTGTTGTGTCATTGCGGTATGTGGTCGAGCATTATCATGGTGGAACACGCTTCCTTTTCTGGATGCTAATGCTGTCCTATTTTTTTTGATAGCTGCATGCAATTTATCAAGCTAGATACAATACACATTCGCATTGAAATTTTACCTCATTTCAGCAACTTGTAATACACTGGACCTTTTCTGAATAATTTTTGGTTTTGCAAGAATTGCTGATGATGTAGGTTTACAGTAAGCTTTTCTCCTCTTAATATTCTCATACAGAATCCACTTTTCATCTCCAGTAATCAGGAAAACGACTCCAAATTGTGTCTAATATGATGTGATAACATATTCTTATACGATCAGACAAATTCTTTTCAGTATCCGTCTTCAATATTCTTTCAATTTTGAAAGTGATCTAGACTCACATCCAATCAAGAAAATATAGTGAATTATAGTTGGCATTGATCTACTTAATACATTATGTTCCAGCTATTGTCCTTTTCTCCGATCGAATCGATGAAAAAGTTTAGGCCACGCAGTCTAATTGCAACATTTGACGTTTTCAAAAGATAAAACTTAGGAAGCAAAATAGCAATACTTCGTGTGCTGGGGTTACACAAAGAAAAAGAGCTGGAGGGTATTCTACCAGCACTACCTCAAATATTAGATGCAGTTCGCTGCTATTGTTAAAATTTCATTACCATACATTCTGTTAAAAACTATTTAACAATCTGGTAGCAATGAAGAAGAGATGCAGAAGTTGATTTAGTTAACTTCTATTCTTTGTTAACTGCGAATTATTGAAGTTATAGTACATATATTTAAAGTAAACATATATGTACTATTAAAATTTTTAAATATCAAAATAAATGTCACAACTTTGAGCATTATAACATGTTTTGTAGGCTATAGTTTCTGTTCGACGATTGATTTCAGTGGACATGGTAGAATCTTACCCGTTTTTTAAATTTGAAATTTATCCAATTACCTGACAATTTAAACCAAAAGTTACAATAGTAAAGTTTTGAAATTGATAACCATTATAAACTTTGTGAGACTTGATTACTTGGCATCATCTTTCGGAAAAACTTATAATATAATTCTGTCATCTTTTTTACGATTGGTTAACTTATGACATTTGATTTGGAACTTACCGTAGTGTGAATAATGATTGACAAACTTCGGGTGAAAATACTCCTTCGGAAGCCACAATTTATCGTGATGATATGTCATCAAAAACCGCAACAACTCTGAATTGGCATCTGTGAGATAGCTAACATCGTTTGAACGCATACAATAGATTTTACATTAGACTCGATCATATTCAATTTGTCAAGTGAATGCGGCGAATCTTGAATTACGATAAATAATGTAAAAGAATACGAATGAAGATTTGTTGTGGTTTATAGAATTTGGCTATATATTTACGTTTCCGAATCCAACACTGGATACATCGTGGTAATCCTCCTCCAAAGAAATGTATTTCTACCGGTGAGTAAGGTATTCGAAAAGGATAATTTTCAAAAAAGGATAATTTTCATAGACTATTACTGGTAGATAAATTGAAGAAGGCCTATAAAAAAGTTATCTTTCATTATTACAACACCTCTCTTACACCAGTCAAGTTATTCTCGAAGAATTGGCTGAACTGAAATTTCAGATTGTTTTAACCCAACCTGTTTGTCCCAAATGACTTCAGCTTGTGCCCCAAACTCAAATTTTCTCTTGTCGGATAGAAGCTTCGGCCGAATTAATAGCAGAAAGAGAGAACATTTTAAGAATCTTGAGAAAGACTGTTTTGACCATATTTGAAAGGAGAAAGTGACTATTTATAGAAAAAGGAAAATTTCTAAAAATCAGGAGATTATTGAAAGAAAGGGTGTTTTGTAGAAGACAATCGCTATTGATTACGACTCACTTTTCCTTCCATAATAGCACATTGCTAGAGTCTACATGATTTGAGTATAGACTCACTTCATAGAGTCACAATTTCAATGTTTTTTAATCGCCAGTCACAATTAATCTTATTTTCTTAAGCTTAGGATTGCGAGATAGATATAGATAACATTTTTTCATCTTTTTACTATTTCACTTTTATACAAAATTTCCAATGTGTATTAGAAAATTGTATATTTATATTAAATTAAGCAAAATGCGTAAATATTTTTCTAAATGGGTTTTTTTTTTTTGTAATTCAGGTATAGTGGACGAACACAGAAACAAATTGTCGAATTCGTGAGAGACAACTATGTGAAGCGCCAAGCATTTCAAAGGTAAGTGTAGCATGCTTTTCTTGTATTTTTTCTTTTTTAATCAATACTTCCTCTCATTAATTACATATACTTACTTTAACTATTAGGTACAGCCTATAACCTACTTCATACACACGATATATTTTCAAATATACGCCAAAAATTATACTTCGTAATTGACGCGTTTTAAGTCAATGATACTATAACAGCGGTTCATTTGAAAATGTATCTAATAAATATTTCGAGTCCGCATACAAAAAGCTTATTTATTTATTTATTTATGGAATTTGCGAGCAGTTTTACTTTATGAATTCATGCTGTGATATGAGGGTACTTTGGCTTGCATTTTGTTCAGCTGGCTAAGGTGATAAATACATTTTTATAAACTATTATTTTCATAATTATATGATGCATTAGTCATTTTTGGCGCTAGCAGAGTAAACGACTTACTAACTCCAAAATCTAAAGTAACTGTAGGTAGCATCGACATTTTGTGAATTTCACAGATCACTTACATTGAAATTCAGATTCTATTTTCGCAGTTTATGTATGCTATTTATATGCGATTTCTGCTTAGCGGAAAAAATATAAACACGCAATATCTTGCACAAATTCTTCTATCTGAACGTTCCCAATCTTAGTTAATTTCACTCACTATATTATCTTTATAAAATGTTCTATCCACATAATCTATATTATATGACAGAACATCCATTTATTGCGACCTTAGCAGAACTATCGTAGATATCACGTCTATTATTGTCATATGTCTGTTGAAGTTTATTACGGCTCTTTTCTCCCATATGTAATTTTGTTTCACTACTTGCACTTTAGCCTCAGAAATTCCAGAAAATCTAACTTATCGGATTTTCCAATCCACTTCCCCTACAATGTTAATGCTACCAAGTTTATGTATCCTTACCTTTACAGATGAACCTGGTTTGTTCTTGTCTTGTTAATCTGATTCTCGCATGGAGTTACAGCTTTAAAACCTATCATATGTTCTTTTCTATTTTCTGTTTTTGTTTTTTCTCTGTACTTTTTCCAAACTGTTTCCACAAACAGCAAGGAAAATAATAGTCCGATCAGAGCATAATGTCCTCGGGGAAAAGTTAACTACCATACATTTCTGGCTCTCGCCACATCACTTTGACCTTTAGTTAACGTTTAGCTTGGATTTCTTAGGTTGCTAGTCCTCATATTCACACACTTTCAATGCTCATACTGGAGGATAATTATATCATATGTTATACTTCTATTACCCTCAAGGTTGGGCATAGTGATAACTCATTGTTTGTCATGAAACCTGTAATTTGTTCAACTGTCGGGGTATGTCAAGGCATGGATTTTTATTACCATGCTTATACCTCGGTATCCTATTTGAATAATCCATGGAGTAATATCTGAAACTAGTCAAAATTAGAAGCGGAACTGCTTGCTTTACAGCCTGTCAATATTTTATCACCTTTCCAGCTGAAAGTGCTAAAGTAACCTTCCTTTCTAAAAATACATACTACAATTATAGAATAAACATGCAATTAACACTAAAATTCAGTGAAAAGAGTAGTACATTGCTTTATGTTTGTATTTCTTTGGATTCATTAAGAGTGATATCAACATGAATTGCATTTTTATTCTATTTACTCCATAAATATATTTTGTTGAAGTAATAAGTTGATAAAGTAGACCCCTGTGACGTTTTTGGAGCATGGTTGTTGTAGCGATTGGTCAGAAGTTGCTGTTACCGATGCTCTCATATAATCAAAAATTTAACGATGACCAAGGGAAGGAGGATTTGGCTAAATTTAATGCTAATTTTGTTTTCAATAAATATATAAATAGCCAACGTCGTTTCTATTTTATTCACTTATTATTTTTCTTATACAATTATGCGTACATATTCTATGATAAGAATTTATTCATAAGATTAAATTAATTAAATTAAAAACTCATATCGAATAATACCGAAGAAAATTGTCAGACATATCTTGTTTATGATATATGATTTTACTACATCAGAAACAAAATAATAAACAATGTAAAAATGGCTGAATAATTAGGTGCACTTCTACATTACATCAGCTACTCGAATGTCTTACTCGAGTTCCTTACATTAGTAGTTTACAATTAATGAAAACTTTATTTCTTATAAGTATTACTATTACCACATAAATATAAGATGCACTCTTTCTATAAGTTAACACTTAATTTCAAACAATATAGAAATTGTTTGAAAGTAAGTGTTAACTTCCTTACAAAATGTGTGTATAACTAGATAGAAGTACATAGTTTATCTCTGCATTTGTCCAAAAAATATTTCTTGTCAATATGGCTAAGCAATCTATTGTTTAACGTAATGAAGATTTTCATGTATTACGCTAGTATGGACGAATTCTTTTCGGAAATAACATTCACGATCTCCTATCTCCAATTGATTTTGAATGCTAATACTCGAATAAAGTAAATGTGTAAAGTCAATTAATCCCTATAGTAAATATCGTTTTAAGAGAATTATTTAGAAATTATTATGAAGATAGAGAGAATTTTTCGATCGGATAAACTAAATGAAAGTTGGTCGGCAATGTTTTGTCCATTATATTTGACAATCTTCCCTCTTAAAAAAACTTGAAATTGAAGTGCTAACGTCGTCTTCAGTACGAAAAGTTTTTTTAATGTTGTAATTGAAAAAGTTGTAGATCCTAAGGCATTGTATCAGGAGGATATATTAGATGTGATAAGATTTCCCAGTTTAGATTTTCTATCTTCTTTTTGATATTATAGGTATGGTCTAGCGATATATTGCTGAAAAACGGTTAGTATCCTACAGGTTAAAACCGGCAATTTATCTTTAATTGCTTCATGTCAAATTAAATTAGAATAACTGATCTCTTCCGGTTGTCAAAGTCCATAATGAATACAATCTTGCTCATCTCATTAAATGCATAGAATTCTTTTCTATGTTGCAAATTTATTTTTTTTTGCAATTGTTTTATAAATATATTTATAATCTTCTGTAATTAAATCATAAAATATCCCCATTTCGTACTAATAGATATGAACAAATTCCAACCTAGTCCATGAAATTGCATTCCGTGTATTCATTCAGTATCTACCTGGTATATTTCAAGGCATAACATTGTATACCTTTGTTCTTTTATAAAATGTAATTACGGAGCGAGGTCTATCATCCCAACTGAATTCATATTTCTTAAACTTCGCCAAACATCTTTCAACGTTACGCTTATTTATAATGTTTATTCTGAAAATACTTCACAAATGTTGTCTTGTAACCAATGCATTGTTTCCTTTTTAAAGTTCAGCGTTTCAAATGAATTTTGTCGACCGGCATATTTCTCACGTGCAACATAGCATTGATTGGTTTTAACACACCACTAATTACGAGAATTTCTTAAAAATATTTTTACTAATCGCTACTGTGTGAAATGAAATAGAAATGGGATGGAACTTTTCTAAATACGTAATAACTCCATAAAACTAAATGCTGAATTAATTTCCTCTCTGACTGCAACAGATTTCATTAAATATTACATAAATAAGACTGAAATTTGGGCAGAACTATGTACTATAAAATTTTTGATGGGTCAAAACTCTTTATTAGAGACTTTGCAGAGCAACTGCATTGCAAGAATTGATATTTCAGCGGCATAATGCTACTTCCCTTAATTCAAAAATGGCAAAGAATTGGTTTGAATAAAAAACACCTGTTGAATATTTAATAATTATTTCACTTGTTGTAACCCCTACAGAGAAATTGGAACTAATCTCGGGAAGGGGTTTCGTTTTCTTCACGAATCTTTTCTTTGTGTAGAACTTTTGGAAATACTCCTTTATAGATTTAATCACTAATGTTGATATATAACCCCTTTCCACATTAACTTTCGTAATTCTGTATACGCATTTCGACAACTAAGTTGTCATCATCAGCAGATATTTGTCGAAATGCGTATACAGAATTACGAAAGTTAATGTGGAAAGGGGTTATATATCAACCTTAGTGATTAAGTTAATCAACCACAGGCTCCATCAAATTCAATTTCCTTTATAGACTTACTAAAATAATTTATTCACAAGAGTACATACACCTTTTATCCAAAAATAATCTTCTAACTTTTAGAACGTAGAAGAAACTAGTTTCGCCACCTGAAATATTTTGTTTTATCAAAAGCGGTAACCTTCATTAGTGTTGTGTTAGTTATTCATTATCAACATATTTGTTCCAGTGGAGGCTGAGTTTTAGAGCCAAGAGTGATTGCGTTTCAAAGAACAGTAAGAAATTTAATTTCAAATAAAAAATTGCGACTGTATTAAACTTTAACCGAAACATGTCGAATTCTTCAAAAAACAAATTTAACGAATTTAGATGTGGTAATCGTAATGCTTTTCATAATAACAAAAAATTAGGGCGTTCAAAAGCTGAACCGAGGGAAGTTAACAAGAAAAAAATGTGTGATTTCATCAAATAAAACTTCAAATCCTCTATTAAATTGATTGAAAATGAGTTAGCAATTCCAAAATTAATTGAGTAATAGTTTGAACGACAGTTTGGGGTCTTGGGTGAATTTGCAATCTGTTCTTTACAGAACGTCGTTGAAAACGCATTTAAGAATTCGCATTTTATCAAAATTATTGTTAGCAATGATGAAACGTGAAATTTCCAATATGAATCTGACAGAAAGCACCGGCGTTCTGAATGGAGTCTATAATTTAAAAAGCATTGTCTAAAAGGAATCCATTTCTCTTGATTAAATAATCAACTGTGAATTTTGTCTAGAAGATTTGAAGCGGCTGATAACGAGTGTTCATATACCGCAAGAGTATCACAATACAGGTGGCTAGTTACTTTTGTACTTACTCCCAAGTTATTGTATTGGATTGGTCATATTCATCTGATTCCTCTTTCTCGACAATACAACACCATCAAATATATTCAAATGACAGTAACCACTATTTTCAATAATACGAGGGTAGCCGTTTATATTTCTGAATAGCAAACAAAAAGAAATTTATTATTATCGAAAATAGTTCTAATGCTTTTCAAAATATTCTCCTTGAAAATCAGTGCACTTTAGCATTCGTTTGAACAAATCCGAAAAGCATTGCTGCCACTATGAAGGCGGTATCTCCAAAATATAAGTTTCGAATGCCTCAACTGCCTCGTCCGGCGTAGAAAACCCTTGTCCACGAAGTTTATTCTTCACGTGTGGGAACAAAAAGAAATCACAGGGTGCTAGATCAGGGCTATGCGGCGGATGGCTCATCAATTCAATGTTTTGCCCAGTCAAATATTCAATTGTTTGAACCGACCAGTGAGAACTCGCATTGTCATAGTGGAGAATGATCTGTCGTTTTCGGTTTGTTTTCCTTATTTCTTCAAAAACTTTTGGCAAACAGATAGTTGTGAACCATTCGCAATTGACCGTTCCACAACTCCAACAGGCGACCATTTGTTTTGATGTGCTTCGAGCGCGAACAACTTTTGTTGGTTTTGGCTCATCTTGGAATACCCATACAGTCAACTGCTGTTTACTGTCGGGCTCATACGTATGGATGCAAGATTCATCACCTGTAACTACTTTATAAATGTTCTTTGAAGCACCGCCATTGTATTTTTTGTGTATTTCTTGTCACCAATTGACATGCGTCCTTTTTGAGGGGTTGTCAAATTATGTGGTACCCAACGTGAACATAGCTTCTTAACGGCTAAATGTCCATGCAGAATCTTATGCACGCTTGTGTTACTAATACCTAGAGATCTCACGGAATGTCACATGACGATCTTGCATTATCAATTCAGACACTGGATTAATGTTTTCCGACACAACAATATTTATGAGACGACATTCACAAAATTCATCGTCCAAGTTTGAATTCACTATACCAACGATATACTGTAGTTTTCGATGGTGTTTCATCGCCATATAAAGAATTCAGCTCGTCGATGTATTATTGTTGAGATAATCCACGCCGAAAATTATCAAAAATATTTGCACGGAAATGTTCGCGAGTTAATTCCATTTTTTCGCTGACATAAAATTTTCAAGTTACTGTCAACAATAGAAATAACGACCGGGTAATAAAACTGTCAAGGTAAATATATTGTCAAAAATGGCAAACTTCACAATGCAATCATTAGGTCAGAGGCAACACTATCAGTGTTACCAATTCCCGAAATATAAACGGCTACCCTCACATCTCTGAAACTTATACAAAGAGTTCTATTAGCGAATACTATATGGAAATTGAGGAGGAATATATTGGTGGAAATAGATAAATAATTTAAATAATTATAATTGGATTGCGTTTCATCAAAATTTTTGTTTGGTCAGAGGATATATTTCAGCTATTCTATTTGAAAAAAATAGATCAATGAAAGAAACTGGTTGATCGCTTTAATAAAACAATATCTCATTTGATTCAAGTTCTATACAATGCGCTAAAAAAGTTATAAATAAATGTTGCATACATGTTTTACTATACAGCAAGGATGTGAAGTTATGTTAAAGTCGTGGAATAACTTATACACACTGTTTACATATTAGATAGTAGCGAATTTGGTATTCATTTCCATAAAAAGGAAACTGTTTTATAATACTTATAATTTTATTCAGCGTAAATGAATTAATAATAATCAATACGCATTTCAGAAGCTCTTGTCTAAATTACAGAATTTAAATGAAAATTTATTCAACCACCTGAACACTTATAAACTTTAAATTTGATGTTTGAATGTTACTGGTAAATGTTCGATGTTTGATAAATGAAGCATGTTGTTATGGATTTGGTGTCTCAGAATTGTACAGATTATCTCTGTTTTAAAAAATTAAGCAATTAAATAGAAACGACTGTTGTTATTAATTTATTATGTTAAAAAAAGTTAAAGCTGGCTAATTTTAGCTCTCTGCCATGCTCCACATTGATTTTAAACATTTAGAAATCGTTTAGAAACAAAAGTGACCACAGAATGAAGTGTGTCATTCCTTAGTACTTATTAGTTTAATTACTAACAATTAGATGTTTTTCTTTACGAACACGACTATATCTATTTTTACTACTATATATATTATTTTTTTAATAACTATTTTGGGCACGTTAAATCATATTATCATCCTCGTTCTCTTGTGTGCAGGTCGGCCTCATTTCGCCATTCTAGCGCTCATTCTAGTGCTACCAACATGCACAACAGTACTGTCGGAAACAGCATTTCTGCCCATCCTCTGTTGCCCCTTGCTGACAGCAACCTAAGTGGTAGGTAGAAATCCCCATATATTGTTCCGTAAATAGAAACATTAAACGAAGAGCGATATTTTGTTTGGTTTGATTATATCACTTATTTTATGAAATATGAGTGTATGTACAGTTGTTACATTGCAAAAATTAACGTAACAAAATTAGTTTAGTGATGTTCCGTAATTACGGTAAAAATAAAGTTTGTCGAGAGCTGAATCGACATATGTATAAACAATCGCCGAATGCTGCATTATTGTTCATATCTATGAAGGTTTCGCAAATATCAATTTGAGATTCAATTTTTGGTTAAATTTTTATTTTTATTACTTTTTTTAAAAAAAATAATAAACTCACTGATGTGAAATTTTTAAAAACACTCGTTGGTGATGTTTTAAGTACTCAGTTAGTAATGTTTTATGTACTATTGGTCGAAACAATATATGTACCTACAGTTGCGAGTAGTAATAAAATAAGGACACGTATATTTCTAATTTTTAGTGCTTTCATATAATTTTTAAATAAGCCATGTTAATTTTTTCTGTGAAATAAATTCTTAGAAATGAGTAACTGAATAAACGTTTATGTTAATACCATCGCCACCTGCATTTTCAATAAGTTTTTAAGTGCTTTGTTTACATTGCTCACAATTGGTCAAACATTCAGGAGCATTCAAATAGTGTACTGTACTTTCACGCCGAGTGAATTAGTAAATATACCAGGTGAGACAATGAAACGGGACCATTTAAAAAAATTATAAAACGTACAAAAAATGTAATTTATTGATGAAAACAGTGCAACGTTCACAATCATTCATTGTTTGAAAAGAAGGTCCGAAAGGTAGCCTCCATTTCGTTGTACACAGTCTTTAAGCCTCGTTAGAAAGCTGCTCATAATGCAATGCGCAATGTTATGCATAGCATTTTTAACGATACTGCGGCTACTTCAACTTGAATCCTTTCTTTTAACGCCTGCATGGTCCTTGGAGGTTACTTTAAAAAACTTTTACTTTTAGATTATCTCCAAAGGAAAATATCACATGCGGTTAAATTAGGAGAACGGTCTGACTAGGGAATATCGCCATTCCTGTTAAGATGACCAAGAAAACCCCGTCTCAGTACATCCATTGATACTCGTGCTGTGTGGCAAATCGCTTCATTTTGTTACTTTGAAACACTTCTGTTTTTAGATATCCTCAAAGATAAAGTTACATGCGTTCAAGTCAGACCGAAACTCTCAGTATATCCATTGACACCTGCGTGTTATCTTATTTCTGTGTAGACGTTTATTCAGGAAGAACAAAATTGTGTAATATAGGAGTATCGATCAGAGTTCACAGTTACTGGGTTTCCAGCTTCGTTCTCAAAAAATTTAGGGCCGATTATGTTGAACGAAGAAACTGCACACCACACGATTACTTTCTGTGAATGTAGGGGTTTGTCGTGCAATATTGACCAATAACGAAAATTTTGTTTGTTGACGAAGCCGGGAAGACGAAAGTAAGCCTCGTCATTCATCTAAAGGTTGCGCAACACATTGTCGTTTTTATTAATGCGTTGTAACATTTTATACTGTCTGAATTTTGAAAGAATAGTGAAGGTATCTAACCAAAATTCTTCTCATGGTGCTGTAAGTTAATCAAGAGTTAGGTTTCGTCGTCGAATAAATCTCCTGGACTACTTTCTTTTGAATTAAGTCATGCTTGAATATTCTCACCTTTATTTTTGTGCTGTTGAATCACTAGTTTCAAAGTTTCTAATCCAGTTTTGAATAGCATTGTTAAACGGTACACGACCGTCAGGTGGTAAATGGTTGTGTAAACAGAATGCTTATTGGGCGTGGACGAAACACTTCCCATTTCGGTGATTTAGTGCATTAACGGCAAATATGCGTTGTTCACTCGACCAGGCATCCAAGATTATTAACTTCCCAGTTTCTAGAATCACGATGATAAGTCATCCCTATTTCCCGTTTACTTGCCTTGCAGTGGCGTTCCTAAGTCCTCCCATTTCATTGTCACACCCTGTAAAATTAAAACGAATTATATTTTAAAGTATTAGGCATGTAATAATTAATATTTATAGTAGCACATACTTAATTACAGATTGTCCATAAAAAAAGGGGTGAAGTGTAAATATTATGCAATTAAAATCTAAATATAACTTCATTTTACTTTTAGAGAATACCAAATTAGGCAACTTTTAAACCAAAAACATATGTATTGACAAAGGGGCTTCGAAAAATGTATTAATTTTCTTTTTAATAATCGCAATATTTGTCAGCATTTGTCACCAAACATCTTTTCATTCGGTAAATTTTTTTGTGCCTATAATTTTCGATAGAACGTAATTCCGGATAACACGAAGGTGATTGGCAACTTTGAATGAATGGCGAGGGAGATTTTTCCAAAAACTCTTTAATTGATTAATTTTATCGGTAATAACAAATGTTTTGCTTTTTAAACCGCAAGAGCAAACTTATTTAGTTTCATAGTTTTTAAATTTATTATCATCGTTTAGTTGATGTGCAATAAATCAACCATTTCAGATTTAGTAATTGCAAGTTTTTACGTATATATCATTGTTCAATACAATGTAATCAATTGTGGTCAAGATATATAACTTAGGTGTACGCGTTTTATAGAACCCTTATTTTGATGGATCGTAATTTGAAACTACATACACTTTGTAGGATTGTACTCCAACATTTTGTTTCAAAAAAATGTCTACGTACGATTTTAATACACATTCAATTTCCGTGCGATACTGCGGCCAGAAAGGCTTAGATTTTTGTTAAACCCTTCATTAACTCTTTTCGCCGTTTTTTCTTCCACCGAAGTCAGTCTTCTTTCAGAGATTGTTTTTCAACTGACAGTTAAAAAATATTTCTTTGAATTCCTGATGTTTTTGATGTCGCTTCTGGTGAAGGAGCCTTCATCACTAAATAATATTTGCCGATAAAATCCTTTCCCACTAACCAACTACTAAGTTCAAGTCTTGATGCGTAGTCATCGGGTTATAAAGCTTGTATAGGCAAGATATGGAATGGGTACAAATCGAAATTGTGTACAATTATCCATACTCTCATACGCCCTACTGATGGATCATAGCCACCCAAACGCTTGTAGTTCAGGTACTCTAGAGTTTTGGGCATATGTTTATCAGATATTTTTTGACTTCAAATTGATTTAACACACATCCTTAAGGTGTGACAATCATGTCATGGGACACCTATATATCGCAAAAACACATCGAATATGTAAGGACGAAGACTATTTATTTATAAATAGAGGAGAAGATAATATTATTGTTTGCATATGAAACTAATATTCAAACATTGTTTAAAATGAATCTTTTGTATATGAATATGTTTTCGTAGTGTATGAAATTTTTCCATCGTTTGCAATTCATGGCCCATACGAGGGTAGTTTGACAAGTAGTGAGAATAAAAAGAAAAACGAATTTTTTAAATACAAAATAATTTTTATTTTTCAATATATTCTCCTAAAAGAGCAATACATTTATTCCAACGGTGTTCCAATGACCCTTATGCCATCTCTAAAATGCGATTCCGGAAGGCTTGCAAAATACTCATTTACGAAGATGATAAGCTCGTCGTTAGACGAAAATTTCTTTCCACCTAGTGCCGTTTTCAATTTTGGAAAAAGGTGGAAGTCCTGCAAAGTGTACATTTCGTACAGGTATTTTTCGCCGTGGTTTACCAGGTACGACACTTTGCAATTATCTGCTGATGATGACAACTTAGTTGTCGAAATGCGTATACAGAATTACGAAAGCTAATGTGAGAAGGGGTTATATATCAACCTTAGTGATTAAATGTGTTTATTGTGTTAGGAGTTTTGTACGGTTCAATTTAATTATGTCGAAAATTACGAACATTGAAAAAGTTACCATCAGTTTGCAAAGTAAAGAAGTTTGTCGGTGAATTTCAATTTAATTCATTTTGAAGTTAAAATAATTTGTAAGGTTTGTGATATAGCCTTTATCTTGCTTAATAAATTTGAATGTAACAAATACGGTAGTTGGGTCGAATAGCCGATTTATATTCAATTTAAGATTAATATTGATTACGTGTAATCTACCGTATTAGATAATGAGTATTTTTTCTCTTTCTGAAATAATTAATATAATAACATAATAAGTATTACGTAATCAGACAACTTTACGAAAAAATGCATCAAAATGCGATAAAATTGAAAACAGGACTAAATCAATAGTCAAAAATTCTGTTCTTAATGCTATAGTATGTACAATGGAATTACTTAAACTGTCTGTTTAAATTTTACTAGCTATTAAAGGACTAGAAAAATTTACTGCCCAAGTAATTGCAAAGGAGGTATTAAATACAATGAAAAAATTTGGAATTTCAAAAAAAAACAACTGTTACTGTTTATGACCGATGGTACCAGAAACATACTTTCTGTAGACCGATCTCTTAAACAAGATTGTGGCATTAAATGTAAAGTTCATGCCGCACAAACTATTCAACTGTGTTATCCAGAGGTAGACAGTTTAATGGCGCATGTTAAAGCAGTGTTTCTTGAATATCCAAAACGTATTTGCGAATGTCATCTGTCCGACATCCTTGAACTTGATGAGGAACATGGTAAAGGCAACGTTCATCATTTCTAATAAGTTAAGTCTAGTTTCACAACTTGGGAAAAAAAGGAAAGTGGAAACAAATTCGAAGATGCTCAATTTATAACAGATATAGAAATTATTCATAGTAATAACAATGAACTAGTTGAAGTACTTGAAGAATTACAGAATTCTTCGTTGTCATTAGTGGAGTCAATGCAAATAGTAAGACTGTACAGACAGCGCTACATGCATTCAGCGACACTAGAAATGATAGTATTGTTAAAGTAGGTAATGTGTTAACGAAAGATTCATTTACCATATTAGAAAAAATTGTTTGCGGTAGTGGATCTATAAATCCGCTAAAGACAAAGATTATTTTAATTATGCAAGTATTCCATCATTAGATGTGGTTTACTGCATATAAGAATGTTTATTTATTACGGCAAACACGGTTACATAATGAAACTCTTGAAGCATACCTGATGCCACAAATATTTAACCTATCCTATCCATTGTGTGCAAGTGTCTATTGAAAATGCTGCATAAAAGGGTAGGTATTTATTCACGCGCTGCTGACCGAACGCTCATAGAGCCAACTCTACTGATTACTGTGAGGATGACAGAAAAACAGAAATTGTATGGAAAAAGTGCAAAGAATATATTTGTGTTACGTATTTCAGTACTGTGCGCAGTAATTGTGTTTAATCCGTTAAATACTCTTTGTTGAAAAACTAAGTTTGTATTCTCAATAAAATTATAGTCCGCGATAACATTTTTATTATTGTCAACGCTTGACCTCATCAACAAGGGAGAGTAATTTCAAACAGACAGCACAGTTAAGGTTTGATTGTCAAAATGACGGGTCAGTTTTTTGACCACATGTTTTTACCGACTTTCGTAAAATCATAATGAAATTATGCATAGAGTATTAGAATAGTAGTGAACCATCTTTCTGTTTCGAAAAATATGGTTAGTCATTAAGTAAAATACATCCAAAAATATCAAACCTGTGAAAAAAAAATCGAAAAGTGAAAGGAAGAAGAAAGGAAACGATTATTTTTGATCGACAAATTGTTCGTTTGACACATACTTATAAGTCCGTTAAAAACAACGGTCGTCATTTATAAAGATATACATAATTAGGGAGTCAATAAATCAATTAGTGTATTTGCAGTCACAGGAAGATTACAAAAAGCTGGATTACACGATAGGAAACAGTCTACCTTGGATTATAGGCCAATGGAAATATTATTTGGTGAGGAGTCAAAATGTAATAAGAATTGGATTGAATGCTAGAAGGTTCGTACGCACATCTAGTATTGAAGTGATGTGCCTTCTAAATATACAATAAAAATGGTAAACGGTTCTGGAGTAAAATTTTGCGTGGAGTCTCGATAGGGGAGTTGATCCTTTACATAAAATTGTTGAAATTATGGATCAATATATTGACATACTATCCATCATTACGTTGTCATATACTAACAATTACCCTTTAGTGTAGTCGAATAATGAAGATGTGCTTGAAAAGTCTTGTATATGTGATTTAAATCTCATCGAAAAGTTGTGGCAAATTGTAAAAATCACTGGTGCAGTTATTAAATCAAAAGAGCTTTCTACAAAATATTGGATCTTTGATTGAAGTTTCACAGTGTTGCTATTTAAGTGCTCGTATTAATCTTATGTACAAATTTGTATTAGCATATTTCTTTGTATTTAAATATTTATTTCAACTTATTTCTACATATTAATTCTCATTGGATTTTAACATACTAGGACTGGGATTTGTGAAGTAGATATTATAATAAAGTAGAATAGTACATATGTTCCTGCGACAGAAACACATCAGTTGGCGAGCTAAACGTCCCCTGTCTTTGAGAAACTTTACAAATTATTATTGGTACACCAGTGACCAGTTATTATTTTATTAATTTAGAATTCAAATTATTTATATTAATATCAGTTATTTAGGCACGTATTCAATTGAAATACAATACTTAACAACCTAAAAAATAATAACTCAAATAACAAACCATGTTCGAAAACATTTATACCATCCCAATCGCCAACCTTGGTGTGTGTCTTTATATATATATATATATATATATATATATATATATATATATATATATATATATATATGTATAAATTATAATAATTATGTTATTGTTCCTATTTACTTGCCAACCATTGTATCCATATTCGCAATTAAATAATATTAACTCAAAATTTGGCATGTCATTAACGTTTGATTTTGATATATATTTATATATATGTATATATAAATATACACAGATGTATAAAGAAGTAAGAAGCAAAATCAAACGTTAATGACGTGCCAAATTTTGAGTTAATATTATTTAATATATATATATTCGAATAGTCTAGACTACATACAATTACATGAAAATGCTCCCAAAGAATACAACCATTCCCTTATACCATAAATTTATTAATATCTATGCAAGCTTTTGAGGTATTTTAAGGCAGATTATTTTTCTTCATGGCCCGAAACCAATACGTTCGTTGTCGAAGCCATTTGCATGGACCATGTTCACTGGTATTCTTCTCTCCATTCCAATCTGCGGTTGATCGTTGACGTTGGTTTTGACAATCGATACGTGGTATCATACAGTTATTTTCGGTCTCTCTTTTTGTGACCAGTTATTAAATTGCCGTCATTCTCCCACTAAATAGTATCTTGTCTAAATGTTGTTGCGTTAGCGTGTGCATTCCTAGTTAAATTAGTTTAAATTTCTTTAGAAACGTACGAATTCCTGAAATTTCTACTGTAGATTCTAATACTTCTGATTTTCTGAACGGAAATTTGTTTTTTCACCGATAGAACTATAGCAAATTTGTTTGCCTAAAGGAATATATTTCAATATTTCTATTCAATAAAAGGTGAAATAAAATTTCTCTACTACCGAATTGCTGACAGCATCTCTTTCTAAAGAGTCTCATTTTTAATGACAAATACAATTGTGCCAAACTATTTATTTTCTACATAATTCCCTTCGAATTCCACACTATTAGTTCAGCGGTACTCAAGGTTCTTTATATCCTCCATATAATAAGATTGTTCCAGATTATCAAAATAGGAATCAGTTTCAGATACTACCTCGACTATTTAGACAAATCTCTTTCCAAGAGTTTCTAGGAGTAAAATCCAAGGAATTCGTAACGTATATCAAAAATTTTTGTTCGTACAATTAATTTTTTCTTTATTAAATGCGTTTTGCTGTTGATTTGACTATCTAACTTGTTTAGTAATGTTATTATAATACTTTCTATGATGGTTTCTTCTTTTTGAATTATTTTTGCTTTCCTCAGAATATTTGAAGCAACTTCGGCCAATTGTTCAGACTGTTGTTTTGTCTTAAGTGTTTAGTGATGGATCTAAGTCTCATCAATAATTGTGAAATAGTCGATTATTAACAGTCGCAACTTGATCTTTACAGTGTCCACCTCTGGTACCTAGATGCGATGATTATTCAGTATTGTATTGTGAATTTCTTCAATAACACCACCGATTTTGGCCGATATTGGTCTTCTCGGAAACCATGGACGACATGTTTAGAGTCTGATGGCAATTTTTTTCGTGAACTAAGAAAAGGCATTGCTAACAGTTTAGTTGCATTTTGTACTAAACCTTTCAAAACGGAGTATTTAATTACCTCTAGGTACTCAATTTTTCTTATTTTGTCACGATAACGTGCCACAAAAGTCATATTGTTCGCGAAAAATTGGTTCATTTGAGATTTCACGTTGTGTCTCCTCCACCCTTTAGCTTTATTCCCAACATTTAAACTTTTCTTTGCTGAAAGAAGTTTCTCTCGGATGAATAATTTAGTGCAACAAGAAAGCATTACTTTGGAGAATATTATTACAAAAACGGCATAATGGACTTCAGTATCACTGTTCCAAATACATTAAAGTGGAAGGAGAATATGTTGAAAAATAATAAAAAGTAATACTGTAATTCATTTCTTTAATTTCGAGTCTCTCTTTCCGTCAATTCATTCTCGTGCTAAGACGATTTGGAAAATGATGCAACAAAGGAGATTTTACGCCATGATATCAATAAAGGCCTGGACATTTGATCTATCGAGTTTATAATTTTTGTGTTAAACTTAAGAGTTTATGGTTTCAATCATAATGTCATTTCTTTTCATTCAGTTGTACATTTAAGTTCTAGAAGAAAATATATTTGTGCATGATCAAGTTTGGAAAACAAGTTTTGTAGAAAATCAATTTAAAGTCTAATTTTTATCTCGCAATATTCGTAGTGCTTTATTTTAGTCAAAGTGACATCGAATCTGAACATTTTCCCAATCAATTCATTTGTCAAACAATCCAATATTTATAAATAATCTTTACTATTATTATACCTTAAATCTTATATATCATTGTTAAACAGTGGCAAAACACTATATCTAAATTTCTTTTGTATTTGTATTTGATCAGTCGCTAATAATCGTGAGTCTAGGCAATCCTTGTTCTTAGTTGTTTCTGGACTTTCTGGAATGCTCTTTCTGGCACTGCTGCTCACTTGTCAACGTTTCGCCTGCTTTCGCAAGGAACATTCTCAGGGCTGCTGTTGGCCTTTTCGTTGATGCACTGAAACTGAACCCTGAAGATGTCGGTAAGTGAAGTAGCAGTGTCGGACACACGGTTCCAGACCAAAAGTTCAGAAGAAATCATAACGGTCGCGGAAGTTTACTAGTCAGTTTAATCGTATTTTGCTGTCACTCAACAGTTTTTAGTTCAGAAGCCATAGTCGTTTGGAGCGCCTTTCACCTTGTGTCGACATGTCACGGAAATTTATAAAATTATTCTCGTACATTATTATGTGAGAAAACCATAAAACAAATTTTAACAAAATCTAACTTGATTAAGTTTTTTAGAATTACAAATATTAATTATATCATTAGTAGTTAGTAGTAGTAGGAATGTGCAGACGCATTTTGTATTTAAAAGATAAATAAAAATCTTTCTTTAAATATTTTTTTATTGGAAAATTAACACAGATTTTTTTCTCTGACGAGGTGATAACATTCTGAAATATTTTGATTGTATATCGAAATAGAACTTCAGCTTGTTATTATATGGAAGTAGTGTATTGAGTATTATTCCTCCAGAAAATGTTTCTATTTCTTTGTTCTAGTGGAAGTGTCCAAACTATCGGCGTCGTTGGGATCGATGGGAGAAGTTGTGGGCCCGGCTTCTCTGACGACGAGGTCAGCCTTTCACCCCCGAGACATAGCTACATCGTGGACACACACGCGCTCTACCGCACTACCTTCTCAGACGATGAGCTCGCCCTCACCTCCTCTGACGACGCAATCGGTACGTAGGTTACAGAACCAAAAATTACTCTGTGACAGTTGCCGGCATAATTTAATAATAATTATGATATAGGAATTTTCAAAATTCAATTTACAAGTAACTTACTCCATTAACTAATTACTAAATACAGTCTTCCATTTAATTTAATTTTCCTCCAAAATTAAGGGAATACTTTTGATTATATTTTATATAAGGAAGTCGAAATCGTCAAAATTCTTTTAAGTATCAATCAGTTTACATTGGCAAACAGAAGAATGAATAGTTTATTGGATTATTAAGATAAATATAATACATTAAAAAAGGTACTTAAAATAGCATTATAATTGAAAAATAATTATTTTAAAATAAAATCGCATAGAAATATGGAAACTATACTACAACACTATCAATAGGAAAGAAAGTTTTAAATTAATAAATTTTAAAGAATTAACTTATGTTGAACATATAAAAGAAATTGACCAATGGAGTAATAAAGTACTTCTACCCCGGTTTATACAATATCCGTCTGTACTACGTGAACACAGGCATATAAAAATTTAATTTCACGGGGAGCTGTCTACAGTCTGTATAAAAAGAATCGCAGGTCTGTATCCATATGTGACGCAGGTAACAGTTTTTATTGAAATGAATGCAGCATATGCAAAAGGTTTTCCTAAAATTACAAATGCAGCGGCAGCTAAATACTTGCACAAGTGGTAAGACTTCGTTAGACAATAGGTAAGACGTTATCAATAAAAATAAGACGCAGGGAAAATCACACTACAGCAACGCGACAAGAGCTATTATTAACATAATTAACACTTCGCTAAGGACAATCCAAGTCAGCCAAGAAAAGAGAACATAAATATTAATTTAATAACAATTATAAGCAACTTATGTGCACACACAAGATTTCGAGTTCGCGAAAAACGTGTTTTAAAGATAACAGTGTAGAATGAATCCTATAAGAAGATAAACAATCTATTGTATTATCCGAGCAAACTGTGTAGGGAGTGGAAAATCGCAAATGTATTTATGAATTGGCCCTTCCAGTCCCAAGACGCCAAACCAACTGAACATGTTTGACCTTATATAAAGCAGTAACTTCCCGGCAAATGTGTATTTCGCAATATAAAAAAGATGTGACACTTATTACCTACAAATTATGCGGAACAGTTGATCGCAAGTATGGGAAATCTCTGTGAAGTTATTCTTAAAAATAGTGGAGATTGGACTGCATATTAATCATTTTTTCCTTTTCTTATTATACAGACTCTATTTGGATAACAGCATGCACATATAACGTGCTTTCTATACCACAAAAATTTCAAGAAACGCTTTTGAACATTTTCTGATGAAAACTTGTGAGTTTGGTATAATGAATTGTATACCAGCATAGTATATTACATTTTGTAGTGAATTAGAGGGAAAATAAACATTTGAGTGTAGATGAACAGACAAAGGATATGAGGTCGTTTCCGAATATAATAGAAAAGCGTTCCCATTTGAATAATTGAGTGATGTGTCATCAAGATGATGCCGAGTCGCAGTCAGCTTTACAAAGCACGATTGAGTTAAAATGGAATGTTCTTATACATTCTCCCAGTTAAATTAATTTAGTTTATTCAAAATTTTCTTTTTTAATTCACTAACTTGGAAGCTGTAAAAGTCATTTATACTTTGCTTTTACTAATAAATCAGTCCACTTTTGTAGCAAAGGTTTCCGACTGTTGCTAGGTCATTGGAAGAAGAACGTTGAGAATTATAGAATTGTTGAATGTATATATATCACTTTCAGATAATTTTACTTTTAGTCAAATATCCATATTTCTCGCCAGCTTCCGGACTGGAACTACGTCTCGAGCACTATTACTTAACTCGCCGACGAACAAAAGACTGTTTTTGTACATAGCGTTCCCAGTTTAATATACATTTATTTCAGAGTTCAGGCAATTTGCGAATATCAAATCTTTATGTTACCTGCAAAACAAAATTTGTACATCATCAGTCTCACGATTGAATTGATTCTCTTTCAATGCCCATTTTCGGGCACTCAAATAGGTCGTAGGTGATGTAGTAATGATGCGCGACACTGTACTTTTCCTTGTAATTATCCATTTATCTTGGATTACACAAGTAACTATAATATTGAGTGTTAATTGTATATTAATTAGTACTAGAAATTCTGCTAGTCTGCTAATTTAGCAGAGTTCAACCAGCAATAGTATGCGTTTAATTAGAACCAGCCCGAATAGTATAAAAATTTAAAGATGTTACTTGAACTGTAATTGTCATAATTTTATGTCTAAAGGGATTTTATTATATTAATCAATTGTTTGCTATTTAATTTTTTAATGCGATATATTTTCAGGCGTCACCAGTAACGTCTGCGACTACGAGTCCACAACATATAACGTACGAGAGCGTCCGCCAGTTGCCGGAACAGCCGTCGTTAGTCAGCAGTTCGCCTGTCGCCGTCCGCGCAGCAGTTCACAGGGCAGATACAACAGGTATTCACATGCGTACTCGCACTACTGTTACCCGGATGCCCTCTAGCCACAAGTCAGAGGGCGCCCTAGATCATTCTCCGCCAACGCTACTACAATCGTCGCTCACCAATAATTGCCCCTCGCAAACGCAATCACAAAACGATTTGGACAATGCGATTGTCCAATCATCGCACACCCCATCCCTCGATTACGCGGTTACAACCTCTAAATCGACACCACCACAGCCCACCCACAAAAGACGTATCTGGCAGCGAAGTGCTAGCTGTCGTGATCTTTACGATTTCAGTTTTGAGGATTCCGGTCAAGCTAAACGCAGAATCAAACCGGCCAAGGTGGATATCGAAGAACGTAAGCTCGAATCTCCGATTACACGCTACGATGACCATCGGGCCCTTTACGAATCAGTTTCGCGTAACGCCAGCCTGGAAATTCATCAAGATATCATGATGCCTGATCAGAAAGTTTATTCCAGTAGCTATCCCGGAACTACTACCTATTCGCAAGAAAGTGTAGAAGACCCTGGAAATTATGATTTGCGGGATTCTCAGGACGATCTTTCCCACGATAGTTATGAATTATTAGAACGTTCCGATGATGATTACAGTACATCTGCCGATTATAAATATCGAAAACCTAAATCACTGAATACCAGAAGCTGCAGTTTGGATTCAGGTAATTACTTACCATCCGATACGGATTCTGAGACTGAAAGAAGACATAAATGCAAAAGTAGTTCCGACGTACATCATGACTTTTTCGCGAATGGAGATCCTAGAGATTTTCCGCGTGAGATAATTCCACGAAAATCTGATGGCAGTTTCTATAAAGCGTATAAATTAGGATCTCGAACTTCTAGTCTGGAATCGAAAAGTGATTACTACGAATCAAAAACTTCCAGATCCAGTAAGGAGAGTCTGAAGAAAAGAGAAAGAAGTTTTGGTTCAAGGACTTCAAGTCAAGACTCCAAGAGCGATTATGAAGTTAAAAAACAAAAATCAGTTGAGACGTTTAGAAAAGCTTATGTCGAATCACGCACTTCTAGTTTGGATTCGAAAAGTGAATATTTTGACACGAGTACTCTCAAATGTGAAGATATTAAACCGACTAAATATCATCACGAATACGACAGAAAAATACAGTTTCAAAGAAATTACGGAACTCACATTACTAAGCACGATAATGCTGAGATTAATAGAAATTTTTCTTTGGATTTCAACATTTATCAATCGTTTAATAAGGAAACTTCTCATGTACATTCTATCAGTTTACAAAATGTTGAAACTGAACAAAACATACGCACAAATAGGATTCAAAATAATGTAGATCAGAATACTATACTTAGACCTAAAATAAGACAACACAGCGAAAATGGAACCTCTAAAAATGTGACTCATATTTGGCCAGAAAGTATTGCTGGTATTCCAACGGAGATTAGAGACTGGCCTTCGAAACAAAGCAGATCAACAGAATCTGAGAGCAATATTTTCAGTTTCGATGAAGATAGGATTCAGTCACTGCAGGAAAGCGATGTAGATGCTTGTACTGACCATAGTTTCGGTGTTGTACCAAACATTGATAACCATAAAAAGTCCGACGCCAAACCATTTAGAGATGTTTTTATCGAAATTGAGCCTAGGAAAGGTCGTGATCCTATACAGTTACATCAGCCAATTGAGCGCACTAAATCTGACCCTAATTCTTTAGCGCGGCAGCGTCTTAATTCTAACAACAGACGATTACTTTTGAAACATCAAAAATCCATAGATTTAACTCCAGCAGAATCAAGTGATGATGATTATCTGTATAAACAAATTCCCAGTGCTCCTCCTATAATGAAATACAGAGGATCCCACTTCGAAATGCCCTCCGCTGAATTTGGACATTTTGATATACTAAAGCGAGAAATAGAAGGTCAAAAAACAAAGTTTGAAGTTCCAAAAAGTCAATTTGAAATTTTAGGTGCCAAAACTCAATCAGACTTTATTAATTTACCGCCGAAAAACGAAGCAGATATACCCTATGTTCTTCATAAGAGACATATTATGAATGGTACAGCGACGAAAGAAGAAGCAACTAAAATAAGCAAGGACGTTACTAAAACAAAAGAACCCGTTAAAGTTAAAGAGCCAATTAAACCTGTTCCTAAGGGAGTTCAAGAAGTTCCTGACTTGTCAGATAAGAAATCTAAGCCGAAAAGCCCAGTCGCTGTGGAACCTGAAAAGACTTTCTTATTCACTCAAAATATTGATTTATCTAAAGTTGATCCTGTCACTCTAGAGGTTGATAAAACTGTTAAACCTATACAACACACATCAAGCCCAAAGAGGGATATTACAAGAATCGATCCAGCTATGTTAGAGGCTTTAAATTCCAAACTAAGTCAAATCGAGAGCGATTCACCTACAAGTTCTAAAACGGAAAGCTTAAAACCATCTCTAAAAATTAAGATCACAACGAAGCCAATAATACCCGAAATTAAAGCGGAACCACCTAAAGTAATAAAAGTAGATAAAATTACCCAAAAGGACGATAAAAAGGTGTCTACGGATAAAACTGAAAATAAATCAAAACCTGTATTAAAGGAGAAAGGAAAGAGTGAAACGAAACCGAAACGCGTTATCAAGCCTAGGATGCAACCTAATAAAAAAGGTTCGAAAACTAACAAAACAAAAGTGAGAATAACTTCATTTAGTTCCGATGATGAATCATTAGATTCGGACGATGTTTTCGGTAGTGCGGAAGCTACTCCAACGAAGATTGAATTCTCACCTCCGCAAATGAGAAAGGAAATGGAATCTATATTAAAGTTTGAATCCGAAAGGAAGTATTTACAGTATACAATGTCATCAACGGAAGTGGAAGGTTCGCCTCCGCAAACTAGGAAATCAGATGCTCTTTATGACAGAACGCTAGATCCAAATTATCAAACCGAACTTCGACGTATATCTGAACGGTCTTTATCTATACCAAGTTCTGAAGATGATCTTAATATTAAAACTACTGATATGGCACCTGTATTTGCGGAACCAGAATCAGAAGCCGCTCTAACTATTGCCACAGAAGCCGAAGATGTTGATAAATCCGTTGATGATACAGTAGAACAAGTCACTGTTCAAGAATTATTGAAAGAGGAAGATTTAAGAGATATAAATAAAGAAAAGGAAAAGGAGAAAAAATTACTGCAAGCCGATATCGAGAAGGATCTTAAAGATTTAAAAGTTCCTCCGAAAACGAAAATTACCGAAATATGCTCACCGTCTATGAGGAAAAAAGGACAAAGTCCTCTTTTATTTGCGCACGCACGTTTAAATTTATCGGAAGGTTCAGCTTTTTCTTTGCTGCAAAAACAACAGGCTACCGAAGCGCAATTATTATCCGGAAGAAGAACGAAAAGTCTGGACGCTCCCGTTATTAGCGTTAATCGTCTACCTCCACTGAATGCATTTTCTAGTAAAGATGATACTGTTGAAGAGGAAGATCAAAGTGATTTAATTTTAAAAGAATCCGATAGAGAAACTACAGATTATGAATCACCAACAAAAATTAAGTCACTAATAGAAGAGTCAGTTGAGGAAGAACCTGAAGAAATGAAGCCTGTAGTTAAAGAAAAGGAAAAGTTGAAACAAGTTACTACTGTTATAACTACTAGTACTACATCTAAAGTTGTCGATACAAAACCTAGAATTGTAAGGGAGAAATTGAAGTCATTGGATAAAGAAAAAGATCAAATCGTACCTGACGTAACATCAAGAACAAAATATAGGCCCCCAACCAAACCAGTGCAAAGAACACCTCCAATTAAAGGAAGGGCTGTTACAACACGACCCAGTAAAGAAATGAAATTACCTACTAGGGAAAAAAATAAGGTAGTCTCAACGCAAAAGCCCGTATTAAAGCCTAAAGCATTTACTAAAGCACCTCCTTCTGTTTTACCACCCAAACCTCTACCACAAAAAGCATCTTCTTATGAAAAAGTTGACAAAAAGGATACTACTAAGGATGACAAGACTTTACCTACACAAAAATCTCTACCAACATCTTCATCGTTAACTTTACCGGAAATTAAACGAACTAATTGTCAAGAAACAGAGGCGCAGAAAAAACTACCCCTTAAAGAGAAGGCAAAATCCTTAGAAAAGCTAGAACTTAAACGTTTAGGAAGTAAAGAACGCACTAAATCACAAGAAGAAAGTGACACTGATATTGCTAAAAGGAAAGAAAAGCAACAAATGTTATATGAAACTGCCATAAAACAAACTAAAACATTAAAAAGTCCTGTTAAAGATGCTCTACCAGTTTTTCCACAAGTTGAAGAGATGGTGCGTGAGCGTCATGGTAAATTAGAAATAAGTATTAATACTATCGAAAATAATACAGTCAGTTTAGAAGATGCTATAATAATAACTAAATCACCTAAAAAATTAGACAAGAAGATGGATAAAAAATTAACAAAGAGTCTTGAATTGAATCTAAACGGAAACGTTGCCGAAGAGGAAACAAAATCAGTACAACGTTTGGGAAAGAGTTTAGATTTAGAAAATAGACCAGAGAAACAAGAATTTGATTTTGATTTTCAACCTTCGCCAATTGGAAAAATCGAAAAACGCGAAGAAACATCACCTGATTCCGAAGAACATGTAAAACAAGAACTAGTGAAAGCAGATATACATGAAGAACGAACTGAATCAGATAATGATGACACACTAAAAGAATCGGAAATCACACAGGATATAATTTTAGAAGGCACAAGTTTAGACGTTTGGTTATCTGTTGACGATAAAGAGAAAAGTGAGAAATTAGACAATATAATGATATTACAGAAATCATCTGATTTTTTTGAAGAAAGTTCTGGCACAAAGCCACCTGATCTTGCTAAAATCGAAGCTAAAAGTTCTTCCGATTCTCAGAGCCTGGAGAAAATGAGTTTGGGCAATTCATTGGATATCAAGTATATAGATGACTCTGGAGATTCGTCTCATAAGTCTGAGAAAGATGCTCAACTAATATCTGAGCTACGCAGGGCCTCACAAACAGTTGAGAAGATGATACTAAAGAAAATGGAAAAAAGTGGGAAAGAGATTGAAGTTAAAAGTGAAGATAATACTCTAATTCGTTTGACTAGCGAAGAATCGTTAACTGAAGTAAGTGAATTAAAATTGGAACAGAAAGAAAAAGATAAAGAAGCTTTAGAAACACCTAGAGAAAGTTTTATGAAACTAAGTACAGAACGGAGCCGTTCCGAAGATACTGGATCCTGGGTAACAGTGGAATGTGAGGAATACATAGGGGAACAAGAGTCTTTTGATTATGAGAATATTATTGATCTGTCACCGGAAAAAATGAAACCAAACGAAGAATCAGTCGATAGCAAAATTATTATAGAAGATATAAAATGTGACGAAAATTTGTTAACTACCGAAATTAAGTATAGTAAGATAGATTTATTAAAACGAAGTTCAGATCAGTCGAGATCTAGTGACACTACAGGTTCTTGGACTAGTGGCGAAAAAGATTTAAGTCCAGGACACGCGAAAGAAGCAGAAGAATCTAGTGTCAGCTGTTCAATGGGTAGAGCAATAGGAATTAGTCAAACTATTGAAAAATTTGCAACTAGAGAACAAATCGATAAAAATTCACCGGAAATAGAAGCTCCTCGAAGTCCAAGGAGTCCAAGAATATGCATTCTTGGACGAGCGTTTACTATAGACGAGGCATCAGACAAAGATCAAAATATTTCAGATGAATCAAGTTCGGATGGAGCGAATGATATTCCTAAGGATTTAACGCCCATACAAGAAATTCAGGAGGAAGGTAGTAGCGACACTAGCGGTGTTAAATATAAGAAGAAACCATATCCCTTTGAAGAAAAGTGGTCGAATGAATCAGAATTGGCTCAAAGATTGCAACAAAAATTAACCAAAAAACATTCATCCAGTGATAAAAATAGTTCTGTTGATGATTCAAGTATCGGTCTGAAAGATACACCTTCTTTGCGTTCGGTAGAAAAATTGTCTACGGAATCTAGGAATTCCCTTGATACAGAATCGAGTTCTGGAAGTTTAGGTGTTGCAGCAAGATTACAAAAAGCAGGGGAGGTGCCCTTGAAAGAAGCTAGTTCCACGTGGAGACCTTTTCCTTTGGAAAGTTCTGGTTCCTCTAGTTTAGAAGAAGGCATAATGCCTGTTGATCAAGACTTGTATGGTCAAGAATATTTTCTGACCCGAGAAAATTCAGGAGATTTTACTGCACTATCGGATATAACATATCTTCAACAAAAAGGTTCTGATTTTGATGTAACACCAACGAAAGACGATGATGATTTATCGGATTTTCCTAGTTTCACTTACCCTTCTCTATCCAATATCAGTAACCTGGGAATAGTGGATGTATTACATGGTTACAGTACCACGTTTCTTTCAAGAACTCTTTCTAGAATATCAGAAAGAAGTACGAATTCTGAAAAATCGAGTGTAGATGATGATTCTACGAAAGCCAGCACGCAGAGTGACAGCCTTAATGACGAATCCTTACCGTCTAGTGATCATCCCGCTAGTTTAAGTTCAGATCCACCTAGTAATGCCCATGTTTCTGACTCGGACAAGAAATTACCTGCCAATGGTTCAAAAGGAAAACAAAAAGAAGGAAAATTAAGTGATAAAGTTAGTGACGAACCGATTCCTAACATTAGTAATTTGCTGCAGAGGCAAATATCTGACGATAGACGTACTTCTGCTGAAATGGCTGATATATCCATCGACGACATAGAAATTATTACGTCAGAAAGAGGATTGAAGCTTCGACGACAGGACTCGGACGATACAGTTATCGACGAGGAATGCTTCGAGGAAAGGAGAGACAAAAAGAGTTCAAGCAGTCAAGAAAGTGAAGAATGGCCTTTGCCAGAAATACCACAGCATAAACAACCACTTTTAGCTTTGCATGAAATTCCAAGTAGTGATACCTCTCAGCAAACAACCCAGGTTTATCAACCGCCTAAGACCGCAATTCCGAAGACTTTCGGTTTACGGGGATCTATTAAAAGTCAAGATTCGGAGCAATGGCCAAGCCCTCCATCTAGTGTTATTGAACCTCTAATCGTGGGTAGCGTAGAAACATTTTATATGACGCCTCCTGAAGAAGCTTGTAAAGTGGTAGTGGAATCTACAAGTACAGTTAGTACATATGACAACGATTCAAATTCTGATGATAATAGAACGTTGGACTTGGATATCGAAAAATCCCATACCTACGAAAATGTAGCTGCTGAATTAGGAAGCGAATCCTTATCTGAAAGTTTAAGTGCTGGTCCTACAGGTATAAAAATTATCTTAGAGACCAAATCCGGAAGTTCTGCTTCGAATTCAGAAGAAGATGTAAATATGTCAAATTTAAATGATGATGTCTTTACAGACACTATAGATGTTGTTAAAAGTGAATTGAGACCACCGACAGCTATGAGAAGGAGTACAACTTCAGATGATTCTTCCCATTCGGGACATAAAAATGAATTAAAACCACCTTCCACGAAAGGTTCCCATAGTTCTTATTCTGAAGAAGAATGTACGAGTTCTGTGGGTACAACATTAGAAGATGGTACTGTTAGATATGCCTTGAAACCGACAAAATGCACTCATAGTTCACATTCAGAAGATACTTCAATCGCTTTAAGTTTATCAGAATGGTCAAATAGTACGAACACGGTTAAATTTCAAAACCTATCGACGAGCAATAGCAATACGAAAAGCTCAGGTTTGAAAAGTGATGATAATTCTTTAACAGACATTGCTCAGTCAATATCGGAATGGTCCAGTAGTAATAGTAATACAATGAAAGCTCAAAGTTTACAATTTCAAAAATTATCATCTTCAACTGGAGATTCGTCTACGCTTACGGAAATTCTACCGACAATATCCGATTGGTCAAGTTCTGATTCGAAAACGTTAGTACCTCAGCAATTCTTTGCAGCCCCAACTGTGCCACCACCTGTTGTGCCTCAGGAAAGACAAATGAGATTAGGTTCTAGTGTCGACGAAGGCGAGTTGGGTACAATAGGTGATAACATTAAGAGTCCCCAAAATATACCATCTGAAGATTTAGCCATTCAACAGTGTCAGTCAGCAATGTTAAAAGAGAAAGCTTTCACAAAATCTACTGAAAGACCCATGATTATTCCTCCACAAATTTTGTCGGAAAGTGAAAAATCAACGGAAAGCAGTAGTATGGAACAGAAAACGGTTCACGTGCAAAAATATGATAAAGATAAGCAAAAATATTCTCAAAAGTACGCCAGTAAATCTTTCGATAGACCCGTTAAAGTACCTTTAAAATTATCTAAATGTTCGCCGTATTATTCGAGTAGTTTGAGTTCCGAATCAACGCCTATGACGACGTCGACTCCTGTTAATAAAACTGCTACCGTACCTCTAACAAGAAGTCACAAAAAACCTGTTTCTAAAACTTTATTCCACGGTAAAAGTCCTCCCAGTGAAAATGATTCTACTAGTTCTATGGAATCGCCAAAGAGTAAGTCTGAATCTAGACGTGGTTATAGACGTAGAAGACAAACACCTCAAAAACGATACAAAAACGAAAAAGAACATTCTAAAGATGATTACTTTTATGTAGAACAAGAGGATTACAACGAATTTATTCGAAGTAAAGACGACATGAGTTGCGTTTTTCATTATGAAGCTCCGGAAGCATCATCTCCTTCAGGTTATATAGAAGAGGGCTATTTTCCTGATGGAGATTCGCAGTCAGGTTCGGATATATTTCGTATGGAAAAGGACGAGGAAGATAGATGCGAGATAGTTGAAGGTTTCGATGTGTCCTCCATACCTCCACCTTTATTAGAGGATGATTTCGAGATGGACAAACCTGATCAAATTTGATTTTAAAAGGACCCTTAGATATAGGTGGAAATTCTTTTATTTTAACGGTATTTCTTTCTTATAATTTCTACCGTGCGTGATTTAAAGACTAACATGTGGAAACGATACAGTATTAATGTTAATGCCAAAAAACACAGGAAAAAATTAAGCACTTATTAAATCTTCGCATTTTTCTTTATATATTTCTGAAAACATTATTGTAATCCGTTTTAAATTAGCAAAAGTAAATAGACTTTGAAAATTGGCGCTCAACGTGAGGCACCACAATAATATAAACTCGAATTTATGTGGCGCATCCCTGATTGATGTATGAAGCTCTTGTTCGAATTATGAATTTTGAAATGTGCAACGCCTTTATATGGTATACTTGAACATCCAGCTTTAATATTTATTGCACCCTATATTATTGTTTGTTAAAGGAACTCTATTTAATGCTATTTTTTTTGTTCTTGTAAAAATAATGAAACGATATTGCTTTCGAAATTCGCTGCTTCTGTCTTCAAAAATTTCGGCTCTGTCAGAATCGCTTGTCTACTGCATTTCAGTTACTCGACAGTTATATTTGTTATAACGCATGTCTGTATTTCCATTCAATAAAAATTACTTGTTTGGTAATTATTGGGAACAAGTACATACAACCTCTAACGTAATATAATTTTATTTTAGTTAGGAATTTAAGCTTGTCAAGCAATAAGAAAGTGACCTAATTTACGTATGATTTGGTGTTTGAAAATTTACTCGATCAACTTGAGGAATAGCTCTTCGAATGTAGTTCCTACAAATCTTAAATTGCTTAAATATTTATGGGTATTTTGAAATTATTGCAAATATATTTGTTCATAAAATATTACTTAAAATCAACTTATTTGTAATATGATAACGGGGTGGTATTCGCTGTAATTTTCTGTAAATATATTGTACATATTTGCTTTATTATGTTGAAAGTTTAATACTGTTTCATTCTTCAGATATTTCAGGTAAACATTCTCTATTGAATTTATGTTTGGTAATTTAAGTGTGATTATTAAAATAATGAAATCTATTTGAATTTTACAAGATTTATTGAATTTATTCTGTTATTGGTCTCGGTTACACATCATCAATTAGAATCACTAATTTTTAGAATACAAGTTTGGTATAATTAGGCAAACTTACGTGAACAAAGAAGGATAACATAAAACACATTAAGACAAGTTATAGTTTGAACTTTAAATGTGCACGTATTTTCATGAACGCAATATTTCTAATTTAGTTTTTTATAAACTAAATGAAAGTGATATAAAAACTATCAGCAAGAAAAAAGAATTTAAATTCTGGTATCTAAATTAAAGTGAATATGCGGTAGTACCTATGTACTAAGTTGATCAATATATGAATATATTAAATAAGACTTTTAAATTCTGCAGAACTTCTTGTGTAATTTAAAATTTGCTTTAGAACTAATTCTATTGAAGAAAATTATAATATTTAGTTCGAATATTTATTGTGTTTAACAAGTCTTTCTTATTGCTTGTGTATTTCTCAATCTCCGGTTATTATCGGTTTTTTTATGCGTTATCTATGTGTTGATGAACTAATACCACTTTATCTTTTTGAACACTTGAGTATTTTTATTTGCAATAATTATTCTAAACTTAACTACTACTTGCTTATTTTATTTATTATTTTATTTAACTTTTGTAGTCCTGCCATAAGTTATGTTATAGAAAATTAATGGTTTTAAAAAACACATAAAATAATAAAAGCTTTTCATAGAATTTGTTTGATAAGATACACCTCACATAATTACCAGTGATGTGATATGATAGTCATACTGCACTCTCGCAGCTCTAACCTTCATTTCTTAAGAGATCATCATTTTACGTATTGGATTCTTCTTAATTTTCTGAAAGTAAAGAAATATTTTCATGACTCATTCACGTTTTCACGGCTCTCAAATAAAAAGACGATTTATAAAACGTAACTATGACAGTGATACAATTGAAATACCGTGTTACAGTTTTTATTGTTGCTGATTCGCGATGAAACGGTTTCAGCAACATTCCTATACACTCTTGTTGTATGGGGAAATAGACCTCAATTTTTGTTAACTATTAACCCGACTATACATCATTAAATGAAGGAGGTTTCACAGTCATTATCAATTTGTCTGTTTTTATTATTTTCGTTCAGTATGTGTTCAAATTATTGTAGCAGAACCTGTGGCAGGATTAGCTATAATTAACTGCCTCTTAGTCATTGTAATTCTGTTAGACATACATTTCTACGTTTTAGTTAGTGATTTTACAATATTCTTTTTAACATAAAAGAAATATCGTTCTTTTTAACTCAATTTATTTAATTATGTTTGTCCGTGATTTTCTTCTTTTTAACATGTGTAGCCAGTTAGTTCTTTTTAACTCAATTTATTTAGTTACTTTAAGTTAATTGTAATTATTCCGTATCTTTATATATATATATTTGGCCCTTTAGTTTGCTTCCAAAATTTTCTAATTCAGCAGTAAACTTTTTCAAAAGTATTTTTTCTATGACCCAACGGTAGAATTTTTACCTTTTACTGCCATTATTACATAATTTTCTAGTTTATGTATTATTATATTATACGTACTTAAATATCTCAGTGCTCTCACTTTGCTAGCTCTTATATACTCAAACTAGTATTAGTTTAGTTATAATGAATTATGAATTCATGTTAGAACTTTATTATCAATGTCTAGATATTTAAACAAATGTATTTGTCAGATATTTTACAGGTCAGTATGTTATAATTTATTAAATCACTCCAAGAGTATTGAATACTGACAAATCTAAATAACGTTATCTTAGTTTGTGCATCCTCCTCTATCGGTCAGAAATTATTTATTATGACGTATACATGAGTATATTCCTAGCTGCAAACTATATTACGTTTAGATTAAAATAAATTTGATGTTTTTCTTTAACATAAGACATAAACTGCCACTATTAACATCAAAATAACTAAACGCACAAAATCATTCATACATTTCTTTAGTAACAGCTATCAGTTGACGAGCGATTCCTTAAATACTGCAGTCACTAAAAGAAGATGATATAATTAAAAGCCAAATGAAGACTGAATAATTCCTGTACATATTTATAATCCCGCGACGTGAAGACAAAAAAAAATAAGTAAAGTTTAAGAAAGCTGATGAATCAAACTCAAATATCGTACACTTTGTATTTACACATCTATATATACATAGTGATATATACCTTTATTCTGTTCAGTAGTGATAAGATGGAAGAAACGAGCTTCTGTGAATTTTTTCGAAATGTCTGGTTTAGACGTTCATAATTGTCGTCACACTGTCGGGAATTTGAATTTAATTCATTTATACTTCATATATAATTAATTTATTCAATGCTTTGTTCTTGAAAATGACCCTATACATCTTTCAAAATATATAGAATAGAAAGAAACTTAACTTGAATTATTACTTTAAAGAACCATTATAAACATTCAAGAGTTAATAAAACATAAGTTGGCAAATGCATATTTATATACACTGTAAATTGTATAGAGCTACTACAATTTACTAAAATTCCAATTAATATAAAACCCAATGGAGATTTGCACAAATTCATTTATAAACGATGTATATCTTGAAGACATTATGTTTAAGAAGAGAAGATATTGAAAGAATTTATTAATTTACTAACAAGACGATATCATGCCTAATAACAAAGACAGATGTAGCGCCTTGGCATTAAATTAGAACATCTAATTACCATTGTCATTATATGTGTTCCTATTTTCATAGCACTAGCAAAAAATTCGCATTTCCCTTTTCCTAAATTTGGCTGTGGTATTAAATGTACACTTCACTTATAAGTTGTCATTGTCAATAGGTAATATAAAAATGTTTTAAATAGGTCATCACTAGACTTAATAAGAAAACACTAT
Organism: Dermolepida albohirtum; assembly: GCA_031893035.1. Classification (NCBI taxonomy): domain Eukaryota; kingdom Metazoa; phylum Arthropoda; class Insecta; order Coleoptera; family Scarabaeidae; genus Dermolepida; species Dermolepida albohirtum. The sequence goes on from JAVIWB010005177.1 coordinate 237,466, forward strand.
ATAGCATCTAATAACTTCTAACCGAGCATACACTAAAATGTGTTTGACATGTTGCTCATTCTTGAAGGTACGAGAAAAGAGTGTGTAATTATTAGTTCTCGAATTGACCATAATAATTCTTTAGTGGGACTTATATATTATTATACTCCTAGTACCACATTCTGCATGTTATCGTTTTTGATTAACAAATAACTCCCGACTAAATCCGGTTGTTATCTCAGCAATATTATCAGCTTATAAAATGAAACTGTGTGTCAGACTAAACGCAAAATTAAGCTCGTCAGTGTAGAGACATTCCCTGGGCATTCCATTATATATTTTCTTCTCTTCGGCTAGGATGTCGAAAGATTTAGCAAAATCTATTATTTTTGAAAAACTGTTATAAATATCATTGGATTTTTTTTGATAGAACCATTTGTTCAATTGTTCTAACTTAAACACTTGATACCTGTTAATTACATTATTCTTCGGGAAAAGTTCCAAAGTGACAATTTATTGGTGGTAATGCACGTAGATATAGAGGTACTTTACAAATTACTTTTCAATTTACTTAATTCTCTTACTCTACTGTACTTGATCATTTGAATTCAGGTTTTGGATATCTTCATCGCTTGAAGAATTTGATTGGTATGACTTTCCAACCATCCGTTTACTCTCGTCTTGTTTTTAATAGTTGTTCGTTCTGCTTAACCTCTCACATATTCTTTTCAACTTCTTCTTATACTTTCCTTTACTATTCTCATAGCTAGCGAAATAAATGTCCGCTTAATCAGCCGCTTCACCTTGGTGAAGTAAGGTTAAATATAAGGAGGTTGCCCCTGGTGTCTCCAGGAGAACATTAACTATCACACTTACTTAACGGTCAGGCAACGTTTGATACATTACTGCTATTTTCTATACCCACGCGCCCCTGATGCAAATGAAACAAAAAAATAATTATTTACTTTTTATGTTTGTATCACATACTACAGGAGCAGAACCCGTTAACAAATTAGTTGTAACTAAAACAACTTGTGCAGATCTCTTATTTATTTGGAGTCGAAGTATAAATGTTGGTCATTAAATATTTAATATCAATAAGACAAATATGTTAAGCAACTTAAGTAAAATATTTTTATTTGGGATGTTTTTTAAGTAATACTGATCACTGAAGATATATAATATTTTTATTCTTTTTTTGTAATTTTGTATTTATATGTATATATATTTATATGAACTTATAAAATAGTAAATTTTAGAGAATTATGATCAGGAATTATCATCAATTATGAAGTGCCTTAAGAAGGTCTGCTAGTATAGTAAGTATTTCCTAACACATGATGAGAAATATTATTTTTGCTTCTTTACCTAATAGGGATAATTTTCATAATTGCGGGTTTATTTCAGCTACTTTAAATTATGCCACTTAAAATATGTGTTCTACAGCCAAATAAACGTTATTTAATAGTTGTCTATATTTAGACTTTTAATAGTCGCTTTTTATATACACTGCCGCTCAGGAAAATTTGTCCAAGACAGAATATTTAAAAATTTTAAAAATGCGATTCTAACTGAAAAAGTATTTTTATTGTAAAATAAAATAATACGCATAAGTACATAGACACACACATATATATATATATATATATATATATATATATATATATATATATATATATATATATATATATATATATTGAAAACAACTTGCACGACTCATGTCATATACTAATATTATTTGGGAGAGTATTCCTTTAATTTAGAAGGTGGGTTAATCAGTTCTTAGTTTTCTACCAAATTTGTTCCAAATTAATTCAATAAGGATGAACTACTAATATTTCACAATAGTTTTTCTCGCAGTTTTTTCGAAACTCTTTTCATGTTCTTATTTACAACTAGCAAAAACAGCTCTAAACTAATAAAAAAACTGCACTATGTTTGGTTAATATTTATTTTACAATTCCACTTTGTTTACAATCACACATTTTGCCTATTATTGTTGAATTTTTGCTGCATTTACTAAAGTAGAACAATAGTGTGTAAATGCAGATTTATATTACGTTTTGTATTGCTTGTGTGTTTGTCGATTTTTTATTATCATTTATATTAGATAATTTATGATAATTCCAAATTGTAATACATTAAGATATCTTCTTCTAGACATGTTGAATTTATTCATATAAGGACTTGCTTTAAGTTGTTACAGACATCAAAGCATTTTGCAATAAAGAATAATGTTTAACGCTTTCATAACATCCTCTAATACTCTGATAAAACAAGGATGTGTTATGATATGTGAATTATTGTACAAGTAATAAAGTAGTAGAATCATTCTTGAATAGTGAGATTCTCTGCATAATTTTTGGCTAAATTTTCGTGGGCGATGGTGTACGCGACTGGCGTGCTATTTTCTTCTTAAAAGCGTCTTTTAGTGCTTTGTAGGCAAACGATTTGTTTGTATTTTATGAGTTTTCAGCTATATAAAAGTTAAACATTAATGCTCATGTTCCCCAACTACCAGTTTAGCTGCTGATTATGATTATTGTTTTTATACCAATGTTAATGGTAATTTCTCTCTTTTTTCAAAAAGTAATATTATCTAGAATACATAGGTTATAGGAGAAGCTTAAGTCTTAATTTCGGTGTTCGATATGAAAATTGTCCCAATGACATATTTCCAAAATTTTTAAACATCAATTTAGGATGGAATATTAAAAAAGTAATTTACAGAAATCAAAAAAATTGTCAACTAACAAAACCGGACATGTAAAATTCACGGGAGACCGTATAGATAACGTGTAGTACTTTTATTAATTCAAACCTAGTCTATATCTTCATAACTAAACATACTTAGCATTAAGTAAACACAATTTAGGTGATAATTAACATTCCCATACTATTATATACGTGAAAAAATAAAAAAAGGGAAAGAAATAAAAAAAAACGATGATTTTTAGACTTGTTATTCCCTCTTTCGATTTAGTGTGATGTGCAATACTTATTTTCGATGTAAAAAAATTGGGTATTTTTTGAGATGATACCGATAATAAGTATGTCTTCTACAATTTTTAAAAATCATATTCCTGTATCATTTTTATGTTTTATGTGCCAAATAATGTTATAATTACCTCATATAATATTTAGTTATTATTGAATCTTTATACAAATTATGATATTATTGTATGAATGATTATTAACAGAGATAATCAACACAATAATAGTAACTGAAGTACAAGTTTCAGTAGTTTGTAACGTTGAAATTGCGAATGTATAAATATCTCATGTATGTTTTATGTTCACGAAGTTATTTTTTAAACAAGTACTATTGTTATCATTATTACTACTAGGATTACACATATGAAAATAAATATTATTTATCTCTCGGTAACTATGCAATTGTGTATAAAGCATACTTTGTACCTTTCTGTATATAATACATAGGTGTAATTAATTATATTTTTAAAAATATGGTATTCATCTGTATATGATTTATTTTCAATTACATCTGTACCACTTTGATCAGTTTATAAGGCCTAATCTATTGTTTTTTGACACCTGCAAGATGTTTAAAATTTTCTTAAAAATAAAAATAAAAATTACTGCTTGCGAATACTGCAATGTCTCTATCCTACACAACTGGCGATTTCTTCCCACATATGTTCTGTTGTCATTCGTGTTACTATCCATTTCTAGTTTTTTTAGAATTTTTTTTCTTTTTCCACTTGATCATTTCATGTGTTCTTTAACTTTTATTCCTCTCGGTCTTTCTTCGGTTGGTTTCCATTACAATTTCCTTTCTATATTTTCCTGTTGCACTTTATACTTAATATATGTTTCAACCAGTTAATTTTTAATGATTTTATAATTTTGATAGAATTTTCATAATAAAAATATATAACATTCAAAAATAGTACCTGTAACGACCGGGTGAGCAATGGTGTTTATTCGCTGTTGGTAACAGAATACTTAGATTGGCATCAATATAAGATTGCTGATTTTTAATTGTCGTCATTGATAACCTTAATTTCATTTCTTAAGATTTGACACTTAAACAGGAACGATGTTCACTTACTCCCACATTTATCTTTTTTTAATATTAATACATATTATTCTTCAAATGTTATTTTCTATTTCGCTTCCTATTTATTCTTCTAATTTTAACGTTTTTTTTTCCTAATAGCTCTAGATCTACATATGTATGTCTACTCTTTTTTATGGCTGTGAACATATGTATCCTTTCATCTTTATTTTTGTCTTCGTCGAATTGCTACTATTTAGGGCACATTTATACATTCGTTCCTAATTTTAACTTTCCCTCTATATGTCTTAAAAATTTCATCTCAACATTAGTTTTGCTTCCTTGTCTCTCTGCTTTAATATTTCACCGCTAGGTATCAGTGCGAGCATTTTGAGCTTGATAAAGTACGGATAATACTGCAAATCGGTTATATAAATGACTCATACTTTTTTTATGTTCTTCACATTTAATTTATTTACTAGTGTAGAATAGTGTGCAGAATTGGAATAGAAATTAGTAAACTCCAAACTTTAGAAACTGTAAATATATGATGCTGATTGCGAACGAAAATAATAAATTGCCGAAGATAGTTTATTCAATATTATGGATTTTTTAAATTATTTATACGATTAATACCGACAAACAATGGTGTTTGAAAATTAATTGGTGGAATTCTAGCCACTTAATAACAAAATAGAATAGCAAAACAGTTACAGTATTGTGCAAATTAATCTAATCAAATACAATATAACTAAGAAAACCGTTTATTTGTCATATAATGACGATGAGATGGTATAAAATTATAAATTACTAGTAATTTAATAAGAAATATGAACTCCTTTGGTTGCGATGACAGCCTGAAACTCTTTTCGGCATGGAATCTATTAATTTTTGACAGTTTTCCTTTATTTTCTCGTCTGGAAACCACACCTGAATTACTGCTTCTATCAATTTTGTCTTCGTTGTACAGTCTATTTTATGTAACCTAGTCTTACAAATGTCCCACAGATTTTCAATTGGGTTTAAGTCTGGAGAATTGCCAGCCCAGTCGAGGAGAGTTATTCCTTTTTCCTTGAAATATTTGACCATAACCTTCGAATTGTGGCATGGAGCTGAGTCCTGTTGGAAAATTACACCTCCGGCTCACATTTCTTTAGATCTTTTCCCAAATACTTATCCAGTAGCTCTTTATATTTCTGGCTGTTCATCATGCCTTCTATAGGCACCAGCGATCCAGTCCCCATGTACGAAACACATCCCCAAAACATCTTCTTTACAGGATGTTTGACAGTCTGATCGATATGAGCTGCAGTGAGTTTTTCATCTCCACTTTTTCTCACGAATTTTGATCGCTGCCCCTGCACCAAAAAATAGAACTCGTCTGAGAACAACACCTTTCTCCAGTCTTCCTCATTCCATCCGGCATATTTCTTGGCCCAAATAAGCCTCTACTTCATCATTCGTTGAGTGAGGAGTTGCTTCTTCTGTGGTCGAATGGCTTTTCTTTCAGACTCTAAAAGTCTCCTACGAGCTGTCGAGTCATGCACTTTCACTCCAGCGTCGGCTAAGTCTTTTTGTAGTTCAAAACTAGTTCTTCTTGCGTTCAACTTGCTGCTGCGGGGTGTCATCTTCCTCTTTCTCCCACATTTTCCCGCTCGTTTCACTTCAACTATTCCGGTATTTTTTTTGCTTTAGGATCTTACTTACTGCTCTTTGACTAACACCACATTTCTGAACAATATCTGTCTGTGTCATAGAAGTGTGCTTACTTAATGTCACAATCTTCTCACGTTTTCTGGGCGTGATATCTGTACCGCGAACAACCGGTAAAAGCACAATATAAATCAAATTTTGAACTTTGAAAGAGTATATGTGAACAAACTCTCTAAAACGCACTGAATAACTGTGTAATGTGTTCCTAGTGATATAGGTTATGTTTTTTGACATAAAACTACTGTCAGAACTGACCTAACAATGTTGCCACATGCAGAAAACTAAAAAAATAATCATGATTCCATTAATTTTGCTCAATGCTGTAATATTCTGCATTGATTTTTTATCTGAACTAATTTTGTCAACCTACTCATACTAAGTTTATGGGAATGAATTTTTGCCCTTTCACTTTTTTAAGTATCCTTAAAAAATGATGTAATGTTCAATTGAAAAGCTCATCTAACTGTTTTTGATACATTCATTTTGAAGTATGTATATCTTACATTAAACTTAGCTACTTAACCCACAAAATCATTTATATTTATCCCTTTTCGATATGCGATACAAATAACAAATTATAGGTAACTTATTTTATTGCTTCAAAATTAGAATAAATGTTGCATTTCTTGGTCAATACATATAAGCCTTAATTCAAAATTTCTCAACACATACTGCAGGATTAACTAATTATTATTAATATCAATGCATTCTGTTGAATTATTTATTTTCTAATTAATTTTTATTAATATTTTTAATTTAAATTCAAGGTAGGTGTTCGAAATATGCTGACTACGAGATGAAATCGTAGGATATAAAATCAAATGAGCATGTAAGCCAAGGAATTTTTATATTAATAATAATAATTAATTAATTATGCGATATTATGGTATATTTTCTTTAAAAATCAGCGTTTCAAGTATACAGTGGCAAATTGTCCCATCTCATTGAAGGCAAGCTTTTCGAACTTAACTTTCAAGCTCTCGGAACTTAATGTTTCTATTAAAAAATTAAGTAAAGAATTAATGCAAATAATTTAAACCAGAACATTACCTTTAAAAAATGTTTCAATTTTAGCTCAACGCTGTCCAAACACGAACTTCCTTCTGGATATAGCGGTTTCTCAATTAAAGAATGCCGATTTTCAGTACTGTAAATTTTAAAATTGTGAGTTTAGGTATATCCAGGTTTATAAAACCATGCTTCATCACTTTTTGCGAAAGTTCTCTGTTGTATATGTTTATAAATTAATTACAAAATTGTAGTCTTCGTCGATAATCAACTTTTAATAATTCTTTTACTGTTGTGACAAGATATGTACATCTTTTTTTAATGTGTCAGCAATACCACAGGAAAGTTAATTTGTTGACGCAATTGCTGGACAGATATTTTTTGGTTAATTTTCCATTATTTTATCAACATGATTAATAACTTCTAATATACTTAATTGTTCTACAGCCTGGTTTTTTTAATAGCTTATCAGTTTCAGAAAATAATTTTGCAACTCATATTTTTGTTAAATTGCGTGTACCTATTGCAAAATTTGACAACACTGTTTGAAATTCTACAGTGCAGTCCTGTAGTAAATAAATCCATGCACTATCAACTTTATCGTTACTTCACCAAACCTTGCGGATTATAGAACTATGACAGTAGCCATAAAAAAAAGAAAGCGTTTCATTTTAGAGACGTTTTCTTGTATCGAATTGTTAAAGTGAGCTTTTTTCTTGAACATATGATATATTTTATATTAAAAGGTCTCCTGGATTTTGAAATCCCTTTGTAATCTTCTGTGCGCAAAGTATAATGGAGAGTTTGTACCTTGCTTATGCTAAAGTAAGCTAATTTCACTTCATCTTCATCTTCTAAACATTACTAAATTTAGCTAAATATTAACCGTTTCAAGGAGAAGCAATAATGTAATAAGGAGTTTTCATGAACAAAAACCGTGATTTAATTTTTCAAATTGATAGCATTCTACACCTTAGAGAGCTTTTTTAGAGAAAAATTTCGGGTGCAGAATTTCCTATATTAAATTAGAATTGTTTTACATAATCAATAGAATATTCTTTATAAACTGCCTTACTATTTTATAAAAAAATGTTTGCCGTTACGAAGTTAACTTGTAAACGACACTATTGACAATTGCTATAATTGTCTGTAATAAGTAAAGTAGATACCAAATTGCCAGACCTAAAAATTTTCAACATCTTGCTCTAAAATTATGTAATATATTTTATTTTATTTTCATTAATTTTTGTATGTACATACATATCTTGCAATTTATCATAAGTGCAGCTTTATACATCTTTGGCAACTGATTGATTTTAATAAGACTCGATATTCCGTAATATAATGCATTTTTAAATGTTGTTAAGATCTTCATTGTATTTAATAAAAATTGGACAGGAATGATTTAAGGAAATTCTTAGATATACTCGTTTCTAAAGTGTTTTCGCAGTAAAATTGCAAGTACAAAACTTGCACATGAAATTATTCAAGAATAATTGCTTTATATTTTCGTAGTGTATTCGGTCTGTGGCAATTTTACTAATTTTATATAACCTTTGCCTACATTTAAGAAATCTTTCAGCTGTTTATACATATGTGGGAGAAGTATATTTTTGTTTCCAAGTGCTACAGTCAATGGAAACGAATATTCACAAAAAAAAATATGTACAGATGGAACATGTTGGCAATGGCAAGATAATATAAGGAACTGTCCAGGGTTTTTTAATAGCACGTGAAAAATCCAAATAAAATTTGAACTAACCAGCTATTTAAAAGTACTGATATCGCGTAATAGATCAAAAGTCAAAAATTGATATAGCTGGAACGTTTTAATAAAATGGACAAGATAGGAACATTCCAAAAAATATTTTAATATAAATCCACAGAAAAACTAAAAGAGATTGAAGATACATTAGACGTAATAAATTAGCAATATATTTTTAAATGCAAATTTTAGTATGACAGATAAAACAAGAGATGTTACATCACAAGTCCCACCATTTATTTTGAAACTGTTTGTAAAGTATTACAAAATAAATCACAATTCTCACTAATAGCCTTAAAATTCGTACATGTTTTGGTTAGAGAGAAGATCGACCGTTTGTTCTTTTAAATGTCATGTTATTATAGTGTTTGTAAATCAATATAGATATTTCGTTAATTAATTTAGCTATATACTATCTGAACCCTATAAAAATATATAAAATTTTGCATTGTTACCAAAATTGGGATAAAATACAAGAAGTAGCGTTAATAAGTAAGTGAAATCATAAAATAGTGGCGCGAAAGATAATATTCTCTCTATATCTATAAAACTGAACTGGAAGTACGTAATGAAGAAGAATCTGAAAATAAAGCGACTTCGAGATGCACTAATAAGAGCTGGCGAAGATTCAGAAAATTATTTGTTTGAGATTTCAAGTGGGCAGATATGAATTTAATTTTGAAATCACACAAAGCTTAAAGAGTTTAGAGAAAAGCTTGTAATAAATGGAGTAAGAAAATCTGAAAAATTCGAAATTTTAGAAAAAATGAAAGAAAAGGTTTTAGAAAATGCGAGAACTCTGGAAAGAAACAATTTTCCTTTAAAGAAGGCTAACATCATTAAAATTACCATGGTTAATGATTGATGGCAACCTGGTAATTTGCAAATAGATCAAGAAATTGATCTTGACCTTGTGACCTTCTTGGATTAGAAAAGATAGAACTAAAGACCAATATGATAGATAAGTTCTCCCTGTTCGCTTGATCTAGAAAGTATACTAGACGCAATTGTTTGTTGCTGTTGTGCGGTTCGCTGTTCCTCAAAGGAATACACTTTGAGGAACAGCGAGCCGAAACTGGTTCAAGTACAATCAATGGCTTCATCCACCAGTTAGTATAAGTAATGACACAATAATACGTCTAGTATGCAATAATTGTACTCCAAAGCAGTTCAATAGACTATTGCTCGATCCCTTCCTCCATGTTGACATTATCTGCTTTAAATGATAGAAATATCAAATATTTTTTTTAGACCGGCCGAATTTACATGGACATCATAGATCGGAAACCATATCAAGCTGCAATGCTCTAATCTCGATGTTCTGAATGGATTTTTAAGTGTTTAAGTTTACTTATCTTCACTCCTTGAGGAAAAAGGGCTATAGTTTCATACGAATTACGTGGAATAATAAAATAATAGAGAACGTAATATCTTAACTACTCCTGAAACCTTGAAAAACCTCAAATGTCACAGGAATATTGTTGTCCAACGTTGGTTATATTATAACCTTGCAATTTCAATAATTTTTCACTCGCAATGATTTTATTTAAATAAAAATTTTTTAACAAATTTTGTATAGATTTACTCGTAACTTTGTTTGATGCATAAAATTATTCATTTTTTAATAATAATTGTTGCTATCTTATATCAAACTAATTTGCTTTATGTAATGTCATCGAATATCGTTCGAATTTTACTAATTATTTAATTTTGTCCATCGTGAGTATAATGTTGCATAATGAAGATACATTTTTCAGACATATACCGTCTCTATAAAGGTTTAAAAATTGTCTATCAGTTGTCACAGATGTATACATATGCGTATATTATTTTAAAGTAGAATGTGGTTTCAAAATTCCATTAACAAACTACATTATTTTTAAAATTATACATAAGCAAATCGAAGATTTACTGCTAATACAGTTGTCAGAATGGTATTTCTTTAAAAGAAGAGTTTAAATTATATCTAAAATTCCGTAATGTTAATTGAATCTTGAAATTATCTTCATCGTTTTAAAAATTTTTGCTCCGTATTTGTATGATTGCTAAATGTTCTTTTCTTAAATTTGAAAGAATATAATTAAAAATTTAGTACATTCCTATTGACGAAAGTGCATGGGCCTAAATCTTCACATTTCTTATTAATAAATTACAATTCAATTTCAGAGGACTAATTATGTAACGTATGTCTTCTTTCACTGTCGTATGTCTTTTCAAAACTTTCTATTGTTATCCATGGTAATTCTGAAAAATACCTATATACACTGTAACAATCATTTTGTTGGAAATAAATTTGAAAATTTTTGTGCGATTTTTTATTAACAGAATTTGTATTTATGTTATACTTATTATTTATTGCATATTATATTCATAAAGCTGAATTTTCACGGTAATGTACGAAAATGTATACCACTACTCGTAAGTATTTGCTCATCCTTAAAATATTTTTTTATATTTATCTACAAGATGGAGTGGCCACTATATATAATAACATAGTTTTTACTTCCTGGATTATTATTATTATTATTATTACTTATTTTTGCGAATCGAAAAAATGAAGTTATATTAACTTTTTTTAAATTTATTATAATTTTCTTTAAATATTTGCAATGCAAAAGAAAATCAATGATTATGAATTTATTATTATTATTATTTATTTAAAGGGATATCAAATTTATAACATACAGTTCCTTTACTAAATATCATATATAAATCAGTTGGAATTGAAAATAAATTCAATTAGTTCCAGTTGATTGATGAATTAAGGTTCAGAGCCTTGCACAAGAAATTCAGAAATAAATATATCTTCTATTTAGTAAGGGAACGTGCTTTTCCTTAGCTTTTTATATTATATGACTATATCTAAAAGATTTTTTTAAACGTATACAATTCACAGTATTTTTAAATTGCTTAATATAATAATCTATGCAACCAGTATATGGGCATTTGGTATTATAAAAGTAATTTTCAATTCAATTTGTTTCGAAGAGTCATGGTAACTGACTTTTCTAATTAGCGTGCTCTACAAATTATGACGCTCTCTAAAGTAACAGAAAATTTTGAAAATATTTTTTTCAAAAGATCACATTGCGGAATATTTATCAAAATTAAGGTGAGAAAAGTTTCCGTTACACAAGTTTTGTCTTTGTGAATGTATTTATTTATTAAAAATTGATTTTTTTTCTCCTCAGATTAAGTATTATTTATGTTTTGCACGTAATTATGAAATATGAGAATATTACGCATTCATTTTATTTCCTGAATGCCTTACCCTTCCCTTACTTTTATTTACAGTTAATTTATAGATAGTAACTTTAATTTGGTAACGTGTTTGTATTCTGTTCTATTAATGTTATTAAAAACAATTATTAATCAATATTTTCAATTTTTCAGATGCACCTAATAGGAATTTCGAGCATATCTATGAAAATAATAATTCTTTCTATTCGACCTCCACTCCGAAAGTTAACGGCAGCATCAATAGCTTAGCAACGGTGATAAATAGCAACTTTGGTAAAAGTGACTCTCAAGATATGAGCCCGATTGTAAATATGGCGAAAGAGGAGTACATGAACAACGTTAACGCTAACATAATTCCAAATACAACGACAATAACAGCAGATATAGAGGGTGAAGTTAAAAAGAGGCCAAAGAATGAGAAGACGTATTATGTAGCGAAAGAACTTCTGATGACAGAAATAACGTACAAGAAAGATTTAGATGTTATTAACGTAGTAAGTAGTACATGAAATAGTAGAAGTAAATAAACAAACAATGATTTATTTTTAATATTAAATACAGGGCGCGCTAAAATGACTTGCACTGGTTTGTTATTTTGTTTAAACGATTTTTATTTGAATCAAAGCGTAGTTATATTAGTTAGTTGGCTGATAACCCAGAGATAAATTACTAGACTATTATGCTGGGAATCTCAGAATTTAATCCGACGGCTTGCTGTTCGAGAAGTTTTTTTTACAACTTCTGTTCTCGTTTAAATAAATGTTAACAGTCAAAGATCTTAAGTCGCACCACGAGCGCGGTTCTAATAATAATTTATGGTCTTCAAAGCGTAACCGTAATTGATTTTAAGCTGTTGGGGGATATGAATCAATGGATTGTGATTGAAATATGTTTGAAAGATTAATTCGATAAATGCTTGCTCATAGCATGGAACAAGTAGTGTGAGGCAGTTTTGATCCACTCTTTCCAATATCTTATCGATTTGAACTACTTTTTCCAGAATGGTGTTCTTTACTTCATCCAGGGTTCCGTCTCATACACACGTGCTTTGACGTAACCCCATGAAAAAATTAGTCCAACTATGCAGCACATTCAAATACCTGTAGTCATTCTTTTAATTCAGAATTCACCATTTTATATTCCGTAAATAAGGGGTTAAAGTTATCATTATTTGAAACTATTGAAATAAATAAATATGAATAATGTAATAATTTATTAAACGACCGAGTAGATTTGAACAATTCTCCCATGTTAAACTTATTTCATTGTAATTGTATATCATCCCCACCCTGAAAATAGTTTAGTTGACTGGAATATATTACGTTTGTGTAAGATTTACATTTGAGTCTGAAGAAGTCACAGTGCTGACGAAACAATTCTTTACCCCTCTTCAATATTTTGTGAAAATCACATAACTGAGTTTTTGTGTTTTATTTTGTTATAGATTTTCATCAGGTAAAAGTCGCATCAGTTAATTAATTCAGCAAGTATCATTTCTAAGTTAAATTCAATATTTAAACCAATCTTGAATTGCAGCTTTTTCCATTAAAAATTTGGTAGCCTTCTAGCCCTGCGTGAATGATGTATCACTGTTACACTGTACTAGTACTTAAAGGACAGATTTTATTTATTGTTATTGAAAATGCTGAAAAATAAAAACAAAGGAATGCTGACAGGTTTTCTTTATATGTCTGACAAAGTAAACATATGTATGTATGTTTCATTAAACTTACCCGTATAAGAGCCAATGAAATCATAAGAAAATAAGCTGCCTTTTGGCGCGATATCTGATTCCATCCTTTATATTCAGAGACAGGGTATAATACAATTAAAACAAACCAAAAAGTACTCTTTCTAAGGTCATGTAAAAAACACGTTCTTATCTTGGCGTGAAATTACCAATAATATTTTTTGTTATTTTGTAAATAATATCTTTACAGTGGTTCAAAGAAGAAGTTGGTAAAGATGAAGCAGATGAATGCTCTATACGCGTACTCCTGGGATTAATAACACCACTGGCGGAAGCCCATGGTTTTCTTGCGAAAGACCTCGAGCAGAGACTTCAAAATTGGGAAGGAAATGGAGGACCAAACGCCAAGGCAGGACAAATAGCAGACGTTTTACTGACCCATCTTCCACCTCTCATTCCGGTAGTATACAAAACGTGTAACGCTTAGTTGGCTGTTTCCTGAATAACATGTTGAATGTTTGCTTGGAGGTCATTAAGTGTTATTGATTCATTGGCATAATTTTTTTATAACTTTAAATAATCCAAAAGAGAAAAGTCAAGTGGTCTTAAGTCACATGATCGTGCAGGTTAATTGCTAATATTTCGCGAGATGAACCTATCAGGAAACTTGGTACGCAATAGAGATATTGTTTCACGTACTGTGTGTTATACCAGGTGATATTGATTTACTCTTAGATTGCCATATATTATAGAACGCCACAATATTTCAAAACAAGATTTTATTTATACAACATAATCTCTTTTTAGACTTAGATATTTAATAGAACATTCATGAAATATTTCTGAGCTCTTTTTAAAAAAACTCTTCCTTTTGGTCTGCAAGTCACCTCTTCGTCATTTATTTAAAATATTTTCCCTTACAAATATTTTTTGAGTTTTAGAAACAAGTCTGATGGTGCTAAACACAAAAAGTAGAGTTGGTAGTCAACTTAGTTCATTAATTTTTTGTAGTGCAATCAACGACTTCCTAGCAGCAGCATTATACTGCAAAAATAAGCTAGAAGTCTTTGGCAAATTTTCCGCAGCGTTTCTTCTATGGATAATGTGAAACAAATGTTCAGAACGGAGCAGTCACGGGAATAATCTTTCAGAGTGGCGCTCATCTTTGATATTTGATCTTTTTTTCTTAAATTCCGCAACCCAGTTTTTAATAGTGGCGTATGACGGACACCGCTCACCTAAAGTTTCAATCAGCAAAAATTTCTTTGGCCGATAACCCTTTACAGAATAAATTTTTAGTAATTGAACGAAACTCGATTTTTTCGAATACTAGCTTTTCTTGGACGTGTAGTTTTCAAAAATTCTCTATTTTATCATTCTTCAATTTGTGGATGTTAAGTTTTGAAAAACTATTTAAAGAACATCACGGTCGTAGCCGCAGCAACTACATTTAACTACCAGAAATTTTCCAAGATAAGAATATACTAATACCTTCTCGTCTTGCTGGAATGACATGATATTCAAAATCAAATCACCAATTTAGTTGAAATAAAGTTCTTTAAAAATTTCATGTTCGTTAATCACAATAACATCATTACACGTTTTATTTTGAAAAAAGTTTAGTTCAACCGCTCTACCCTTTCAAAATGGGCGCCAAACTGCATCTCTGTGGATGCATTTCTTTTTCATGAATCATATTTTATGGATCTTTATTATCACAAATGCAACAATTTTGCTTATTGACTTATATACGAATATTTTGCGAAATAAATGTTGCCAATTTTTTGCAAAAATCGGCAACATATATACATACACCTAATCACCTAATCTTTAAAACTCAATGAGAAGTGACTCATAAAAGATTCAATTTAATCGACAGCAAATTGATACGTTTGGTTCGTCGTGCATAATTTTACTCACTGAAGTAATATTTTCTTTTGACCGACTACCTAGACGACATATTGATTGCTTTATCATTAAACCGAAGCAGTGTTTTAACATCTATAGGCGCTTGATAGCGCTTTAATTTTGTATGAATTTTTCTTAATTTTCACCTGACTCATAATACATTTCTACATAATCTGTTTATTGTTAAACTGTAAAATGGTGATCTTTAACAGAACAAAAATGACGTGTAATTCAAACCCTATTAGGATGTATATGGTATATTTATAAGTTTTATAGACTTTAAAGTCTAGAACCATCATTAATATAGCTTTCCGATGCTTACCTGTCATTTATTTTGTACATATTGATTTATTACACTTCGTGATTAATGATTATTCTTTAAATTAATAAAATGACAGACAAGAAAATTCAAAACAAAATCGATTTTATTTAATACATTTTCGTCTTTTACTATTTTTAGATTTATGAGGAATATTTGGATGGTCATGTGTTGGTACTAGAGAAACTGGATGCTTCTTTAAAACAAAACAACCGCTTTGAGCAGCTTTATAGGGATTTTGAAACGCAGAAAGTTTGTTATCTTCCTTTAACTACGTTCGTTTTGAAGCCACTCCATAGATTATTGCAGTATCAAACTATATTACAAAGTAAGTTGTAAAGGTGTAAAGTTGTAAGATACTATGCCTTCAATTAAATTTTTAGTTAAAGAGTGGCTTATTATTTGAATATGAAGTTGGTGACATTGGAAAATGTAATTTTTGAGTAGAATTTTGACAGTTATTATTTTTCAATGCCACCAACTTTATGTTAAAATCATATATTACTATAAATAATAATTTTATTGAAGACCCATTATATTTAATAAGTTTGAATTAAATATATCAAGAAAATAATTCATATATTTCGCAAGTTAATGTTTATATCTACTCTACTTATATAAAGTATGATTTTCGAAAACAATCCACCTGAAATACTTCAAAAACCAAAACTCAAACAAAAATTTCGAAAAACACATCTACTTTTGTTATAAGGGTGACATGTTTTGACCTATGAATCATATTTATGACGTTTACATCTGCGCCTTCACAAAAACCCCACAAATTGTAAATAGAATAACCTTTGTGTGGTAACTTAAATGAAAGTTTGTATTCTTATGATTATGTTGGCGTATCGTTTGCTTTTTTTACCATCTTTATTTTTTTATTTATTTTATTTATCATCACGATACGAACCAAAATGGGGACGCTCAGGTAGGCTATGTAATAAAATTAAAAAATGTTTGGCGCTTTTTCTTAAATATTTCCTTATCTTCACCAACATTATTTTGCGTAAAAATGATTTTAATATTGCTGAAAGGGTGGAAATTTTATTCATTTATGGTGCTATAACAGCAAGAATTTTTAATGAAAGACATCCCGACAAGAATATGGAGTATAAATACGTGCGAGAACTAGCATAAAAATTTGAAACAACTGGATCTACAGCAGGCATGATAATATGGTAATAGATAAAATGACGGAGATTGAAGTAGTTAGCAGTTTTATTATATTTCAAACCAGTTCCTCCTTGTGTTAGGTTGCAGAATCCTTTAGACTTTCCCACTTATGTGTACACAAAGTCACAAAGATTAAAAAAGTAGAAGAAAATAAATTTTACCCAACCGAAATGAAGATATCTGCAAGAACTTAGTGAGGCCGATGAAGACTGGCGTTTAGAATTTTAAGAAACTATTACGGACATGGTTAACGCAAATCAATTTTTTTGTAAACACATTTTTACACATACGGACATGTGAACAAACACAAATTACGATACCGAAGCGATTAAACTCCTCACATTATAAGGGAATGACGTACATAGAATAAATAAAAAATTAATGTTTGGGCAGGAGTAATAATAATAATTGGGCCCACATTAATTAATAACAAAAGGTGACGTCTATTTAAATATCTTTGAGAATATCATCGATCGTCTTATAATTAAGTGGGCTGAGAACCAGCATTATACTGCTAATGTTCATAATTGGCTTAATCGAAGATTTACAAATCACTGGATTGATATACGTGAAACGATCTAATAGCCTCTACAATAACCTGACTCGACAAGTAGTTTATAAGTCTCAAATAAAATATAAACAATTTGCGTCAACGAATTATGTAGAAATGTGTAGAAATATTAAAATAAAGCAAGAATTTCAAAAACAGCTTTACTACTACATGACCAGTGGGGTTCATTCTGAGCATTTCTTACGAATATTTTTCAGTTTTGTTAGGTTCTAATTGCAATGAAATACTTTAAATTACTAAATATTTAAGTATTGACTGTCTGTTTAGTAAAGGAAGTCAAACTTCATTTTCCAGTGGCGAAATATTTTTTAAAAAATCGAAGGTGCTTTCTTTGGAGAATAAGCTTTTATTTGAGATACCATACGATAGGTTATTCCATTTTAAATTTTTTGGGAGCGCAAGTGTAAACGATAAGTGCAATTCAAAGCATGTCATTCTTACAGTGAACGTAGATGGCTGGATCGTTTTCAAAATATCACATCGTATGTAGTATCAGTGGAATAATTGTGTTAAATAGAAAAAAAATAATTCGTATTTTTTTTCTAGCTGCTTATATCTACTGCTCGGGATTAATCATAAGGAACAGATCAAAGTAAAATCAAATGAAAAATCATTTTTTCATTAATTTTTATGAAATTGTTATCTATGCTATTGTCTTTTCTTCTTCATCGTCACCATTTATTGTCTTCAGTAAGTAATTATTATAATTTTATTCTATTTTTTCACAGGGTTGCTCTTATATTATGAGCCTAACCATCCAGATAGAGCTGACTGTTTAACAGCAAATGATACTCTGAAAGACCTAATGGTTCCTATATCCGAAACACTAGCTTGCTCGGAGAATTTGGCAACGTTATGCGAACTACAGAGAGACATTATCGGTTTCGATAACTTGGTGCAAGCTGGACGAATATTCATACGCCATGGTTGCTTACTGAAACACTCTAGAAAAGGTTATCAGCAGAGGATGTTCTTTCTGGTACGTTATATAATAATCGATACGTTTGAAAATAACGGGTTTTTCATTTGATTCCTTTTAGTTTTCTGACATTCTTTTATACACATCCAGGTCACAAGCTACATTGCAATTTAAAGTGCACGGTCACATGCCTCTTAGAGGCGTTTTAATTGAAGAACCAGAGGGTGAATTGGCCAACATAGGACTTATTATTTATGGTTAGTTTTTTTTTGTTTTTTTTGTTATATTTTTTTCTTTTCTTTATTGTTCCCAACTATTTCTTCTAACTTTCGTAATACAATATTTTAATATTTATTCATATACATACGTAGAAGGGTATTTCAGTATACAGGGATGGTTTATAAAGTTAATTTTGTCAGTAACAAAGTTTTAAAATTAGTTATGAAGATTATAAACAACTATTTTAAAAACCCTATCCCCAGAAATTGATCCACGAAACTGTTATTTTCAACATCAAATAAGTTACTTTTTAAAACGCTCTCCCATACTTACCAAAAACCAAATTGATCTGTACAACCTAGGAAGGTTAAAAACATGAATTGGATTTCTAACTTATTCTCCTTCAGTAATTTTGTAAGGCAATGGACAATTTATGAGGACGTCTCTTCGTATAGTATGGAACTGTTAACAACGTCGTACATTTTATTGTGATTCTAGAGATATAAATAAAAAAATAAAAATAATTTTATATCATATACTTTTTATTTTCAGGTGGAAACAGATCTTTGACGGTGGCGGCCAACTCTGCTGAAGAAAAAGAAAGGTGGAAAGTTGATTTGCAAAATGCAATCCAGCATGCTAGAGATAAAACAGATACAAAAATTACATATTTGAGTTTGAAAAGCTGTAGTAAGTATGCAGATGTATTTTTAAAAATAAGTTCTGTAACGTAATGAATCGAAATAGGTTCTTCTGACGAAATTATGGACCAGTGCGGAACGGACGTAGCAACTCAAACTAAACCAACGACACAACGAAGTAATACAACTGTACATGTTTGCTGGCATCGTAGCACGAGTATATCTATGCGTGACCAACTGTTAGCCGTTGAGGTAGGTTACCGCTTCTTACAAGAAGTAAGTTTATTCATATAATGTAAAAAGTGTTCATTAATATATTTCTTTTACTTTATTGTTTATTAGTGGTATATAATATAACCTTTGTAACCATAAATAATTTCAGTAAAGACTAGCAATTTTCAATAAATAATATATTAATACATTTTTTCTAAAGAAAAGTTTGCTTGTCTTCTTTAAATGTACATTAAATAGCCTAATATTGATTAATTTGATTTTATGGACGATGAAATTCATTTCTAATTATACTTTATTTTTCGTCGCCTCTTAGTTTAACAGGTTTACAAACATTTTTCTTCAGCTTATAATTTTTTCTAGAAAGTGTATATTTAACCGGCTTTGAGGGTTTATTGGGTATAATAAGGTATGATTTGTCACGATACACTAGGGCTGGAATGTGGTAAGCACTATGACGATCGCCATTTATTACCCCAGAGTTTGGTTTCTAGGTTTGTAATTTTATTTTCAACAGCCTAAGTCGGGCTGGGGCCGAAAAAATGCCATCGACGTTATTGGCTACACCAAGGATTAAATTTGCAGCGGTATCACAATGCATAGAATTCTATTTTAGTGACGTCACGTTTCTTGGCTACTGTAAACGTTTGCTTCGAATTTACAATTCAAGATCAGGATCCAACGTCGCATCCACCTCGTCGCGCCTTAGTAGCCTCTCTAAATCGTCTTGCGCTCGTTTCAAAGCAAGCGGTCAAGAGGTATCGTCTGGATGTTCTACCTCAAACTATGTTATGTAATGCACAAGAGAGAAAAAGAATAGTTGCCTCCAAAATTGCTATATAAAAATGTGTTTCTCAGTTTCAAAAATCTTTTCAATATTTGAAGAAATATGTTCACGGGATTTCTTTTTGATATCACTACTTTTACAGTAAAAGTGAACTGAAGGAAGAGCAATATGGTCTATTTATTATATTTGCAATAATATCCTTATTTAAGCAATGTAAATTCTGAAAGTCTTTTTGTCAGACAGTAATAAAGATACTTTACATTTTGTGTCTCTCAAAATTACATGCGACAATATTACGATAGATCCAGTCGACAATAGATTTCTATTCATTGTGATGCAAACCCGTTGTAGATAACGTCAGTAAACATTAACAGTCGAACTGAAAAGTCCCCGGTCTACCATAGTAAAACACAGTTTTTTGGCAAAATTCGATTTTATTATTCAACAAAGTTGCCTTCGGGGCGATACACCGATTATAGTGTTCTTCCAACTTTTCGATACCATTTTTGTAGTACGAATTGTCTTTAGCCTCGAAATAGGCCTCAGTTTCGGCGATCACCTCCTCATCCCTGCTAAATTTCTTCCCGGCGAGCATTCTCTTGAGTTCTGCAAACAGGAAATAGTCGCTGGGGACCACATCTGGAGAGTACGGTGGATGGGGAAGTAATTCGAAACCCAATTCATTTAATTTGGCCATCGTTTTCATTGATTTGTGACACGGTGCATTGTCTTGGTGAAACAGCACTTTCTTCTTCTTCATATGGGGCCGTTTTTTTGCGATTTCGTTCTTCAAACGGTCCAATAACGCTGTATAATAGTCGCTGTTGATGGACTGGCCCTTTTTAAGATAATCTATGAAAATTATTTCATGTGCATCCCAAAAAACTGACGCCATAACATTTCCAGCTGACTGTTGCGTCTTTGCACGCTTTGGAGCCGGTTCATCGCGTGCAGTCCACTCGGCTGACTGTCGATTGGAATCCATGTTTCATCCATTGTCACATATCGACGCAAAAACTCGGTTTTATTACGATTTAACAGCTTCAAACACAGTTCAGAATCATCAACTCGTTGTTTTTGATCGAATGTGAGCTCGCGCGGCACCCATTTTGCACAGAGCTTCTGCATGCCCAAGTATTCATGCACGATGTGTCCAACACGTTTCTTTGATATCTTTAGGATGTCAGCTATCTCGATCAACTTTACTTTACGGTCATTTAAAATGATTTTGCGAACTTTTTTGATGTTTTCGTCGGTGACAGCCTCTTTTGGTGGTCCACTTCGTTCGCCGTCTTCGGTGCTCATTTCACCACGTTTAAACTTAGCATACCAATCAATTATGGTTGAATTTCCTGGCGCAGAGTCCGGGAACTTCTCATCAAGCCATGCTTTTGCTTCAACGGTATTTTTTTCCCTTCAAAAAGCAGTACTTTATCAGCACACGAAATTCTTTTTTTCCATTTTTTTAAATAACAAAAGTAGCTTCACTCTTAACGCAATATCTCAGTAACTAATGGTCGGATTGCTGTCAAATTTTGACACGTTTCGTTTGAAGGTTAGTACTATCTAAAAAACATATGGATTTAATAACAGTAACGCCATCTATGTGTCAGACCGGGGACTTTTCAGCCGACCTGTTATGTTGAGATATGTAGACTAATCACCAACCGTTTGGATCACAACCGCCTACAAATAAAATACGCACACACGCACACACACAATTTTGGTGTATTGGTGTGAGTTTCAATGACATTCAGCTTGCCATTTGGGCAATCTCTTTTATGTTTTATAATGAAAACTATTAAAAAATGTTTTAATTAATCAGCATGAAAGACTTAACCCTATCTTAAATTTTGCAAAGACTATTTTAAAAAAGTCGATGCACCTAGTTAATGTAATAAAATTCATTTTAAAATTTAAATCACTTTATGTAAAGACATTTAAATCTAGATTATATAAAATGTTGTAGTTTGCTTACTATTCTCTTTCTCTTTTTTGATATTTTATGCATTTACATAATTTGATGAAGTGTAAACTTCATCAAATAATACCCACCATATTGACATTTACTGATGTTTTAATTATATCTACGCGATGTGACTTAGGTTCGAAAATTGAAGCTTATATTAAATGACACACATACGAGTAATTATACAAGACGAATTTATATATATATATATATATATATATATATATATATATATATATATTTCTGTAGAAATTCTTGACAGCCATAACAATTTACTACTTTGACTAATCGAAGCCCATTTTATAATATTAAAAAAAAGGGAATCAACTTTTTTGATCCCAAGTTTGTAGTCATATAACGTAATATATTCTCATTAACATTATAATTATGTACATTACTTTTTTTTTCAGAACCAATTATCTGGTTACCTACTGCGTAAATTCAAAAGCAGCAATGGGTGGCAGAAATTATGGGTGGTTTTTACTTCATTTTGTTTGTTCTTCTATAAAAGTTGTTCTGATGATTTTCCACTAGCATCTCTTCCACTGCTAGGTTATTCCATCAGTGCTCCAACACCAGATGATGCGATAGGAAAAGACTATGTTTTTAAATTGCAGTATAAGAATCATATATACTTCTTCAGAGCAGAATCGGAGTACACATATAGCAGGTATGATAACTATTAGCCTAAAAACGAATTTGTAGGTAGAGCGGCCCGATAGGTGCGAAACGTTGTGTAGCGTATGTATGAGATATGAATGTAAGTACATGCGATTTCTCTGACTACACGACGGCCCGCTTCTGTCGGACAGACACGATTATCCAGCTTCACTTATAAGAAGCTTTATGCTCCCTACAACTTAAACATTTTAGCCAAGTAATTACACAAAAATTGATATTTATTTGTGAAATAGTTCGTTTTATATGTTTGGTTGAAAATAATACAATTACTTTTTAAATTACTGGCCTTAAAAAATAGTTGTTACTAATTTGTTAGTAGTAGTGACCGTATTGTAGTGTTTAAAATGAAGTTCCTTTAAGTTTACACCTACATTGTACTTTTTTTCAAAATGTAGAATTAGTCCATGGACAAATCTGTAAATACCTCCATTATTAAAATATTTTCTAGATAATTCTACTTCAAATTGTTACATTTGTCTTTGAATACTGCTTTATATTTTCAGAACTAGAACGCTCAAAAACTATTTACATATGTGAAATACTGAAATTCGTTAAAATCACTTACAACTCTTAATACTTAGAAGGGCTGCAGTACAATGTAGTTTTGCTAAATGTGGATTTCTCTCTAGCATGAAATCAAG
Organism: Dermolepida albohirtum; assembly: GCA_031893035.1. Classification (NCBI taxonomy): domain Eukaryota; kingdom Metazoa; phylum Arthropoda; class Insecta; order Coleoptera; family Scarabaeidae; genus Dermolepida; species Dermolepida albohirtum. The sequence goes on from JAVIWB010005177.1 coordinate 260,941, forward strand.
TTTATTTACAGATATCAAATTAGCTGTGAATAAACCACCTCTTGCAACTTTCTTAGGGTAATTTTTATACTGTCAAATAATTGAAGGATTTAAAGAGAGGCATCGAGGACTTGTAAATTTTTCTGAAGAGCGAAAGCGTTAATTTTAACGCACGTATAGTGCTCTATGACTTTGTTACCAATTCCTTTGGGCTGTAAGAGGTGAAGCAGTGTTAATTTTATTCCTCCTCAACATTAATACCGCGCCGTTATCTAGTAGTAGTCGACGATTCGACAACTACTCAAGATAACTAGCTCAAAATCTAGTGCTCTTATCATGGTATTATTATAGCGTTCTGTTGTGGAATGCACAAATCCATATCAATTTGAGGCTTATTAAATTGCTCTTAACTTACGATTACATATATGGGCTAAATTTAGAAATTACAAATTTTACTGTCTGTGAATGTTCACTATAACAAGACAATTCCACGTTTCGTTAAGATAGGTTTTGGAGATTGAGGAAATCCGGCATAGAATGTATGAAATTCTGTTGTCTGTTGACGATTTTGTGAAAACGATGTTTTTGTATTTGCAAATTAATAAGTTAACATCTAGTCAACTGTCGCGAATGCCTTCTGTTAAACAGTGCCAAGTATAAAGGAAACAGATTATATACAATAAATAAATTGGCAAAAACTTTTTCAAGCTTTGTTCCTGCTTTTATAACATATGTAGCTTTATCTAATTAACAGCAAAACAACATTTTTCCAACGTTTGTTTTATTTGTAGTGTTACTTTAGAGGTTTTTCATATTATTCTATTGCAGGAAAGTCGATATAGTATTAATGGTGTATTTTGTGTTAAAATGTATGCGAATACATTTACTATTTAAATTTTTTGTATCTGTAGTTTCATCAACGGTGATTTGTATTTTCTAGTTACGTAAATTTGATGGCACGTAATTTGCTATGTGTTTCTTAACATTTGATTCTCTGATTCTGGCGAAGGCAGCATTTCCTTCCTCGAAAAAAACTGACATAATAAATGACAGAAAAAGCTCAAACGAACTAAATTATAAAAACAATATAAAGCCATTGATAATCGATAAAAAGTTATAATCGCAAAATGTAAAATAATTTTCTTGAGCTGCCAGCTTACTGAAGGTATGCATTTATAAAAAACGTATTCTTCTAGAATCTTTTATTTTACATAGAGTATTATTTTGTTTAGGACTAAAAAAAGTTATCAACGAGATACAGCTTTGTTAGGATGTGTGCATTTATGCAATCTGTAGTTCCTGCCTACTTTTACCGTAATATAGTAGGCTAAAATTATTTGCTTTTTAAAAAGATCAAGTGCCTAAGATATTCAAAATCTTTTAAAAAAGTAATTTCTCACATTTTCCAGGAAGAAATCAAAAACGTAAATATCCGAACATAAGCATAAATTCAATTGGCAGTAAGATTTTTAAGGGCGGCTGGTAAGTGAACTACGTTCCCGGTAGAGAATAGCCCTACTTCAGAGATTTTAATGATTCTGCCCACATTGGCTCATAGTTGCTCTACCTACGTCACTTGGAGAAGTCATGTTCTAAATCCTAGATCCAGTCAAATCCTAACACTCTTATCCTTCCTGGTCTATTCCATAACTCACCAACATTTACGGGTTATAAAATGCTATACCCCGTTAGGGGAGACGTGGGTTCAACGATGTACAAAGAACCTCTTTGTATATCGTTGAATACAGGTCTCGTTAATGATGATTATGATGAGTATGATTATTTTCTTCAAACTTTACAAGATTTGAAATATTATTAAATTAAAAAATATATATATATATACAGAAAACCATTTATATCAGATCAGATCTATTCTGGTCTTTATTTCTCCTTAAGAGTACTTTTCTAGCTTAATTCTTTCAATCAAACTTAGCAGCTTCGGAGGCAATTTTTCTACATAATGTTTTACTTCAGCATATATATTATAAACTAACAAGCTGGAACTCATTATTAATGTGTTTGTTTAGCTTATAATATTAGACCCATTATTATCCTAACAGACTTTTTGTCCTTAAACATTATAATACTGGCGATTATTCCTTATGAAGTTATTTTGCCTGTTTTTAATTTAGAGAGTTCTTCCACCTTTTATGAAATCTGCTTTCAGCACAATTATACTATAGTTACTTTGATGTTTATTCTTTAATGTTCCAGGAAAGCTCCTCTCCTATAAAAGTCATAGACGAAGCTTACTGAGTCAGTTCGTCTGCTTTTTCATTAACCCTAAAGCCTTCGTGCCTTGGAACTTAGGCTACTGTCACCTTTTTATAACAACTGAACTTGATCACCAGTAGCAAATCTGGTGTCTTTAGTGTTACTTAGCCGTCAGAGAAAATAGACACCATGCGACTTGTTCTACCCGTGTATTAGATAAATTCTGCCTGTACAGGTGGACCTTTCTTCCATTCTTCTTTATCCAGTATACAAATAAACAAGGATAATTCATTAATTAATATTTTAAGAATTTACTAGTAAACATTAGACAACTTAATATCATTTCAGAATATTCAACTATTGACGTATATAATAAACTGCAGTACTTTATCTCTGTGTTATAACTTCTTTCTTCATTCGTCCTAGACTCGTTTTATTTTTTAGATGTTCTACCAACAATCACTATTATTGATATTTAGAATCTTCAGTACTCATATTTCTATGAGTTTCTGCCTAATCTTTTGGAGTGTGTTGGAATCAAAATGTTTTTTGTAGATGTAGAAAGCTCTGTTGTTGACTGTGCGTAATTGCTTTGATGTGTTCTATACGGTACATGTATTTTCTGTGTCTATTTTATGTGTTGTGTCGTATTATTCGCCATTGGTTTGGAGAGCAGGTTTTTATATCTTGTATAGATATTTTGTTTAGATTGTTCAGTCTTTTTTTAATTGCAAACTTATTATTAGGAAATCAAATTCTTGTTACAAAAGTCGCACAATTCTATGAAGACATACAAGTTTTAGAATTAATATTTGACCAGTAGTTTATTAGACAACTGTAATTACTCAATTTTTACTTTAAGCTTCCTCTAAACTGGAATGCTGTTATGTTTTCTGTAATTGTAAATTAAATTCGGTGTATCACAGAATTAATATTTTAATAAAAGGGTCAAACTTATTTATAGTACGATACATGTTATAAACCATCTTGTTCTTTTATTTTCAGATGGATGGAAGTCATAGGTACAGCAACGCAAGGAAGGAAGAGAAAGCATATAATGAACGAAAACAGAATCGAAAAATCTCCGGAACTCCAGTAATTTTCCATTATTTTTAAGATACAAGCCCTTAAACAGCATTTTTACCGAACTAAATGCTCAACTTTTTTTATTCACAATTTTTTACATTTTTAAACAGTAACAACTTCTAAAGTTTTCACAATCAACGACTGACGATATTCATTCCCACAGCAAATTTTTGTATTATTTTTTTAAAATGAAAATATAGAAAATTTCGTATAAATATTAGTGCCTTATACACACACCAATTATATCAATTAATGTATTGTATTTAGATATATTTATGTAAATAATTTTAACTGTAATTAGTTTTCTAAACTAGTTTAAGTATTAGAATTTGTTTGTTCAATATATCAATAATAGTGATTGCAATGGCAGCTGTTTTATAATATCTATAAATTATCAGTTTTTATAATTCAATTAACATTTTACTACTTTTTTGATATACTTAATATACATATAAATAATTTGTTGGAATTAAATTATATATCTATTTGTATATTAAAATTTTAATTGAATATTATTTTAAAATGTAATTTATTATTCTTGTAATAACTTAATTATATCATGTATTGTTATAATGGATATACATCACCTTTTAATAAATTAAAAATTTGGACATGTTTTGTGCTTCATTGCTTAAGATAAAATCGAATATAATATATAGATAGGGTGATAGTAAGATAATCATTATTTAAGTAGTAGTTACTTTTTAAACATTTACTAAACGGTGACATAGATTTTATAGGCTTTAATTGCATTGACATTACTTGAGCAAGTTCCATACGGACATGTAAAAAATAATTAGTTGTTACATATTATATAGTAACATTATCAAAGGTATAGGTTAAGTCAGGAATGTTTTCCGATTACGTGGTCACTGTCGTATGAAATAAGATGTCAACAGGTACTAAGGATGTCAAATTAAATACTATATTTATATTGCTGTCGGATGCGATAATATACTATATACCTAACCTGTAAACAACAAATGTAAGCTACCTACGTATTTTACCTAAGTGTAAACTTACAAAGATGATTAAATAAATATGATAAATTAGCGACTAGAACAATAACAAATACAAAGGGTATTAGGAAAGTTTTGCAATATGACGCAATAATGAATCGTGGGAAGCTGCTTGTTGCTGCATGTTGGGACATGTCCATACGTGCATACTAGTCGCCGCGCCATGTCGATGGGCTCAGTTATTCATTAGCAGTGAGAGTGTAAAATGCTTGCGATGGCATTGTATTCACGAAATGAGATAAGGGCAGTTTTGCGTTATAATTTCGTACGTGGTTTAAACATAGACCAGTGCTTCGAAGAAATGACTCTTGTACGAGGTGATGTTTGTCCACATCACACAACGGTATTCAGGTGGTATAGAGAATTCCAAAGGAGAAATTTAACTGTGGAGGATGCTGAGATGACGGGAAGGCCACGGACGTCAGTTACGGAGGAAAACACTACTGTGAGGAAAATGCTTCGCGAGTGACCTGCCAACAGATAGAGGGTACTTCAGGCCTAAATGCACCAATAATTCATTCGATTCTGCATGATCATTTGCACGTGAAGAAACCTTGTTCTCTCTGGGTGCCGCATCGACTGACTGAAGAGCAGATGACACGACGTGTGACTTGGTGCCGGGCGATGCTAAAAAGTTTGAAAAGGGACAATTCTTCAGCTCACCACGCCAAAGCCTGCACCGAATATTTGACCACGACAGGATTGAAACTTCTTGAGCACCCTCCCTACAGTCCAGATTTTGCTCCCTGCGACTTTGCACTGATCCCGCATGTGAAAATGAAGCTAAAAGGGGGGCGGTTTTCCAGTGATTAGGACCTTCTACGGGCTTGGGACAACGAGTGTGCTTTACTCCATAGTGAAACTTGGCAGAACTGGTTTAATGATTGGTTTCAGAGGATGGAGAGGTGTATTGAGTGTAGAGAAAATTACTTTGAAAAAATCAAATAAACAAAGCTGTATTGCAAAACTTTCCTAGTACCCTTTGTATATACCTAATCTGTAAACAACAAATGTAAGCTACCTACGTAGATGTGTAAACTTACAAAGATGATTAAATAAATATGATAAATTAGCGGCTAGAACAATAACAAATAACAACAGTAAAATACAAGGAATATAACAATATCGGAACCGTAGAAAAGACAAACTTCATAACTCAAAAGCCAAAACACTATTTTATCAGTATTATACGTCATATATGTGTGCATAATGCACATGCTCTGCATAGGTCTATTTTTATTTTTTCATGGTTTCTTGACAAGATGTAGCGTGTAACTCTATTAGAAAACGTTTGCGCCTTTTCTTCCGTTAACACATGTTCGTATTTTCCAGCGTTATTGATACACCGGTAAACTTCAGGTTGAAGTTTTTATTTTCAAAAATAGACAATAATCTCTAGTTCCAAGTCGAGCACTCTGTTTACAATGTCAGTTTAAAATATAGCTTCAAATCAGTCGTCGATAATCACTTTTTACAATGGACTAGATGAATAGTTGAAATACTCTTCCTTGCTAATGCCGACTTCGCAATTGTATTACGATGTCGGAGGAGTCGATGTATATATTCAACAGATGGCGCTGTTCATTTTAATCAAGTGTCATAATTATTAATATTTTTAACGCGTTTTTCTATATGATAGCTGACAATTGTAACTTCATTTTGGAAAAATATTGAGCGATTTAGTTTCTTGAAGAATGCAATTCAAGCTCATTAAAAGTTGTGTAAATTGACGGTGGTAGTGCTACAAAAACGTCAATGCAAGGTTCACAAAACGACAAAATAAATGCTTGATGAAGTCCACAAGACAAACGTTAAACATCCATCAAACTATTCTTTTTTAATGTGATTGATAACCAATTATGAGAAGTGCATTATTATATACAATGTTTTCAGAAAACGATGTTGGTTCTAATCGGAAGCGTCATCAAAAGCAGATATTCATTGGGAAGTTTGTATTGCAATGTAGTAAGATTTTAGTTTCGTGTTTTTCGATCTCCTACCAAGAAACCAAACAGTTAATTCAAGTGTGTACTATGGATTCGTTCGACCATCCAATAACAGTTTAAAAGATTCCGAAACATCTGAAAACGTCTGCATCTTAATTGTGAATGAATGGTATATTCACTACGACAAAGCAAGACCACACAAGTTTGATCACTCGTCATACCATATTCGCCGAACCTTGGGGTTCTAGACTTCCGTTTGTTTCGTTCTTTTAAAACTTCTTGCGTGATATAGCATTCGACTCATCATCAGCCCTTTGTAAAGTTTGTTGCTGATAAAGATAGGCCTTTCTATGGACGAACAATTATGAATCTCACCGAAAGATGGCAAAAGGTTATCGAGATAAATGGGCAATATTTAAATTTTCTTTTTTTTACGTGATGACTTTTTCGACAACCCAATAAATAAATAAAACAGAAGACATTCTTTCGTTTTTTAATACGCCGAAATCTGTGTAAATTCACACTTACCAGCTTCTTGTTACCATACTAGCAAAAGAAGACCGATCCAATATGTTTGTCTACATTTTGCGGCAGAAATCAATATGTTAGGTTTTTCTACATTCGTTTATGTAACGATGTTACTAGTTGGTTAACTTGTCATAGTTTAATAACTTAAAGCCAACAGTAAATGCTACATTAGTGAAATTTTTTCTTTTATTCTCTCAGTAGATTGTGAACATTGTTTACTCCCAAATGATTCCGCGAAATGTTATGAAATTACTGTCTAGTAATTTACATTTACATATATGCGTGCATTTTCCAACAGTTTCATATCTTTAAGATAGTGAAATTAATGTTAACATTTTTACTTCATGATGGATTAATGATTTTGTTGGCTTCGAAATAATTAACTCCAAGCGCTTTTAATTGTTTGCTCAGTAAGTGCTATCTGCAGTCAATCTGCCAGCAAACAGAACTTGCCCGTATCAATTCGCAATTTTGAACGTACTAGACTTGGTCATAAGCGTATTGGCGCTACACTACGTTATATAAATGTTTAATTCTTCGTCTTCACCTGCCTTTTTTTCGTATATTACATTTGGAGTCAAATTTACTTATACTTTTTATTATAATGTAAATTTCATGTATAAATAACGAATATCTTGATTTAATATTAAAATATATGTATTTAAATAAAAACGTTAATAAAGTGTCTGCCTATTTCATAACAACCATCAATTTTTTATGAAATATTGGAGCGTATCATATTGATCATGGAATATATTATGCATTGCATGTAATTTTATAAGTACTATGTTTCTTCAATGGTATTTTAAATAAAGATTCAGACTTTATCAGATTAAGAAGAATTTGTAGCGATAATGATAGTACTTCTACAGATCGCTCACATAACTTCAAAGATTATTTTAACTATGCACATGTTACATTACTAGATGTGGAACGGTTGTTTTCTTTGTATAAGAGCATTTTCTCATGGCGGTGAACATCGCTTAAAAAACGCTATTGGAAATATATTAAATACTGCAGGTCAAACTCATTCGATTCGATAATATTTTACAAGGGTGTCTGAATATTTTATATATTATTACGTAGGCTCTGCTCCTTATTGATTATTTACTCAGATGCGAAAGGCTATGTTACTTCGACCGACTTGGCAGATATACATGTATAATAGGAATTTTATTTTAGTGCTTTTCGGCACTAAGAAGTCTTTCACATGAAATTAGAATTTAACATTGTACAGGAAAGAAAATTGAATAAATTAATATTAAAAATTAACATTTTGGTTATAATTCAGTACTAAGTTGAAGTCGGTGGTTAAAAATTGAAACAATTACTTTCTGTAATGTATTTTTAAAATATAGTATAACAATTTGTTTTGTAGAAAATAAGGAAAGGTAAGGAAATGTCTTTGTTGTGTTCTCTCTGACACAGTATCTGAACTTTTGTCAGTCGTTTTGGATAGGAGCGTACTCTCAATTTGGAATTAGAAATGGAAGCTTATACAATAGTTATTAGATGGCTTCGCTTGAAAACGAATAATTTATAAATTCAAAAAATTAAAATTCATTCTATTGTAAAGACAAAGATATAAATAAGTAATTTAAAAATATGCTGCATTTCTTCTGATAATATATTTTTAAGAATTCCTGGATCTGTACAAGTTTTTGTTTTATATAAAATCAAGTTCAACTATTTCTTTCTTAAAAAAAATTAAATGAATCTTTAGCCATGCTCGGTTAAAGATTCAAAGAAGATAAGCCATAAGCGACATGAATTAACATAATAATAAGAAATTTTATCAGAGTTTATTATATTATCAAGATCATTAGTTATTAAAATTTTTTGTCGTTTTGTATCTAACATTATTTTTGAAAAGTATGTGGGGCAATCATAGATTATGAGAATGAACATGATAATATAAAATAATAGCAATTCTGTAAAGATGATTAAAAAACAAGTAATGTATATGGTGGATATGCAATAATGTTCAGTACAACGGTTGGTTACAATTTGTTAAAGGTCTTAAGGGAATCTGATCTGTACCAAACAATTAGGGATTTAATAATATATTTTTTTCTAAGTTTTGCGGTGTAATCGTTGAAATAATTAACATTTCGCTATTTATATTGTTAGAATTAGGATATGTTGGTAGACTGACGTGGCGTCAACTTGTAGCTCTTACGGAGTTGAACTGGCACTGCATACCAATAATAAATAAACTGATATCGTACTCTTTAATCATGTTGCACACTTACAGAATGAGTTTCCGATATATAATTAATCAATGTTTAGCAACAATTGTGATTTTTCAAAGTTTGATATTTCGTGATATCTTCCCTTCTCTAAAAGGAAGATTATATTATTAATGAAACCAACCGTTAAAGCCCACAGAATTTCAACTAAGGACTTGAGAGAAAACTTTCTTTGTCATAAGCAAACAAGTTAGATTCATAGATTCTTTATTAGCTTACTGAATAGTATAAAGTAGACAGAATAATCTGCAAAAAGTACCTTACGTTCAGAAAAGTGACTATTTCTTAGACTGGATTGTAACATGGTAGAAAAAATACATTTCGGAAATGTTATTTCTGTTAAAAAAACTACAGACTTAAGTCTTCACTGGTGGAAAATTCGATTGTTCAACCGCAAACAAAAAATTTATTCTAAACTGTACGTTTTATGACTACAATGTATAGAGGAAAAATGCGACAATCGTACTGTATTTATTAAGTAGAAAAATATTGTGCTGTTTCATAATCACAGATAAAGTTATGGGAAAAGATTTTCGAATTAAAGTTTTCTGTTTTGTTCTTTCCCCACCAAATTTTGCACCTTTTTCGGCTTTATTAAGTTTCAAGTCTAGTAACAATATATCAAGAATGTACCTTTCATTAAAGTTATTTGAATATTCTTTTATATATATTCGCACTTTGGAAGTTTAGGTAGATCAGGTTTTATAAGATCATATTTCTTGTTCTACTGTAACTTATCTAGGTCTCTCATTCCTCATGCTTCTGGTTAGAGTTTTCTCTAGCTTTACTCTTTTAATTAGACCCAGTAGCTTCGGGAGTAGTTTTTCTTTATACATTTCCGCTTCAGAATGTTCATCTCTTGTTTGTAAAAACGCATTTTTGCTAATGCCTTGGTATTGGCATAGTACGTAGATGGCGTATTTTCTTCTACATATTTGACAGAATCTATATATGGTTTCTTCTGTCAAGTTCATATGACTCATATATTTATTGAGCTTATAATATTATCTTTTTTATTGGTTTTACCGTTTTGTTATCCTGGGCCCTAGACTATTATCATATTACTTTTTGCGACTACTGGCACGTCCAGGGCACGCACACAATCCTTTCCATCCTGCATCTAATGCTTGTATTATTGCTTGGCTGTTGGAGAAAATGGTCAAATGCGACTAGTCCTACTCTATCTAGTTGAAGGCTTTTCTAAATAGGTCTTTATTGATTATGTCATTTCAATTAATCAGCTTAAGTTATATATCTATATTGAAAACAACGTAATTTAAGTATTATCACATTATACAATGTAAGCATTCCATCTAGAAGTGTGTTTGTGTATGTGGGATAATTTGCCTCATATCATAATTAGGACAAACAGTTTTTTAGAGAGGTCAGTCTTTTTCAACTGTTATGCAGAAATAATAACTTTTTGCTTTAGCTATAACGAAACATACGTAGCAAAGTCGTGAAGTATTTTATGTATAATTTATAACATAATATGACTTACATACCACTTTTACCTTCTGGTGTCAAGAAGGCAAATACAAATCGAGTGACACCGAGTTATTTCCGCTGACTGACCATTCAACTAATCCACGATAAGGTCCGTTTGCCTGTCAATCCGTAAACTTAGGATCCATTGGGGTTACGAATAGTAATTTTTTACTTATCAATAAAAAAAAATAGTGTTCATACACTTTTTTCCTTTTTTTTAAATAGAATTTGCTGGATTAATATTGCCACATGCATTAATGACATAACGGAAAAACAAATATAATAGTAATTCAGTAGGAAAGAACATTGTATTCTAAGAAAAATGAAGTAAATATTTAAGTATAGGATGGCATGTGTGATTACTCAACTCATATACAACAGAATTCAGTGTTATATGTAAGGCATATATTTAATCAGTAAACTTATAAACGTTATTAAGCTCAAATATGATTGTACTAGCGTTGTGTTTATTCATATTCATAAACACCGGGTCTATACATCGATATTCGTCGGTCGACGAATATTTTTTTGGCAAATTTATATTTTTAACAAAGGGTTGTTTCTATGTATTACCAATTTATTTAGAGACGCACGTGCAACAATAATATATTTAGAAACAGTAACCTAGTTGTAATAGTATGTTTCTTAAAATTTAATAAGAATTAATTCTATAGACTTTAATTTTTGAAGTTGAAATGACAACAAAAGATAGAAGTACATAATAAATCAAAGTAATTACCAATAATTAGAGCGGTCAATTTTTGTTGGCGCGACAGGATAGGATCTGATGTAGTAAATGCCTGAGTAAGGATTTACCAACAAACATGTAACTGAGTCGCGTGATCGACCTTAGATGAATCACTGCAAATATTCGGTATATACTTATTATGGTGTGCAAGTAAATGTGACCACTCTACTAATAACTCAAAACGTCATGTGCACCATTCATAAATGTTAAATTTCTCTAAACTGCTATTTTTACTCAATAAAATGTAAATATGTAAATATAAAATAATGCGTAGTGGAACGTAATTTATTCAGATATGTAATCTCTCTGTATTATTTCACACAGGAGTATAATATTTTATATTTCAATCCATATTGAATTTTCTCTAGAAAGTATGTTTATAATAATGAGTATTAAATTTTAAAAAATATGCTTTATAATTTGATTCGAACCCGTATTTTGGCAAAAAGTAATTTTTTACCATTAATGTATCTTTAGCTGTGAGCTAAACACACCTTGACCCATATTTATCATTTACATTATAAATTTACTTATCCATTTTTATGATTACGTGCAGGAAAAAATATGGTTCCGATATTTTGTCGTTAATTTATATTAATTTGCTAAAAAAATCTAGTTTCTTAAATGCTGAACTTTCTTGTGAATTCCCATATACGCGTTTTTAAATTTCGAGGGTGTTTTAAGTTGTCGGAAAAAGAAAATTACATCGAAAATTATATTTTGTTTATTTACGTCGTGAATAATAATAAAAAACAATGCATGTTTTTCTAAAAAAATTAAGTGTAAATTAAAAATAAAACGCGTATCCACTAGGAATGTGTTATGTTATTTGTTAATTGCTTGAATTAAATAGAATCATATCTAATGTATATTATTATCGGTACTAACTTAAAACATTCGCAAAATTTAAAAATGCATACATATGTATTTGTGTTTCAACTATTGACGAAAAAACCTGACATAGAATCCTATACTTATTTATTAAGAAAAGTCATTGAAGATAATTTCATATAGGCAACATGCACACAAGTAGACTTTCCATTATAATAGTATTCAGTCAAAGCCTATATCATATATCTATCTATCTATCTACTTGCGTGCATATACATACATACATACATACGTATATATGTATGTATGTACATACATACATACATACATACATACATAACTCAATAATACCTATTCTTTCTTGTCAGATAAAAAGCTGCTGACAGTTCAATTATCAGCTGATATATTAAAACATCAATTATGTGTATCAACATTGAGGGAAGAGAGATAAGCGCTCCGATAAAGGTTTATATTGGTCGATGGTGTCAACAGAATAATCTAATATTGTTTTCCTAGTAATATTCTGAAATTAGAAATTTCTAATGACATTTATACATCTATAGTAAAGGTATTATTATATTTTGTTCATTTTGGCGATTTTCTACTATATTTAATCATACAATCTCATACATAATCATAGAATTTCTCGAAATAGGTTAAAGAAGAGTTGCATACATATTTTTCTCTTTGAATATTTTGAACGATTGCTTTCTTAAGCAGTTAATTTTCTTGCTTCTTTTATCTATAGGTTTTATAAATGCAGGACTAAACGTGAAAATCTCTGTTCTGCCACACGAAATTAATGCAGGGTGTTCAAGAAAGATATGTATGTATACAGAAGAAGAACTATGTTCCGAAGAAGTTCGATTCGAAATAAGTTCGCGTAGATAGGATCTTGATTCAATCTCCAAACAAATTTCACAAAGTCTGGTATGCCAAACCCACCGCTTCGGGAAAATACATGAATTATTCAACCGCATATAGTACAAAAAATGTCATAATAAATGGCCAGAGCCATTAAATTGACTAGTCCAAAATATAGGAAAGAAATATTGACAAAAATAAAGACAATTTTATCCAATGACGACCACCTATCCACATTATGTAATAAAATTATAAAAACAAAAATCATACAATATACATACAAAGCATACAATGAGGAATAATATAAAAAATGAAATATATGGACAGTTCAAAAACATATTTATCTATTTCATATATCTCACACTTATCTGAAAATTTAAGTAAATTTTTAAAAAGTTCAACATCCATACATTATATTATTCATACATACAAATTACAACAGACTAAAATTTAGCTCAACAAAACTTAAAGCAAGTACCCATTTCTAAAAACAACACTTGTAGAGTATACCTTGCAACGACTGTAATGGTATATTTGGTTAAACAAAACAATATTACAGTATGGAAAGAAAGGACACAAATATGCTAACAATACTACCGCCTTAAAAAAGCATGTACAGACGTTTCCACACATGTTCATCTCAGTAAATTTTAAATATTGAACACCGAAAAACTTTTAAAGCAAGATCAATTTCAGAACTAATTCAAATTAAGAAAACATGAAGATATTGCCGTTATTGATTGTAGTGAGATTGTCGGATTATTCAACCTTTATTTTTCTATTATCTAAGTACTCTGCGATTTTTATAAAGTGACATGTTACAGTGGCAACACCTGTATATGTATTTACACTTTATCTGTTTAAAATGTTTACTGCAATATAAATAAAATAACTTACTAAATTTAAAAAAAGGAGAAAACAACAAAAAGTTAGCACAATGCAAGAATGAAACAAAAATTCAGCATCATGCATATGATTGTTAATACATCAAAAATGCATCAAAATACTAATGTTTAATTTTAATAGGTCATCGATATGTATTTTGTGTCCATAAAGTAATTAGGTTAAAGTAAGTTGTTTTATAGAAATAAAAAAAACAAAGTTTTAAGAATAATGAAGATGATAAAAAAGTAGCTGTTATAAAGTTGTCGAAACGTGAAATTTTCCGCGTAATTCGTTTGTTTCTTTTCTCAACAGAAACCGAATTCCAAGAAAATATAACAATTTAATATTGATATATAGGTGTACCGGAAAGTCATTGCCGGTTTTTCTAACAGATGCCCCCAGGCTTAAGTATGCAATGTTATGATTTGACATATGTATGTCATTTTATTCTATTGACATCAAGCTTCAAAGCCATACATGCTATATTTTGCGAAAGTAACACCGTTTCAGATTTATACCTTTTTGAACATGTCGAGTTTCGTGCCTGAAAAAGTGCATTTGCGGCACGCATTATTTTTTCTATTTAATCAAAAGAAGAAAGCCGCTGAAAGTTATCGTTTGCTGACAGAAACTTACGGTGTGCATGCTCCAATCATGAAAAACATGTGAGGCGTAGTTTCAACAATTCAAAAATGATGATTTCGATGTGTCGAAACCGAAACGGTTTGAAGATGCGAAACTGCAGGAGTTATTGGATGAAGACCCAACTCAAACTCAAAAATAATTGACAAAAGCGTTAAATGTGGCCCAAGAAACGATTAGCGACCGATTACGAACTATGGGAAAAATCCATAAGATGGGAAAATGGGTGCCACATCAATTGTATGACAGGCGAATGTAAAATCTAAAAATCATCTGTGAAATGCTGCTTCAGAGGTATTATCGGAAGTCGTTTCTGCATGGAATAGTGACGGGTGATGAAAAATGGATTTATTTCGGCGATTGAAAGCCGAAACACACATTAACTTTTAACGGTACAGAGCGTGTGCGGAATTTGTTTTCGTACGGGTATTTTTCCGTAGTTTTCCAGGTGCGATACTATTTAATTATCTGCTGATGATGACAATTTAGTTGTCGAAATACGTATATAGAATACGAAAGTTAATGTGGAAAGGGGTTGTATATTACACTTATTATTATACTATTATACTTTATTATACTGAACCACAGGCTACATCAAAATTACCTTAAAGAAATGTTAAAACAAAACGTTAATGAAGAATGGAACAAAGTTAATTCCAGTATTACGCAGAACCTTGTAAGATCAGTGCCTTTTGACTCAAAAGAATTACAGATTCCAAACAAAATATTAAACATTTTTCTTTTCTTCAAAAATTATATTTATATCAGTAGACGAACACTTTCCTAAGCTCTTTTTAAAATTAAACCATATATTGCATTTAATTTTTGTATATTACCAAACTTTTGATGTAATTTTTGTCTGTGTTGTTATAAACATTGTATGTTGTACATTTGTTGTTGTTATAAATATTGTTTGTTGTACATTTATAGCATTCTTTTCCATCATTTTCTAAGTAGCTTCTCTATAACAATAGAGAGTGAATGAACAATTTAAGTAAGAAGTAGTTGTATATATTATTACTGGAATGGATTTCCTTTACTTTAATTTCTATGAATATTGTTATTTTGGATATTTTGTTATTTGAAAGTTAATAAGAAAAGCAGTATTCAAAATAGTATGGTTTTGGCTATTACCTTGAAATATCTTCTTATTAGTTATATTATGTTAATAATAAAGTTAACATCTTTTTTATTATTTATTTAGTTGTAAATAATTAAAGAAGTAATTTGAATTATTCAACTAAACAATTGTTTGAAATACGTAAGTTCATTTGTGTAAAACAATTAAAATAGTAATGGCAAGTTTTAAAGTTTTCAAAAATACAAAGGATTCTCCAAATTATAATTAATTGGTAACTTTAATATGTACAATATATTTTCATTTAAAATTTCATAAATTAGATATTAACTATCTAAATTCACGTAATAACTAAGTTCATAACAACGCTGGTGTAAAAACAAGAGATTAGATTTGGTTGTTGATAGAAAATTAAGCGTATATTTTGCTTGCTAAAAAAATACGTAAAGAAAGAAAGAAAGTTATAAAGGGTTTTCCAATAAGGACTTGACATTTTTTTAAAAAATAAAATGCAGACCATTTGAGATATTTCAAAAACTTTATTATCGGGTTGAAGTACAATCAAAACATTTATGAATGGAATTCGACTTCGTTCATATGGCCACCGCGGGCACGTTTGCAGCGGTCGATTCGTTGGACCCAATTTTCGATGACTCGGACACACAATTCGGCCGAAACGGCTGCTATTTCGCGTTCAATGTTGGCTCTGAGCTCTTCCAACGTTGTCAGCTTGTTGGCAACTTGACGTAGCTCCAAAGAAAAAAGTCTAGAGGCGGCCAATCGACTGGTCCATTTCTTGAGATAACACGCTCATCAAACTTACTCTTCAATAAATCGATTGTAACGTGTGCTGTGTGGCTTGTGGCACCGTCCTGCTGAAACCACATGTTGTCCAAGTCCATATCTTCCAATTCTGGCCCAAAATAATCGGTAGTCATGGCGCGATAACGATTACCATTCACAGTAACGTGACGATCATTATCGTCAACGAAAAAATATGGTCCTATGACGCCGCCGGCATGCGAACCGCACCAAACAGTTATTATTTTGTGGATAAAGTGGTGTTTCATGAAGCACATGTGGATTTTCTCCCGACCAAATACGCATATTTTGCTTATTGACGAACCCATTGAGCCAAAAATGAGCTTCGTCACTGAAAATGATTTTGCGATGAAATTGATCATCTTGGCGCATCTTTTCCAGGCCCAATCGGAGAACGTACGTCGCTTCAAATGGTCCATCGGCTTCAATTCTTGAGTCAGCTTGATCTTGTATGGGTGTAAACCAAGATCCTTACGCAAAATTCGCCATAAAGTGGTCTGGGCGATGCCCAACTCTTGAGAACGCCGTGGAATTGACTGATTTGGATCATTTGCTACAGACGTTTCAACGGCAGCGATATTTTCGACCAACCCGTTGTCTCGCTGACTCGGCAACATCACACAACGAATATGTAGACTCAAATTTTTGCAAAAACTCGTTACTGCCTGTCTACTAGGGCAAGAATTACGACCGAAAATCGGAGTTAACGCTCTTAAAGTAGTGGTCACCGACTCCGAATTTCTGTAGAAAATTTTTATAATTTGCAGACGTTGTTCGTTCATGTACTTTACCATGATGAAAATGTTAAGTTTACTGAATAAATTGACGGTGACAGTTCGATGATTAATGAAAGGGTGCGTTCACAGATTGAATTAAAAGTTGTCAAGTCCCTATTGGAAAACCCTTTATTATTGTTATTTAAGAATACATGTTCTTAGTTATTATTATATTGTACTTAATTATTATTTAAATTATATTTAAATACTTAAAACAACTAAACCATTAACTTTCTCATTAATTCCATTCTTGATATGGAGATTGGTGCGTCACGTATTTAATATTTCATTTATTCACATATATTTTTTAGATTTTTCCATTGAAGTATTAAATTATTTTTACTTTCATCCAATTATTACATTTTATTTTTATTTACCATATCAAGTAAATATAAAGAGCCGTATTACTATTATTGTTGATCTATTTAATCTTGTACTTTACTAATAATTTATGTTTCACTCATCTGATTTACCTTTGAAAAAGTTAACTATAATTAAAATGAACACTTATAAATTTTAATTTTTTGTTATTGAGGTACATGTTCTGAAAGAAAGGTAATTGAAAGAATTTATACTTA
Organism: Dermolepida albohirtum; assembly: GCA_031893035.1. Lineage (NCBI taxonomy): Eukaryota > Metazoa > Arthropoda > Insecta > Coleoptera > Scarabaeidae > Dermolepida > Dermolepida albohirtum. Next base: position 278,674 of record JAVIWB010005177.1, read on the forward strand.
CACTCTTTTCTTTTATTTGTTAATATAATTATTATTTAGAAACATTTACGTCATTATATCCAACGAATTTAACTATTATATCAAGACTGTCATTGAGCATTTTTTAAAAGTTGTTCAAGTATTATTTAATTTGGAAAGTCTATCAAGTAATTATAACATGACTAACTTGACGATTAAGGTATTTAACTAATACTTACCGATTGAAATTAGCCGAGAGGTTTTTAAATTTATACAATTACGAGAGTGACGGAATTTTTCATTAATATACTATAATGTCTGACATTGCAACGACAGGCATTTCGCTTTGCTCGTTTGTTCGTTCCCATAATTAGTGCATATAAATGTATATATATGAGGGTATCCGTTTATATTTCGGGAATAGCAAACAAAAAAAAATTTTTATTATTGTAAATAGCTTTATTGCTTTTCAAAATATTCTCCTTAAAAATCAATGCACTTTTGCATTCGTTTAAACCAATCCGAAAAGCATTGCTGCCACTGTGAAGATGGTATCTTTAAAGTATGAGTTTTGAATGCCTCAACTGCCTCTTCCGGCGTAGAAAACCGTTTACCACGAAGTTTATTCTTCACGTGTGGGAACAAAAGAAATCACAGGGTGCTAGATCAAGGCTGTACGGCGGATCGCTCATCAATTAAATGTTTTGCCCGGTCAAATATTTAATTGTTTGAACTGACTTGTGAAAGCTTGCATTGTGATGGTGGAGAATGATCTGTCGTTTTCGGTTTGTTTTCCTTATCTCTTCAAAAACTTTTGACAAACAAATAGTTGTGTACCATTCGGAATTGACCGTTCTACAATTCTCTAGAGGCACAATTACAACGTGACGAATAGATCCAAGATTCATCACCTCTGACGACTTTATAAATGTGTTTTTAAGCACCGCCATTGTATTTTTTATGTATTTCATATCAGCAATCGACGCGAGTCCTTTTTTGAGCGATTGTCAATTTATGTGGTATCGAACGCGAACATAGCTTCTTAACGGTTAAATGTGCATACAGGATCTTATGCACGCTGGTGTTACTAATACCCAGGGATGCCTCGATCTCGCGGTTTGTCACGTGACGGTCTTGCATTATCAATTCAGACACTGCATTTATGTTTTCTGACACAACAACATTTGTGGGACGATTTTCACGAAATTTATTGTTGAAAGAACGCCGTCCAAGTTTGAATTCACTATACCAGCGATATACTGTAGTCTTCGATGGTGCTTCATCACTATATAAGAATTTAGCTCGTCGATGCATTCTTGTTGAGATAATACTGTCAACAATAGAAATAATGACCGGATAATAAAACTGTTAAGGTATGTAAATATATTGTCAGAAATGACAAACTTCACGATGCAATCATAAGATCGGAGGCAGCCCTGACAATGGTGCCAGTTCCCGAAATATAAACGGCTACCCTTGTATAATATTTCGTGTCAAAAATTTTTTATTTATACAGGTCAATTAGAGGAAAGATATTCCAAATTACAAAAACTGTTAAAATTAAATGAATTCCAATATTGTTTATGATAAGTAGATTAAATGAACCCAACACATATCCGGAAACAATTTAACATTTAAAAAAGGCTAAAAAATGCAGACTAATTTACAGTTACACGCACATGTCAAAATTAAGCAAAACAAAAGGGAGCACAAAAGTTACCGATCGGAGAATGGTTTTATCCTGATTGGCTGATGGTTCATGCGTAAAAGAATTTAGCTAGAGCATTTGGTTTACATTTGGCAGTACGCTACATGGCTACCGACTCTTAAAATACGTTGTCAACCAAAATTGTGAGGCTGAACAGGCAGATTCATTTACAAAGTGTCTGTTCTTAGAATAACTGAAATGTCCATTATTATACAAGGATAACAAAAATGAGTAAACGACATTTAGATTCTGGACACTTGATTTATTCATACGTTTTTTTGCAAGCGTTTCTCAGTATCTATACTCCCATTCATAAACATTGTAAGTAATATTAGAATTCATTTAATACTAACAGTAATTTGGAGTCTTTCCTCTAGTTAACCCTGAACAAGTTTATATTTTTTGACACGCAATATTGGTGAAAAAATAAAGAATTTAATCGAATAACTACAGATATTTTGTTGGACACTCTACCATTTCCACTGACTATCTTTATATAAGCATCTCACAGTGACCACTCAATAGGATATTTTAGTATTTCTAGTACCCCGCCTCCCCCCAAATCAAATAACGATGTCTACGTAATATTTCTAGTTATATCGGAAGTTGATCTCGTCTTCATTAGTGTTTCATTTAAGTGAATTTTGGAGACATTTATTTTTTTCCAGAAAATTTAAAGAAACAAAGTATCTAGCTTAAAACAATGTGTATTTTACATTAACATTATGGGAGGTGATAACTAGATATCTAAATTTTCCATTCATATTTTCTGGATTAATTGCATACAGGGTGGTAAAAGGTACAGTCACAAATATTTCAATCGTCGGTAGCCATCAAACTAGCAAATATGATATTAATAATTAAAAATATTGATTAAATAATGAATAACTATATAACAATGACAAGAATGAGGATAATAACTATTATCTAATAATGAAAATACTAATTTACATGGTCAATGTGACTCATATTTAGTCTTAAACAATTCTTTATCCTTGCGATAAACCTTGTAACAGCTCAACTGATCGATCTTATTCAAGCAACCAGATCTTCTTTTCAATCAATTGGAAATGTGGAATAGACTTTTTCTTACCGGCCAATTGCAGGATCCTAAACCTTTCATCTATCGGTCCTCAAACATCTCATTAAGTTATTGGTCGACTACATCCTCACAGTGACGAAGCGCAATATATAATTAGTAGTAACAACTTCTCAATTGGTCTAAGTATAGATCATTTAGTATATCAGCTACGATATGGAGGTCTCCTTGTATATTTAAATTATACTGGTATACAACATACAAAACTTGAGTTTTTAACTATACGGAAAACGTTATTACTAAATTTATTTTGAAAATTTTTGTAACGAACGACATGCAGATTTTTATAAGATCAAAACGGTTGTAATGTCTCTTTGAAACAACGTCTCTGTAAAGTTAAAAAAACAGTTTCAGTGCAGTAGTTCAGCCCTGAAGATGTCCCATACAAATGGGTACGAAACGTCGGCAGATATACTAGTGACGCGGTTGCAGCCCGGAAACCCAGAAGCAGATAGTACTGAAACAATTTCAGTGCAGTAGTTCAGCCCTGAAGATGTCCCATACAAATGGGTACGAAACGTCGGCAGATATACTAGTGACGCGGTTCCAGCCGGGAATCCAAGAAGCAGATAGCATAGACCACGACCGCGGAAATCTACGTACCAAATTGAACTAAAATAATTTGATAAAATTTTTACATTTCGTTCCGTATCTCAGGGTAGAAGTGTAGTAACAAGATTCAATGGAAGACCATACTTTTAAGATTCTTGAATGGAAGGTCTTGAAGTGAAGATTCCAGCATAAAAATATGCCAAAACATTGACTCTGTTCATTTGTCTGAAATTATAGCCTTTAACCAAACATAATTTTTTAATATTCGATATTTTTAATCATTAAGATTATATTTGTCAGTTTTTATCGATGATTGTAACATTTAATCATAAAGAAACTTAATGAGAGACCACCTAAAATTTTGCATAGAAACCAAAATTGCAATAATATAGGGGGTGTTTTATTTAAGATAACGAAGGTGACCTCGACCTGCAATATAACCGGAAGTATTAAGCATGTGCCATAATTTTATTTGAGGAGGGCATGCCCGAAAACTTTTATCAAATTTTCAAAATTGAAATCGAAGTAGTCTTTGAAATATTCTAGTAGGTGGTCACCGTGAGAAAAAAATTAGTAATTTTCAGAAAGATTATCGAAATACCTGGATTGATATGCTTGAAGTTAAGCTATAAAGATAAATAGCAGGATGTCTAATTAAAGAATTTTGCGCACAATGCTATTTCACTGTTCATCGTTATCACTGTGTTTATCTACAAAACTAGTATCCATTAGCATAAAGAATTTTAGGAATCTATATTCATTCTATAACACATTAAAGGATCACGAACGAAGCTGGTCTTTTGGGAATATCTTAGGGTAACATAAACTGTCGTTTATCTAAAATAGTATGGCCTTTCCGCATTTTATTTGTTGTGGTTAGTACCGTAGTATGTGGTTTACTTTCTACTATTTTCGATACTGCTTTATTGATCATTTATTCTCTATTCTTGTTATTAATTTATTTTTTGTAATTGTGATTTCATTTCACAAACATTTATTCTCTGTTCTGGAAGAATGCCCAAGTATCCTTATTACTATTGCCTTTAATTACTGTAAAGGGTATTTTTTTAGCGTTGAGTCTATTGCAATGAATCACAAAATATTCCTCATTACAGTGAACGCAAACCGTTTTAAAATAATATCTGCTTCTGGGCTTCCGGACTGGAACCGTGTCACTCATATATCTACTGACGTTTCGTACTCATTTGTATGGGACATCTTCAAGCCTCAACTACTGCTCTGAAACAGTTTCAGTGCAGTAGTTGAGCCTTGAAGATGTCCCATACAAATAGGTACGAAACGTCGGCAGATATACAAGTGACGTGGTTCCAGCCTGGAAGCCCAGAAGCAGATAGCATGGACCACGACCGCGGAAGTCTACGTACCACGTTTTCAAATAATTTTTTTTCAAATTTTCATCTTTTACCTTCTTTTAAGCGTCAGTAGTTTCACCGATTAAAAAAACCTCATTTTCGTTATTTATTCTGACATTTGGGATTAAAAATAAATCTTTGGCTGCCAAGTTGTGACTAACATATGTGGTGACATATCCATGCTTATCTTAAATAGTTCAAGTGGTAGTATATGGAAATATTGATAGTGCTCTGACCATCCACATAATATGCACAGTGGCTCAGAAGTAATTATTATAGTAATTAACTTTCATCTGAACGTACTCATTTTGGAAGACACAAGCAGCCGATTGCTGATTTGGAACCTTATGAACACATTCCAAACATTACAAGATGAAAGTAGTCGAATTAATAGAATTATGACACATCGATGATATGGCATTAATAAGTACGGACGAAAGAACTCTAAATAGACACCTTGAAATTTGTTAGAAAACCCCGAGTAAAATAAATATTAGCATAAGTGTAGAAAAGATAAAAGCCATGATACTGGGAACAAAAGGAACAAATATAAAGTATGTATGGAAGGGAAAATAATGGAACAAGTGGAAAAATCTAAACACAGTCTCGGAGGGTGGAGAAATGGAAGAGGAAATAAATAAATAAACAATAATAATATGCATTCACATTACCCAACAGCTTAACGCCTGATATAGGAGGCTTTGGCTTTGGCATGTTATTACGCCCGCACTCATGGTACGATTACGAAAAGCCTTGCCGGACAGCAGACTATTGGACACAAGAACCCCGGTGTGTTAAACCAGTGACTTAACACTGAGCTATCAGTCGACTAATTAATAATAAGTGAAAGGATAACAAAAGGAAAGAGGTTGATTTTGGCAAAGAAAGAAATATCTAAAGAAGTGAGATACAAGTTTTTAAAAGGGTCGTAATGCCAATTACTGCAAATAAATCAGAAACGTGGAAATTGACAAAAAGTCCGGCAGAATGACTCCAGTGACAGAAACGAACATTAAACATTAGAGAGCAATTAAATTATTTTTATTATATAGAATTTATTAGTGTAATAAAGATGTAAACAAAAGAAGAACAATTGGGCTGGAATGAATGCGTAGAAAGGATGTCAGAGGACATAATTTTCAAGCAAGTTTTTAAAATAAAACCTTGGAAAAAGAGATCAAGGCGGGGGGGATCCAGATAATCTTGATTAGGAGTAGTAAAAGAAACCATGTTCAAACCCCATCTAAGATCGAAAGAAAATTTAGAAAAACCTGGAGAAGTGCTCAAGCCCAGTGGCGGCTGGTCAGGTGAGGCAGGTGAGGCAGTGCCTCACCATCTAAATCTTGGAATTATAACAAGAATAATATGTATACTTTTAAAATTCTTTATAAATTAATTATCATCTTTTATTCAGAATTTATCTTATAAACAATAAGAAAATAGTTTTAAATAAACCGGCATTACAAGCAAAGTACAAATTTATCATTTCATTTTAATTCCGTGCGAATGTACGAGCGCGTATACTTGCCCCGACCAACTTCATGCTTGATCTATGTATATCCCTACTAAACACGAATATTTGAGGCCCGGCCACTCATTGCCTCTCATTGAAAATTTATAACGCACTACAGCAGTCAAAAAAATTCTCAATTTCTATGGAAATTACAGTAAAGTATTAGCTACATATTTAAGATAACAAAGAAGAAAAAATATTCAAAAAGTTAATAGATTTTTCTAACTTTATTGTGAGATTTTTGAATTTTTTAATAATATAGAAAGTATTATTAATAGGATAAATTAAGTATTTATTTAATGATATAAAGATGTCTAAAGGTTTACATTCTTCTTGTACAGTTTCTCAATATTTCCTCCACGCAAATAATATGTTTTAAGTTTTAACAGGAGTATTTTTATTGTTTCAAGTAGATATTCTTTAGATATCAATGTATGTATGTATGTATTATTTAGTCTGAAGCCAATTTGAACTGAGCCTCTCATCGAATCACAATCGCCGAACTACCGAATATACTCGAGGCTGACATTCTCGGCCCGAATCGCAAATTACAGCTTGGGGGAATAACAAAGATAGGTTAAATATTTTAATATTTGTTTAGTGATATTTTCAGTGATTTAAAAATTGTGAATATGGATTTAGAAAATGTAAGAAATACACAAGACATTGTAGATTTTTTAATAAGAAATACGTTCGTTGTTCTATCGGTAGAAGATCAATTATATGTCAAAAACCTTCCAAGACCAAACCCTGGTTTATCAAAATCTCTTACAATACACGGTAAGTCTAACAGAAATTTCAATAATAATAATAATAATTACGTTTTTTGCTTGATAAGTTTAGAGAATTTCGGGAGTGTGATACATATTTCAGTACTGTATACGAAAATTCGATGTCTGACGAATCTGTTGCACATAAAAGGCGTAGAATTGATGACGTTCCAGATACTAAACAAAATTATAGAAAATTATTTTTCGAAATTCTAGATACGTTTATTAGTCAAATTGAAATTAGATTTATTGATTTAGAAAAACTTGCTTTTTTTGATTTATTAACAGAAAGTAAATTTGAAGAATATTCGAAGGCATTTCCTCAGAGGCTCTTAAATAATTTGTTTGAACAATATAAATTTTTTGATCAAATTCAATTAAAAAATGAATTAGCTGTTATTTATAGTGACATGCAACTCCTTGGTAATTCTAAAACACCATGTGAAATGTTAAGATTTATGCACGAACAAAAGTTAGCCATCTGTATGCCAGAACTTTTTAAATTGCTAAGTATAGTAGTTACCATATCGGTAACTTCCGCGTCCGTTGAGCGAAGTTTTTCCACATTGAAACGTATAAAATCGTATGTTAGAAATACAATTGGACAACAAAGATTTAGTAACTGTGCACTAATTGCAATCGAAAAGGAATTGGTTAAAACGATGACGAGGGATGAACGATTTTATAATGATGTAATTGATTATTTTGCTAACACAAAAAACCGGAGGATACCTTTGCTATACAAGAAGTAAAATCTATTAAATGTAGTTCTACGTGCAATGCCAATAAAGGAAATTTTCTGTATTTTAAAATATTTTCATTTTGCATGTAATTTTGAAATTTTGTTATTGGATTGTTGTTGATTTATATATATACATATATATATATGTATATATTTGTTATATTATTAAATTTTATATTATAATAGGAATGTATTTATTTTTTATTTTTAAATCCTAGAAGATTGAGTTCTTATTTTCGATTAATGTTTTTAGAATTTGTTTGATTTTTTAGAATATTTATTTTCGTTTCACAAGGGTTTGCTTTGAAACTTCGTTTTCCCTTAAAAATCGAATGGGGCGCGATATAGGGCTCAGTTCACGTCTGGCAGCCCTGTTTGTACTGGAAGCCCTATATATATATATATATATAAATATATATAAACTGTTTTTATATGTAGTAGGTATATAGAGTTTATTAATCAATTGTAAACAATTTTGAATATTTATTATTCTATCTGCCTCACCATGTCAAATACTCACGAGCCGCCACTGCTCAAGCCCAACTCTTACATTGCTTTGCATCTTTACGGGTAGGTAGATACTATAGGATTAAATAACTAAGTAAGTATGAACGGATGCAACTTTTGTCACCTGTTACACGTGCAAAGCGTGTGAGAGTGGCATGATACAATCTGTATCTTGAGCTTGCGTTGAGTTATGAGGTGTTTACATAAACATATATGTAGCTTCCCTACATTCAAATAATCGTGCGATGTCGACTATTTACACAATTCCCAGATTCGTTTGAATTTACCGAGCAAGGTCGTTATATTATCACATGATGTGTTGGATACAATTGCAATTTTTTATCACTCACAGTTAATTATTGTTTTACATAAGCTGTTAAAGATGATTCAATTTCTAGTCCCATCTAGACATTATGGTATTTCTGTAATACGGTATGCTCGAATATATTCCTTGTTAAATTTCATGATTTCTTCATAGAGGTGTGGAACTTGGAATTCACAAAAGATGAAATGATATTTTAACATTTGCATCAATCATACGCTACTTGTTAGCCTCAACATTAAATGAACATGTAACGTCCGCTCCAGCGCTTAATAGGACCTTAAATGAACACCCGCATTCTTACCTTTCTAGCGACCCCTTCGCCTAACTTTCAGGGAGCTAGTTCAAAACTTAATTCGGAGAGTGGGAGGGTTGCTTGTTAATAAGATGTAATAGGACGCCGCAATATTGTTACCTTGAAAGCTCCTATGCCAATATTGAAAGAGCGAATCAAAAGAAATACGTTCGTTATTCTGTTAACTAAAACCCTAAAGACAAGGGTCCCTTTTGCACAAAAAAGAAAAGAAGAGTTAGGTTCTATACAAGTTTATTGTATGTTCAATTTTTGGTGATATACGGTATGCAACAGGATATTGAATATCAAATTTATTTTTTTTATTATCAAAAAGTATTTCAGCAAAAAAAATGGAAACGCTTGGGTTACAGTTCGAATTTCCCAATATAAATTTATATGTAATAATCATCCCCTTCCATAGGTATAGTTGGTTCATACAGAATAATACAACAGTAAATGTGCCCCTTATTGGATGCTTCCCAACAATAACAACAGAGCACAAACAAAATAAATGCAACAAATTACGCAGAAAAATAGAGTTTAGCTTACAGCTGAATTAATAGTTACGTAAATATTGAACGAAATGACCATAAGGTAAAATTTGACCGTGATTTCGAAAAGCATACTTTTAAGCAAATTAAAAGAAAAAGGTATAATAGTTGGCTGGCTGATGGCAAACTAATTACTTGTTAATGAGCAAAAATGAACAATTAATTCTAACCGTAGAGTAAGCTCTGGATTATGTTAAAGTTGACAAATGACTAAGGATTATATCTTACTGTTAAATACTGATTAGCGTACTTACCTTGATTGACAAAATCGAACTAACAGATAAATGAAGGCACTTGTTCGATAACAAAAGCAGGTTTCAGCTATTACTTCTACCGATTGTATGAATTTATGAATACATAAATACCTTCTGTTACTTTGCTTTGCTTTTAACATTTCACTGGTCTTATATAACTCTGCACCGAATCAGAACGGTTTTAAATAATCCCGTAACTAAATAGAATGGTAGCATATAAATTCAACCGTTGTTACTACAGTCTTTACAATCGAATAATATTTACAATAAACCAATATATAATAAAAAGGTAGTACGAACGTCTTTGTCCCAGGTTTTAGTTCTCCAAGAACCTCGACGAATCTGGTCAAATAACTACGTTAAGTCTTGAGCGTGCCGATCAAGCTCTGTCTTATTAATCAGACGGGCGTGGGATCTTCTCAAACACTTTCACTCCGTCCGTAAACTTAAAATCCTAAAGTTGAAGTAGAAAAACAAGGAACAATGAAAAGAATTAGGCCAATATAAAATACAATGTTCTTAGTTTACGTATCTTTGAGTGGTCTTTTTGAGGGTTAATTAACTATATCTAAAATGGTCCCTTCGATAAAATAAGCCAACATAAATAGATAGATAAATAGATATTCTTTATTAGTATTTTAAATACTTTTACAATTTACATTCTAATAAGAAATTCTACAAACAAGACAGAATGTTTAAAATTAAAACTTAAAGTTGATTTCACCAAAATTAACAAATTAAGCTATTTCTAACAAAATTAACACATTGTCTTTTAAATACATAGTAATCTCTTTAAGTTTTTAACTCATTTGGGATTTCATTATACAATTTTAGTCCCTTATAGAATAATGAACGCTGCATTGCTGTTGACGTTGTTCTTTGTAGCCTAAAATTTTCGGCGTTTCTAAGCACATACGGTTGCACCTCATCCACATATCTGATGTTTTCACAAAGATACTCTAGCGTGTTTCCCATCTTCATTTTCTGCACAAAGCATATGGTATTCATTTCCAACCTCTGTTTAATATTTAACCATTGCAGTGAAATAAGCGTTGCATTTTAAAATACATCTCATGGCTTTGTTCTGTAGTTTCTGCATTCTCTCAATTTGTGATTCTAGGCAGTACGTATACATATATTATAGTTGAGCAAAATTCAAAGTGGGGTTTAATAATGGTGTTATATATATTTATTGCGGTTGTTATTGAAAGTTTTTTCTTATCCTTTTAAAAAACCCAATTTTTTTGCAGATATAATCAATATGATCTTTAAGTTTTAATTCTTTATCAATTATGAATCCAAGATATTTTAATTTTTTTAATCCTATTTGAATTTTGTAAACCACGTAATCGGTTTTATAAAAATCCAACGAAGTTGATAGAAATCCAATAAACCGTTTCCAATTTAATAAACCTAATTACTAATTCTTCTAAGACTTCTAAATGGCGCAAAAGTAGAAACTTGTATTCTCTTAGAAAGTTAACGTTGGAAAAAGGCAATAATAAGCCGCCATTTGCTTATATATCACTATGAATAAATAAAAAAGTGAATGCTAATGTTATCGTCAAATAATTATAAAAACCGCCGGGAATAATTTTCAATCAATACAAGGACAATCGTCACTTGATTTGGTTAATTAATTCTATTAATTAAATAAAATTAAAATTTCCATGAGATTTATAATCCATATAATATAATCTATCGTATTAAATATCAACTACGGCAGACAAATACGAGAGGGCGTTGAGTATCAAAAAACAATAAAAATATACTTATTCAAAAACCAAATAGTGAGAATTAAAATTATGTTTGTAACAAAGGTTTTTCGTACTTATTAGAACTTCTTTAAAAAAACATTTTCTCCAAAACCAACTTTGAAATTATTTTCAACATACGACTTTTTTAAGTAAAACTTTATGACAGCTTTTACGGAGTCTAGGCAGCAATGGTATAATAAAACTATTTATTCATATTACTATATTTTTATATTATCTTGGAGAATTATCGTTATGTTTTATTAGTGTATTTACTTAGTTATAATTAAAAAAAATATATGTTAAACAGTAATTTTAGTAAATCCATAAGCATATGTTCTGTCTTTCTAGACGGTAAAGTTCATCGACATCATCAGTATGCCGGTCCGTAGTACGGCCACTTGTAAATCAAAACTAAAAGCTTTTGTAACTAAATCCAGTGTAAATATATAGGGACGTAATCTTACTTTAATGCTTTGTGTAACTGAAAACTATTTCGTCTGATGGATATGTACGAGGACGTATAGATCAACAGGAGTTTAAGTCTGTCCTTGCGTTAGAGAATTTTTAAACGAATGTGCGTGGAGATTTTCTTGAGAATTGTATGTTGTACGTGAGAATAATTATTATATTCTGGGGAAAGTATATTATTCAGTATTAGTCTGTAGTGTGTGTAGAATATCAAATTATGATTATAAACTTAGTCACAAATTAAGATTGTATAGGAATCAGCTGTATTGCAAATGGTTAGGTATACGAGAAATTTCTTATATATACACTACCGTCCACAAGTTTAATCGCACTATAGATAATTGTAATTGCGCAATGATATTAAAGAGACTGTTTATTTATATGACAAATTTATTTATAAAATACTAAATTAACATACTATTCAAGCAATTGACATTATTAATCTAAGTAATATTATAATAAGTTAGCTTAAATTTTACTTTCGTTAAAGTAATCACCCCTAGCTGCGATCACGGCTTCACAAACACATGGAATTCGTTCAACTAGTCGGTCGAAATATTTCTCATCGAGTTCCATGCATCCCACAACCTAGCCCAAAGATTTGTCTTGTTAGTAGGAGGTATTTTACGCACTTCACGATTCAAACAGTCCCATAAGAGCTCTATCGAATTGCAGTCCGGACTTTATGGTGGCCATGTCATTAATGTAACGATTCCTCTTTCACTTTGGTTGTCGAAAAACCTTTTTTCAATCTTTGCTGTGTTTGAGGTCGTTATCTTGCTGATAAACAAACCCTGGACCCATTAGCTCCATCGCTGATGGAAGAACATGCTCTTGCAATATACCCAAATAGACTTCTTTCTTAATTCTTCTGTGATTTGCACAAATTTTTCGATCTGCCTACCATTAAAACAACTTCAAACCATCACATTTTCACCACCATGTTTCACTGCCTTAACCACAAATTCATCTAACATTCTCTCCCCGACACGACGACGAACAAAAGTAGGGCGTATATTTCCAAAAATTGTGTGTTCTCTCGCAGGCCAATCTTTTTTGCTTATGTTGTGCAGACAGACGTGTTTTTTTGCTGCTACTCGACCTCTAAGTCCAGCTTCAGCTAAACGGCGTTTGGTTGTTGTTACGCTAACAGTGTCTTTGTGGTGTACGTTATATTGTGCTGCTATTTCCGGGGCTGTAAGGCGACGATTGCGCAAGGACATTAATTTCAGATATTCATCTTCTCTTTTAGTAGTTATCCTCGGCCGTCCACTGCGTTTTCGGTCGCCGAGTTAGCCAGTTTCTGCCAATCTCTTTATAGTTTAACGAACACAATACTCCGAAACTTTTAGTTTTCAAGCGATTGCTCTATTAAAAAGGTTTGTTTCGTGCAAAGCGATAATTCTTACTCTTTGTTCAAGAGTTAGTTGCTTTCTCCTTGTCATGTTTTAAACACATTTAAAAAAAATACGCTCACTCGATAACACTTACTGACACTTCATTAATAACGTGAATACTGAGTATTCACTTTGTAATAGACATAAAATATACCCTTACAAGCGCACAAATATCAGGTAAAGACTGACTATTACGTCCGCGTAATAAACCATGCAATAAACAATTCCGAGTAAGAGATAAGCTCCATGGAGCTATCCGAACTGGGTATAAAATTTTTAGAGATAAAAAGGTAATTGTGAACCATTTAGTTCCTGACCGAACTGGGGAGAAAATGTAAATTGTTAACAATACCTCTTCTTAATTGTGAATACTTATCTCTTAGAAAGGTTTAAAATGTTAATTTTATTACTCAGAAAATGTAAATTGTTAACAATACATAAGTGGATATATAAAAAAGGTGTTCGAATTTTTGAAAAAAACAATGCTCAAATTTGGACCTTAACTTACATCCACTAAATATTGTAATATACTTTGTAAAGGGTATACACTCCAGTTTAAATTATGTTTTTCCGGATGCCAGCATCGTCGGTTGTCGATTCCATCTAGCACAATCGTGTGGCGTAAAATACAAAGGGTGGGATTGACCGTCGAATATAAAAACCTAAATAGCGAAATAAGAATATGGTTAAGACATATATTTGGGTTAACATTTCTTGCTCCGAAAGATGTATGCGACTCATTTGTAGAAGATTTCATGAGTGATAAACCCAATGTCAACAGAGTTGACAATTTCGCCGATTATCTATTGGAAACATACATTGAAGAAAACGCGACATTTCCACCTGAAATCTGGGCAGCAGAGACAGCCAGCATACATAGAACCATAAATGCGTGCGAATCTTTCCATTCAAAATTTAAAGCTAATTATTCTTCCCCACTCGAATATTCACATTTTCTTGGAAACTTTGAAAAATATCCAGACCGATACTTACACTAAAATTAATTCTGTTGAAAAAAATCAAAAACGAATTATCCGTAAAGAGGTTATAAACAAACAGAAGTTTATTAGCTCAAAATTTGTTCAATATCGAAGTAAAAATATTTCAAGGTATAATTTTATAACATGTTGTAGCTATAAGTTTGATACGATTGTTCTGTTAAATTAAATTGTTATATATACATATTTTGGAATCTAATAAACTTTAAAATAATAATTTCTTTACTTTCACTTTCTACCCAATTCGAACAAAGTTTAAAAGTTAGCAGGTAGATAAAAATATTTCCTACCCAATTCGAGCACTGGTTTTAAAATCTATCCAGTCGGATGCACCGAGCTCCATGACGCTTATTATATTTCTTACCTGAATATTATTTCTTGAAATAGAAAATAAGGTGTTCTTTGGTTTATACAAAATACACGGTTAAATTACGTGCAAATATTTAAAATGATTTTAGTTTGGATAAAATTTCAATATATTAACTTAATATTATATATATATTATAATAATATATATATGGACGGTAGTGTATATATATATATATATATATTGTGTCTTCTTTGTTCATACATAATTAGGATTATTATACAGTCCTGTCGCAAGTATTTTAGATTGTAGGGAACAATTTTCAAATTATTATAACTCAAAAATTTAAAAGCAAAAACATTTTTTGCATGGTGTAGTTAGAGTTTATAAAAATAATAATAAAAATAAATATCATTTTGAGATGGCTAGTAAAACCCATATACAATAGATATGTGGATTCAGTGAAAAGTTTTCCAGCGTCAGGCTGAGGAGTACGAGAAATCTGTGGTAAAATAGCAATAATAATAATAATAATAATAATCCATGCCATAGTCCTTCTAACAGTTTAACGTCAATTATAGGGATGCGGGATATTGGCAGACTATGAGTTATTATTACACCCGCATTTGTGATGCGATTTAAGATATTTGGCTGTCAACATTCGCCTAAACGGTAAAAAACAACGAAAAATATTCCCAGACAGCAGGCCGTCGGAATTGACCCCGAGATCCCTGACCTCTGGTGTGATAAGTCAGTAATTTATTAGCCTTAATGGGATAATGACACTTAAAAAGTGTTATTCAAGTACGCTTAAGTTGAAAATAAAAAATTCAAGGCTCTGATTCATTTGTTGCACTTCGAGTCTAACTTCTCATAAAATTATTCTCATATTTTGAATATAGCTCATTTTCTCATGCTTATATTGGTTTTACACATATTAGATAATCTCTCAAGAAGAATTTTTAGAGGTTACCTAATTAGAAAATTAATTTTAACTTTTTCACTTTAAGTGCAACATATCACATGCGCAAGATAAAGACACTATTATGAATTCCATGTGCTACCGTGTTCATAACTAATGCTCTGAGTTAAAGTTTGAAGTTTGTCTATATGGACGGCTTTTTTTATTTAATGATTCTCTGACGGTAAGTATAGTAGTATATATTGTTTCTGCACCATATTTTCTATCAAAGTCGACTGTGGGTTTTCTTTTTCAATAGTCCTTCCAGTTTACCCAATTCAACCAGTCTATTATTCATAAACTAATTTGTAGACACCTTCTGCTTTCAATCGTTTTGTTCTTTGTTCCGATATAGTTATATTGTACTATCATCGTCGTTATAAATCTTGTTTGTACGCTAATAGAAAGTTATTTCTTAATTCAATAAATTATTAAAGGTCATTTTTTTTATAAATTGAAATAATAACAAATGCTATGTGTATTAATAACGAAACAATTTCGCAAAATTTTAAAGAGTAACAACTAGAGAATGTACCTGCAGAACTTAATGTTAGATTCCATAATAATAATTTTATATTTTAAAATTTCAATTTCCATATGTCTCATGGAAGTCTAAATTTGTATATGTACATTCGATTTTCGTTTGGATGAAATTGAATGAATGAGAGAAAGCTGTAATATTTTAAACAATATCTGCAGATTGTTGGTATGTATTTCACGTAATTAACACTAATTAATTGAAATTTTGGTAAAAAAGACTAACATTGCAATTAGAGTGCCCGTTAGTATAAAAAATTTCTTTTGAATCGGTAATTTTTTATGCTTACTCAATGTTGCATTAAGTATAGCTATTCGAAAGAAGCTATTTACTGCTATTTAACCTTTTCATGTACGAAATACAAAAGGGTATTGATATCTACTTATCCTACCATATAAAACGCCGAAATATTTCAGTTTTTTACTGCAAGTTTAACACAAATTTCAACTTATGTTGCATCTTCTGAACTGGGTAATTTTATTAACACAAAGGGTACTAGGAACGTTTTGCAATACAACTTTGTTTATTTAATTTTTTCAAAGTAATTTTCTCTACACTCAATATACTTCTCCATCCTCCGAAACCAATCTTTAAACCAATTCTAAGAAGTTTCACTAGGAAGTAAAACACGCCTCGTTGTCCCAAGCCCGCAGAAGGTCCTCATCACTGGAAAACTGCCTCCCTTTTAGCTTCATTTTCACATGCGGGAACAGTGCAAAGTCGCAGGGAGCAAGATCTGGACTTTAGGAAAAGTGCTCGAGAAGTTTCAATCCTGTCGTGGTTAAATATTCGGTGCAGGCTTTGGCGCGGTGAGCTGGAGCATTATCGTGATGGAGGAACCAGGTGTCCATTCTTGACTTTGACCGCAGGTTCTTCATAGATCCAATGACTTTAGGCAGACACTGTTCAGTATACGTAACTGTCTTTTGTGTGTCCAAAACGACGTGTTCCACAATTTCACTCAGTTTGACAAATACAGCTATCATTTTCTTCTTTACAGATCAGGATTTTCTGACAACTACGGGTGTGTCCTCATCAACGAAGACCCAAACTTTGTTCTGAGCTTTTTGTCGGCACATCGTAATAGTACAGCCAAGTCTCGTCACCTGTCACGATGTTGTTCACATACCTTAACACCTTATACCTTACACTTATTAAACTTTTTTAGCATCTCCCGGCACCAAGGCACACGTCGTGTCATCTGCTCTTCAGTCAGACGATGCGGCTCTCAGACAGAACAGAGTTTCTTCACGTGCAAAAGATCATGCAAAATCGAACGAATTGCTGGTGCATTTAGGCCTGAACTACCCTCTATCTATTGGTAGGTCACTCTCACTTGCCTATACTCGCCAAGCATTTTCCTCACAGTAGTAACGTTTACCTCCGTAACTGACCAGCATTCTCCACAGTTAAATTTCCCCTTTGAAATTCTCTATACCACCTGAATATCGTTGTGCGATGTGGACAAGCATCACCTAGTGCAAGAGTCATTTCTTCGAAGCACTGGTCTATGTTTAAACCACACACGAAATTATAACGCAAAACTGCCCTTATCTCATTTCGTGACCACGATGCCATCGCAAGCACTTTACACTCTCACTGCCTAATGAATAACAGAGCCCATCGACATGGCACGGCGGCCACTATGCACGTATGAACATGTCTCAACATGCAGCTTCCTACGATTCATTGTTGCGTCATATTGCAAAACTTTCCTTGTGTCCTTTCAAGTTTGAAAACTTGAATCTTTTATGATGCGTTTGGAAAAGACTATACTACTCGTAATAGTCCTAAATCTCTTCGCGTTATCCCGGATTGCGAATCTATTCATGACATCATATGTAAAATCAAAATATAACTAGCAAGAGACTGTAAAGCAATTTTCCAAGGGCCTCAAAATTCACTTACAGTAGCGAGTAGCGTTACTGTAAGTGAACTTCGTCCAGCAGATTTAGTGTTTCGTTTTATTTTCAAAATGTAAGCGGTCTATAAAGGCCATCGAATTCTATGCTTCTGTAAGTTCGACGCCTTACGAATATATATTTGATTGAAACGTAATTATCCGATCGCGTTATTAGCTCAGAATACTCTCCAACCTCCTATACTGTCTTTATGTCGGACAGAAAATATGACGAAGTTGGATATCAAGATGTGATGCAGTGTTACTAGCGTATATCAATCATATCTTCACCTCCTTATTAAATTTTCCTGAAAATATGGCAAGTGATAATATATTTATATTACTGGTTGTGCGTATTGGAAAATACTGTTTATTCTGTTTTATGTATTTGTATTATATATGCCTTCTTTTATAAGTGCACTATTTTTTGAATATTTTGAATTTGTTTGTAAAATATTCCAATATTAATTATTATATAACTAATTATACAAGTTTTGTTTTTGATGATGTTAACAACACTTGTTCCGTAAATTTTTATATGATCTCATTTTGCCAATACTCGTTACGGCACTAATTAGCAAGGATATATATCCTCACTAGGGATAGATTATAAATATCATCCATTCCTAGTGATAACTGTGTCTGTCCCTAGTTTATATCAATCAGCCTTTGAAACCAAGCACCTACCAAGTTATAACTTTAGAAAAGTAAACTTTCTAGATCATTACAATGGTTTATCAAATGCCGACTGGAACTTTCTCGGTAGTACCACCGATATTAATTCCGTCCGTGAATATTTTTATACTGTTTCATATTCTGTTTTATGTTCTGCATTCATCTTTAGTGGACTACCTCTGGAATCACATATAATATCGCGTTAAAATAATACCACCATGAAAAATATAGTTGCCAGAAGTGTTAATATTCCCATGTTGAGTTTAGGAGATTGAGAACCACTATAAAAAGACGTCATTAGTCTATAATTTATTTATAGTGTTGAGACAGTACGTAAGAGATAAGCACGGAAATATAGATTGATATCCAGTTTAAAAAAACCTTCGTAAATTTCCATAAAAGAGTGCGCTTTACAGTTGTCAATTCTTGCCATTGCAGAAGGGCTGAGTGAAAATAATTTAGTTCGAACGATGAGGCAATGTTTGTAACTTATATCTAATTTAAAAGCCTCAAAAAAGTCTTACTATTTTGAGGGTATAAATTTGCCTGTACTCTGCTGGACTAAGTGGCTAGAGTTGGAAGAGAGAAGATCATTAAATTTTATTCAGAACAACAATGCTTTCAAAGTAACAACAACAAACAACAAAAGAAAAGAAATAATGTAATGGTTGATTTAAAATAGTTGAATTAAAATAATTAGTAATTAGCGAAATACATAGATCATTTATTGCATGTATAAACCATGTATCTATGTATACGCGTATGTCAGCTTAACACACATACTTATTGGCGATATTGGACATATCTAAAGGTCAAACTATTTTGGAAAAAATTTAATTACTGACCACATTATTATCGTGTATATTATAATACTTACTATGTACAATTAATTGAATTGGTTTCAAGTAAATATATAGCCTTCTGTGGAGTCTCTTTCACTGCGGTTTTACAGAAACTTCGTTCTTATAAAATGTATTGTTACATATCAGCGTGTTGCATTTACATTATCAGAATAGTAACATATATAGTACATATTTATCTCAATTGTCTATTACTTAGATTACGTATTTTTCGTTAGCTTAAATCTTTATTCACAGAATCGTTTTTATAATTTATTTGACAATAGTCTTCTTTTAATTTCTTTTAAATATAAGTACGTAAGTTTCTTTTATTTCTATCTGGATTTACATTGCATTGTACTATTCTTAGAGAAGTATGAAGTTTCCAATTAAGTCAATAACAAAAACATTTATTCACGAAAAGGAAGTAAATTATCATTAACTTCAATCTTAAGCAAAGGATGGTAATGTCAGCAGCAATCGAAGATTAATTAAGGCTGTTATTTTACAATTTAGTATTGATACTTTAACATCGAAATAAATTACATTGTAATAATCAGGAATACTATGAATTATAAATTATTGTTGACACGTGTGCAGTGATTTATTTACCTAGAAATTCTGATATTGTATCGCTTGATTTATCCAGTTATAATATTACCAATATATATGTAAAATTATTAGGAAACTGAAAAACAAGCACAGCATTGGAGATCATAGTATTCCTTCATCTTTCGTTAAGGACTGTGCTAATATTTACGTGAACTCACTTTTCAAATATTTCAATTTATCTTCACAAACATTTTTATTCTCAGATGCTTTGAAAACTGTTAGCATTCGACTTATACATGTTTAAAAAGGGTATTAACATCAACGTCTTCATTTACACAGGCTAACAATGAAAAGCTAGTTCTTGAATGAATTTGCCTTATTGTAGTTTTTAATGTGCTAAAAGAACGCCGTGTAACTCCCTATTTTTGCACACTTCAATATTCAATATTTAAATAATTTTTTTCAGCGAATTTAACGGTATTTTACATACTAATTAAAATGTTCAGAGGGTTTAAATTCAGATGGTAGTCATATTGAAAAGTAGTTTTGTTCAACTTTATTAACAGTTGTTTGTTGTAGTACAGTTAATCTAACTTTAACTTTTTTCTACCTACTATGCGTGCGGTTATTACAAGAGTTAATTGTGTTGGAAAAACAATTAATGGAAGCCTTACACAAAGATGGATAACGTTTTAAGTAATGATGTGAGAAGTTTCTCCACCTATCACAAATTAAATTGAAAGAGTACGTGCTCGTTGAGCCCGACATCCGAAAGATAATGTTCTATTCCAACTTTGACTCAAAGGACTTTAACTGAGAGAGGGCTTGGGTATCATTTAAACAGGTTGTTACTAAGTTATTGCACAGCAATAAACGCCCACATTATTTTTCTATTGCAGCCAACATGTTCAAAAAGTAAGGATGTTCGATAAGTCTAGATATCACTTTTTGAACAGTCGTCTTAATTTTGTCTTAACAATTTGGTAGATGTCAGTGAAGAGTAAGGTCAGCGTTTTCAAATTATTAAATGATAGAAAGATTGTATCATGGCTGCTGGGGTACCAATCTGGTGGGAAATTTGATCACTTCATCGAGAAGTTCACAGGAGAAAAATATGGTAGAAGTTGAAGGAGAAGAGAGGAAAGACATATAAGCTAATGGACATATAAAATAGAGTCATTTTTTTCATGTTTATATGTAAATACAAATTTTGTATCCTAGCATTAATTTATTTTTTATTTCTAGTATGTTTAATTTTTAGTTTATAAAGAAGCCATATTGTGAAGAAACTGTGTTTGATAGAAAAAAGCTTAGGTTAGATATTAGTAGATTTAGCACGAAAAACCTAAGAATCAGTTATGAACTTTGAGAAAGTTTTTTAAAAAGTTTTTTTTGTTGGTTTGCGTTATAAGCAGATGGAAAAAAGTAAGGAACGGGAACCTTTTAATTGAAATGACTGTATATATGACGAGCTTAAAGATTTTTTATAAAAACATTAATTATTACAATTTCTGTTTTTATAAAAATCTTTAAGCTCGTCATATATAAAGACATTTCAATTAAAAGGTTCCCTTTCCTTGCATCATCACAATATGGAGTCAAAAAAGCTGCTCTAGCAAATTTATGCCGCTTTAGCAGAAACCTTAGACGATAGTGGTAAATTAAATGTTATTTATACAGACTTCGAGCTATGTATTACTTTTGCTAAATTGTCACGTTCTGGGTTTAGAAATTTTTTGATAAAGATTACGAGTGATACTGATAGGTAAGACAAACCATGTTACCTACAACGACTGTAAATCTGTACCTTTCTATTTTACGTTTGTAGTTCTTTAGGGTTTCAATCTTGATCCTTTTATGTTTATTTTATTTACAAATGATCTGATAAAACCTGTTGACTATAACGTATCGGCCTACGCAGACAATTTTCAAATATATCATAATATTAGGAATACAAACGATGTAGAGTTTATACAAAACAATTTTATTAAGAAATTTATTAAAATACTGTATTGTAAATCATGAAGTCTTTTAAGGAAGTCCAATTATAACTCTATTATATCGACAAAATTACTAGAATTCTACGAAAGATCTTAGTGTTACGTCCTATAATAAGTTAACCTTGAATAGAAATCTATTAAATATTATTAGATCTACAGCTAAGTCTAGAATTCTCAATTTTAGCATTATACGAATTTCGGTAATCTAAATAATCCAGAATGATTGAACGCGTTCCTACATTTCTATTTCTATAAGCAACTACCCATACTGTAAGGTGCCGGTCAATTTCATTCATCTCACGCATTGTATGAATATTCGCAGTGATGCTTGGTCGAAGTCGGCATGCACGGCTCCAATATTTCACTGATTCTCAACCTCTTGAAAACATTTTTGCAGTCGTTGATTTGGGCTCTGAAAAGGGTTCTTAGCAAATTGTACAGTTAGTTGACATAAAATTTTAGCAGGTTTTAGGTCCCCACGGGGCACAAATTCAATGGGAATATGTTGCTCAACAAAGTGTGTTTTTCTGGCTGTGATTATGCGACTGATGGTCAGTCAGTTCTGACAAGCTGGAGTGGTGCACTCTTTAACGTGTTGCTTAACTGGTGGTAAAGGAGTTCGATCCTCGTATTATGTAAACTATATTAAGAGACTTGACAACCATGCAGATAACTTTCTTAAAAGTCAGATACATAATCGATTGTTAATCGAAGATTTAAATGTTCCTAGTGATTCATTCGTACGATCTAAGAATATTTAAAAATGGTATAGTAATATATAGACTATTTAATAGTAGAAAAGAAACAGCTACTTGGTTACTTTCTGCAAGTTGATAGTGATTTTATTAAAACATTTAATTATTGGTTTATTGCGAAACTGAATATAAATTTTGTGAGAAAATAAAAGTAATTAGAATTTGTATTTGATTCATGTAAGAAATTTGCAAAATAAGTTTTTAAAAAGAATTATCTTTTGAGGATGTACAAAGTTAAGACAAGATAAGTATTGAAAAGTCCACATTAAACACGAGTACGCAGAAGTTCGTTTTTGGATAGTTCTGAAGGGAATAAAAAAAATTAAATTTAAGGCTATTGATTATTGTCGGTGATGAAACGACGAGAATCGATTTTGATCTTTTGATTATAATAGATTGTCTTTGACACTGGTGTGTACCGAACGATGGAAAACTTGAAGCCAAGATATCTTAATAGAATCATGACAACAATTTTTAAGGATTGCGAGAGCATAGTATGTAGTTAATTGAAAGTAATATCCAATGTTGTGTTATACTTCTATGGCAATGCATCAGTTCAAATGGCTTGCTATTAGTAGTGATTGTGATTTATGCAAACAATAATAATTCTTATTGCATTCTTGTAACAAATTGAACAAGGACAAACGTCAAAAATACTATAGATTTTAAATTCGTAATTTTACAATAGAAGTTGTAAATCAGAAAATCCCTCTAAACTACAAGTTTCTAATTTCCTTAATAATTATAAAATTTAAAAGTATTAAGGTTGCACACTTGCTTTGGTGGTATACTTGTATAGGCTGATCTAATTTAGATTATTTTCGATCAGCAGTAGATGGTATTTGGGGGAGTAGTAATGATTTATATTTCTGGGGTGGTATTGTTATGTTATGTTGTTGTGTTACGTTGTGTGTGTGTGATTAAAATTACACCACGTTGTGAAGTCAAATTATTGTTAAAAGCTACGGTATTAAAAGAGATAATGGCGCACGTTGCATTGCACCGAAATATTGTTACCCTATGATGAGAGAAAGAAGTGGTCTACACTGATGCACCAAATTATTGTTAACGGTTAGATATGAAAAAATAAATGGGGTCGATATGAGTTAGCTTAGAGTTACAATAAATGAAAAGGGAACAATAATAAATTAATTCATTATGAGCATTAAGTCCAGGACATGTGATAAACTGATAGAAAATATTAGTAAAAAGAAGAACGACGAGGTTGTCCCAAAAGTTCTATTTAATTAAATAAACGAATTTAAACCTCTGGATGTATTAAAAATTAATAAAAGCAATAGATATTAACAGAAAGTATTTAATGTAGAGGCTGTAATAAAATATGTGCTAAAGCTGCAGGAGTAGAATATACAACGATTAGCAAATATCGACCGATACGTAGCATTATTTGCGTGTGTTTCCCTGAACAGGTGCTGTTGTACATCATGAACAATGTGAATACTTCATGTATGTCGAAATGGTAAATGTGCATTGTTATGTACCGTGAACGAGATGCACTGAAGTGCGAAGGCACTGTGTGCATGCAGTGTAGTAAAATATTGAGATTAACTTTGAACTAACTAAAACAACTTCTAAACTTTTATTATTCATATAACTCTGGCAATAAATAATCTCAAAACACTATTTACAAATATCTCAGATTAATACTGATTATTAATATACTTATATAAAGTCTCCACATATCAATCCAGTATTATTTACGGTATGAACACACATATCGCGAATGTTCTTTTTATGGAACCAGTACTTTGTCGTGTCTATTTTCTGGTACGTGTCTACGTGCATACGTTACACCGTGAAGGGCTTCGTGAAAATATGGGCTGTTTACTGTAGACAACTTGATTTTTAAAAGATCGTGTCTTTTAAAGAAATCGGTAAGAACAAAGTCCTTTGCCGTAATCAGTTAGAGGTTGACCAATAAGAGAACAGAAAAGGCATTTCAAAGTTAATAAATAAGTAAAACTTTATTTATATCACACTTTTAGTTATTTATTAATTGTGGAGTGCCTTTGAAAAGATTGTGACAACATTAAAAATATTATTAAAAGATTAGTTAGAAAAAAGTACTTTTGAAATGGTATGCTACACGACTTGCTTTACGTAATTGTTATAACAATAGTAGCAAATTAGTAAAAGTGGGTAAAGTGGACATCGGTCAATAGCCATGTAACAATTAGTAAATATTATTCTCTGTCAAAGAATTAATGTTTAGGACATAATCGTAATTAGAAATTAAATAAATATAATTAAATTAAAAGCAATATTAAAAAGAATATTCTAGAAAATTAACGAGGTGCAAATATGTTTTATGACAAGTAAAGCTATCTTGGAAAAGCGGTCCTAGTTTATAATCGACACATCTTAACTAACGAAGAAATCTCTTTTAAGAATTTTTTAAAAGTGTTTAAAAAATCAATTTTTATGAGAAAGTAATTAACAAATTCTTAGACATATGTAAAGCGTAACGGCAGACATGCATGAAAATGTTATCTTTGAAGAAGTGTTTGTGTTTAAATAAAGATATTAATGTTGAAAAATATTAATAGCAAATACAGTTAAAATATTTTTGTTTTGAAATAATTTTGTAAGATAAAAATACGATCCAACTCATTAGCGTCATGATTAATACTAAATTTTAGGTGTGGATAATAAACCCCAAAACATATTTTACGCTCAGCACTTAGTTTGTAATAATCTCGTAGGTATACGATCACATAAAAAAGTGACATTGGTTTTATTATGTTTAATGCTTATAGTGTTAGCATTTAATCAATAGAACCAATAACGAAGAAATGTCTTAAGTTAATAGTTAAAATTTAATTTACCACAATATATGAAGTAAAACACCGTAACCAATTTCATATAGTTTAAAGTGTATTAGTAATAAAACTAAAGATGTTAAGTAGTGCTATTTCAATATTTTTACCTCTTATTATACATATATAATTATGCTAATGACTATTTATAAGACTATATTTGATAAAGAATTTACACAAGCGGTTATAAACAATTTTCTTAAATACTTTTGAGAAATTTGTTAATAGATTTATAGGTCTGTAATTATTTACATCATTTTTATGCAAAAGAACAACAGTTATCTAATAACAAGAGAAATTTATAACATGGAAAGGAGGTGTTACCATAACTTTGAGAACATTTCTTTAAGAAATGAACGAGAATATTATTAATACAAAAAGATCTAAAATTTCTTAACGACAATTTCATTTCGCTAGTAGTAAAGAAATAAAACGAAAAAAAGTTTTTAGCTACGGTACATGAATTATTCTTGACCTGGAAGTTGCTGTACCAATAATAAAAATATCTTGTTAGGTAATATTATATGTTGGTAGTATGTTTATTAAGATGATTATTAAATATTTTTCAAATGTTCCTGTTTGTATTGAATAAAGGCAATACTTCATCATTTTGCTATGCTTGCATTCATTAAGTTCATCGTCATACACTTTTTTTATAAAATGTGTTTTTTATGTTTATATAGGTACATACACTACCGTCCATATTAGTGCGGACAGCTAGAGGAATTTAGTAAACTCTTCTCAAAAATAATATAATTGCTTTTAAATATAAATAATATATTACATACATGGCATTAGGTTGTTAACGAGATTTGCAGGCAAATATATCTATTAGAGCACCTACAAGTAATACAATTGCAATTATATTTTATGACTCGCTGCGGTAATTCCTGGAATAATCCGTACCGCAATAAATACGATTATTTTTGAGAAAATTTTGCAAGCAAAAAACTTATGAAACTTACCTGTTCTTACCTTAAAGAGTCTTGTGTACCGAAATATGCATTAGTTTTAAAATAAACTGATAAGATCGTATTTTTTATGTGAACTTCTTAAGATGTTGAGAGGGAAACCAACAAATGTAATTATTGCTTTTCATCAAAAAAGTTATTCATTGCGTCAAATTTCCGCACTGTTATCACTGTTAGTGATATCAATCGACCACATCAACGCACGGGCAGTTAAAGAGATCTGGCACGTTCAGGTCGTAAGCGAATAACATCTCGCGAGGAAACGAAATAGGATACTGACAGCGCCAGAAATCGCCGCAGAAATGAATCGCGACCGTGCGACAAAAATTTCTGTCACTACGGTGAAAAGAAGATTAAAAGCTGCAAATCTTCACCGGCGCATTGATGTAAGAAAACCCTTCCTTCGACGGAGAAACGGGTAAAAACGATAACAATGGGCAGAAACACACAGAAATTGGACACTAGATGACTGGAAAAGGATCTTATGGACTGATGAATCAAAGTTTGAAGTCTTTGGATAATCAAGGTGTGTCTTTGTAGGAAGAGCGAGTGGTCAAAGAATGCTGCGAGATTGTATAGTTCCAACAGCAAGTGCCAACAAGGAAGAAGTTCTGTGCTCATTTATGATTGTTTTTGCTGCGCCAACATAGGGAACTTAAATAGAATCGAGGGTATTTTGTCAAAGGAGTGTTATTTAGAAATATTGCAAGAGAATGCAATAAAATCGGGGCTACGCGAACAAAACGCGATTAATGACATGGCCACCGCAAAGCTCCGACCTAAACTCCATAGAATGGTAATGCTATGAATTGGACAGGAGGGTCCGAAAACTGTGTTCTACCTCAACAAATCATTTGTGGAACATATTGGAAGAAGAATGGAATAGTATACCGAATAGAGTCCTTGAAGAACTCGTGGAAAGAATGCCTCGAATTCTTCGCGCAAAAGGAGATTTCTTCGATAAGCGGAATGTTTAAGATATCTTTGTTTACTTAACGTTAGAATTAGTTTAATTTTTATTACTATACTCTATAAACATCTATAAACAATAATGCAAAAAAAATTTAAGTTTTGACATAAATTAGTTTAATTGTTTTCCTTTTTCTTAAATTTATTTGAGTGTCCGAACTAATACAGACGGTAGTGTACCCATTGAATAATAACCTTTTACCATTTTCCGTGAGCTTCATAATTCCTCGTTTGTAGGACTTACCTTTATTAGCGGCAAACTTAACAAGGTGCTAATTTACAGCTTCATCTGGGCCGAACGTTACACAACGCTAGGAGTTTCAAATAGAAACAAATGGAAACTTGAAGGCTGCATACAGGTGTAATAACCTTCCTTTGATATATTGGGTCTGGGAAAAAGTTCGTGGCGTTTTTTCAGTAAAATTCAACTGGTCCCCGCATGGCGCGTGGACGAATTCATTTAAACCGAATATGCTCCATTATTATCGACAATGTTTCGCCATTTTTTTGGTAGATCCATGATCCCATCGGTGAAAAATTTCTGTGGTTTCTGGTCGAAAAACTGAATCAAGTAGTTTTCACAGGCTTCTTTTGAAACCAACTTAATTCCATTGAGAGAGTTCTGCAGAGATCGAAACAGATGATGGTCAGAGGGTGCTATATCCGGACTGTAAGGTGGGTGCATCAAAACTTCCCAACCAAACTCTCTCAATTTTTGACGGATCATCAAAGAAGTGTGTGGTCGGGCGTTGTCATGATGGAAGACAACACCTTTCCTATTAATCAATTCAGGCCGTTTTCTTTCAATCGCCTGGCGTAATCTCTCTAGTTGTGCACAGTAGAGTTGAGAATCAATCGTCTGACCAGTTGGAAGTAGCTCTTGGACGATTCCCCTCCAGTCCCACCATACACACAGCATCACTTTTTTTGGCGTCAATGTTGGCTTAGCGAACGCTTGTGACGGCTCACCATCCTTTATCCACGATCTTTTACGCTTCCGATTATCGTACGTAATCCATTTTTCATCTCCGGTTATTAAACGTTTCAGAAACGGCTATATTCCGTTTCAGCAGCGCATCGCAGATGTTAATTCGGTCCACATGTTTTTCACGCTCAACTCATGAGGAACCCATACGTCAAGCTTTTTTTTGTAACCAGCTTTGTGTAAATGGTTCAAAACAGTTTTGTGGTCAATGCCTAGCTCCATGCCAATATCGACACTGCTGATATGCTTATCTTGTTGGACTTTTTCAAGAATTTCATCAGATTTTTCAGTGATTGGACGACCGGAGCGTGACTCATCTTTCACATTGAAATTTCCAGAACGAAAGCGAGCGAACCATTTCCGCGCAACAGATTTCGATAAAGTCCCTTCACCGTACACAGCACAAATTTTATCACAAGCCTGCGCAGCGTTCTTCCCCTTATCATAATAATATTGCAGAATATAGCGAAATTTCTCATTATTCTTCTCCATTTTTGCGAATAACTTTCCAACCACTGCACCGATTACAATGTTTCTACGCTCAAACTAACGTTCGGAAGGTCATCTAAAAAACGAGCCGTCGGTGGTGTCACTGTGACTTGTTGTTCTTTAGTTATCGGCAACCAATGCCATCTATCGGGAAAAACGCCACGAACTTTTTCCCAGACCCAATATATCTACTTTTGACGACATTGGAAGTGAATGTTCAGGTCGGAATCAAGGTCGAACTTGTCAGCAGTTATTAATCGCTTCAAAAAAAGAATCGTTAGCTTTATTATTTTTCATTGGCTTTGCATGTATGTTTTCCTTAGAGACTTCTTAGGATAAGTGGGGTATATTATTTGCTGTTCTTACGATTGTGTAGTGTAGTGGAGTGTTCTTATTTATAAAATATTATCTAAGGTTCCCTATTTATGTGTTATGTAGAGTTTGTAGGTCTATGGGTTCTCTTCCCTTTTACCTCCTGCTTATAATTATTTGTTGGAAGTATAAGCTTGGATGTAACTTTTGTTATTATTATTACTATTGTTATTCAAATTTCTTGACTAAACTAGAAAGGAGACCAATATTGACGACAATTTTCTCGCAAAGTGCGAAATGTCTACCGAATCAAGCATCCATGTTAATAACAAGTACGACAAATTTTTGGGTCTATTTTTCTGTGAACTTGCCAAAGCATACCGAAAGCAGCCATCAAGATTTGATGTTTACATTGAAAGCAATGTTGACACTGTTGTATTTGAATATAACAGGCTTGTTGAAAAACTTTATGTTCATTCATTGGTATATTTTTAGATTTCTTTAAATCAATAAAACGATACCAACAACAATACATTCTCACACAAGAGAAGGATATTTATTTAAAGTAACAGTTTAAATTATACATTGAAAGTATTTATCAGTTCAAATGCTCGATGGAGAAAAACTTTTTTGGGAACAACAAAGAAATAATTAACAAGTCGGTAAAAGTGATGCAAAAAATTAATTTAGTGTCTTCTTTAAATTGTCTGACGGATTGCGACTTTATTTATTTTGGGCCTTTTCTTAGAAACTGTTTTGCAAATTATTGTGTTTAATAATGACATAACGATATTTAACTTTAAATAAAATAAATCAAACAGTACGGCTTGTTCAAAATGGGGTGTGGAAGTTGAAGTAGCTAAGCGGATAGATATTTCCCGAAGTGTCATCAACCGATTGTGGAAACATTGTAGGAAAACTGGTAGTTCGGTTAAACAAGATTCAGGACGTGAACATTGTACAATGGCAGCCCAGGATAGATTTTTGGTTTTACTTGTTAGAAGACAACCTACATTAACAGCATCTGAGTTGGTTACGGAACTACAGCGGCCGCATAACATAATCATTCATCTATATATTGTAAAAAATAACATACATGAAGCTAGAATACATTCTCGATGATCAACCAGACGAACACCACTATCATGAGGTAATCGTGGATCAAGATTAGACGGGTGTCAAGAATTTCGAAACAGGAGCGAAACTGTGTGGAACTGAGTGAGACTTTCTTTATAGATGAAATCGGATTTCGATTTCGTCTTCACTCTAGTCGAACAAGAATCTGGAGACGATTTGGAAATAAGAAATGTTTGAGACTCGTCCATAAAGAAACGGTAGTAGAGTCATAGTATTGGGTGGAATAATGATTGGCAGTCGAACTGAGCTCATTTTCCAAATGGCGTTTTGATAGCTCAGCAATATTAGAGGACGTCGTATTTTCATTGTGAAAGACACGTGTATTTCTTGCTCGGTAATTTTAAACGTTTTAGAAGATTTCTTGTTGAATGTATAATTATATTTTTATGTCAATATCTAGATTGAATTTTGTGTTACTTGAAAATTAAGTTTGTATTTGTACAATATTTATCGTGTTTCAGGTAAGTTTATAAACGGTTATATCTGTCGTTTTGAATATATTTTCATACTGATACTTTTTATATCGTCGCCGTTTCTGCTTCTCTACACATTTTGAATATCTATACAGTCAGTTTTTAAAGTTAGTTATATCGAATTTATCCCTTTCTCCTCTGTACTTTGGAGCTGTACCTTACCATTGTCTACTTTTGCCTTTGTTTGTCTGTATCCTCATTTTCCTGCTAAAACTTATCTACATTGAAATAATTTGCTACGTCTGTTCAATGCAAATGTAATAATTATTTCAAAGAGAGCGAAATTGTTAGTTGCTTTGTATGTAAGACTGTATCCAGCCTAGTTTCTGATAATCTTAGTGATAAGGACACTAGAGTCTTAAGATCGAAGAAGAATATTAAGCGGATTTGTTGTTCGCTTGATATTATTGGACGAATGCAAAATCTCACCAGTATTATAGGATTCATGCATTGCACATCCAAGAACCAACGCAAGGAAATTGAAATAGAGGATGTTATTAAAGAAATCGATGATCGTAGGCGTCGTGAGAAAGATATTGTAATTTACAGCCCGGACGATAGCGAAGTTCCCAATGCTGATCTCGGAAAAGTGAATAATTTGTTTAAATTTTAGTAATTAGATAATGGTATTAATATAAATGGTGTGTAGATCCTCAGGTTTAGAGCGAGAAAACGGACAGAATTAGTAGAGCTCTGAAGGTAGTAGTACGTTCCGTCGATGCCAGCGCAAGAGTAGGCCTTTAAAGGACTATCCAGTTAAGAAAAACATTTTTGTATTCAGGAATTTATCAACTAGCCAGATCGAAATTAAGAATAAAATTATGGCTGATTTCCAATTGAGAAAATCTTGTGGTGAAAATGTTAAGCTTCAATATATAAATGGTTTGCCTAAAATTGTAAGTTAAGATAATATCAAATGATCCAACAAGAGTCTGCAACGGGCCTGAATGCTTACTATCAAAATGTTCGCGCATTGAATACTAAGATATTTTTAATTTTTAATAATATACTGGCTAGTAATGATTATGATATTAATGTATTAATTGATACGTGCGCTAATGAAAATTTACTTAATTCTGAATTTTTTAGTAACAAATTTGGCGTGACAGGGATGGCCTGGATGGTGGTGTTTTGATTGCTAATATTTCAACATATCTATGTGGCGAGGTAAAAATTGATATTGATTTTAATTTTCTTTAATATAATAGTGAATAACAAGCGCCTCCCTCTGTCGTCCACTATACTGAACGACAATGCGAGAAACGCGTCCATCTCGCTTGTCGATAACTAAGTTATTAGAGCGTATAAGGCAGACGCATTGCGTAATGGCTATTTGCCAATTAAAAGAATGTTAAAAGGAATCATTCTATTATTAATAACACCCTATCTACTACATATGTTTCACCGATATCACGGATCGTCAGGCAAATTTGTGTTATTAATGAACGATTCCTTGGTAGCGTCTATCATATCATTTCGATACAGAAAAATAATGAATAACAAGCGCCTCCCTCTGTCGTCTTTTAACATTCTTTTAATATAATAGATTAAATAAACAATAAACCTTTAAATATTATTACTGTATTACCTCGTTCACCTGCTTTTATGTATGATCACGTGTTCCATAAATTGGACCTTTGGATTTGTTTATTAGTTTATTAGCTACTAGTTTTTACTGTTACCTGCAGCGGATATGTTTTTAAGGATTTCAAAGATTTAATTTCAAACGTGCGGACTTTGACCAACTTTACAAGTCTGTTTATAACAACGTATTGGATTGTAATGACATAACATTGTATGTGATAATCTTTACAATATCATTAATGATTCTTTTGTTTGCTGCGTATCTATGACTAAATCTAGAAAATAGTTCCTTTCCATCCTGGTTTCCGTTTGGAATGAGTCCCTTAATTAAATCTAGAAAGCATTACTTGAAATTATTTAGATTAAGAGGTCTTGAATTATAGGTAAATTTAAGCAGTATAGAAAACTTCTTATCTCTAACATTGAGACTGACTTCTGGAATTAGAATTCAGAATAAATTGTGGAGTTTTATTAACGTACCTAAGATTGAAGCACATATTCCTGGGTCTATGATGGATGTTGATAGGCATTTTGAATCTCCTAATCAGATTGCTGATACTTTTGTAAAACATTTTTTGTCTTCTTATGTTAGCGGTATTCACATAGCAAGTAATTTATCTTTTTATTATTTTATTGAGGATGATCTATCTCGAGCTGATTGGTCGATTGACGATTGGTCCCGCTTTTTTGGTCAAGGATTATCGGCTTCCATTATTGCATATTTATAATATGATATTACGCCAGGGAATGTTTTCTAATTGTTGAAAAAGTTTTAAAGTTACTCCTCTTTTCAAATATTCGAGTAAAAATGAAATAAAGACCTATAGACCTGCATCTCTCATATACAACTTTGCCAAACTTCTTAAAGTAATGATTGTTAAACCGATTTATAATTATGTTGTAAATCAGCTTTCTATTTATCAGCACTCTTTCCTAAACGGGTGATCGACTACCGTCAATTTATGATTGATCCTTTGTATGTTTCTTCTCCAAGGCATTTGATACTGTGCAGCATGATATAATTTTACAAAAACTAAATGGCTTTGAAATTTTCTATAATTTGATGCAGGTCCTTGAATCTTATTCATCTGGAGGTACGAACTAAGTAGAATACAATGGTTTCATATCTTGCTCATATTTATCGTGATCAGGAGTGCCTCAAGGATCTGTGTTGGACCCGCTACTCCTCCTTATCTTTGTAAATGATACTACAGACTATGAAACATCGCATTATTTACTATATGCGGACAATTTGAAGATTTTTCGTCGTATTTAAAAAGTTAAAAATTGTTTAAAACGATCTAGTATGCCTTGAACGTTGGCGTTTAGATAATAATTTTTAATTTCAGAATTTGGCGTAAGTTAATGATTTTTTATTGTTTGTTATGTTTCAGTGGGTATCTCTTAGTTTGTAATATTAATATGTACTAATTTCTTTTTATCATTGATTTTGTTATATTTGTTATATAATTTTTCTTTTTCTATGTACTGTGTCTCTCATATGGATCGTATATAGATTTTGTGTGTGTGTGTGTAGTTTGGACGTCGCTCTAAGTGACTTTTACTTATTTTCCAATTTTAAAAAATATTGAGAAAACGCTGTTTTAGCTAGATGAAACTAAATCAACCGTAACAAAACACGTTGATGTTAAATTTAATTTGTATAAAATTTATTAAATCCCGGGACAAGTGGATTAAAATTAGAGATTATATTAAAAAATTGTAAATAGTTATTTCTGTATTTCCTTAGTTCTGGGTGTAAGAAAACGAATATAATTTTACTTAAAATCAAAATAGCTTTAAAACAAATTCACGATTGAAGATGTATCTCGAACACTTACTCTTTTGTTTTCGTCAATATTCAATCTTTCAGACAATACTAACACTTCTCAAAATAAATGTCAAGACAATATTTACTTTACATAAAACTGATGGTTGCCAGAGAACACCGAAAAAGAACTAAAAAAGTGTTAGAATTATTTCCAGATTTGTATATGTGTAGGTACTTCTTAGTTATCATGATATTTCTTAATAGATGTATAGATAATAATAATACGCAAGTACTTTTCTTTTATCTAGCTTATACATTTTTGACAGGCGTTTCTCAACCTTTGAGTCAGGTCGAAATTTTCATGGGTCGAAAAATGATAAAAACTATAAGTATTAGTAGTCTGACCAAATGCGAAATATATATGAGTCCCGGTACCATTCAAATAAATTTATTGGGTCGTTGTGCAAAAAGTTGGGAAATCCAGCTCTTGTTAATAATTGAAATAAATTATTTTTATTTTTTATAATTTGCTTAATACGCTGTACAAATACACCCATGTATAAATTTACGAAAAAAAGTTAAAATAACAAAAATTATGATCTACATTTTATTGTTCCTCTCTGCAGTTTTCTATGTATTGTCAAAGTTGGACGTTTCGCACGCGCATATTTTCTGCAAGCGCCGCGAAGCGTTTGCCGGAGTTTAGTGTTTACCGATGTATTAGGCGATACGCATGTTGTGATACTTGCTATACCTACATGCATATGTGCAGACTAGAATTCTCGGACGCGTCTTTCGAAAGTTTCGATAATCAAAGGATTTTTAGCGTGGAAGTATTATTACGTTTATTAAAAGTAGTAAATGAATATTAAAACATTTGCTGTGCGCCTTCCGTATAACTTGAATGAATAAGTATAAATAAAAGAATATTAATAAACTGTTAAGAAATTATTACGTTATAATATTTGAAAGTTCTTACTGCACGTTATTTACTCTTTATTTACATGAGATTTCTACTTTGAAGTAAGTTTCCGTATTATTTATGTAATATATGTATTTGTGTACAAATTTTTGTAAAATTCCATGGTATTACAAATCGTTCGTAATTTCGCATAAATTAGTATGTTCAACAAGTTGTTCTTAATATAATATTTGTGACTCACAATTGTTACGTACATTATTTTTATTTTCTTGTGGAAAAATTTTAATTGCGCTTATGGAATAAGAAATATGTAGGTACATCAATACTTGCGTTTATTTACTGAAAAATATAATTTCTTCAATAACAAAAATGTATTTAGTAACTGATTATAGAAAGATTAAATTATTTTTAAATGTCTATTTTGTAGAAATTTCCACAAAATGTAATTCTTTTAGCGCATTCGTATTCTTGAATTTTGTGTATAATTAGAATTACAACAGCAAAATATTTGTCAGTAGCGAAAATTGAATTTTATTTTTTCAAGTTTTTAATATAGAATAAAATATTTTTTATTAATATTATCTTTAAAATCTCAATTTAATTATTTTTGTTTTGAATTTAAAATTTAGGTGTAATATAGAACATTTCTTACCATATGTAACATTTATCATTATTGCCGATACATACATTAGAAATTTCAAAAATTAATAGAGCAAATGAATATTTTTCATAGTACTGTAAAAGGTAAAGCTTAATTGCTAACTTAGAAAATACAGTAAGGTAAATGTACTGAAATTTGATACTGAACTTTTTCAACCACCAAGAATAAGAATTTCAGTGGACAAATAATACGTTCTCCGTTATTTTATAATGGTATAATATGACTGAATTTATGAATTTAAAAACTATTTTAAGCGTCATAACAAAATATGTCATCTCTGATTTGGTGCGTCAACCGATGATATGCTTTGTTCTAAGATTCTTGGTTGCAGTTATATTCGCGTTGAATTTTTTTTCACTTAAAAGCCGTATTCGTTGCTACGTGTTTGGGGATTTGTTAATATTAACGTACAATACACTATATTTTCTATGAGAAACATTTACATATTTAATATTTTTAAACTAAACAAATTCCTGTGGCAATTAGATATATTGAGAGTGTATTATAATTCTGGCAGTGAAGTGTCGGAATTGCAGACACCATGAAGTATTTACATCATCTTTCATAATTACCTTGACAATTTCACTCACTCTTTTCACAAGAATATATAATCATGCGCAAAAGTGTTCGTACACCTCGTAAATGATGAATATCATCAAATGTGGCTTTGATAAAGAATAGTTACTTCCATTTAATAACGTTAAAAAAGTCTAAAAACCTCTAATAGCAATATGAAAACTGTCATTATTTACAAAAAAGAATTTGCTTAATATTCTAACATCTAATGTCACTATTGTAAGTTATAAATTTAGAACAAATTCGGTAATCTTCTTCATAGTATCAAGTATTTGTGGAAAATAAGCATTTGATGCTTTTTCAAAGATGAGTTGTAAAAGTAAACACATAATATGCACAAGTTAACAGCATCTTAACATAATCAGCTTTTGGTTTTTCGTCCCTTTATCTAAAGCTAATCAAATCTTATGCAAGTAATTCCCAGGAGATACTGTGTTGTACAATGGATTTTTGGTTGGATCTGAATATTTGGCTTCCACTTCTGGGGTTTCTCAGGGCTCTAACTTGCGTCCACTTGTATTTATCTTTTATATTAAAATGAACTTTGTTCTCTAACATGTCCTATATTGGCTTATGTCGATGATATGAAGTTATATTTCAAAGTTAATAGTGCCGATGATGTAACAGGTTTACATCGTAATCCGAATATTTTATGTTAATGCATACTATTCTCACATTGGTATTTACGTGTCTAAATGTTGTTCTGTTTCTTGCTGTCGTCTTTCTCATATACACTCCGCGCAACATGAATAGGACCACCCGACTTGTTGCAAGCTTTCGGTGGTTTGAAAAACAATTCATTTACTAAAAATACAATGCAAGTTTGTAATGGTATGATATGGCAAATAATACGCATTATTGCGCAATAGTGCCTAACGTTATGCATTGGGTGACGTAAGTACCACATACATATAAAATGCACCGTGCCGGTTGGATACGACCAGTATTTAATAGTAAGCTACCGGATGAGTGTCGAGTTACAACGTGTATCCGGATAAACAAACATCTGTAATTAAGGGTATTGTGCAACGATGGGACGACAGAAGTGCTTAAGTATGGAAGAAATTGGAAAAATTAAAGCGTTCCATCAAGAAGGGTATTCCTCAAGGGCTACTGCAAAGAAAATAAGTCTATCACACCAGGTTGTGAACAATTTTATTAGGGATCCCGAGAATTATGGAAAACGTTTTAAAGGGCGAACAACATCTGTTACAACTAAGAGAGAACGTCGAGCCATATTACGCGAAGCATCGAATTCGGCATTAACGGCAAGACAAATCGCGAATAACGTTGGAACGAATGCATCGGTAAGAACTGTACAGAAGTTACTGAAGACCTGTCCGCATTTAAAACGTTTGAAAATTAAACGACGGCCTCCTTTAAGGGAATTTCAGCGCACTGCACGTCTTCATTTGCTCAAGCAAAAATGGGGTGGACAAGAGAATGGCAAACTGTTATTTTCAGTGACGAGAAGAAGTTTAATTTAGATGGCCCGGATGAGTTTTCTTATTATTTCCACGATTTACGTAAAGATGAAGTGATTCAGTCACGAAGGCGAGCCGATGTTGGTTCAGTCATGGTATGGGGAGCTGTTTTCTATAACGGACCTGTTGATTTAGTAATAGTGAAGGGCAGACAGAATTCGGAAAAGTACGTCCAACTGCTGCAACAGGTGAAAGACAAATTTTCCAACGTTATGGCAGGTGGGCCATTTATTTTCCAACAGGATAATGCCAGTATTCACACCGCGCGCATTGTTCGACGCTGGTTTCAAGAACAAGACATGGAGGTTCTCGATTGGCCATCGCTCTCCCCCGACCTGAACATCATAGAAAATGTTTGGGGATGGTTGTCGCGTAAATTGTACTCCAATGCTACCCAATTCAGTTGCGCTGACGAACTAAAGCAGGCGCTGAAACGAAGTTTGGCGGAATTTCCCGTTGACTACTTGAGAACCCTGTATAATTCCATTCCATCCCGACTATTTGAGGTTATAAGAAATAATGGCAAAAGTACTCATCATTGAACAATAAAGTATTTTGTTATTGCAAACGAATCTTTTATTTTGTAGATTGGTCGTATTCAAGTGGCGTTTAATTACTCTACTTATTGTCATTAGTAACGTACATTTGCACTGACTTTTAGAAAAATTATATTTGGTACCTACATACATCTTTTTATCAACCCTCTTATTTTCGAAAATAACAATTCCAGCGCGCGACCATGTTTATACCAACTACAAATGTCATATATACAGTTGGTCCTATTCATGTTGCGCGGAGTGTATCTTCTTCTATTTTCCGGCTGATACTCAGTGGCAACTTCAGATCTGAAGGTTTGCTGTCCGGTAAGGTTTTCTTGGTTTCCCTTTCCCGTTTAAGTCAATGCTGACGGACGAAAATCTTAAAACTTGTCACGAGCGTAGGCGTAATAATAATTCGTGGTTTGCCATAGGCCCCTGTAATTGTTGAGGTATCTGAAGGCATGAATTATTATTATTATTATTATTATTATTATTATTATTATTGTTATTATTATTGTATTATATCTACGTAATATAAAATTATTACATTACTATTACATTGTTACGTTAAAGATACTATTACTAATCTAGAGTTTAATTTAATACAGCATTTGCTTTTAACAAACATATTGAATCACTTGTCGCTCCTGCTTGCGGGTCTTTGAGTTTCATTATTTATTAGAACTTCTCGCTGTTTCACGAACATAGGTGTTTTAAAGTCTTTGTATTTCGCCTTTGAAACATTAATTAAGAATTTTAAACTATGTTCAAAAAACTTCATTATAAAGGTTTGTAAAGACAAAATTAAAGAGAATTTACAGCAACACAAACAAAAGTCAGTTAATAATGAGTGGAATTCGATTAAAAGTCTTAGATCGAATGACTGTTTTTACTGAAAAGCAGATAAAGGGAATACCTTGGTAATTTTGGATAAGATCGATTACATTAAAAGAGTCAAAAATTTAATTTCAGAAGTTCTAATGACAAATCCGTTACCTAAAATGATCAGGGATATTAAAGAGGCGTTAGAAAATGTTCAAGGCTAATAACTTATTAACTTAACATATTAACTTAAGTGTGAGTAATTCGATGATCCCAAGAATGTACTGTTTACTTAAAATACACAGATACTTAATGAGACTAATTGTTTCTGGGCTTAACACACCCACTTATCTAATTTCAGAATGGTTAAAGAATGAATACAAAAATTTGTCCGAAAAACTTGAAAGTTCGTCAGTTCAGCAGAATTTATTCAAATAATCGAAGATTGTAAATTAGAAGACATGGAAATTTTAGTATCATTCGGCATAACGTCATTTTTTGCTTCGATACCAATTTCAGAAACTTTAAAATATTTAGAAGATTTTCTTTATAAAAATAAGATTGAACCAGAAAAGGTAAATATGTAAATATTTGCGATTGACAACCTTATGTATATACATATGTCTTAAAATTGTTTCTAGTTCGTAGGTAAGTTCTACGAATAGAAACAAGGAACAGCATTAGCAATTATCCTTATTCATTTATAGTGGATGTATTCAGGAGTAAATTTGATGTTGAATTTAAACATAACGCCAGATATTTTCCAAGAGTATAGATTAGGTACATAGATAAAATTTTAACGTTTTTTGGCATATAAGTGTAACTTAAATGATTTCATTAAGCAATTAAATTCAAAATTCTCAACAATTAAATTCGCGTTCGAAAAAGGAAACAATGAGACCTTACCTTTCTTAGATACCCTAGCAATTAAAACAATCATAAAATAGAAATTAATATTTTGAGAAAATAAACTAATGTTAATGGATTTATCACGGATAATTCGAATCACAGCATACAACAAAAAAAATCAATTTTCTTATCAATCGTTTCCTTAGCTTTGCACTAACAAAAGTGAGATGCGAAAGGGAAGTGCATTTTATTAAGAATATTGCGTGATACAATAGTTTTGATTCGGAAATAATTAATAAATTAATTAAGAAAGCTAACAGAAAAAAGATAATTTGTGATACCACACCTCGACGTCACCTCAAAAATAATCGAGATAAGCAATTTATATGCTTATCGTTTCACCTAGTGACGAAAAATTTAAATAGGGTAGTATACAAATTTCAGGTTTCATTTCGGTCCAGGAACTCTCATAAATCTCTCTTAGGAAATGCGAGAGATACAGTCGAGTTAAATCAGAAATCGAGGATTTTCGAAATAAAATACTTACTTAGGTTTTAATAAAATACATTAGTCACACTAAGCGTTCGATGGGAA
This sequence comes from Dermolepida albohirtum, assembly GCA_031893035.1. Lineage (NCBI taxonomy): Eukaryota > Metazoa > Arthropoda > Insecta > Coleoptera > Scarabaeidae > Dermolepida > Dermolepida albohirtum. Next base: position 319,440 of record JAVIWB010005177.1, read on the forward strand.
CCCGGTATTTATTAATTATTAAACTTAATGTGTGCCATTTACGTGCACGCATTAAGTTTAGTCAATCTGATAAATCCAGTTTAGCGAAACACGTGCTAGAAAATAATCATAGTGTAGTCGCGGATTGTCTACATTTAATCAAATATAAAAATAATTAGCGTGAGATAGTTAGCTATGAAAGCATATTCATTACAAAAACCGAAAATCTGTGTGTTAAACATAAATAGGGGTTCGATAATATATCCTTGCCTCTTTGAATTCCTAGGAAGTACGACCGTTAGAAAAAGTCCGAAAGTGGAAACCGAGCATGTACTTTATGATAAGTGGTAGTTTTAAGTCCAGGGAACAGGGAGTGCTATAAAATTATAAAATTCTACTAAAATAGTGTCAGTTTATAATTAAAAACTACCGTGTTTCAGGATTTTACATAAAAATCAATAATTACATATATGTATGTATATTTCATTGCTATTTCAAACTATTTCGTTTTAGCCAAGTTATCAGAAAAATGGAAACAAGAGAAATTATAAAGACTGCCTCTCAAGTATAGCTAGTTTAGAGCGTTGGAAAGGTTATTTAAGAAAAATAATAGAAAAAGTAAGGCCAAAGAATAAAAGAACAAATAAGAATGTGAGATGATGGTTAAAAAAATAAACTGGAACAACTTAAAACTAAGAAGAATGCCAGTAACAGTAAGGATAATGTAAGGCTAAAATTTTCAAGTTGAAAAGCCTAGCATTTTCTAGAGAATCAACAAAAGAATTGGTTCCAGAAATTTCAAAAATCTTAAAAGTGGAGATGTAATTGTTAACAAAGAAAGAACCAAATATTCAAAATCTGTATTAAACTTCGTGACGACGGGTTTTTGTTAACTCATGACACCCAGTGAAAGCAATTAGAAGTGGTAAACAAAAGAAGTCTTCCTGTGTATATGAATTTAAAGAAATTATAAAAAAATAAATAATTCAAATGCTAGTATGGCAGAGAAAATTTTAGTGTAACAGAATTACAGAAGTTTCGAGTTTCAATACTTTAGAAGAGTATCCTCTTTCATATCTGGTTAGAAGCAAATGGTGCCACAGATAAAATTTAAATTTTTTTAAATGTTAACAATAAATTTTTAAAGTTAAATTTATTAAATGTTAATAAATATTTTAAACTTTTTTCGGTAATAATAAATTAAAACTTTAATTAGATTAAATCACCGATAGACTAACTAGCTCTTAAATTGACAGGATTCGGGACCATTACTTTACATATAAAATTTATCAACCTTGTTCATTAGTATTGTTAAAAACCTCTAGGTACTTTTACACTATGAAACGAATTTCAGTTTTTCATTTTTCCTTATTCATTATGATATACATATTTGCAGTTTTTACTAAATTTGCTCCAGAATAATTAATAATATACGGTGATAATAGGCAGAAAATGAGATTTAGTAATTAGTACCATCTTTTGGAAAAATTTGGTATTATATTTTAATTATGTCGTCTCTTGTGCTATTCACCAGATCTAATCTCGAGTGGCTACCATTTGTTTCTTAAATTCAAATTTTTTCTTACTAAAAAGAAGTTTTGGACAGATGAAGAAGTTATTGCAGCAACGAACGAGTATTTTAAGTATCTTGAGAAAGATTATCGTTGGTTTAAATCTGTTGAAATTGAAGAAACATATGCATGTTGCAATATAATAAAAAAAAAATTATGCTTTAACTTTTTCTCGTACAGTATGTCAGAAAGCTAATTTGTTCGAAAAAACGTTTGAATATCAAATAATAAAGATGACTAATAATATTCGACAAGAGGAGGGCAGATAGTGGCGTATACAGATGACATAGTGCTGATTACAGAAAGAAGAAAAACAATGATGGAAATACTTGAGGAATTAAGCACGCAGGGAAAAAATGGGGATAAGAATAAATGAAAATAAGACGAAATTGATGAAATTTGGTAAGGATTACACCAAAACGAAGATCCAATTGGGAGAGTATATTATTAAGGAAGTAGATAGGTTTAAGTATTTGGGAGTGATGTTGGATAAAAGTGGGGAGAGAGAAATAGGGATCAAGGAAAAAATAGCAACAACAAATAGAGTAGTACAAGCAAATAAGAAGCTATTGAAGAGCAAAATATTAAGCAAAAGTTGTAGAATGGAAATATATAGGACGATAATCCGACCAGTCAAAATAGGAGATACTGAATATAGAAGAAGAACTAATCATGAGTTTCACAGGAAATAGGAGAGGACATAACAGTCGAACTGAAAAGTCCCCTGTCTACCATAGTAAAACACAGTTTTTTGGCAAAATTCGATTTTATTATTCAACATAGTTGCCTTCGAGGGCGATACACCGATTATAGCGTTCTTCCAACTTTTCAATACCATTTTTGTAGTACGAATTGTCTTTAGCCTCGAAATAGGCCTCAGTTTCGGCGATCACCTCCTCATACCTGCTAAATTTCTTCCCGGCGAGCATTCTCTTGAGGTCTGCAAACAGGAAATAGTCGCTGGGGGCCACATCAGGAGAGTACGGTGGATAGGGAAGTAATTCGGAACCCAATTCACTTAATTTGGCCATTGTTTTCATTGATTTGTTACACGGTGCATTGTCTTTGTGAAACAGCACTTTCTTCTTCTTCATATGGGGCCGTTTTTTTGCGATTTCGTTCTTCAAACGGTCCAATAACGCTGTATAATAGTCGCTGTTGATGGACTGACCCTTTTTAAGATAATCTATGAAAATTATTCCATGCGCATGCCAAAAAACTGACGCCATAACTTTTCCAGCTGACTGTTGCTTCTTTCCACGCTTTGGAGCCGGTTCATCGCGTGCAGTCCACTCGGCTGACTGTCGATTGGACTCTCGAGTGTAGTGATGAATCCATGTTTCATCCATTGTCACATATCGACGCAAAAACTCGGTTTTCTTACGATTTAACAGCTTCAAACACAGCTCAGAATCATCAACTCGTTGTTGTTTTTGATCGAATGTGAGCTCGCGCGGCACCCATTTTGCACAGAGCTTCCGCATGCCCAAATATTCATGCACGATGTGTCCAACACGTTCCTTTGATATCTTTAGGATGTCAGCTATCTCGATCAACTTTACTTTACGGCCATTTAAAATGATTTTGCGAACTTTTTTGATGTTTTCGTCGGTGACAGCCTCTTTTGGTGGTCCACTGCGTTCGCCGTCTTCGGTGCTCATTTCACCACGTTTAAACTTAGCATACCAATCAATTATGGTTGATTTTCCTGGCGCAGAGTCCGGAAACTCCTCATCAAGCCATGCTTTTGCTTCAACGGTAGTTTTTCCCTTCGAAAAGCAGTACTTTATCAGCACCCGAAATTCTTTTTTTTCCATTTTTTTAAATAACAAAAGTAGCTTCACTCTTAACGCAATATCTCAGTAACTAATGGTCGGATTGCTGTCAAATTTTGACACGTTTCGTTTGAAGGTTAGTACTATCTAAAAACATATGGATTTAATAACAGTAAGGCCATCTATGTGTCAGACCGGGGACTTTTCAGCCGACCTGGTAGTGAAAAAAATTAAACGACAGAGAGCTAAATGGTTAGGACATGTATAGAAAGCGGGACCAAACGCAGTGATATATGAGGTTATGGAATGTAGTCTGAGAAGGAGGAGGAGGAGAGGGAGACCGAGGAGTACGTGGAAGCGAGAAGTGGAGGAGGATTTGAGAAGGACCGGAACTAGTAACTGGAGGCAAAAAGCGGGCAATGGAGAGAAGTCTGTGAAAAGATATGGGCTGGAAAAGTGGGGTGATCTCCCCAATATAAAACAGATCTAGAGAACCAAAAGGTGGCTTAACTCCTCCAGGAGTGTTACTCACTGGTAATAATAATAACAATATTCAATAAGAATACGAATTTTTTTTCTTTTAGAAAACTTTTCATTATAAAATATATTTTTAGACATAAGCTTTTTGTTAATTCCAATATAATTCATATAACAGAGTAAGTATTATTATACTTATTGGTAGCAAATAATGTTAAAAGACGTAGCAAGAGACTGATATTAATTAGGTCTTATTTAAAAGTAATAATAACATTTTTGGCAGTAACGCGAATTCAAAATTATTAATGACCATAGGAATTTGAAAAATTGTGGTTCAATAAGTATTGTATTATTTTAGTAGGATTTGATGCACTAATAAGATGTAAAAGTAAAGTAAAAATATAAGAATAGCAAAAAAACAGCAACTAAAATTTGGACAAGTTGCGCTAAAATGCCAACTAGTGTTAACTATTATATGAATTTTGAGCAATTTGAGCTGTAAAAAATGTATAATTGCAAATTTAAAATTTTTTACTAAAGACAGTGAATGGCCAAAAATTATCTGTGAACGACTGATTTCTCTATATTGCGAGAATGCTTTCTTTACCAATCGAAATTCTGGTCGAAATGATTTCGTTGCAATCGGGCGTTTATTAAAGACTATCAAAAATCTGATAGATTTTTCGAGACAAAAACTTATGAAACATTAAACAAAATCGATGCTTCGGTATTAGCAGATTGTAGAATTAAAGTTTCGTTTATTGTAAGGGATGTTTAGATATCAGAGGAAGAATTTTGGAAACCGGACATGAATGTTTAGAGACGGACAAAGCGTTAACATCACTCTGATACAATTCATCATCAATCGTTGAATTATTTACACTAAAACTTTATCGAATGAGTCAACGCAATTTGGATATATTACGATCTTTTTTCACTGTTAATGAAATCTAGGTATATTAATGGTTCTCCAATATAATTAGAAACGCAGCGAGTACATACGGAATTGGCAAAAAACTGGCTGAAACTGCAAGGGAATGCTTTGAATTGAGTGTATTAGCAGCAATGTTTAGAAAGAAATTATTCAAAATATTAGAGCTGCCATCCAAGTTACCGGGGCTCAAAATTTAGTTGAAAAAAGCATATTACTGCATAATTGCTATCATATCAATATGTAAGGTCCTTCTGAAGTACAATATTAAAATTATCTTCAAATCCCACTCCACACATCGGACCCATTCTCGCTCAAAGACCATAACTATTTAGAAATCAGCGAAAAAGAGCGTTCGGTTGGTACTGTTGCTGAATGCGAGCGTTGCACTAGGATGTGGGTTGGGCAGGTAGTCTGAACTTGCCACGTACTGGCTGGAAACTGGACACCAAGTTTAGTTTGTAACTGTGCAAAAACATCCGAACAATTTCAGCGAATCCTTTATAATCCCTTCTCGAATTAGTGGATATTAAGCTTCAGTGTGGCTACAAGAACAGTAGCTACGAGAAGATCAATAGTTGCTTCGAGAATGTCCCTAGCAAGATTAGACAAAATGCTGGCAAGTGGAACAGCAGACGACCGCAAAAACCTGCGAGCCAGATTGCTGGTCTTGGGTTGTTCCGATTTTTAAAATTTGTTGATGGAAACGCTCGGCGTAGACGGGAAAAGAGAAATATACATATTATAGGTTACAATCAAAACTCTGAATTATATGTATATGAATCGAATTTGTCGCTAATATTCTGTAAGTAAAGTAATACATTATTGTAATAAATATAATAATAATACTAATACAAAAAAATATATTTATGTTGGTATTACAATATAATTTAGGCTATAGAGAGAAAATGAAATTTTTGTAGAAAATCTTTACACTCTAATAACGCTAATGATTATATAAGAATATTTTTGGCATGCGGAAGTTTATTAAAAGATTGAGTGAAATTGATTATAGTAAGTATGTATACGACTGCTACTGAAATCAATTTACTTAAAATAATTTAAAAGTTCCTCGATCGTTTATATCAAGCAAAATTACTATAAATTCCTTTCTGATACATACATATTGATGAAATGCTGCAAAGCGGTTTTGTATTAATCGAAGTAGGCATGTTAGCTAACGCCATAAACAACTGCAACTTAATCGTGTCAATACTTCAGTTGTAAATACTAACGATGCGTTAAATTTTGTTGCACGATGTAGAATTAATAAATTTCTTATCAATGAAGGTGTAAAAGTGACTGATATTTATCAGAGACTTCATAAATAGTTTGGAGAAGAGTGTATATTACTTAGAACAGTCTTTGAGCTGTATAAAACTCTTCAGGATTGTCGTGAACGTGTATCAAATATGCAGCCTGTTGACGGGTAGTAGGCGGTAATATCACCTCTGCTGTGCATTTTGGGAACATTCGAAAAGTTGACTAGCTAATCCGGAGCATTAGGCAAATATCTGTGAAGGAAATTGCTGGAATCGTAAACACTAGTGGTGATAGTGTTCACACTATTGTGCAGAACAAGCTTAAATTTATCGGGTGGGTTCAGAGAGAACACTGGCTTCGCTAGGAGTATGAAGGCGATGACTTTTTGTGACGTATTATAACAACTGATGAGACTCGGGTACACCATTATATTCTAGAAAGCAAGACTATTAGTATGAAATGGCGTCACTTAAGCTCACCTCTGCCCAAAAAAACACAAAAAACACAACAATCGACTGGCAGTATTCTGAGACGCAATTGGATCAATTTATGTCAATTTTCTTGGAGGAAGAAAAACGCTTAATTCAGCTTAGGTTATATATATATATATATATATATATATATATATATATATATATATATATTAACGTTAATCAAAAAGCACGTATGTGCATGATTGTATATAGAAGCATCATATGATTGTAGATATTGATACGTGATCCAAGATAGCCAAAGGCAGTTGATATTTGAAACTTAACTATTGCGTTCACTAATGGCGCAGGCATCTTGCAAGCTTTCTCATTTCTTTCTTCTTTCAATGGTTAGGTAAAAACGAATTTCCAAAATCTTTATTGTGTGTATTCTCCGATATATACTATGTAACAAAGAAAAACAAATCATCCAAGAGAAAAATATATATTTTGAAACCACATTTGGTATAAACGTTTACTGTGTTCAAAATAATGAATTTTCATTGAAAAATTCGTACTCTTTATAGAGAAAATTTAATAATGAGTTGTTGCTCCATGTAAACAAATACATTCTGCTTTTCGTTCGGGCATGCTTCTAATAAAATATTTTATAAACTCTCATAGAGGTTCATCCTAAGACAGAGCATCATTTAGCTGCTTTACAGCAGTTAAATGATGCTCTGTCTTATTCATTCATTGAAGGGTTAGGAAACATACCGACCCTTCGATCTATCATATCCCCGACATGTTCTATGGGTCTGGCGACGGTGCAGGTCAAATGAGAATATTGATTTTGATTTCTTGCAAATGAAATTGAAATCGCAATGTAACGATTGCAATATGAAGACAGGTATTGTCTTTCTGAAATGTGGCACTATTTATTCTCTGAATACACTCCGCGCAACATGAATAGGACCAACTGCATATATGACATTTGTAGTTGGTATAAACATGGTAGCGCGCTGGAATTGTTATTTTCGAAAATAAGAGGGTTGATAAAAAATGTATGTAGGTACCAAATATAATTTTTGTAAAAGTCAGTGCAAATGTACGTTACTAATGACAATAAGTAGAGTAATTAAACGCCACTTGAATACGACCAATCTACAAAATAAAAGATTCGTTTGCAATAACAAAATACTTTATTGTTCAATAATGAGTACTTTTGCCATTATTTCTTATAACCTCAAATAGTCGGGATGGAATGGAATTATACAGGGTTCTCAAGTAGTCAACGGGAAGTTCCGCCCAACTTCGTTTCAGCGCCTGCTCTAGTTCGTCAGCGCAACTGAATTGGGTAGCATTGGAGTACAATTTACGCGACAACCATCCCCAAACATTTTCTATGATGTTCAGGTCGGGGGAGAGCGATGGCCAATCGAGAACCTCCATGCCTTGTTCTTGAAACCAGCGTCGAACAATGCGCGCGGTGTGAATACTGGCATTATCCTGTTGGAAAATAAATAGCCCACCTGCCATAACGTTGGAAAATTTGTCTTTCACCTGTTGCAGCAGCTGGACGTACTTTTCCGAATTCTGTCTGCCCTTCACTATTACTAAATCAACAGGTCCGTTATAGGAAACAGCTCCCCATACCATGACTGAACCAACATCGGCTCGCCTTCGTGACTGAATCCTTCATCTTTACGTAAATCGTGGAAATAATAAGAAAACCCATCCGGGCCATCTAAATTAAACTTCTTCTCGTCACTGAAAATAACAGTTTGCCATTCTCTTGTCCACCCCATTTTTGCTTGAGCAAACTGAAGACGTGCAGTGCGCTGAAATTCCCTTAAAGGAGGCCGTCGTTTAATTTTCAAACGTTTTAAATGCGGACAGGTCTTCAGTAACTTCTGTACAGTTCTTACCGATGCATTCGTTCCAACGTTATTCGCGATTTGTCTTGCCGTTAATGCCGAATTCGATGCTTCGCGTAATATGGCTCGACGTTCTCTCTTAGTTGTAACGGATGTTGTTCGCCCTTTAAAACGTTTTCCATAATTCTCGGGATCCCTAATAAAATTGTTCACAACCTGGTGTGATTGACTTATTTTCTTTGCAGTAGCCCTTGAGGAATACCCTTCTTGATGGAACGCTTTAATTTTTCCAATTTCTTCCACACTTAAGCACTTCTGTCGTCCCATCGTTGCACAATACCCTTAATTACAGATGTTTGTTTATCCGGATACACGTTGTAACTCGACACTTATCCGGTAGCTTACTATTAAATACTGGTCGTATCCAACCGGCGCGGTGCATTTTATATGTATGTGGTACTTACGTCACCCAATGCATAACGTTAGGCACTATTGCGCAATAATGCGTATTATTTGCCATATCATACTATTACAAACTTGCATTGTATTTTTAGTAAATGAATTGTTTTTCAAACCACCGAAAGCTTGCAACATGTCGGGTAGTCCTATTCATGTTGCGCGGAGTGTATATGGTAAAGCGTATGGTTCCAGATCTTCGTAAATGTATTTTTGAATATTTAAATGGAATTAAAAGAAAAAGTCGCACTTCCTATGCTAACTCAACTCCGAAGCATCAATCCTTTAGTATGTTCTACGGCAAAAAACTATCTCTTTCTTCTTCAACGTTGAACTGTCCACGACGAGCTTATAATGAAAAGTGAGATCCGTCTGAAGAAACGATATTTTTACACTTTTTATTCCTACTTGGCTATCCATTTCACCATTCTAATCTACGGGTACGATGCTGACTATTGAAAAGCAGTATTAGTCTTGGCCGATAGAAAACCAACCCAACCGAACGAATGCGGCGACATAAGGAACATATTGTCATTCTATTGCTAAACTGCTATGCTAAAAACACATTTTCCACAGATTTTGAGACATTATAGCTATCTCTAAGGGCAAGAAAGTCACTGATCTTCCCGTTCGGTAATTTTTTTAGGTCGTCCACAGCCTCTTCTACGATATTGACTATCATTGAGACCAATTTTTCCAACAGCGAATAACTGCAACAATATTTCTTGTAAACACCGCTTCATGTAGTCCAATGATATGATCTCTTTCAAAATTGCTTAGCTGGTCATGGCAGTTTAGTACACTAATTAGCAATTATAGAGAATTACAACCTGATTCAAATCGAAAAAAAGGAGTTCGGTAAAAAACGATATAGAGGTTTATGTTCTTGTTAGTTTTTCGTTTATTTATTATTCTCAACATAGTAAACATTTGAACAAAATTTCATTTAAAAATATATTATCGTATGGTATAGAAATAAAACATAACACAAAATAATTATTATTTTCAGTATTATGGAAAACTATACGGTCTACAGCAGTTACCCAAACATCAAATGAATAGTAAATGCTAGGCAGTTTCCGTAAATTTTTTTAACAAATCATAACAGAGTTAAATTTCCACAGCGCCGAAAGTTCGCTTTGATGTAAATCTGACGGAGCCTTTTTAGAGTTACAATATTCCTGTAACTATATCAAAAATTTGCCGCGTCGTATTGGAAACTTCCTAACAAGGTGTGGAAGATTCATCATTAATTTAAAAAAAAAAGAGATTAATTAAAATTTACTGGCACAATGTTAACGAAGTTTGATAAAAAAGGAAAGAGACGAACTAAAAAAGTAAAGCTAGCAGTAAAAAAAGTGTTTTATAAAATTAGTGTTCTTTTTATTTTTGTGGAATAAAAGTGTTAGTTCAGTCAATTGTAAAATACCATTCTTTACCGTATATGTATTTATATATATATATATATATATATATATATATATATATAAGTATATATATATATATATATATATATATATATATATATAATGTATAATTTGAAATAAATTTATTTTGGAGTACAGAAATCTTTTCTAAAAGTTTAGGCATAAGCCGACTTCTATTGTTAATCGTTCATCAACAGTTTCAACTTTCCTGGTTATATCATTGTTTCTGTGAAGACCTAAACAGGTATTTATTTCAAAATTCAAAAATATGAGAGCTAGTCGGAAAATTTCGAGAGTAACTGTGAAGAAAACATTTTGTCCGCAAATAAATGGTCTTATTGTTTTTCGAAATATTTACCATTACATTCCATGAACTTCTTCATATGTTCAAATCAACGACTCAAACATTTATTTCGTGCAATAACAGATTTTCCAGGGTAGGGAAAGGGATGGTCATGCATTTTACTTTTGATTGTGGGAAAGTTACAAAATTTCTTGTGGCCAAACAAGGACTGTTGGCTGGATGACTTATTAATTTTTAATTCGTAAAAAATCGATTATTCTACAGTGTAGGATTATTATAAGGATGATTACACATTTATTCTTGACTTTTCATCACTTCTCAGTTATATCGGTATTCTTAATTGCCCCATTTTTAGTTATATTCTTTTAATATATTGTCTATAGTTAATTTTGCTAGAGTTGCTTCATAATAAATATTTGGTTAGTGATTGACGTCACTGCCTTAAAATCTCCTTGATACTTTTCTATTTGCTTGTTAAGGAACTCATCCAGTCGATTTTGAATTTTCCCTGACAAGATTTTGTGTCACATTCAAAAACTCTACTGCTAGATAATTATCGTATTCTATACTTGCTTCTTTCTCATGCAAGAGTGACCTGAATAACGTTTTCTTCCAATTTACTACCATTTTTTTTCCAGAATTTTTCGCGATGATAAATACAAGGATTCCAAAAATTTTATCGTTTTTCAAAATAATCATCTTTAGCTAAAATACACTAGTTCAATATTAACACTACTTCCCAAAACGGATAGAAATCTATTCTCTTGACAAATTATCATTATATCTCTAAAATTCCACAATCGCGCCCGGAAAACTCTTAACGTCCATCGAATTTTTAAGCAATGGTAAAATATGACAACTATTTGATGAGTAACCAGTTAGACTTCGGAATTATTTCTTTTGCAGTTGTATGTGGAGCTCTGTTGTTATTGTGTTCAAAATTCTATGCGAGTAAGATCTCCGGGCATCACTAGTTAATTTTTCAGAGGCTCGAAAAAGGCAAACTTTTGTATATTAATCACCATTTGCAATTTTATGGTCTTATATATACGGTCTTATATATATATATATATAACAATACTAAATACCTTCTTTAGAAATTCTCTTTTTAACTTTAACTTTTAACATAAACTCGTGCTTATTTCTGTTTTCCGTTTAACAAATGTAAAATTCTTCGGCTTGCCAGCTTCTTTACAGCAAATGATTGCGAAAAATGATATCTACTGCAGATGATCCAATGGCCTAATTTTTCATGACTCTCTCTATGAGTGATATTCTAATTTCCCTTAATTAGTTTGTTTGTGGCGATAATGTTTACAGTACAAAGAGTTACTACAGAAACTCCTGTTCTTGATCTTTTTTCTAATGTAACCAATTGTAGCTAATGAAAGACTGTTGTCACCAAATTTTGATTAACATGATTGATGAATTTTTAAAATTGTAAGGTGTGACGAAAAGCATTTTTCAGAATGTCCATATTGCTTATTGAAAAACATATGATTTATTACAGCATCTCTCTATGCTTCGACTTTCATGTGCTACATGAAGTACATATATCAAATACAGAAATTTTCAAAAGAATACGGTGTCAATTGATGCAAATACTTTTGATTTTGTCCGGATCCATAACCTATCATTAAACATATTCAGAATATTAGTTTCATTATAACTAATGCTGTTACAAAATTTTAGTATCGAGACTATAGTATCGGAGTACAATAAGTAACTATATTTAATTTTGTTTAATAACAGACTATATATAAAAAGTCTAATCTTACAATATTTCTGTCTTTCAAATATAAACTGTATGGATTTGCATCTTTGTAAACGTTTATAATTTTTTCAAGGAGCAAGAATCACAAAATAGTGCAAAGTACAAGTATTAAAGCAGAAATTAAAAGTGCAATTTGCTTATTGTAATATTTTATGCTATCCACATTAAATCTGTATCAAAAAATTAATGAATGTCTCATTAAATTCTAGGTCGATTATTTGAAGTTTCGCCTTAAAAGCACGACAATAACGATTACTTCATGTAGCACATGCATTAGTGTAATTGTTTAAGGCACTTACAATGGACAAAAATATCATGCCTTTGAAGATTATGATATACACATGAGTAAACACAAATTTTATTTTAAATTTCCAAAAGAGTGTTGGCTATATAATTCCAATAACATTAGCCTAGTAAATATACTTATTACTCATATTAGTAATGGTGAGTCGTTTACAAATATTCAAGGTGCTACAAATGCTATAAATGATTATGAAAATTTTATGCATTGATAGTTTACTACTTAAGCCAGTAATAGATAAAAATGGTAATAAATTTTAAAAAAGTTAATTTAACGTAATTTTTTAGTTTCAATATATCTGTTAACAAGTATCTGAACAGGTTATATTATTTTAACTTATTTAGATACATTTTAATGTGATCTTGTTCGGAGAATATGAAATGGTAAATTTTTAGGGTAGGAAAATACAGAAATATTCAATTTTACAGAAATTTTATTGCAATAATTGTTATAAAATGAAAAGAGAGATTAATAATGTATATGACAACCAGTAACATCTAAAAATGTTTTGCATCTTAACAGTATAGACTGGATTAGCATGTCAATCTGAGAAACTATATTCCGCCCCGCTTTGACAGCCGTTTGTAATATATGAAGCGCGTTCTTCGTGGCATATTTCGTGCAGTAACACATTTACTCACATCTAAAACGCACACTAGAGTGACGGAGTAAAGTAGAGTAACAAATTTAAAAAAAAGGAAAAATTTACTATTGTTGCTATACATATAGGAAGTTTATATATGTATATTTTTAATATTTGGTTGAGCCTACATTTGCTTGCGTGGAGGGCTTACACTCGTCGGGAAGTAGTATCAATTAAGTTATTAATTACCTCTCAAGGCACCTTATTCCATTATCCTATAACGGCTGTCCTATTTGCATTTTTGCTACTAGGCTTTCTCGATTTTTTAGCTATCCCTTGTTGGATTACATGCCATATATTTTCCTAATCCCCAGTTCCTCTTTCCATGCAGTTGTCGTCCGTGCTTTATAAGAGCGCACACCATCGTCTAGGAAGGTAACGTTTTTTGTAAGAATATTATCGTTGAAAAGAAGCAAGAGTCCCAGTCTGTCAGAACTTCAATGTATTTAACAGCATTAATATTCAGCACCCCCTACAATACCATATTGTGCCCCACACCATAATACTACTACCGTAATATTTTATTGCTTGGTGCAGAAATTTTTCATTCAATTGTTGACTTGAGCAGCTCCACACTCAGATATGACCATTATCACTGAACTAGCAATGTAGACGTTCGTCCGTCAAGAGTTGATTACCAGCTACGATGGGATCTCTGTTGCTCAGTATAGTTGCCACCTTTTTTGAAATGTCTTTTTGACACCCTCTTGTACATCCCTATACCGTGTAAGTATAGTTGTATGGTGTATTCACCTTCCTATGAAATTGCTGTTGTCACTGGCAGCTTTTCGTTGATATTTTATCATTTTGCGCACAACGGTCCTTTTAGCTTTTTCGGGCGGATCTGGAAGACCCGGCTTTGAGTTCGCCGTTCTTTTATCACTCACTGCGTTTAGATCAATAATAATATGGTTAATAATGTGCCCACGTGTGAAATCAAATCTTGCAATTGCGGCATAGTTATACCAACATCCACTAAACTCAGATTAAATCTTCAAAATATGTTTGCCCTATGTATACACAAGTAGGTAATTGTACTTCTGCCTCGGAATTTGAGTAATTAAGAATTTCTCGGATTTTATATGGTGTATTTTATTGGATTTCTGGCGAATTGGTTGACTACTTCATTCTCTGTATACTAACTTTATCAGTCCAGTTTATCACGATATTTTCTCGATAAAGAGGAGTATTTTGGTCCAAAAAATTAATTCTTCTTGCACTGCTGTTGCATATACAAAAACAAAAGTTCGCGCTATCTTATCCAGATATCTTTGAGCAAGACAACTTTAAGCCTGAAATATAGTTCGGCGTGCCCTCCGATACAAATCTAGGCCCATACCATTATGCCACCACCTTCATATTAAGGGTTTTGCCGGACAAATTGTGTGTTATTGCGTATGCCAGGTTCACGGCAAATCGGAATATATCTATTACTTGGCTGAAACCTTAAATCTGGATTTTTCACCCAATAATACTATATAATTAGTAAGAGCCGTAGAGCATATAAGTTAAACGTTTGCAAACGTTTCCTATGTTTAGTTGACAGTAGCCTTCTAATGATAGTAACCTTCTAATGACAGTAACAGATTAACAGCAGATCCAATCTAGGTTGCATTAGAAATGCGATTTGTAGGTGCCAATTGCGACAGGTATCGATTGTCTCTTTGTGTTGTTGATGTTAGCCAACTTTGTCCTTATTTTCATATCTTCATTGACCACCTCTAGTTTTCAAAAAGTAATTCCAAAGACTAGAAATAATACTTTGACTCGCTTTAAGCACTTCAGACACAACATTGTTGTGTTCTTACATTTTGTAATTGACCTATGGCACTCCAAGATTCTGTCTTTGCAAATCCTGATGTGTTTTTATTTCAGACGATACAATTGCAAATCTTAGCTGGTAATTACATTAGTGAACTTTTAAGTACTGGTCGGAGAGGGTTTTGAAATGTGCTTTTATACATTTTAGCGTGTCTGTGTATTCCTTTTCTTATTATTTTGTTTTCGCAGATTTTAAGTATTTATTCCAAATATGAGAATATCAGATAGGATTAGGGAGGTGGTTTTCCAGTGATGAGGGCATTCTGCGGGCTTGGGACTACAAATGTGCTTTACTCCCTAGTGAAACTTGGCAGAACTGGTTTAAAGATTGGTTTCGGAGGATGGAGAGGTGTCTTGAGTGTAGAGGAAATTGCTTTGAAAAAATTAAATAAACTAAGCTGTATTGCAAAACTTTCCGAGTACCCTTTGTATGTGGACGATAATTTTCACTTTCCTTAGTAAACATCCATCTACAGTCTAATCTAGACTGATTCACGGTATCAGGTGTAGATGTGGAGTTACACAGGTGCTAAGTAGTACAGGCTGTCCTAACGTTTGTCATATAGCATCTTCCTGTACAGAAAAATAATTTTAACAGAAAAGCCGGATTATTTGTACAGAGAACTGTTCCAGCACATAAATTAGAAATATTGAAATATTCGAAAGATATTTTTCGTATAGTATACATGAATATACTCGTCGATCTCTGCTAAAATGCAAGAAGAAAAATATAGAACGTAGAACAATAACAGTAGGCAAATTCTATGGATTACCCAGGCTTGGACGCTTGTCTATAATAAGATTTATATCACTGCAATTACATCTTTGGATGTATGAATATAATTTTATAATTTTTTGTATTTAGTCTAATTTAATTTAACGATTTTTTTTATATTCAGTTTTTATATTTTTTTCTTGTCTAAAAGGTTAAGCGATTGCTGTATGCATATACTTATGCTTACGGCGATTTATTTTTTTTGGCATTACGTATGTTTATTATATACAATGTATATTTAGAATTGTTTTTTTTTTTCTATAATTGACAATAAATACTTTATTATTATTATTATTTATATTATATTAACAAACTGTTTTTATGCCTATAAATAGATTCTAAATTAATATGTTTTAACTTTTTGAACCATACATGTTACAATACATAAGAACTAGAAAAAACCTATACAATATTATTTGGTATCTACATAATAAATGAGACAATAAATGGTTTTATTTCTTTTCAATTAGAACATATTTTCATATATTCGTACATACATCATTACATGACTAAATAAATTTTAAAGTAAGTGCCTACTTATATAAGATTAAGTTAATTACAGTGCATATATTACAATGTTCTAAAGTATGAGATTTGACATCGTATGCACAAAACGAAAGAAATTTGTCACATTTAACATGTTTGATGAGGGAATAAAGTAATTAATTCCTCCCATAAATTTATATTATAACAATATATCAATATAAGTATATATACACGAGGCCGTGGCGGTCTAGTGGTGGTCTAGACTAAGCCACGAATCAGTAATATCCATGTCTTTTCGGCTACGACTTAGGCTATTTAAAATGGGTACCAGGAGTTCAAGCTCTCTAGTAATATTATAATAGGCGGTCGGTTCGTAGTACTTGCCCCGTTACAGCTCCAGTGATCCTTATCCGTGACAAATGTGTTATATATATATATATATATATATACATATTGCTACTATTTAACTCTAATCAAAAGCGCCAATTGGTCAACTTTATTTATTAATGTGTCTGTAAATGTTGTATGATTATTTATAAGTAGTCTCTAGCAATTGATTATTGAAGATATAGCGTTCAGTCTTATTATGTATCTAAAAGCTTCAGTTCGCTAGACTTACATTTATTAATAGTATCTATTTTGAGTGTTAGTTGTGAATAATGAAAATATATTACATATATTACGCTTCGCCATATACTATATTTCTAGACTCTTTTGATGCTAATCAATGCTTATCGTAGATAAGCTTGAGATATTGTAGTCTACCACAACATTAATAAAACGATTACAACGCTACAATAATTTATTAATGAAAATTTTCCTCATATTGGAAGCATTTTACAACAGAAAATATTTTGCATCTACTATAGCATACTTATTTTTTTCGAGAATTTTTTTAAATGTATTTTTTGCAGGATATATTTATTATTTTATAACTAAAAAAATAATCTATTTTACACATTCTTAGTCACAGTTAGCAATTAAGATTATATAGATTATTATGTATAATAATATACTATAATGAATAATATGTTTAATAGTGACATGTTTCGCCACACACTATTTACATGTCAAACTTAGCTTCAGTTCGTTCAATATTTTGTGCTTTATAAAGTGTTTTGTACCAAAAAATGAGTTTTGTAAAATTAAAACATCAGCATTATCAAATTTTGGACAATGGAACAGAATTCTAAAACAATTCACGAACAATGATTTAAGTGTATGGAGACGAGACTTTGTCATATTTTAATGTGAAATATTAGACAAAATGATTCCGATGGAGTTGTGAATTCATTGAAGATGATGACTCAATCATCTTTTGGTATGAAGTAGGAGTTGAATACATGCTAAAGGGAACTACAATAACAGCAGTTACCTACAGTAATGCGTTTACAAAAAGTGTCGTAATTTTCTTCATAAAGACATCCTCCCCCATAACAACGCGTGAGTTCATAAGGCAACCAAAGTCCAACCCATCTTCCGTGTAACTTTTTTTAGTTAGACTATCCCTATATAGTCCGGATTTGGCTCCGTGCAATCTCTTTTTGTTAAGAAATTTGAAAAAATACTTCAGAAGACGTTATTTTACAGACGATGATCAAGTAACCTCCACTTTTATTTGGCCATCGTCTGCAATTATGCATATTTTGAGAAACAACTGAAGTTGTTTTTTGTGATTGAATTAAGTCGTTGCAGAATAGTTGGTGTAGGTGAAATTACATTGAAAATTAAAATTATCGAAGAAATCGTAGCTTTCATTGCTAGGAAGAAATTTTTTTAAAATTGGGTAAAAAATACTTAAGGAATCTTGATATATATTCGAAACATTTCCTTTCAGCAGAAATACAACAAATTGCACCTTAAAGAGGTCTATCGAATGTCTTTTTGTAATTTTAGAGGGAAGCCTGTGGGTCACGCAGCGAACTTAAAGTTAATATACTACTTAATCTAGCTAGACTATCTTTGGTCTATGCAACTGGTAGGTGTTATTATTGAAATGATGAGAGAACTATATGTCAAACTTTAAGATCTTAAAGAAGGCATATCGTTTTGTCCGCACTAGAGCAGAACAACTATTGTTAGGCAAACAGTGATGCGTGCATATATAAAGATATATATATATATATATATATATATATATATATATATATAGAGTATGGCAAAATGAATAACTCATTTGAAACAGCTTATAAAAATTTATTGACTTGAAGTTTGTGGTACTTTGGATATGAATGTTGCAAATGACTGCCACTCTCTTCAATGCATTCTTCTAACTGGATTACAAAGTTTTGGGTATCGTTTTAAAGAACATGACGTGAAATAGCACAGGTTTCATTTATAATATTCGTTTTCATTTCTTTAGATTTCTGGGTTTGTTTACATACCCTTTAAAGTTTAAGTAGCGACAGAGCAAATAATCCGCTATTGGAGGATCCGGATTGTTGGCCATGAACCAATACCATTCCTGGAAACCGATTTGTTCGAAAAGAACTGTTCTAAAATATCCTTGCTTATTCTCTCTGTATGACTTGTCGCGCCATATTATTGAATACAATTACATTCAATTTCGTTTCGAATTTGCAAGTGTCTACAATACTTACAGTACTTTCGATACCTTCAAATTCTAGTCTGGTAATCATATTTTATATTTATTAACCGAACTATTTCGATCTTGAATGGATGCAAATAAATTCTTTTTAATATTATCCGTGTGCCTCAGTCAAATTCAAAACAGTAGAATATTTGACAACAGATTTTTTAGGATTAGCGATTATTACATTTTTTACCCTTTCTCTGCTAAATAAATGCATTGCAGGCAAATAATAGTCCTTTACTTAACTTTTTGTCTAGAGTTGATCTCCGTGTTCTTCATTTATGAATACAAACTGAAGTTGTCTCACGCTAGGGTCGCTGTTTTAAATTGTCGGTGAAAACACCTTTGAATTGCTATTATTGAATTTAATTGAATAAGTTTCTCAACACAAAAGATGTTCTGTTGGCCAATGCACTATTTTGGCAATTATGACAATATCTTCAAAGACTACTGCTAAAATTAGAAATAACGCCATCGAGAATAGATAATTAGTTTATCTATTATTAATGTAACAAAATTAGTCAATGCACTTTTCTGGACTCTATACAACGTAAATAATGGAAACATTGCTTGTTCGGCTGTAGATTTCATTATTTATGTTATATACGGCAATTAGCATTTATATGGATGCACTGCTGTTTATATAACAGATATTTTACTAGAGTAAAGACAAAGCAATTTGAGTGTTTTCGCCAAAGCCCTAATGATGGTCATAATTCTCTCTTATTTATTTTGTATTATAATTTCAATTATAAAGAAGTTTTGCTTGATCAGATATCACTCGTCCGCACGTGGTTATTGTTGAGACAAAATTTGTGAACATAAAAACGTCAAGTGTGTCGATACATTTGAGGAAGGTGGGGTGAATTGTCGCCATGGGATAGAAACTTAAGCGGCGATTAAGTTAATAGTAGGCTTGTCATTTGTGGCTGTATGACAGGTCAGGATCCGTTATATGAAACACGTATGTGCCCCTATGCCTACATATACAGACAAATCCGAATCAGTAAAGTGAATATTTCCGTCAATATTCCCGAGCACGCTAATACGGTGAAGAAGTATATCAGTGAATTTCCTGATTTATAATATTTTATAATGGTTCTACCATAATATGTAAAGTTTGATAAATCACTGCTGTACTGGGATAAATACGACTGTAGAGACAATCTTAAGAGTAGAAAGCATAGAAATAAAAACATTGCGTGCCACCAACTGTTAAATTCATGCAAGATTTGCTTAATGATCACAACATGCGGTTTACCGCTAAATTTATTGAATAAAGAACAGTTTCGATCCTTCTAGCATAAATATAATTTCAATTGGAAGCAATCAACTCGGACGGCGTTGCATAATTATCTACCATCTCTGTGCGAAGAAATCGAATCAACGCTGCAGTAAAAAATATGCGTTAACGCATAACTACAATGCGTTGACGAGACGACAGCTTGTAAAAAAATTCTGCTCTAAATATAATAGTACATGTACTGAAACCCCTTTAATCGACATTTCTAATTTTATTAGTTAGCAAAAGGTTCTAAAAATGTACAGGTGAAGCGATTTAGAAGGTAGTGTTGGATACGCTACAAAATTTTAAACTCTCAAACAACCAACTGTTGATGTTTATGAGGTGCCGCGATAATGCATTCTGTAGGCCGATCTCTTAAAGAAGACTGTGGGACTTTTACATGCGACGTGTAAATTTCATGTTTTACGTTTTATGGCACAAACTATTTGAGAATATTTTCCAGATTTAGATGGATTAATAACAACTACTAAAAAAGTGTTTCTCCCAAACAAGTTCGAGAATTTCACAGACAGTGACCCTGTATTCTCAAACTACCACAAGCAACAAATTACATCTGTGATTTTACAATTCGTTCCTGGCGAAACTGCAACCATTGAAGAAAATCAGTTAAGATATTCCAATTGAAACAGATTTAAAAGATATTTACAACAATTATAAAGGATTATTTGACGCAATAGAAAAATTGCATAATACTGTGTTGCCGTTAGTGGAGTGCAAATAGTGAACAATTTACATTCACTACTGTGTGCTATGCGACATAAAAGATATGAGTGTTTTAAAAAACTTTGAGAGTGTTATAAACAAAGATTTCGATTGTATCAGATAAAGAAAAATTTGTGATAGTGCTCCTACGATCCGTTATCTATTTACAAAAACACGCATAATTAAAATTAATTATGCGTGTTTTACATTGGATGTCGAACAGTCTTTCGCAAATGTGAAAACATACATACCTAATGGTGTAAACTTTTCACCAAAGTTATCCACTTTATGCTACATAATAATAGCTGTAAACGAGGTATGTGTCTCAGATATTTCAAAATTACTTAATTTTCTTTATTTTATGCAGCACTGATTGTTAATATTCGTTTCACTCATATCAGATTGTCGGTATGTATGTAGATATGTACATGTATATACTCACTTGTGCCGGGGGATAATGACAAGCCTAGTTGTTAAACATATAGTTGTAGAACACTAATTTGTTGCAATTTATTAAACTTACCAATATGGTGTTGGTTGTACGTAGTAATATTTCTTTCAATGTTTGTGGACCTGTTTGTCTTCCGGTTTTTCATGGGTGTTGTGTGTTGTTTTCCATTACTTCACTTATATCCTTTTACGTTGTATTGAATGTATATTTGTGTTTTATATTTATGTTTCTTTACTTTGAAAATAAGTAGGTCTTGAGTATGTCATCAGCAAAATTATATATTATAATGATCATAACATTATTTCAGGCAATGGCTAAACGTTCTTCTTACATAAAAGGATGTGAAGATAGAATATTGTCCTGACATTCTTTATCCAACTCCTTTAGATTATTTAAATATTTCTGCTACAAGAATAAATGTTATAACAAAATTAGCAACTGGTTATGTTATTGGTTTTGTTTTCAAAAAATTGCAAGATATTGTAAAGGACTGTGATGATTATAAGAAAAGTAGTATAACTACTGAAATTTGTGAGGAGCGGCATACTTTTGTAACAAAAGAATATATTAAATAAATATATTAAAGTGAAATATTGTAAACTTTATTTTATTTACTCATTATACAAAACGTGTAATATAATTTTATGTATGTTGCCTCATATAGCTGAAAAACAAAATTACGTCAAAAAAATTCTTAAAATTGATATAAATTGCAACTATGACAATGTTAAATTATTTACAAAAATTGCATTAATTTACTTATATTTTTCTGTTGTCGGAATTGAGTAAATGGTATTAACAGAATTATAAATGGGAAAGGGACAATTATAAGCCTAAATAATTCTATATATTTAGAGGTAAAAGTTATGCTAAATTACGTAAACAAAATCATTATAGCATTTATATCATAGTTTTACTTATGTATATACCTAGAACAATCATAAACATTTAAATTGTATTTCTTTATGATGAAAGAATTTTACTCTATTATTCAACTAATTTGTAATGAAAATTCTTATTTTAAATTTATTGAGTAGTAAGAAAAATAATTTTTTGTAGAAGCTTTGTCACATTTCTATGTAGGGTTGAGAAAAGCTAATGTTATGAGGGAAACCTTTAGAATCCATGAGTATTAGCGTATACTTATAACTGATTTAGTGACATCTTTGTCACTACTGTTTTTCACGTTTTTTTTAGCCCTACATAGGGATCTTGACAAGTGTATAAAATGAAATATTAGAATATCGATTATTCAAATGTTTCCTGCAAAACGCAATAGATGGCGGTGAAAGAGTGAAATTTTATCTATATGCTTATTATATTATAGGATGTCCCCTTCACAAACAGTCCGATTATTGTTATTGCGCGTCTGAGGTTCACCTGCCACGACTTAATCGATGTGGTGTCTGTACTCTCCATTAGCTTTGATATGCTAGAAATTTCAAGGTGTGCTTCATTGGCGTATTAGGTCAACGAGCAGCCCCTCCCCCCATCTGCTCGCATTTTACGCAATTTCGTCTGCGATATTACATTACATATTAGTATGTATATTGAGAGAAATTTGTAAAGGTTAGTTAAAACTGTTTTAGCTATACAAATATAGCGTCACTAGATAAAACACATAAAATTAAATTCGAATGGAAAAATAAACTGTGGTTATGTTTTCTGCATATAAAAACATTTTTTTCCAAAGTGACGCCGCACTCAGAAAACCATTTACTGTTATGTGTAAAATTCATGCTTTTAGACAAAATCTATTCCACTGTTAGCCTGAGGTAGACACTTTAATAGCGCATACAAAGTCACTGTTTGTCAATTACCAAAATTGTGTTCGCGAATTTCACGTGTCTGGGTATCTCTGAATACCAGAGTCGATGCTTACATGTTGAGGGACATGGTTACAGGCAGCGTATTACTGTTATAAACATTTTGAGAATATAAAGAACGTGGTTTTAGAATTCGATAAGAAAGAAGCTACAGCTATCAGCAAAACCGGTTAAGATTTCAAGATAGTCAGGTTAAAATAGATTTAAAAGCTATTCAGGATAATTACTTTGGACTAGTAGGGGCAATAAAAAAGTTAGAAAGGCCTTCACTGTCGTTGTGGAATCTGTCAAAGTAGTGAAATATATATTCACTCACAACTATGCGCGGTAGAAAAAGCGCGGTATTTTGTTATACGGAAGTTTTAAAGTGTTTTAGACAAGGATTCACATTTTGCTAAATTGTTGCAAATATTTAACCGATGTTACGTTTTCCATATAAAAACTTTGCGCACTCAGTTTCACGGAAGACGTTTAAAACGTGCTCCACCACGTTTTATAAATTTGCAACTTATTATTTCTTGTATCTACACATAAGACCACGCCTATAACGCGCATCTCGATTTCGCTTCTTTAGTTATTATATAATAGGGGAGCTATGTAAACTGTTATAAAAGTTTCGTTGTTAAATATAAATAAATAAACTTTCGATATTATCAATTCTAGTATTTAAACGAGAACAATATTTACTACGTATGTCTTAATAACTTTATTAATTAAAATTTATTTATCTGCTAATTTTCCTAATTTCCTATTTATTTACATTAAATGCATGGTTTCTAATCTAGAGCTATATATGAAACTTGTTTCCATATCTAATAAAACATCTTGTTCACCTAAAGTAGAATATAATGTTTTTATGTAAATACAAAGTAAGTTTGTGTAATGCGTAATTTCGTCATATATGAACAGGTATATAATTATAAGAAATAACTAATTAATTACTTGCAACACAGTTAATTGGCAATTTATTATAATTTTTTTCAATAACTTTCAATTTAGGCAGGAATTCTGCTTCAGCTTGCCTGATTTTTAGCGAAATAATAATTGACGACGAAATATATTATTGAAATTATTGAAATATATATATGAAAATTTAACCTTGACATTAAGACATTTAACCTTGACATTATTATTGTTAAATATGTGTTATGTAAACTTTATTTATATTAGTGATAACCTTGGCAAATAAATAATTGTTAAAATCTAACTTGCTTAAATCAATTACGAGTCCATATGTGGGGTTAAGGCACCGGTTTTGACTGGACGTAAACAAAATTACAGATATTGTAAATCATGTAATTTATCATTGCTATATGGTTTTACGTTACGCTGTCATAAGATACTTTTGAGCATGTTTTCCCTTTAAATATTCTAAAGAGAAAAAAAATACCTTTAGAAAGAAATATTCTTGAAAGGTATTTTAAGGATATTAAATTTGTCGACATTGATTTTTTTCTGTCGTTTTTTTCATTAAATGTAATTAGTTTTTTGATATTCTTTCACTGTCCAATCATGAAAATGTATGCAAATGTATTAAGTATTAGAAATACATAAATTGCTTTGGCTATTTATACATTTTCAGATGAAGTGAAATTACGAAAAAATATGTATAATCTAAATAATATTAATGAATTCAAGTACTTGTTTGGATAGTTAATTAGGCTATTTGTGGAATTATAATATTTTAACGTTTCGACAGTTTATCTACTGCCATCTTAAGGGTAGGCCTGTTAGAGGTCGCTGCTAGCCAATCTCGCTATGATATAATTACAATGAATATAATTTCGTATGCATTGGCAAATTGGCATACGAGGGTGATATAATAACGTGAATTTTCAATTAAATACTTATTTTTGAGTTATTTTCTAATATAATTCCCGTTAAATTCTATATATAGGGTGCTTTTTAAGAGCTTGAGAACTTAAAATGACAATACAAGATAGAAATATTGCTGGAATGAAATTGTTTTATTATAATCTCGTAGATAATTTCTTGGCATTTATTTTTTAAATATGATTTCCGGCATATGTCCGCCGCGGCTACGAGTTACATGTTCCATTCGATCAGTCCAATTTTGGACTACCTTTTCCAATAAATCTGACTGTATGGCGTCAATGGTGGCTTGAATATTGGCTTCCAATGTTTCAAGAGTTGCTGATTTGTCAGGATAAACCAACTATTTAACATAAAAAGTAATCCAGAGGTGTTAAATCGCACCATGGGACCAATGGGACCAAATGTCGTCGATGTTTAGATGATAAATTTTTGGAAATAAAAATTCAATCAGCATGGCTCGATAGCGCTCGCCATTCACCGTAACGGCTGCTCCTTCCTCATTTCGAAAGAAATAAGGACCCACGATGCCGCCAGCGTGTAAACCGCACCAAACAGTCAATTTAAATGGATGTAATGGTGATTCGCTAACGGCTTGAGGATTGTCATGGCTCCAAATAAGACAATTTTGCTTTTTGACGTAGCCATTTAACCAGAAATGAGCTTCACCACTAAACACAATTCTTGGATAAAAATGCTTATCTTCGGCCAGTTTCAAATGAGCCCGATCAGGAAAAATACGACGCAAACGATGGT
Source organism: Dermolepida albohirtum (assembly GCA_031893035.1). NCBI lineage: Eukaryota > Metazoa > Arthropoda > Insecta > Coleoptera > Scarabaeidae > Dermolepida > Dermolepida albohirtum. Next base: position 345,177 of record JAVIWB010005177.1, read on the forward strand.
CGTTTGGCTCCAATTCTTGTACGAGCTGTATTTTATAGGCACGTATGCCAAGATCCTTACGTAAAATTTTACACGTAGTTGAAGGACAAAGGCCAACAAGTTGAGAACGATGACGAATCGACATTTCGGCGTCTTCTTCAATACTTCGCGCTACAGCAGCAATTTTCTCTTCGGCACGCACATTTCTCTGTCTTGTTGATGGTTTTGAATCGAGAAGAGTAAAATTAGTGCGAAAATGATCAATAACTGCACGAATTGCTTGCTCACTAGGCCGATTACGTTGACCGTAAAATGGACGAAGTGCTCTATGAACTTCGCGAACAGATTTATTTTTTTGAAAGTAAATTTCTAAAATTTGGAAGCGTTGTTCTGGCATTATACGATTCATGATGACTTGCCAAACTTTACTGAACAGAAATGTCAGCACAGTTTGACATTATCAGCTGTCAAACCATAGTTATCGATATCGATAGTTCTCATGCAGCCGAAAAAACATCCATTACTTAGCCCAGCGATTTTTGAAACTGTCTAAAAAGTAGTCTTTCGGAAGCTCGTTAAAATAGGTATTCGTTGAGGCTACGATCTCATCATTTATCCAGAATCGGCTTTCACCAAGCCATTTTTCAAGTTTGAGAACAAGAAAAGAATCACTTGGGATCTGCTGAATATGGTTGCCATGGTAGGTGCGTTACTCTGTTGGAATAAAGCTTTTCTGGGAATAAATACAGTAAATTCGGTATCGAAACGTGTCAGTACATCAGCTCAATATTGATAGTTATTATACTTCTCTTCTGTAAATAGTCAATAAAAATTTTCGTTTTTCGGAGTATAGTGATTCATCTAGGTTTCATATAGGGTGATATATCGGTGAAAAAATTCTCATGGATTTCGCTTGAATTTACCCATACAGTCATTTGAAATTGTAATACGAGTTACCATTTGCTGAAGATTAAGTAAACGCCGCACTCATCTTGTGATTAGCTTTTTCATTTCTAAAAGTTTATGCAAAATATTCTATACCCGTTCGATTGAGATGTTTATAGCAGTAGCTATATCACACATTTTTATTTGCGGTTTGTTTTTGACAATGGAATGGATTTTATCAATCATTCACTGTAAATAAATGCTCTGGATGTTAAGCGTTTTCTGTACGCATATAGTCATCATTTTGAAAGAAGTGAACCACTTACAAGTCAACCCATGGGAAGAAATAGATTCTTTAAAGATATATAACCCCTTGCCACATTAATTTTCCTATTCTGTATACGGTTTCGACAACTAAGTTGTCATCATTAGCAGATTATTAAACAGTGTCGCACATGGAAAACTACGGTAAAAATACCCCTACGAAAACAAATTTCGCACGCGATCCATACTGCTGAAAGCCAAGTACGTTTTGGCTTTCAGCGTTTGCAAGAAATGTAACGGTTACAGGAAATGTCGTTCATATTCGCGATATGATGAAAGGCGGCTATTGATGGATTTAATAGAGATTCCTGGTACTGGATCTGCAACAATATGTAGAGTCCTCCATGAGGAGTTATAAATAGTCAGCGCATCATAAAATTAAAATTACTGTCACCATTTATGAAATTTATATGTTTCTTACGAAAGAAATGTATAAGTGTATAAAGGCGACTCAACGTTGACCGCTGTGAAGAGACTAGGTTGTGAAAAAGTGATGAACATGGGATTCTTGAGAAAGATAGATTTGGGAGAAGCTATTAAACTAAAAAATCCCATATAATATCCTGATGCATACAGCTCGCTGTCTGAAATTCTTTAAAGTCTGTGAATAAGATAAAATCAAGACAATACCTCTTCCCATACCATTGGAATATATTTTAATTATTTAAGAGAAAATAAAAAGTTATAGAATGTTCTCCAAACGTCTCGAAATGTGTGATCTATGATTACATTTTAACTTAAAAAAATTTATGGTTACCATTAGACATTTGAAAAAGAAAATAGTGTTGATGTAAGAGATTTCTTAAGGGCATTTTGGAAAATAGGTTCCATGACTATTTTTATCTACAAAACATGTATGGAGGAGTTACTTTGAATGCTCAGGAAATCTTTGTACGTACATATATCACATAGCATTTTTAGTTTCTAGGTTGAGAGTACATTGAAAACAATTAATAGATATGTATATGTCAAAGTCATTTTAATCTCGTATTATTGTTAATTGATTAGTTTTTGTATTTGTGTTTGTGCAATTAATTGACAAGAGAAAATGAAATGTCGAGGCGAAGTAAACGAGCTTTTCCAACATATCTTTTTGCTCGAGTTCAACAAAGAATTTAATGCAGTGAAAGTTACTAACTATAAGCATTTATGCCGTTTACGGAGAAAACGTAATTTGAGACAAATGGTTTTTTCAGTTTAAAGAGAGTCATTTTGGCTTAAACGATTTTCGATAATTGGACTTTGATAAAGAACGTCTTAGTTTATGATGATACACGCCAATCAGCTCAGAGTTTGTCCGTGAATGAATTGTAACAAATTGACCATAATTAAAAACTTAATAAATTCCGAAGTCAGTGAAAACGTTACGAACTTATGCATACACCTAATTCTTTTTTCCGTATTTCAATGATTTTAGAGTATTCCGCGTATAAACAAAATCAAAAACTACCTGATTAAGATTAATATTACAGTGGATATTCTCGTATCTTCTCAATATGAGTATGGTTGATTGAAATATTTTTTCGAATATACATTTGTATGTATATTCAGATGTTGCACTAAAAGAATTTCTCGTGTTTGTTCTCATCATGTGAAACACTTTCGTCAAGAGTTGTGCGTCATTTTCACTTTTACATTGAATTTTATTATAAGAATAATTCATATTCTTTGTACAGGCATATTTTCTCTGATTTTGGCCACTGTTAAATTAAATATAATTTTATTTTGTAAAATTATTTTTTCTTTACGTTTTGTTACGATTATTTTCTGTTTGTTACTTTTGACGGATTTCGTTTTTATTGTCTAATGTAAATAATGTGTGTTAAATATTGTCCGCTTAGTAATTTAATTGTAATAAATACTCGTATATTTTGGGTAACAAATCGTTGTTATCCTGTTGCATAATTGTTTGCTAATCTTGTTATTGTTGTTTTCTTGAAATAATTATTATTTACTTGAATCCTATTGTTCTTTTTTGGTTTACTAGTGGAGCGGAGACATTGTGAAGGACAAAAGAGTTTTGTCAGTGGAAGCTTAATTATGTATTTAATAAAATATTCGGACCATTGAACTTATATGAAAATTTAAAGTCTCAGGTATTATACCATGCCTTCAATTAAATTAATAATTTGAGTCTATGGTTTTAATATAAAGTAACCCAGATATGCCTGAAAAATTAATGCTCGTGTATTTTATTTATATTATAATATTTTAATGTGGGAGGGTACATAATGATGCTAAAATACGCTTTATAAAGAGCAAATGCTCAACGTATTGGAAGAGATATCCTTTTAAAAGGACATTACACACAGAAAAAGGAATTTCTAAATTCAACATTTGAATGTCATTTTTTAGTAAAGTAAATTAAATAATAGCTAAATAAAAATAAAGTGATCATAGAGGAAACAATCTAAAAATGTCAAATTATTTTACTCCAATAACAAAAATTACACTGAGAATTTTAATCAATAAGGTTGATATATAACCCCTTTCCACAATTAACTATTTGTAAATTCTGTATACGCATTTCGACAACCAAGTTGTCATCATCAGCAGATAATTTCAAAGTGTCGCACCTGGTAAAACACGGCGAAAAAATTGTACGAAAAAATATAAAATCCGTACGCGATCCGCACCGTTGAAAACCAAGATGTGCACTCCTCCAGTGCACATCTTGGTTTTCAACGGTGCGGATCGCGTACGGATTTTATATTTTTTCGTACAATTTTTTCGCCGTGTTTTACCAGGTGCGACACTTTGAAATTATCTGCTGATGATGACAACTTGGTTGTCGAAATGCGTATACAGAATTTACAAATAGTTAATTGTGGAAAGGGGTTATATATCAACCTTATTGATCAAGTCAATCAACCACAGGCTCCATCAAATTCAACTGAAAATTTTAAGTTAAGGAGCAAATGGTTTTCTTTTAACAACGATAAAACACAATTATCATGCTCGCACACATAAAAAGGATATAAACATGTAGAAATAACGTTACTGTATTAACTTAAAATATTTTTTCATTTCATTTAGAGGAAATAACTGGATAGTTATGGTGCTATATATGTGTTTTAATTTCTATCCGAAAGATAGCTGTATAGTTTTCTTTGACTACTTGACACTTTATTTCAACATATTTATGTCTTGAATGAAAGCAGTTCGGTGTTTGAAATAAACTTATAACTTGCTAGTGCAAAATCTTTTTTGGTAAAGGAAGATATAAAACATTTTATTCACTCTAGTGAAATATCTGTGTAAAATATTAATATTTCTACATTAAACATACATATATAACGTGTTTTTTAAGAGCTTGAGAAATTTAAATGATAATACAAGACAGAAATGTTGTTGAAATGAAATTTTGTTTATTATAATCTGGTAGATAATTTCATGGCATTTTTTTAAAAATATTATTTTCCGGCATACGTCCGCCGCGGCTACGAGTTACATGGTCCATTCGATCAATCCAATTTTTGACAACTTTTTCCAATAAATCTGGCCGTCTGGTGTCAATGGTAGCTTGAATATTGGCTTCCAATGTTTCAAGGGGTGCTGGTTTGTCGGCATAAACCAATGACTTAACATAGCCCCATAAAAAGTAATCCAGAGGCGTTAAATCGTACGAACGAGGGGGCAAGTGAACAGGACCTCTTCTGGAAATAAAGTTGTCACCAAATTGATTTTGCAATAAATCGATTGTTAAACGCGCTGTATAGCAAGTTGCGCCATCTTGTCGGAACCAAATGTCGTCGATGTTTAGCTGATAAATTTTTGTAAATAAAAATTCAGTCAGCATGGCTCGATAGCGCTCGCCATTCACCGTAACGGCAGCTCCTTCCTCGTTTCGACAGAAATAAGGACCGATGATGCCACCAGCGTGTAAACAGCACCAAACAGTCAATTTTAGTGGATGTAATGGTGATTCGTTAAAGGCTTGAGGATTGTTTTCGTTCCAAATACGGCAATTTTGCTTATTGACGTAGCCATTTAAACAGAAATGAGCTTCAACACTAAACATAATTCTTTGATAAAAATGCTCATCTTCGGCCAGTTTCAAATGAGCCCAATCAGCGTTATGCGACGCAAACGGTGGTCGTTTGATTTTAATTCTTGCACGAGCTGTATTTTATAGGCACGCAAGCCAAGATCCTTACGTAAAATTTTCCACGTAGTCGAAGGACAAAAGCCAACATGTTGAGAACGACGACGAATCGACATTTCGGCATCTTCTTCAATACTTCGCGCTACAGCAGCAATATTCTCTTCGGTATGCCCATTTCTTTGCCTTGTTGATCGTTTTGAATCGAGAAGAGTATAATTAGTGCGAAAACGATCAATAACTGCACGAATTACTTGCTCGCTAGGCTGATTATGTTGACCGTAATATGGACGAAATGCTCTGTGAGCTTCGTGAACAGATTTATTTTTTTCAAAGTAAATTTCCAGAATTTGGAAGCCTTCTTCTGGCGTTAAACGATTCACGATGACTTGCCAAATCTTACTGCACAGAAACATCAACACAGTTTGACATTATCAGGTGTCAAACCATAGTTATAGATATCGATAGTTCTCATGCAGCTTAAAACACACGCATTATTTTGAAGCTGGACTGAAATTTTTCCACTGCCCCTTCAATTTTTTCCCATCTCCTTAGATTTAGTGCACTACGATATTTTTATGAATGTGCACTCAATGAAGTTCGCTATTGTGCCATGTTGGAAGACTTATTTTTGGCCAGAATTGGATGGACTTGACGTCAGCGATATATGATTCCAACAAGATGGAGCCACTGCTGGTCAAAAAATTGATCTATTGTAGGGGAAGTTCGGTAAACCTGTAATTTTGAGAAATGGTCCTTGCTCATGCGATTTAACGCCGTTGGCTTTCTTTTTATGAGTTTACGTTAAGTCGTCAACAAATCAATAACGTTAGAGGAGCTCAGGGGCAATATTGAACGCGAAATTGCCAACGTTCCAGCTATATGTATGAAAGAGTGTTGGAAAATTTGTTTCAATGAGTCGACCGTTGCAAACGTCTTTGCGGAGGTCATTGGAACGAGATCAAATTCCATTGTTAAATGTAACATGTGTACTGCACTTGGAATTGATTTCAGTCCAATCTCTCAATTATTATGCTTATTTAAATACAAAATTGTTACGTCCTTATTGAAAAAGCCGATATTTTACTCAGAGTTCTTTTCTCTTTCTCCATATGGGTTTCCCAACGTTACTTTGCACCCAGCATAATATCAGGATTTGACTGTATTTGTATAAAGGATCTGGGTATCTGTATATTATTAATATTAATTGGCATATAATCATGTGCATTTGTTCAATAATGTAGCATGTAGATTTCCGCGATCATTGTCCTTTCCTACTTCAAATTGGCCTCTCGGTTGAAACCGTGTACTTCTGCTGACGACGTCATGAAAGGAGTCAATTGCTGCTATTGCCGTCGTTGTATTGCAACTGAATAGTAGTATAAGTACCGATCGCGCGATTCTAATCTGGAAGCCAACCATCGACATGTACTGACTTGCTTTTGTTCAGCTTGATTCACCTCTTAATAGTTCAATTATTAATTTTATTGACTTATATTTGCAGTTCTTTAACATCATCTATGGTTGTTACAGATAAATAAGATGGAAATATTATCGGCAAAGGTGGCAGTACTATATTGGTCTAGACAAGGAATATCACTTGTGAACAAAAGCTAATAAAGAGGAATTGCAGTATGTTATTTTGTTCATAGTAACAATGTAAATTTTCTTAGATGTATTGTCGTCGGTGATGAATTATGTGTATTTCAGCATGATTCAGACAAAACGCCAAGCATTTGGTAGATTGAAAAAACATTGCCAAGACTCGAGAGGTTTAGTTGGAAAAATTTCAGAAAAAAGTCTTGTGCTTAAAAGAAAATTCTTAATAGTGCAAATTATTTTCAATTCAAGAACCTGTTAAAAGCATTTTTCAAATGCTATTACATCAAAAATATATTTTGGTTTTCGTTCTACGAGAAACACTTAGTCTGTACCAATTATGAAGTCGTTTTTGAAGCAATACAGCGTTATTGAGATCAGTTATGTTTTACGAATTACTTGCTTTAGTCTTAGAACTTGTTTTGCTTTTTTGGAAAGTGAAAATTGTTCTCTAAGAGTTGAAATATTTGAAAAAATTTAATGGTGAAATTGAACAAGATTTCTTTGACTACTGCTTTAAATATTCTTGTGTATCACCGCCAAAAGCAGACAATAACAAATGCTTGTGGCTTTAATGAGTTATTTATAACATCACATATCTAATTATCATTAGATGAACGGAAATTTAGATATTTAAACATTTCCTTTGAGTCTTTATACTACATTTTAAAATGTTTACATTTCGGTAAATTAAATATTCGTGTAATACTCGTAGTTCATTTTCCTCTCATTTTGACATGTAAACAGGACAGGAAACCTTATTGCATTCGATGAAATAAACACATCATTGTTCGGTTTTCACATTGTTTGTAGTTTTCCTTTTATATGCGTACAATGAACAATGAATGTATATTCAAAATTTCTCTACAGCACACAAATTAAATTACATAGTTAAATACGAAGGACCGAAATAATAGTCAGAAATAAATAAAAATCTTAAAACGTCAGTTCGTAAAAATTAGAAATGTAATACTGGTTAGAAAGGATTATTCTTTCTACTTGGTACAAAAGTACAATTGCATTTAACACAATATCGATTTCTTCTTTCACTTTACATCGTTAAAATCACCTATGCTGCAGAATTTAATATACTGCGAGTTTTTTATATATCTCAGAATATAATGTAAATCTTCTTATGTTTAATTAAAGAAGAAAAATCTCAGCGCATTGTAAGCAATAAACTGTTCTTAATCGAGAAATTGTCAAGATTTTATTAAGAATTGTATTTTCGCGTTTAGTAAAAAAAAAGTTGCTTATAACTTAATTATTATTATTAATTATTATATTAATATTATTAATATACCGTGACTTTTTTATGTTCTTGGGCATAATGTACATTTTTATATATTCAACTAAAAAAATGCTCCTTCGAACTTGCAAGATGTGCAATAAAAGTATTTATTGTGAAGCGGTCGTTCATAGGAAACGTTCTTAAATTGCACTTGTGAATCTAACATACACTAACTTGTTTTTAGAATAGTATTACTTACCTACTATTAAATTTTAGCACCGACTTAGGACAAAACTATTCGTTTTTATAAAGAGGAAAAGTCAGTATCATATATAATATTGATAACAAAGTAATAATAGTTTCCGACAAGTCCACGATTTGTTTTTGGTTAATTATCTTCTTAAATAAGTACCATCAACTGGAACAATTCATAATACTATTACAACTGTTAATGCCCAAGGTAGTATTGTGAAAATTGGTGAGAAACGACTAAAAGGTTGCCATATCTTGTTAGATAATATGGATTAAATATTTGTTACGCTGAAGAAAAACTTATAATATTGCTATATTTAACAGATAAAAAATTTAATATATTGCTTTCTTGCTTTATATTGGTCGTTTTAACACATGGATCAATAAGTCCCGAGACTAACCCATAGATGGCGCTCGTAAACCAGTAACCACGTCTTTCTAGAGTACTAACCTTTGCTTGAAACGTGTCAAAATTTTAAGTCGATCGGACCAGAAACAGCTGAGTTATCGAGGTTGGAGTAAAGTCGTTTTGTAGTTTGTTTAAACAATGGAAAAAACCGAGTTTCGTGTTCTGATAAAACATTGTCTTTTAATGGGTAAAAACACCACGCAAGCAAAACAATGGATTGAAAAATGTTACCCGGACTCTTGTCCATCAAAAGCAACGATTTGTCGGTGGTTTGCCGAGTTTAAACGTGGTCGTACCGACACAAATGACGCGGAACGCTCGGGTAGACCTGTGGAAGCCGTTACACCGGAAAATGTGAGTGAAGTGACAAAGATTATAATGAAAGATCGTAAAGTGAAGCTCCGTGAGATTGCTGAGATGACACAGATATCATATGGAAGTGTATTTACTATCCTTCATGAAAAATTGAGAATGAAAAAGGTTTTTTCCAAGTGGATGTCGCGATTGCTTTCGATGGAACAAAAACAGCAACGAGTCAATGATTCAGAAAGCTGTTTATCGCTATTTACTCGCAACAAAAAAGATTTCTTGCGTCGTTACGTGACCATGGACGAAACATGGATACATCACTACACTCCAGAGTCGAAGCGGCAGTCATCTGAGTGGCGCACAGCTGGCGAAAGCCGTCCGAAACGTCCGAAAACGCAGCAGTCAGTTGGCAAAGTCCTGGCATCAGTTTTTTGGGATACACATGGCGTGATTTTCATTGACTACCTCGAAAAAGGTAAATCGATCAACAGTGATTATTATATTGACTTACTGGTGCGTTTGAAGGAGGAAATCGCAAAAAAACGACCGCACATGCAGAGAAAAAAAATCCTTTTTCACCAAGACAATGCACCCTGCCACAAGTCGATGAAAACAATGGCAAAATTGAACGAATTGGGTTTTGATCTGCTTCCCCACCCCCCATATTCGCCAGATTTAGCCCCCAGTGACTACTGGCTCTTTGCTGATCTTAAAAAAATGCTCCAGGGAAAAAGATTTGGCTCAAATGAGGAGGTCATCGCTGAAACTGAAGCTTATTTTGAAGCGAAAGATAAATTTTTTTATAAACATGGTATTGAAAAATTGGAAAAGCGTTGGAACCATTGTATCACCCTAAAAGGTGATTATGTTGATGAATAAAAAAAAATTTTGCAAAAAAAATGTTGTTTTCATTGTTAGTCTCGGGACTTATTGACCCATGTGTTATGTGAACTATACATTTTATTCTCTTATTGTATATTATGCTTTTATGATGTGAAACTGAAAAATTCTATTTTTTACCGCTTTTTATATCGTATATGTATAAAATACAGATTTTCGAAAAAGTTTTATTGCACGTGTGGTTTTCAATTATTGAGAATAAAAAATATTTATTTGATTCTAACGACGTTTTGGGAGTTCCTCTTTTTTTTCTTAAATTATTTTATTTAGTTATTGTTTTCTATATTTTTCGTTAGCATTTTCTATTGAAAATTGTTAATTTACACAAACATTTTAAATTTTAATTAAATAATTAAGCAGTGTTTTCGTGCTTCAATCTGTACGGAACTGTTATACCAAATGTAACTGTTCAAGTTTAGCAACCCAAAATATAGGGTTAGAGTGAACTTCCGCCGTTTCATGCATACCTTATATATCATAAAGTTTAAAAGTAAACTATAGAAAATCTCAGAAGTGTACACATTCAAAAATAAAAATATATGCTAATTTCAAGAATTTGAAAATATCTCGTTTATATTTGTTATAAATGCGTTCTGCTTTCATATAACGTAGAATGTGTATTGTAGACAGAGACTCTTAAGTCGGAGCCGGAATTTACGGGCTCAAAAAAAGGAAGAAGGTTCTGGTGAGTCTAAGCATAAAATACTACTGAATTCCAAACAAAATACATTAATACGTAATACATACACATTTCTCCAACAGCGAAAGTGATATCATTAGTTGCATAAAGGTGACAGTAACCTGAATTCCAAGGCAAGAAGCCTATAGAGCCAATAAAAGAGGCGACGAATTGGCTCGACAAGCCTCGTCATTGGCTTTCAATTGATCGGAGTTCCTGCGGAATTATAAAAAGAAGCATCGAAACAGCAATAGAAAATTGGGCTAAAATCAGATCCCGAGATAGGTAAAAATAGTCGCCAGGTTAAGCACGAGCAAACAAGTTTTTTAGGGAACAGTCACCCAAATTTATAAGGAATAGTATGTATACTATCAGGACACCACACTTAACAAACTTATGAATAATATGATTTCGGCAGAGAAATCACATGTACTGTGCAAATGTGGATTGGAGAAAACGGTGTTTCTACAAATGAGAGTCGAATATATCTATCTGTTAGGAACGAGGGTAAAGAAAGTACATTAATCAGGCTCGAGGAATACAATAGATCTGGGAAGGCTGCAATCGATTATAGTGAGAAATATATGATGTATATGTTATATATCATGAGGAAGCACTGGATTGGGGAAAGTAGCTGGAATATATATACTAAGCTAAATTAAAGCTGTGGTGTTTTGGGTATCATTACAGTTGAACAATTCTGAAGGATGAAAAAAATCCTTATTGTGTAAATCATCTCTAATAAGGCCCGAGGTTGGTTTGATCGAAATTGATACTAAATAGTTGTTTGAAGTATCATCAAAAATCATTTAAACAATATACAAACAAAATAACAAAAGAAAAATCAATTAACTTTTATTTCTTGTAAAAAATTTAATATTTATCTTTATATATTAAATATATATCTAATTATATATACCTATGCTTGGGTAATCATCTATATAATATAGTCATGGAATTGGTCTTTGTCGAATAATAATTTATTATTCGACAAAGACCAATTATTTCGAGATCGTAATATTCCAAGCCAAATTGTTGTATGGAAAGTCTATTTTCAATATACTCAGCAAATTGCTCACGTAAGCAGTAACTTCAAAGGAACTGTCGTTTTTAATACTAGCGGATACAATTGCTATTATATCTTTGGCAGTTCTCAGTATTATTATGATACCTTTCTCTTTCGTCGACAAAACTACATTAACGTCCGAATTTATGGCAGGAAATAAATTCAATAATAAAACTGTAAGGACACTCCTAATGTAATATTATACAAAGGTAGAAATGTCGTCTACAAAGACAGCTGAAATCTCTTAGATGAAACGTTTCTTGTTATAGATATATCTAGAGACACTTAATATTGAAGGAAATGAAATGTACACGATTGTTCATTTAGTTAAAGGTCACTGCAGAAATTGTTATTCTAATTCAGATGAAAAAAAGATGAAAAAAGGCTTTAATTTTATAATAAAAAGCAACAAATTACAGTTTAATACTAAGTCCTGTTCTCTTTAGACTTCTGTCTGTTGACATTGTATTTATTAATTTTTTTTTGTACACTCGGAATTGATTTTATTCTACAATAGAATTCTTGCATCATTAATATGTGATATCTGCATATTTTATTTTCTGTCTGCCTATGGATAAAAATGGATGATAAATTAAATACCGTAGTATATTTTCACCAAATATTTAATATAAATGTTTATTAGTACAACCCAACCATGTCACCTATAGTCTTTGGAAAGCAATAACATTAGATACGAAAAGGTTCTCAAATATCAGACAGTTGCTGCAGTGAGCTCTTTATCCGATCGAAATTTCTTTCCAGTTTATTTCCAATTTGAGTTTCGAAAACAAGGGGAGGTTGCTTGATAATAAATCTGGAGAATAAAGTGGGTGGGGCGCTTTCTGAAATTTCAATTTTCTTCTCGAATTCAACTGGTGTGAGAAAACGCGGTATGATGCAAGAGAACGTGTTCTGTAGTCTATTATTTGTTAAAAATTCTTTTCTTTAATTTGTCTAAGAAACGATCCTATACAAAATAGCTTATGAAAACTATTTTGTTCTTCACAAAATTGTGGAGATTAGCTTAGTCAGCGATAAAAATGTTTTTTTTTTTGGAAGGCTTCTACTGTCGAAAATGCTGTTGGGATTCAAGGATGTAGCGATGAGGTCGGACTCTATCAACATTACTTCGTGTCAGCTGTAACATCACCACTTCTATGTATTGTTATACATAGAATTGGTGATTTGTGCGTTCAGTAGATATGCTTTTGATGTCGGCCATCCTCTGGATGTCGATTCCTCGGTTGTTCAAAACTATCATTAACTTTATTGATCATTTTAGGGGTTTAGTTTTGTGTCTTTATCACCACGTTTAAATTGTGAAAGCTAGCGACAAATTGCGAAATATATTATATATAATCGCACTTATTTAGTCTTCTCGGCTAGACTATACATTACTGTGAATCTGGAGGTATGTCCAACATTAGTTATAAGCAACGAATCGTCGCACGAATCCAGTTTATTGCCAGACGAATTAAGTGGGGAGAGCCTAAAGAGTGAGTGCGATAGGTGTCTTATGGGGCAAACTATAGACATTATTTTTTTTAAATTTGTCTTTTTTATAACATATTTACATAATTAATAGTAAATTTAAAATTTAAGAATGTCGTTGGTGGGTGACAATATGCGATAGTTGTCAATCAATTTAAAGTTTTTAGTATATTTATATTATTTTAATTTGTTCATTTGCTATGAATTTGATTTGAATATTTTGTACTTATTAAATCTAATGTAAAAAGAATGAGAATTTTTCATATATTCCACCTAAAATTATAAAAATTGTAAATAATTTATTTCTGATTAAGAGTGATGCAAACAAAATAAGCTGGGTGTATCAGAAAATATTTTTCTATATGTTTACCAAGTACTAAAAGATCAATTTGAATTACATTCACACTGTTGTAACTTTAAAAAATATCAGAAATTAACTAAATTTTCGTATGGAAATTGGTGGACGTCTAAGTTGTTAAAAAATCTAAAATCTACCTACCTATAATTATTTGAGGAATGCAATGGGGGGATCTGGTTAATATTCCAGTAGTAGAATGTCAAAAAATTGCGAGACGAATTGATTTCACGATTGTGACGGTTTTCTAATAAATAATTAACTGTCAATAATCTAATTCGGATTTTATTATGGTAATGTATAATGTCTATAGAAAAATTCTAGTATCCTGTTACAATACTATTTATTTATTTTGTTCAGAAAATAAATTTTTTACATTCATCGAATAAGGCAGACTAAATATATTAGCCATTAAAATTTATAATCTAATCGACTTTTATGTATTTACTTGTACTATGTACGTGGCTGCCACTTAACGTTCGTTGATAAAAAGCATGCGCTCAGCAGAAAACTATATTTTATGAAAAATTGTAGGTACTAACAACATCGCCATGTTGAACATGTTCAATATCATCCTCAGCTTTCATTTATCTATTAGTTTTATCTATTAGTTTCTTATTTGCTTTGTTTTTGTTGGCACCGTAAATACGAAAGAAACATAATGTACATACTGTATAATTCCACGATTCTAATTTAAAAATTGACTATTAATTTTCTAAAAGAATTTCTAGGATGGTCTCTTACCGAATCAATATAACTACATCTACATTATCACAATGCTTCTTACTATTTTTCCTAGGAAGGATACTTCTTATTTTCTCACATCTTTTTACTATCCTACATAAAATTCTATGGCGAAGAACATCATTAAATTATCTATACCTTTTTTTGGTAATATAAGAAAAATTATAAACAAATTTCTGACTAAATGTGCGAACAAAAACTGATATTCGATCTTCTTCAAGCAAGAAGTTTTGTTTTCAGAGCTTTCCTTTTATTACGTATTCTTCATTTTCAATTTACATGTTTATTTTATTTTGTCGTTGATAACAATAAGAAATAATAGTAACGACAATTAAAAAGTTTATATTAATAATGTTGAAGCCATGTTTTCACTACATTATATAACCACAAGAATTAAAGAAAATATATAACATTTTTGAAGAATTATATAATAGTATATTCTGCATTGTATTGGGTTGGCAACTAAGTACTTTCGGTTTTGTAGTATAAAATAAAACACTTTTTTTTTAAACAGAGAATAGTTTTTAATCAATTATATATTTTCCATTTTGCTCAATGACCTTTTGCCATCTTTCTTTCAGCTGCATGATTCCGCGCTCATAAAATTTCTGGTCCTTATCAGCAAAAAACTGAACCGGGTGCGAGTGAAGGTCATCGTCATTTGTGAAAGTTTTACCCATTCAAAGAATTCTGCAAACTTCGGAATAAATGGTAATCAGATGGTGCTAGATCAGGGCTGTATGGAGAATGTGGCATCACTTTCCAGCCAAGCTCCAATAGTTTCCCACGAGTTGCCAAAGATGTGTGAGGCCTTGCATTATCTTGGTGGAAAACTACACCTTTCCGATTTGACAATTCTGGCCGTTTTTCTTTTATTGCTTCATCCAGTTTTATTAATTGATCGTTTGGTTCCTTGGAAGCAGCTTAAAAAACACAACACCTTTGTAATCCCACCAAACTGACAGCATGATCTTTTTTGGATGCAATTCAGCTTTCGATGTGGTTTGAGCTGGTTTATCGTGTTTGCTCCATGATCGTTTTCGAACTATGTTACTGTACAGGACCCATTTTTCATCATCAGTGATGATTCTTTTTAAGAAAGGGTCGGTTTCATTTCGTCTAAGGTGCATATCGCAAAAGTTGATTCTTTGTGTTAAATGAATTTCTTTCAATTCGTGAGGTACCCAAATATCAAGCTTCTTAACTAGCCCAAGACATTTTAAATGTTTTTCAATTGTTGTGTGCGATACATGTAGCCTCTCCGCAACCTCTCGAACAGTTATATGACGATTCTCTTCAATTATGACATTGATTTGGTCATCATCAACTTCAGTAGGCCGACCAGAACGTTGCTCATCTTTGAAAGAAAAATCTCCAGAACGGAATTTTTTATACCAATTCTGACACGTGCGCTCTGTTAAGCAATTAGCACCATAAACTACACATATCTTTCTGTAAGCCGCAGCAGCTTTCTTTCCTTTACGGAAATAAAATAGTAAAATATGTCGAAAATGTTCGTTTCTGCACTCCATTTAAAATTAACCCACAACTAATAGCTTTAATAAAAATCACGCATTACTTGCTTCTGAAGTTACGTCAATGTGACTAGTATCACGCGACAAACGGTAAAGTACAGCACTAACATACGTTATACAAAAAATAAAGCAACGCTCTCTATCAGTAAAAACCGAAAGTACTTAGTTGCCAACCCAATATATGCGCATTCGAAATCACAATTTTCGATTTTTATTTCAAAACAGTAGCAGACTATAATTTCTCCAAAATAAACACAAGATAGGATATGAAAACATTACAATAAGTACCTGAGCGAAATATATATTTTATTTCATATTAACATTTATGCTTATAGTGTTTGTACAATTATGGATATTGAGCACTGGTGTATTTGAAATATTTCCAGTAGGATATTCTATAATCACTGTATTCCTTTATTTTAGTTTGAAGCTAAACTCTACGACGTTTAAAATCATAAATAGCACATTTTCAAACAAATCGTAAAATTTATTTTTATTTTCAAACATGACAATCAACGCTGTAAATTGTTATGGAATATTCATGCATATAGTGACATGTACAAATACATCCATAATTTAAGAAGGAAAGTATTTTAGAACATTTATTAGCAATTCTTCAAAAAATAACTCAAAATATGCGTTCAAGGGCGCTTATTATTTTTATAGAAAGTAAACTGTCTTTAGCTTGCTTTGAAACATGGAAAAAGTGGAGTACTAATGACTAAGGTCTTATTTTTAAAGAGCAAAACAAACGACGAAATTTACGCCGTATTGGAGTCTGTTCATGGGAATTAATCTCCATCGATTGCAATTACGAAACTACAGACATTTAATTTTAAACGTGACTGGACCAGTAAACTTGGTGAATCATGCAGTGGACGCCCAAATGACGTATGTACTTCAGAAGTAATTACAAAAGTACATGATATGGTGATAGATGACCGTTGAATAAAATTATTTCAAGTAACAAAGGCTTCACACATTTCACATGACCTGTTGTTCCGATTTTCCATAATGAATTAAGTATGAAAACTTATGTGCCAGTTGGGTGCCCTATTTGTTGATTGTGGAGCACAAATACGTATGAGAACACATTTCGGCCCTCAATTTAGCGAAATAAAAAACATGATACGAAAGACTGTTGATGTCGAATTATAACGGTTAGTGGAATCTGAATATGCCATTATGCATCCGAAATGCAAATGAAGGAACAACTGAAACAATTGGATTGAAGCTGGCTTAAGTGCTGCAGAGAAAGTAAAAGCCGCGCATTGACTGAAAAGATTACGAATACTGTCTTTTTAGACAGCAATGTCATTCTTTGAATGTAACATTCAAAAAGGTAAAACGATAGTAGATTAATGCTATATATCTCTTTTAGTTCAATTTTCCAATGCAATACAATACAAAAGACGATTTAAAAAAGAAAGTAGCGTGTTTTTCATCAGGATAATTCAGGTGATTACACTTTCACCGTTTCAATAACAAAAATGGACTACTACTTTTGGAACTGCTTCCGCATCCAGCTTATTCGTCAGGTTTAGCGGCCTTGGGGTTTTTTCAGCTAAAAATATTCTGCGGTAGCAAACGATTTGAGTCGAAAGATGAGGTAATCACTGAAACTAATGCATATTTCAACAGTTCAATAGAGCTTTGTTTTCCTAAAAAATGAAAAGAATTGGCGTAATGAGGTACAAGGAAAATACGTTGGAAAATAAAATAAATTTTTGACAAAAAGTTTGTGTTTTCTTGTTGGGTTCACTAATTACTTATTCGTCCTAGCATTATTTCTATTAAGTACTCTATTAGCGGAACATTTCTTGAAATAAAAGAGAACGTTACGGAAACTAGAAAATTTTGCATCACAATCGGCATTTCTACGTATATTAGACCAATTTTCAAAATTAATAACTTTTTGAAGATGAACAAATTTTCCACAGATCATATACAAAGATAAGAAAGTCTATTTCTTCCAATTAATTAATAACTGTTATCGAGTGCATGCACATGTCTGTTATAAGTACAGCGGTGACATTTTATTGGTGCGGCAGGATAGAATCTAAGTACCAACGATGAATCATCTTCAATATTTGATATGTACTTATTACGAACCTGGGGTGCAGATAAATGTGACCGCTGTATTTAGTCCATTCGAAGAAAGTAGATTTAAGTTGCACTACAGTAACGACAGCAACAGCAATTACAGCAATAGCTCTGAAAGAAGAAGTATTAAATGTGCCTTTTGTAAGAGGCGACTACATAGTAATTGCATGAGGAGTTGCACCTTATATCCACTTCGGAAATCAGTTAAATACTATAATAATATAATGATCAATTTACCTCTCTAAATGCAGAAAATCTTGTGTTCATCGAATATACTAAGTACTTTTTAATAAAAAAATAGTTTTTATCAAATAGTATAAAAATACATACTATAGAAATACTAAATGTTTTCGTTATAACTTATAAAATAATTTTATTTCCCTTTCACAGATACAAAGTATTTATTCCAAATTTTGTTTTGCCTCTTCCAATTTCCTCTTAGCTTGATCGAACTGTACTTTGGCATTGTCCCTTTCTTTAATTAACTCATTCAATCGATTTTTCATTTGAATAATATCATTTGAGGTCGTTTCATATGATATTTCAGATGAAGCATTGCTACTACAGCTACTAGTCTGTTTTCGTATGTCATCCAATTGCTTCTGAAGAGATTCGTTTTCGTTTTGTAAAGCTTTCATTTCGTCCAATTGTTGTTTCAATTTGGCACTGATTTCTGCTAATTCGCGCACTTCAGAAGCTGCTTCGGCGACTTGTTCTGCCAAGTCTTTATTATGGTTTTTTAACTCTTCTATTTCTTCGCTTATGGCCTGATCATCTTCTATTGATGGGGGTTGAGATTGTGAACTGTTCTTTTCCTTGTCATGCATATGTTTCTTATTCTCCCAAACTGCTTTGAGATACTCGTTTTCTGCACGAAGTTCTCGTATTTCTTTTTCAACTTGGGATACGTTTAATGTAGCTCGGTTCGTTTTGCGTTGCAGATTACTAGCCATTGTAAACTGGATGAAGAATAGAAAAAATATATTAACTTTTAAGATATAATTGTTAATATATATAACTAAGATATTATATAATATACGCTTTTGATATTTTTGTTACCAGCGTTCAACACTACTAGGCATGGCATCATGACTAACGGGAAAGTATAAGGCGTTGCTGACACTATTAATGTGTACACTGTGATTGAATGTAAAATAACAAAATTTAGCAAAATCTCTTATAAAACCAGTTAATTCTAAATCTCTTGCTCTTACGAATCAATGACAATTTTACTCCGTTATTTTTTATTTAGATTTTAAAATTTAACATTCGAAACTTTTCTTTAAAAAACGCATTTTGCTAACCTATCAATTAAAAAAGTTTAGACTCATTAAAATTGCAGCTTCTTTAGATATTTAATTTCTCTAAGAGCATTCAGAAATCGTTTATATATATATATATATATATATATATATATATATATATATATTGCATTATATAAACGTATATTCGAATTATTTTAGAAAATTCATTAATATGTAGAAATATAACGTGATAATTTTAATATACATTACACAAAAGTATATTCTTATATGGTATTAAATACTGCCAAGTCATAATAATGCTTGGAATATACCTGCGTGCAAAGAAATTGAAGCTTTTTTGTTTAATGCATCTTCTATAGTTCTTATGTGATAGTAAGGGAATACTAACTAGTAATTTTCCCATAATAATTTTGCTAATTTGGAAATTTATCCATCTGATTGCTAAGCATATTTTCTAATAGACTGTGACATTGCAAGCGTTCACGTTATTATAAAGTTTTTTTTAAATTGTGTGGTGCGGCAGAACAGTTTGTAAAATTGGTCTTTTTATCGAGTTGAAAATTGAATTTTATTATTGCCGTTTGTTTTATTACATTTGTTTAGAAACTAAATGATTTACCCACAAGGGAATACAGGTATCTAGAAAATTCAGAAAAAATTGAAAAACTGTGAGTTTGTAGAATGATATAGCATAAGAATAATGGTAAGTTTTTTAGGTGCCAAATCGTTCATTTTTGGAGAGTGGAGTTGCCTAAACACAATGCCACATTTAGCAATTTGCGAGAATTTACCGAAACTATGCGAAGTATTAAAACACACTTTACTTATTAAGAACGGACTATATGAGAGCTTCAATAGTTTTCTGTAATCAATACTCCTTTTGGGACTTCGACTTCACTCCACTCATTTTTTATAAATCAAATTTTCTATTCTCTGAAAAAATACATTACGTATTCATATATATTTATGTATTAAACTTGCTTTACATTTTTTAATTTGGTGCGACGGTCGCTATATCTGAAGTTAAATGGGGTAGTAGCAACAGAAACAAACGTAAATATTTATAGGGTATGGTCCTCCAAATTTGAAGTGTTCTGAAGAAAGTTAAATCTACCACGAAACAATTTAACTGACTGTTTTCATTTAAGGCAAGCCATTGGTGAAATTTCAAAGTAGCACATAAAATAGTTCCACGTCAAATAACGAAATTTATCTGACGATCTACTTAAGTCAATGTTAATGAATTACGCTCAAGAGGCGTCGAATTTGTCAATCATTTTTAGCTTGCAGAGCCTACTTTTGAAGATCTATGTCGTGGATAATATTTCCTCGAGCCAGAGAATTTTTAAGATTCATGAAAATTTATTTTATTATACATCTAGATTTATCATTATTTCTACCTGCTCTATCAACATTCGCTTCCCATCTGTCAAGTAATCGATTCGACATTTCTAAATCGATGTTGTGTGGTCGAATACTCACGGATAATCTGGTAGGACGATTCTATGATTAATTAATTAAGGTACACCAGAATATCAATGTTGGAACTGTGCGACAAAAAATATTCCGAATTTTTTGAAAATTTCTCTGGAAAACCATGTTCTTTACCATAAAATAAAATTATGCAACACTACGTTGGTGTAGTTAATCGTTTTCTGCCAATATCTTGCCCTATTAAATATTTCTCTAACAAACAATACTTTTTTACATTAAAGTACATACAACAACCATGGCCCAGATTAATGTTTGTAATTTAAAAATAATTATTTCTCAAATTTTGACATTTGCCATTTTAACGTTCATTATTTTTGGTCCCATTAGTTACCTCATTTTTGAGATAGCCCAAGCAATTTGTAATGTACACTTTCAAGGAATACGCTAATACGTGTATGGTATTTGGGTCTTGTATGTAAATGTGCACTTGGCAAAAGACGAATATGCAATACGGAATCTATACTAGTAACACGTATATACAATACATTTCGAGGATTGGCTCGGAGATTTCGTGAAAGACGCAAATATGTTCCCAGTCAACGCGGTGCAGGTAGATCAAGACATCTGTACAATCTAAGTTGAAGAAGTAATTTTGTCAGGACCCTAGGTGCAGCACTGGGCAAATAAGCAGTTAAAGGACATTCCAAGTAAGACAAAGTCGTTTCAGGGTCTACGAAAAGCCTTTAAAGACCGTTTTATGTTACAAAAGTACAACCATTGTACGAACATGACAATTTGCAAAGAATAATGATTTGTAATACAATTTTAAACAAAATTAAAGAATATCCAAGTATTTTGTCACTTATTTTATGGAACGACAAATACATGTTCAAAAGAGACGTTGTCTGCAACTGTCAAAATTTTCATTTCTGGGTGGATGAAAATCCCAGAGCTATTCGAGGATTTTGAGACCAAAGAAAGTGAATATTTAGTTAGACATCTTAAACCTTAAATTGTAGGACCAATACTTTTTCCGAATAGACTAAATGCAAATGAATACGTAAATGTGTTAGAGGAAGTATTAGATAACATTGTTCCATTAAACGTGAGAGGCTACTTGTATTACATATACGACGGTGCACTAGCTTATAATTCAAGAATTACAAGAGCATAGTTGGACCAACATTTTCCAGATAAGTCCACCCTACATGAATCTCCTAAACTTCTTTGTTTGGGGTTTTTGGAAGGAAAAAGTTTAATGTGACGTCCCCGGCCAATAAACAGGATGTAATAAATATAATTAGTACTACAATTCCCCTGAAGAATTAGTCTCTATAGGAAAACTAGTGCTGCTATGTGTGATATGATCCACTTCTAACAGAAGTGCTCTTTAATATTTCTCACAGTTTCGATAATATTCATGTATGTAAATTGTTAGAGACGGCATTGTGTTTAGGGGACTCTACTCTCCAAAAACGTGCAATTATGTGCCTAAGGATATTAGTGTTGTTCTTACCTATATCAGTTAAAAACCCACAGTTTATTTTCATCTGAATTTTTAGGTTTGCCGAATTCCTTTGTCGTATGTGACTGAACCGAACTTATGTCTACAGTTAATATATATTACTAGACCTTTATATATTTTTATGAAACGAATAAATAAATTCTTTATGTATTGTTATTTAGTTATCGTAACTGCAATGTATTAGAATGCTTTTAGATATTTACACTATTCTTAATACATCTGATTTTTGCTTGTTCTGTTCGAAAGTGGTTCTAGACTATTGTTAGATATATTACAGAGTTAAATGCCTTGATATTTGTATGGAATTAAATTAAATTAATTAATTAATTAAGAAAGTCAATTAGAAAATGACATTGACTGAAAGATCGTATACGCAATAATTTCCTTTTGTTTGTATGTCAGTTTGACAATTTCACTGATGTATATATTATATGATGTACGCTCTTATTCGAATGTGTTCCGTGTTTTGTTGTCCACCTTTCCCCAGTAAAATAGCTGCCAAGTTAGCTTTTGCTCCACCCGAACCTAGTTATCATTTGCAAAGAGAGAATAATGATTGTTGTTTAGTTTTAAAAGAAATGGCCGAATGGCAATATTCTGAATCAGACAAGGAATATATCGACGGTTATTATATCAGAACGAAACGTGGTAACAGAATCGCTTGCTTCTATATAAGATGTAGCGATACTGCCAAATTTACAATACTATTTTCGCATGGAAATGCAGTGGATATGGGACATATGAGTAGCTTTTACTATGGTATAGGACATTGGCTCAATTGTAATGTATTTAGTTATGATTATTCAGGATATGGCGCTAGTGATGGATCACCATCTGAAAAAAACATATATGCCGATATAGAGGCAGCTTGGTCATCACTAGTAATGAAATATAAAGTGAAATCTGAAAATATAATTTTATACGGACAAAGTATAGGCACTGTACCGACGGTCGATTTAGCTTCAAAGGTACAAGTAGGTGCTGTTATTTTACATTCAGCACTAATGTCTGGCTTTAGAATGCTCTGCCCAAGAACGTCAAGGACGTGGTTCTTTGACGTCTTTCCAAACATCGACAAAGTGCAGAAGATAACATCTCCCACACTGGTTATACATGGCAAAGAAGACAGTATAGTAGATATTTCCCATGGTTTCAAAATATATGAAAAATGTCAGAAAGCGGTTGAACCTCTCTGGGTAGATGGAGCCGGTCATGATGATTTGGATTGCAGGTGCAGTGCCTATTTGGAAAGACTTAGAGATTTTATATATATGGAATTGACGGATGATCAGCTTTTCTAAATGTAAAAAGAAAGCAAGAAATAGAAAATCGTATTATGTAAGCTAAAATGCAATAGTGACTGTAATGTACCTTATTTCGAAATAAGGCAGCTTTATGATTTTAAAGATTTTATTCTACATGTTCTATTCTGTGTGTGTTGTGGCTTATAATTTTAATAAATGACACCAAATATTAGAATTCCAAATTATTTCATTGATTAATATATTATTAATTAAGATTATTAAAGTGCCATTCTACAGCGTCATTAGTAAAATAGAGTAAAATGATCAGAAATTTGCAATCAATACGAAATCGATATAAATAAAGCAGATAATGATTTGCTTGAAATAATAATAGTAATAATGCGGATAGCCCTCAATTTACGCGTCAGTTTTGTCCCTAAAAGAAGTAGTTTATATCGAATCAGCGTAAATAATACGCCAAAAAGTTAGTATAGTTAATGTTATAAATAAGTGCATGTACAATATTATTAAAATAGTAAATTTATATGTATAAGTAAAGCAGGTATCAAGCGTTCTAAATTTTCTTTTTATTTCATTTAGAATTTAGCCTAAGGTCGAATGGAGGCAATGATACGTTTGCACTTTGTTCTTAATCATCTCATCGTCTGGTCTCACAAAGTCCATCAGTCAAGTATCGATGGTCGAATGAACATGTCTTTGTTTAGGCATTTTAAATCAAGTGATGTAGGTGAATGGTACACTAACATCAATGTTAGTGTACCATTCACCTACATCACCTACAAAGTTTAAGTCATCTTAAACTTTAAAGGTAACATTTGCTCTTAACTCAAAAGGGTCAGTCATCGTTCTTTGCGACAAATAAAGATTCGCGATGGTAACATTTTCCAGTGAAGCCCTCTCTCATCAACACCAAATATGAGATCTGAGGAATAGTTGCCCTATTCTATATAGCTCTTAAACTTTTTAAGAAAGGAAGCATCTACTGCAGTATCTGTACTTGCAGTTTCGTTATATAAGTTTGACACTACGGCAATTACTTAAAATCTCATAAACTAACCCTTGCTTCCCAAAACTGTTTCTTCACATTCATCTGCATTTTTAACGTATTCAAAAATCTAATCTGCTTTTAGTATGAGTCAGTAAATGTTTTTCTTGATTTGTGTCATCCATCTACATATATAATGATAATTTTTCCATTTTTTTCAAAGACTTTACCTCTGCTGTAACTTACATGTTTTACCATATTAGCGACCTGTCGTGGAATATTTCAGATAGTACTGGACAGGAAATGCATAATGTAGTGGCGCACTATCTAGCTGAAACTAATATTGAACGCAGGAATATCTACACCATCTTCATTAGCGTATGGATCTCGTGTATCCAGTGAGGTTTTTCAATGGCCGAATAGAACCAAACTCTGTAATATTATCTGTCCATGTGACCATTCAAAGAGAAAGTAGCTTCATCACTGAAGATAATATAACTTAATAAATCGGACTGTCTTATTTTTTTCAATCATAACTTTACAAAGTTGACGCCGGCGGTTTCATTTAAAACTAAAAGAACTTGTTCTTTTATTTCGTTCTCTACTTCAAAACGTCTACTGCTATGAATATCTCGCAGGTGCCCTCTTCGAATTCCTGTAATATTTTACTTTCACATGACTGAATTATATGTTTTTGGGATATTTGTAATTAAAAAGATTCACCACTTTGAGATCTGATACTTTCACCATATATAAATATTATTACAATCCTTTTTTTTGCTTCTCAGACAAATAGGGAATCATTTTGTACTGAAAATATTTGGTGGCGAAAAGAAAAAGACATCAAAAACAACATATCAAACTAACAAATTTTATTTGAAGCTTTTGTTACTATTGACAACATTTAAAAATAGTAGCTTGAATTTTTAGAATATTCTTATAAAATATGTTCTGATTTTCTTGTTTTACAAATCATTTATTTATCTTCCATCTTATTGGCATTATAGTATTCATAAAAAAGTAATATCCATTTCCGACAGAAAAAAAAGGCATTGACTATAGAAAATTAGTTTGTAATGTCGCTCGACGCAACGTAGTGAGAGAGAGAGAGAGAATAAAGTATTTTTCATAAGCAATAAAAAAATATTAATTTTATTCCAGACTTTTGTCGTTCATTGTATATATATATATATATATATATATATATATATATATATATATATATTAGTTGTTGAAGTCCTTGCAACATTAAATTTATTGTTTTGGCACAAAACGATTTGAGATGTTAGTATTAAAAATATCTGTTAGATTCATGCATAAGTTCGTAGTATATATTTTCGGTTTGCAGGAAAAATATGTCTCTCAAAATTGTAAGGCGTATATGTGTCAAAGTTATTTTAATGATATTCTATTGTTTAACAAAATAGTTTTTGAATTTGTACCTTTGTACAAAGATTGTTTATTTATTGATAAAAAAAGCGGAATGTCAAGTAGGAAAAAACGAACATTTCCACCATTTCCTTTTTCCAATGTTTATGATATTCGTTGTGTCAGTCAAGGTGATCCTCAAGGTTCAATGTTAGGACCACTTCTTGTTTGTGATACATATAAATATCCTTCCTTCCAGCAAAACAAGTATGTAAGCTGTTGATATGATTTCTTTCTTTGTTGGATAGATGCAAGAACGGAAGAAAATCATGTTCGAATGTAATAGAGGAGTTAATGTATTGGAAACCAGAAACACGTAATTAGGGAGAATATAGTACGAAATTTATGTTCTCGTTTTAAAGAGGCCCATTTTGACGTAAATGGTTTTCAGCGTCCAGGAAGACTATCTGACTTTGATAAAAATCGTCTGAAAACTTTAATTCATGATAATTCAGGTCAATCAACTAGGGAATTGGCTCTTATAATGGATTGTAGCCAATAAACCAGAATACAAATTTAATAAATCTTATGTTCAATATGAACGCTACGAGTTTATACAATTGATATTATTAACAAAGTTGTCATTAATTGTTTATATTGTTAGTGTATTTAAAACTTATTTCGCATTTTGAGTAAAATTTAAATAATCGGCGATTCATTGGAGAGGCATCGTTATTTAACTTTAAATAATTTACATTTATTTGTTATTAGATACATTGATTTTATGTACGCAAATGTGTAAATTTAAATACAAAACTACGCAGAAGGACTTAATCTGTATTAAATCTTTTGACACTTCCCCAACCATAACAATATATTTATATAAGCTAGTAGATAAGAGCAATTTACCAACTTAATAACTATTGCTGTAATGAATGTTTTATGCTGCGTACTGTTACATTATAGAACATGAAATAAATAAAAAGCAATTTCATTTATTTTATTTAGTTTAAATAAGCAAATTAAAGGTAATTAATTTCAAAGTAATGTGTTTGAATTTTGGATCTTTTAATATTAGGTTGAAAGCTTAATTTGCAGATGTTAGATTAATTTAAATACTCTTCAAGCAGTTTAATATATGTATAAATATATAATTAGGAGTTTCCTCAATCGAAGCATCCAATATAATAACTGTCTGAATATTTCGCTATGAAATTATAATTTTAAAATCTGGTTTTTCAAATAAAGCGAATATACGACGAATATATTTTCTTTGTTTCGTTTAGATGGTTAGTATTTATTCATTATAACTTGAAGATATTTGCATGTCCAGAGATATGTTTTATGTTATTTTCTTTGTTTCGTTTAGATGGTTAGTATTTATTCATTATAACTTGAAGATATTTGCATGTTCAGAGATATGTTTTATTGTCTAGTTTAGTATCCCATTACACTGTATTAAGGGTAACCGTAACAATAAAGCACCTTCTTCATTCAGAGGGCATAGAAAAACGAATAATTATTCAGTAAAAATATGCTGGTAAGTCGAAGTAAGATCTTCGAGTTTGATAAATCTTTATAAACCTTTTTAAAATTATATTACGAGAAGTTTTCATATAAACATGAATGATTCGTTTTAATTGTGGAATCGCTGTTCATTTTATTACGAACATGTTGATTATTAAGTACTGTTTCAATTGTTCATTTATTAGATTATTCCATAGTTCTTGTATCTTCGATTGGTCCCATGCCAATTCGAATTGTATAAAGATTTCGAAAATGCATTTGAATTGTTATAAAAACCAAGGAAAATTTATTCTGATTCTTACAACTGCCGTTAATGTGACGGAAGTCCATTGCTTCTGAATAAGGAATTAACAGCGGTGTATTGTAAAGAAACATATCATTCTCCACAATAAAAACAAAAAAAAAACAAGATTTGTGCTTTAGTTGAAAAATATATCATCGCACTCTTTTGGAATATTTAATACGTGATTTTGGGAAAGAGTGATATGTGTTATGAAATACTACAAACTTTAAATAGCAAACCAAGTCTAAAAATCGAGAGAAAATTACAATATCCTTTAAGGTGAATATACATAATCGCTCATGGAAGTACGAACATTGACTTAAATGTTCAAAATCATTAGAAACTGACACAGATTGGTTTTGGAAAAGTATATTTTGTATATAACATATATCTATGAACATAAATATAAAAAGTAAGAAAAAATGAAAGAGCTTGAAGGGGATTAAATATTACTACTTGCTAGATATTTTTTCGTCGAAATATCTACCATTGGCATTAAGAACGGCTTGAACTAAATGGGAATTCTAATTACAAGTTTTTCAGAATTGCGTTCATGTAGTTCCATTCTTTCTGAAAAATGTTCCATAGATTATTTCTTGGGATTCGGCATATTGTTCTTTCAATTTTCTCTATATCTCCATTGCACGCGAAGGAAGTGCAACCCCAAACAATCACAACATTTCTGTCTTCCTTTACAGTGGTAAATACAATCAGAGAGCTTTTTCTCGTGCTTCGGCCTTCGAATGAAAATTCTCCATACTTCGAACATTGATTCGTCGGCCCGTAAAACATGTTTCCACTCTTCGATCGTTCAATATCTGTATATTTGTACCTATTGAAGTTGTTTCTGCTGGTTACTTCGACGTAGCTACGGTTTTCGTACAGGACGCGGACAATGGAGATTTGCTTCTTAAGTTACCGTTTCACAATATTAACAGATATAACAGATATTGTTCTTTCATGGCCTCGCTTAATTTCAGCAGTGACTTTGAGTGCGGATAACTATTTGCTTACAAATCAATGTCATTCATTTATCATTTGTGACACTTCCGTATTTCCAATTTATACCGGTGGATAATACCACTTATCGTAGATTTCCAAATTTTAACTTTTTTTCATTTTCGCGAATTGAGAGGGCTTCCTGATGATGCATGTGTTTTAATACTTGTAGACAATCCGCGTGGCATATTGCCAAATTATACACAAGGTATTCGTGCAAGGAGAACTATCCGGTTGTTACAAAGCGAAGGGGGCGTATTGTAAACCCAGGTAGAAAGGATGGATAAAAATAAATATCTTAAGTACGTAATTTATGAAATTTTCAAGGTTTATTTTTAAAATGCTTAACCTTAAAATTATTTTAATTCAGCATGTTTAATGGTGTTATAACTAAAATATTTGGTACTTGGGATAGTTAAATGTGTCTACTACTATTTTATTAGGCCTTTTTCATTGTGAGTGAACATAATCATGGTAGCTAAAATTTAATTTATTGTGAAAATTCTACGATAATAACGCGATGTACATATTTGATGAATGTTTGTAATAATGCATACATAAAAGAAAAGTGAAATACAAAAGCGATTATTTAAAAGATAAATTAAATTAAAAATGGCAAATACAATATATAAAGTAATAGAAAAGTTAAAAAATATCAGAAACTGATCAAAACAATAAAAGAATGTCTGTGAAACTTGTTCTTTCTAAACATTTAAAAAAACTCTGTAAATGAAAGACGTTTCATTAAAATTTATTTAAAAAAATGTAATTTTTGTAAATAATTTAAAACATTACACTAGGTCTCATACCTATCGGTCGAAATATATAACACGTAAAAGCTTTAGAATTTGATACTATGACTTAATTATTTAATAAAATTCAAATTATTTTAACTGCTTTTATTTCTTTAATGTAAGATAGAAACCTTCACATGTAACCGAAATACACGGCACCGACCTTCACAAGAATTTAAGACAGACTGCTTTATGGGGAAGTTGAGTGATGCCATGTTCAAAATTTCAACTTTAATGAAAATTATAGAATCATTATATCAGATACAGGAGAATAACAAAGAGGTTCATCTGTACAGATGTAGATCCTATTTGGTACACACATGTCTCTAAAAGAGAAGAAGGAGTCGGAGCATAGAAAGGACGAAGATTTAAGTGAGATTAGCCAAAGATGCTACAGTATTCCAAGCGGAAATAATCGCATTATGAATCTCACTGGTAGTCAAACAATGTAAAGGCATTAGATTTAGTACAGTTGAGATTTAAATTTTTATGAGGTTGTGTGCATGTCCTAAATGAGTCACGAATACTATGAGTCCCTTAAAAAATAGATAAACTGACCCGACGAACGTCGTCAATGGTTTTTATAAAACAGAAACTCTCCTGTGGAATTTTAAAAAGAAATATCAAAGAAAGACAAGTAAACTGAAAGCTGGTCTAATGATGGGTGGAAAAATTCACCAGATTATAGACACGCCAAATAATTCCTTAGGGAATGGTCGTTCAAATTTACAAAAATCTTACCAAGTAGGAATAGAAAATGTGTTAGGATAATAGTAGGTCTACTAAGAGGGGACTGTATAAAGGGTGTTTCAAATTGCGCGCCTTTTTTTAAGAATAAATAAAATATAGATGGCACACTGAATTTGCCTGGGTATGTGAGCATTTAAAAAGTGTGATGTATGACATTTATAAAAATGGCTTCGTACACGGTACAACAACGCATTCAAATTGTTGAATTACTTTATGAAAATCAGCGTCCTGTGAAAAGAGTTTTTAGAAAATTACGTGAATTTTATGGTTTACATAATCGTCCATCTGAAAGCACTATTTGTCGAATTATTAAAAAATAAAAAGAGACCGATTCCGTGGAAGATCAAAATAGTGAAAAATACAATCGTAGTGGTCGTTCACAAGAAAATATTGGTTTGGTTCGTAAAAGTGTTGCTGAAGATCCTGAAATGTCCATTAGACGACGTTCACAACAACTTGGACTTAGTGGATCAACAGCATGGCGTATTTTACACAAGAATTGAGCTCTGAAGGCATATAAGGTTCAAATAACACATTTAAAACGTCGTTTATTTGTCAATTTCATCAATGAACAATCAACTGAGGTTTCTCAAAAAATAATGTTTTCCGACGAGGCACATTTTGAACTTGGTGGCTATGTTAATAAGCAAAATTACCGTATCTGGGGTGAGGAAAATCCAAGGCACATTTTGAACTTGGTGGCTATGTTAATAAACAAAATTACCGTATCTGGGGTGAGTAAAATCCACGAATTATTCATGAGAAACCTATGCATCCTAAACGAGTTACTGTTTGGTGTGCATTATGGTCAGGTGGTGTAAGTGGACCATACTTCTTTGAAAATGCTGCTGGTGAAGTTGTAACTGTCAATGTTGATCAATATCGTC
Source organism: Dermolepida albohirtum (assembly GCA_031893035.1). NCBI lineage: Eukaryota > Metazoa > Arthropoda > Insecta > Coleoptera > Scarabaeidae > Dermolepida > Dermolepida albohirtum. Next base: position 376,222 of record JAVIWB010005177.1, read on the forward strand.
GCATGATTGTGTGGTTCAAATTAATAAATATTGATCTAGAGGATATGTGGTTTCAATAGGATGTCGCTACACCTCAATTTGCACACGAATCAATTGATTTATTGAGAGAAACATTTCCTGGATGTGTAATCTCAAGAAACGGTGATGTTAATTGGCTACCAAAATAATGTGATTTGACACCGTTAGACTATTTTCTTTGGGGTTATGTGAAAAGTCAGGTTTTTAAAAGCAATCCACTATCAATTCCTGCTTTGAAAAATGAAATTATTCGTGTGATTGGTGAGATAGAGCCTCAATTATGTCAAAATGTCATTGAAAATTTTAACAAAAGAGTGGACGTCTGTGGAGCTGCAAGAGGAGGCCATTTGGCAGATATTATTTTTCGCATATAAATGTCATAACTGATACTTCAATTACCAATAAAAAGATTTTGAAAGCGAACGTAAATTATGTGTTTTATTTATTCTTTAAAAAAACCGCGAAATTTGAAACACCTTTACTATTCCATATTTTAAGACTAAAAAATTCTATTTCTAAAATTAACTTTTAAAAGTGCATTTAATTTAAATTATTTAACCACTATTTCCGTTTGAAATGATAAAAAAGAAATGACATGAGTAAAAATAATTAGGCATCCTCCTATATCTACACTTGTATTTACTTCAATGTAACTGTATCTGAAAGACGCTTATATATATATCATTTGTATTTTTTCCTTTTGATGCATGCAGATTTTAACAAAAGAGTGGACGTCTGTCGAGCTGCAAGAGGAGGCTATTTGGCAGATATTATTTTTGGCATATAAATGTCATAACAGATACTTCAATTACCAATAAAAAGTTTTTGAAAGCGAACGCAAATTATGTGTTTTATTTATTCTTTAAAAGAACCGCGAAATTTGAAACAGCCTTTATAAGCAATATGAATTCGATAGAAAAACGGGCATACCAAGTAGAAGAGGCAACTATGATAAACATACTATGCCAATATGAGGCATTGGCAGGAACTCGGTTTCTACAATGGGCGATGAATATTCTAAAGCGAAAATCTATATATAAAAATAGCTCTCGAAGCTACTACGTCTAGTCAAAGAAATGATGCCAGAGATAATACTTTCATCAGAGGCATGAGGACTACCACATGGAAAGGTTGGAGTGGAATTATCCATGTAATCTATGTAGAGGTGCGGTTAACTATAGAAAGTTATTTTCTGTAAGTAATACTCCCTATATTTCTTTGGAAGACTATAGGCATAAAATGGTTTGAAGATTACTATTACAACTACAATTAATATTAACTTTAAATGTTCAAATCTCCTCCTTAAAGCAATCTATTTTGGATAAATTCTTTCATTCCGCCCTATAAAAAACTGTAGTCGTTTGTATATAACTATTCTCGTTTACTGTATTGTATGAGCCATAAATCATACCAAACTATAAATCCTTGTGGATATCAAAACTTAGGTCGCATTACTCGTCTATTTTTCCCTTCATGTTAGTCAATTTTATATGTTCACATATTCACTATGTTTAAAATAGGACTCGTCGTTGAGTTTAATTATTGATTCAGTTGTCTATTAATAGACTCTTAAGTAAAAATATTTTTTTAAAGTGTATGTAAAAGGTATAATCGATTTTTTAAATTTCAATAATTGTTAACAATTCTCAATAAACTAAACATATGGTACAACGTTTTTTTTGATATATGTCGGTATTTTTTAGCAATTTCAACATTCGCCATTTTAAAAATAGATTTTCTAAGTTTGAACACTCGTGAAATAAGAGATACAAGAGAATTAGAAGAATTGAATTTGCCTGTTATTAAGATAAATGTACTTAAATTTTTAAATGAAAGTAGTCGCAATGTGTTTAGTTTTGTAGCTGAAAACTGAAGAATACGAAACATGACATTGATTTCTAATGTCTGAATCTGTTTTTAATAAGCCAGAAAATATGCACAATCTATAATGATACATAAATGTTTTGATTTAATCTCGATCGGATTAAAAAGAAATATCCACTGTTTTTATGTATTCGTAGCCTATCCTAACTAAATAATCGTAGTATATATTGATCCTCAGTGTCTCTAGATCTAGTTCTCATAATTTCTTGGGTCACAGATGCCCCTATTTAAATACAATTTTAAAGTATAACAAACTATATTTTTTGACTTATTTCTGTTTCAGTCGGGTACCATTTATACCACTGATCTACGGAATATTTCTGTTTAGTTAAGTACAGAATAAATATTAAATTAAAGTTATAATAGAACGCAATGCAATGGGTAATTATGGAAAGCAAATTACTTTCGGAAACTTAAATATGTGTATTTTTTCCTGGACTGACTTCCTATAACTATGTAATACACCCTTGCTTCGTTTATTTCCGAATAAATAGACTATGTGACAAAAAAGAACGAATCATCAGTAAAAGCAAATACTTTTAAACAAAATTTTGTAGAAATGTTTATTGTATTGAGAATAATATATGATTAAATTTTCATTGAAAAACCTTAAAAAGAAAATTCAATAGTAAATTGCTGCTTCACGTATACTAATATACATATTCTATTATTCGCTCGGGCACAAGCTATATTTATGAATTAGTGTGTTAAAATGTCGTGAGTTTGAAATTATCGCAGTTATGCTAAGTTAAAGGGGTCGTATTGTTGGACTATATGAGGCGGGTATTACATTTTGTGAAATCGCTAAGGCGGATGTAAAGAAATATTGCTACAGTTATTCGTTCTTGGAGAGGTTGGCCTCAAGAGGGTAGGCAACATCGTTCTGAGTAACTAGAAAGATTACCGCATGGAAAGATAGGAGACTAAGATTGTTTGGCCGATTCTTCAGCAGGGGCAGCATCCCATAATAATCGTTTGGGTTCATTTCATATCGTTCAAGACTAATATTTCGACATCGTGCTCTTAGTCTAGAATGGTGTAATGTATGAACAGATGGCTATTAAGAGTGGAACAATATCGTTTTTTCAGACGAATCCGTTTTTTGTTTGTGGGATCAATATGGTCGCGAGACTGCACTTATTAGAGGATTGGTAGTTTGGGTTGAATTAGTATAGGGTGTACGACTCCTTTGGTATTCCTTCGAAGCCATTAAATGCGCAAAGGTATATGAAGTTTTGGAATTATTCGCTTTAACCATATATCTAAGGGATTAATGGTGCCCAATTCCAGCAAGTCGTCCTTTGGAGAAAGTCAGTAATAATATTCTCAATTAACCTACGCGGTCGCCAGTCCTACCGCATCATGTCGGGATATTATAGGTAGAAAGGATGGTTATCTCTCTAACCCTCAATGAACTTAGTACAGCTACGTGCTGTCCTTGAATTTGTTTGGAATGAGCTTCCATAGGAGTCGACACAACATTTTATTAGAAGTATGCCTAGCATTCTAAAAAGATTCTTTTATTTATTATTAAATTTTCTCAATGATGGGTACGAACTTTCCGATGAAAATTTAATCGTTTATTATTCTCAATATAGTAAACGTGTAAAATTTGGCTTAAAAATACCTACTTTTATTGAGCGATTCGTTCTTTTTGGCACATAGTACAGTTTTTGAATACAAAGATATAAAGCGTGTTTATTATTACTTATTACATACATACTTATATATAAACATATTTAACATATTTAAAGAGATTTACTAGAATTTTGTCATTTACGCCACATTTCTGGACTTTGGCTTTGCTTGTATTGTTTAATGCTGGAAACAGTCCAAAACTGAGTCTAACTTTTAATCATTTATTAATAATATTTTAATAGTTCATTAGGCAGTAGGTATTGTTTTTAGTTTTTGTTATCCAAGAAATTGCAAAGGAGACAACCAAAGTTTTACGATAGAACTTTAACTTTCACGATCTTTCAAAACAATTTCACTATTTTCTACGCATTTATTCATTTTTCGAAATTAATCAAGCCATCTATTCTGTTTTTCTGAGAGCTGAGTACATTCGTCGTTCCACACTCTAAGAAGATTCTTTTCATTGGACAATTTACTTATTTTTAATCTGTTTCTTAGATGAAGAAACAACGCGAAGTCACATAGTGAGATCTGGGTTGTAAAGTGGGTGGTTCTGTCCACTTTTTGTTACATACTCGATACAGACCTTGTGAATGCAGAAAAACCGGGTGCTTGGTCTTGAGGGATTATGAATACTTTTGAGTACTTCAACAGCTCTGGGAAAGTATCATTTGATGTACCGCTTTTTTATCTGTCTTTTGTATTTCTAGTGTATAGACACGAGAATGCCTTCATCTTCAAAGAACTAGATTTGTTCTGTTTTTTAGTGAGCGTGTCATAATAGTAAAATCTAGTTTCGTTACCTGTCAAGATGTTAGTAAGATAGGAGATGATCCATTCTCAAAACTTTTCGAGAGTCTCGCAATGAAATGCATAGTGTCATTTTCTCGTCGGTTAAAGCACGGGATACTCAAAGAGTAAAAAGCTTTCTCACTGTGTAGAATAGTATGAATTGTCGCTGTATGAATGCCCAGATATTCTACCATCTCGCAGTAACTTACGTGCTAAACGAAATTTTTCTGTCAGCTTCGATGTTCTCCTTGATAACAGATCTACTCTATACCGTACTTTTCCCTCTGGAATCCCTTTTACCACCTAAAGACAATCATACAATCCTTATACTACCTAAATACAGCCGTAATATTCTAGAACATTTCTTGGAAACACTGACCAATATTCAATCCATGGGCAGAGTTCTGAGGTAAAATTGCTCGATGCTCCGTTTTGGACCAACAACCAAGTATATATAGCGAGCTCTTTGCAGTGTCGTAATTCTGGTGCAACTTAGTTGGACAGACTCAGTTATCGGCTACAACATATTCCAACTTACACTGAATTGTACGCAGCATGTAACAAATACAAGGAAAGGTTAAATTGCAAAAAAAATTGTAGCGCCTTTTGCACGTGGGCAGTGAATGAATTTTATTTTGATTAATTGTATAACGTATCTTAATATATTAATGGTTACATTCATCTCATATTTCATATGTCAGCAGGACTAACGTCAATCTAACTCCGCAAAATATAAATATTTCAAATTATGAATATGGTTCGAGTGTCAATTTAGTGTCAGATTCGCAATGATAGTAATCAGAATTTACTTAAAATATCAGTTCAAATGTTGAAACATGTATATTGTTATTTGTTTTTTTTTCTTTGGGTGGAATTATTATAAATAGAAAAATAAATATAAAATATCACTTACATAATAAGTCTTCTCGATTTCTTACTGTATATTAATTTTGCTTTTCTCTTTTAGGTCACATATACATATGAGATGGTGATGATGTCCTCTTTTCGTTGCAATAGTGATTAGTTACGAGACAAAATCGTAACAGAGATGACCAAAGTGATCAATAGGCAAACGTGGTTGTTATAAGAAAGTAGAAAAGGGAACACAAAATCTCAGGTGACAGATACTATGTGTGAAGGTTCCATGGATACGAATAACAAAGTCGCGGATAATGAAAACAAAACGGAGGTCAATCGACAACAACAGCATGAACAACCGTTCGCAAATCAATGTCAGAACGGCCCCGAGAACGATAATTCTTCCAAAGGGTAAGTTTAACCAATGAATAAAGTGGATAATGGATGTGCTTCTTTATTAAACTTGGTAATAAATCACTATTAAGGCTTTGCTTCTTTGAAAACATCTAGGATAAATTTAATAAAATCGACGTACTTAAATTTGTATGCATGATGTATTCCAACATCCTAAAAATGAATTCTTAAGCGGGTTGTATATTTGTACAATTATGATTATTTCGGCTATAGTATTTCAATAGTTTATTATCACTCAACCTATTACAACCTAAATGAAAACAATAACAGATCTTCTGTGTATTAGTAAATTAAATTAGTTGGTGGTAATGGAAAATATCAACCCGGAGCGACAGTTTAATAAAATCTATCTTCATATGAACATTATAAAAATATACCAAAATGACATGCATCAAAAGGAAATAATATAAATAATATATCTAAGCGTCTTTCAGATACAATTACATTTTCAAAGTAAATACAAGTGTAGATATAGGAGGAGGCCTAATTATTTTTATTCATGTCATTTCAACTCTCATATGACTCTGTCTTTTTCATCATTTCAAACGGAAATAGTGGTTAAACGATTTAAATTAAATGTACTTTTAAAAATTACTCTTGGAAATAGAATTTTCTAGTTTTAAAATTTGGAATAGTAGTTTTGAGTAGCATTGTTTTGAAAATATTTATACGTTAACAGACACGGCTATCCATCTCTAATAATTAGTTATTAAAATACTAGAAAAAAAGTAATACCAAAAAAAAAAAAAGATTATTGGAAGAATTACATATTAGTTTCGAATTTCTTCTCTACGAGCTTGGATAACCAACTTAATTTTTCTAGACATGTCCTGAATTATGTTTTATTCCATTTGATCAAATACCTTCCCGCAACGTAACAGTTGTGCTTTGGATTTTAGATATGTCTGCTCGATTTAAGCCATATAATGCTATCGTTTACGAATAATGCCTAGAATACAACCAGTATTTCACTTATGTATCAGAAAGCGGTCAATAATCCCATGGGAAAAGGTACAACTCGTTGTCTACCTTCATACCTATACGCGCCCACATCATAACTGATCCTTCTTGGAAACTTAAATGTACACTCGACAAAATGTTGTTCTTTTCGTCGTCAGACTATCTTTCGTCCATTAGAAGGTTTCAAGCAAAATTCGAACTCGTATGTAAATTCCATACGCCCTAAATCAATTCTATTCCAATTTGGATGTTCCCTCAAATATTGTCAAGTAGATCAAATGTATTATTTACATTAAGTTAAAATATCAGTAGGTTACGCGAAGCTTTAGAATTTCTATCAATTATAAAAATCAAAATTAGATGTTGAAGTAATGGTATGTAAGGATTGTGTATATTAATGAGGATGTTTACAAATATTAATAGATATATACATCTGGAACGAATTTTTGAATTATCTGGGCCTTATCTATCCTTCATGGATACAAAATTATCCTGTAAAATAATTTCTTTTCAGTAGCTGATCTAAAAATTATGCTATGGCAGAACGAATTTAAACTATAATATTTGTACTAAGAACTGGTACGGAAGATAACTAATATGACTAGTGGTCGGCCTTACTTCATTTATTTGAAAAGCGTGTATCCCATAAAACCGTTGCTATCGTGTCCACATACCAGCCATATCAGGAAGAGTTTAATAATTCAATGAAGTCTGTAAAACAGGTAGTAGAATGAGGATTTGGTAAAGTTGATAACGAATTTGTGTTCTAAGATATTTACGAGTAAAACAATATTTTTTGTTATCTAGCAAAAATTTAATAACGTAGGTTAATTTCAACTGTATGAATTGTTAAAACTAACATCTTTTAAATTTGCTAATTCTGGTTGTTTTTCTGGAATGGTTATCTTAATTTGGTTATAACGTACGTACATATGTAATTGTTTGATGTGATAAAATTTCGAATTAGTCAATTCCTTTTTATTATAATATTACCAAACTAATAACATATAAAGAAAGAATAATGAAACAATTAATCGTTGAAAGTTGTGGGTTACGCAAAAATATTTATACATGACGATTGCAGAGTGCATTACGCACTAATCGTTGAAACAACATTGGATGAATGTGGACTTGAGGAATATATTATAAATATAGATCTGATAATCTTGATCTAGCCCTATGTAACTAATACTTCAAAATTTAAAAACATAAGAGATCGATGAAAGCCTTCTTTTGGTGAAACAAAATACCTTAACAAACTTCACAATTTTTGATGTAATAAAACTTCAAGCAAAATTTTTAGTGTTGAACTACAATTATAGTGTAAAAATCGTTAAAAATTACAAACTTTTTTTCTAGGCTTCTCAAGTACGTATTTGTAATACTATTTAATATACACTGTTAATTCTAATATAACTCTAATTAATACCACAATGCGATGATTCATTAGCAATATAATTAAATGTTTTGTTCTTATGCACGTTGTAAAACAAATCCCTTGTCATTTTGAATAAATCCATTACATACATACATATTTTATTCACTTCTTTGCATTAAAAAAATAATTCATTTCATTTTCCTTGCTTTTTCTGTGTCTGGTGAATATAGGTCAAATCAAAATAAATCTCACTTGCGTATGGAATATAAATAAGACAATAGTTTGATTTTAAGTAAAATAAGCTATTAAATGAATGCGAAAAATCATTAGTGCGATTGTATAAATATAAATACAAAACTATTTTTCTAAACCATATGTTGTTTTTTTAATAGAAATTAATGCTCGAACTGATTTATTTTGATAACGGATTAATAGCATACATTCGTGTATACGAGGTGTGACAAAAGTAGCCGATAATAAAAAACCTCTTCACTAACTAGTATAACGCAGGTTACATTGTTTTACTTAAAAATAATTCGTGTAAATAAGAGTAATGATAATTATTTTTAAAATACTTGTCGTTCTTTTTAAGTTGTAAATGAAAATTGATGTCTTTGGAAATAAAAATGCAGTATTCTTTATTCTATTAGTTTAATATTGTTTTTATTACTCTCTGTATAAATTATTCTTTCATCTTTTATTAGTACTTGCTAGTCTTTGGATTGTATATCATTCCAGTTTTATATGTAATAATTTTTGGTAATCGGTAATATACGAGTTGTTCACAAAAACAAAGCAATAATAACAATAATTCTATTAATAATAATAATAATAATAATGTGCTTTAGGTATATTATGAGTTCATGACGAACATTCCTATACATGGAACACACAGTCAAACACACTTGAAATAACGCAAATAAAATCAAACAGGCTATATTTCAAGCAGATGTCTTACACGCTCTTTGGTTTTGCATCGCACTTAACCTTTTATATATATTTTATATATATATATAATCGGTCCCCCGTCTACCTTTCGGTGCAGGGGTTAACATTACCATATACATTATGTCTTATGTACAAAGTCTCTCCACAACTTTTTATCCTTGTCTATTTCTCTTGCAACAGACATTGATTGTCCTCTTCTGTGTATGGCCTTTGCTATTAATTTTTCCCATGTTTCTTTTGGTCTTCCTGATCCTCGTTTTGTTTTTATTCTAGCTTCAAAAATCCTCCTTGCTGGTATCTTATTTTCCATACGTTGTAAATGGCCCCACCAGCTCAGTTGCTTTTCCTCAATATATTCCATCATAGAATCTATATGTAACTCTTCTCTTATGTCTGTGTTTTTTTTCTATCTTTCCATGTTAACCCTTTACTGCCTCTGAGGTATTTCATTTCTAATGCTTGCACTTTGCTCTTCAAGCTATTCGTGAGTACCAATGTTTCACTTCCGTAAGTAAGAATTGACCTGTAGATCGTTTCTTCCAAATTACAGTACTTCTCAATGAAAGGTAGAGTTTAGATGCTTTGTCAATTCTCTCTGTTATGTCCATGTCTTGATTACCATTTCTATCGATTGTTACCCCCCCCAGATACTTAAGTTGTGAAATCTGCTCTATTCTTTTGTTTTCAATATATATGTTTAGTGTCTCTTCAATTTTTTGCGATGTTACCATTACTCTCGTTTTCTGTGTGTTTATTTTCATTCCCTACTCCTTCAATGAGTTGTTCCATATATCAAGATTGTTTTGGAGTCTTTGTTCACTATTTGCCATAATTAGAAAGTTATCCGCTGTACGCATTCAGAGATGTCTATCGGCTCCAAAACTTCATCAATGAATATGTTGAACAGTACCGGGCTCAGCACTCCTCCCTGTCTTAATCCGTCTAACTTAACCTTTTATAAAATATACTAAACGCAACACAGTAAGGTTATAGAATAATATACCATAACCAAAATATCAACCCTATAAATCACATATATGTACATGGACGATGATATATGGATGACTTAAAAATACATGCAGACACAGACCAAAAACTTCCACCATTACTAAACATAATAAAAAATTTTCAACTTCATCAAAATGATGTTCGAATTCGATAAATGAGCATGCTCCATAATTAAAGGAAACTACAGCAACGTGTAGGATATAGTATATACACAGATGTAATATTATAGAAGAACTTCGACAAGAAACTATACAAATATCTTAGCATATTAAAAAAATTCTTTTATTAGTCATACATTAATTAAAACATAAATTCAAGCAAAACTTACAGGGCGCTCAAAAAATGCTTAACGGACAGTTAAACGCTAAAAGTAAAACTAAAATACGTATGCGATCTTACTTCTGATTTACTCATTCGCACTTATAAAATGCGATAATAACACAGAGTTATACCACCTCAAGTTAGTAAAACCATATTATTGGAGCGATATTGTTAATACTGGTTTAAATTGTCTACATATACCATATTGTTGCAATTTAACGCATTGAGAAGAAGTGGTCCATGATTAGATACTTGTACGACACCAAAAGTAGCAACAAATGAAGAAAAACAATAGCCGTTATAAGTCGTATAATAAACACCATCTGGCAGATAAGATAATAAAAAAGCTAATAACCAAGCGCGAAAACCAAAATCATCAAGTTTCTATACTAAAAAAGTGTATCAAATGCTTTGAAAAAATCGGTGTAAACAACGTTGACTTGTTTTACATCAGTTGTTTCACTAGCACTGGGTAATTTCCATAAGATTCGTTGAAGTCGATCCACCTTTAATGAAGTTATGCTTTTGTTGAAAAATCTACGCCCTAATTAGATATAAAATATCGTTTAATTTTTGTTAAAAATATACTACGACTAGTTGACTATTTACGTATTACCTTCGTTCGTTTAAACATTATGTGTATTATTACTTATAATACGGTGTCTTAAATTTTCGCTTTACTCTATTAATATTTTATACAATATGCTGAGATGATAAAATTCTAATCTATCTGGAATTAGATCGAGGGTTTGTAACACTCTCTATCCACCTAATTTTCCAGAAGAGGTCATTACACATGTGTACTTGACAATTTTGTTGTTTATACATATTTCTATTTCTTTAACTAGACTAATAGTACTACCATCTAATCTTTGACACTGTTTCATAGGTCATTTATTCTTTTAAGATGACTATTCTTAGTAGTTGTATATACATTTATATCCAACACATTTTTGTACATTGCATTTCATTTCTTACTTTGCTCCCTCAGCTCTTCTTTTTATGTTACTTAGGAACATTATATCGTAAGGTTAAATTGGTTGAAATACTTTCCTTACTACTCCAGCTGTTACGTTCTCTGGTATTTTTTACTTTTTAAATACGTACAATATTTCTTATTATATTCAAAGGCATTCTTGATTTTGGAGTTTTCCGTTTAGTAAATTGATGAACTTTCGCCAAAATTATACCTAAATACTTACGCGCTTCAACTGGTTCCAGTCGCACTTTTTCTCTCCCAATTCCGTGTAGCGCATCGTTTAAACCTATAACTATAGTTTCTACCTTTTGTGTATTTACTTTTTTGTTGTGGATCTTAAATTTTACTTTAAATCTATACCATCTTGCGACATTTTCCGCGTTATCATTACTACCGTTTTTATAGGTGTGCCATCTGCATTTTTTGAAATTTTGATCGACCTTATTGACTAGAAACCTACTCTATGCTTGCTTATATTTCTTTATGGTCTATTAAAAGTCAATGAAAAATACTAGGCTTGAGATACACCTTGTTTCGGTCTTATAAATGCAAAATTTTTTAATTTCTTATTCGTTAAAATAGTTCCCTGCTTTTTTGTATGGACTCCTGATGCTTCCAAAAAGCATTTTACTAACATCTTTATTTTTCTAAGTTTCATAACATATATAAAGTTGTTTTCATATCTATCTCTATATATTTCCACGTTGAGAATGTAGTACACAGTTTATGAGAAATAAAAACGTTTAGCCAAATTTTCATGCATGTATAGGAATTTTGATATTTGACGTTTAGATATATACATGACATTATTACGATAGTTACTATGTGAGTTAGAAAATGTGCCCCATCTTGTAAAGACAAATTATTACGAGATACACGTTGTGGGAGTCGATTATTATTTCGCTGAACGTGTGCGTGAAAAATAGTTAAGGTTGATAGAGTTCTAGCCTACCTCTACCGTTGCAATAATGAAAACGAACTGTAATAAGTTAATTTATGATGAGCAGCAAAAGTCCAGGATATGTAGAAATTTGAAAGAAAAGTATTAGTAGAAAGAAAACAACAAGGCTGTCTTTAACATTTTATTTATATAAATTTAGTAAAATCGAATTCTTAAATTTCGAATATATATAACTCAATACGCGAAAACAATATGCGAAAAAATAAAATTAATTAAAGCAAAAGCTGTTATAAAATAAATAATACAGTTGCAAGAATAAATATACAAGGTTTGGTAAAAAGTTGGACAGGGTGTGTTGTATATCGCGAACGTAATATACGCTGTACCAATGGGATAGTAGAAAAATAACTCATGGGCGTGTATTGTTTACTGTGTGTTTTGGATTTGGGGGTGGTGATACTACGTTATTAAAATGATCGAGTCTCTAAATCGAAATTGGCCGGGCGAAGGGTGACTAACCGAAGTCAACTAAAATGATGAAGGATATTTTGGCAATAATAATATTATTAGAAAACCGCGTTGGAATGATATGTCACATGACTGCTTTATGTAATCGTTACAATATTACTAGAACATTATTTTTCAGGCGACGACAAGAATTACCTAGCAAGTACATATCTATATATTTGACAGACTAATATTATTTTTTGTCAAAGGATTACAGTTTGAGAAATGATCGTAATTAGAAGTTAGTTAAAACCGCTAAATCAAATGGAATATTAAAGAGAATATTCTAGAGAACGTTTTACATGCAAGTACGAGGGAGCGTTTTTATATTCGCGGAATGAGCGGGTTGTAGAGGGGCGAGTAGGCGCATTGGGGGCGTGGCCTGTGCAGCGACTCATGATTAGTATAAATACGAAGTTTCATTGTTATTAGACAGTTAGTCTTTGAGCTATCGTCAACCAAGTAACATAATCAGGAGTGAAAAGTTAAATATGGAAAAAATCGAATATCGTGCCGTTATAAAGTTCCTTACCAGGCAAGGAAAATCAGTCGCGACCATAATGAATGAGATGTCATTGGTTTACGGCGACTCTTGTCCAGAAAAAACCATGGTGTACAAGTGGCATAGTTTATTTAAACAAGGAAGGGAATCCCTTGAAGACGACCCGAGGCCGGGCAGGAGCATTGAGGTGACCACGCCAGCACTTATCCAAAAAGTTGAACAAATTGTACTCGAAGATGCTCGACTAAAGAAGAAACAACTCGCAGAAATGGTTGGAGTATCCGATACAACAATTTTTAAAATCCTACACGATCATCTCGGCATGTCTAAGGTCAGCGCAAGATGGGTGCCGAGAATGCTCACGCCGCCGCAAAAACAACAGCGCGTGAGTGTTCGCGTGCATTTTTGGACCTCTGTAATGAAGACAAGGATGGTGTATTGAGTGGAATTGTTACTGGAGACGAAACTTGGGTTCATCATTATGAACCTGAGTCCAAACAAGACTCCATGCAGTGGCATAAAAAGGGCACAGCACCTCCCAAGAAATTTAAAGTGTCACAATCAGCTGGGAAACTCATGGCAACGGTATTTTGGGACTCGGAAGGATTGAAGGTTGATTGATTATAAAGATAAAGATGTTTCTATAACCGGAGAATATTACGCTTCAATATTAGAGCGACTAAAAGAAGCCATTAAAGAGAAAAGACGGGGAAAATTGACAAAAGTTGTTCTGCTTTTACACGACAACGCGCCCGTCCACAAGAGCCGCGTTGCGTTACCTGCCCTGCATAAGGTGGGCTTCGAAATTGTGAATCACCCACCCTACAGCCCAGACCTGGCCCCGAGTGATTATTACTTGTTTCCGAAAATGAAAAAAGAGCTGCGGGGTAAAAAATTTACTGCCGATGATGAAGTCAAGGAGGCAGTTTCGGCGTATTTTGCAGATAAAGAGAAATCATTTTTTTATGAGGGTATAAATAAATTAATTGAAAGATGTGAAAATGTATCCGTCTTGCAGGTGAATATATTGAAAAAGAAAAATAATTTGGTTTTTTTATTTCCACCCCTTGTCCCCCATTCCGCGAATATAAAAACGCTCCCTCGTACATTCGTCCTAAGTAAAAATTTCTTGGAAAAAAGAGGCTTTATTTTAGGGTCTATAGAAAAGAGGTTTTATTTTATGGTCTATAGAAAAGAGGTTTTATTTTATGGTCTACATGTATTAGCTAGCAACAAGATCTCTCATTGGAAATGCTTGTACATCGCAAATTTTGTCTTAGTTAATAATTTTTAGACTTTTGTAATCGATTTGTATTAAAAAAAATACAAAAAATTAAAAACATAATAAAAAGAATTATTAGATGTATAAAAACGTAACACCTAAACCCGAAAGCATGTCATCTTTGACGAGTGATTGTAATAGGTTAATGTATATTCTTGTTCATTCTTGTATCTTTCTAAGTTATCCGTCTAATAATAAATAAATAATTTTTTATTCCTCATTTCCATCCGAAACCACTCATGTATCTTCAGTAAATGGTCAATTTGGTATCAGGCTTTATTTTCCAAAATTCTTATATGCAAAAAATTCAGAAAATAAAATCAATTGACAGTAGTCGGGATTGATCATACTATTGAAGATACTCAGAGTGGTTTCTAAGAGATGATTTAAATTATATTTTCTTGAATGAATTTTCATTGTTTAATCTCAGACAATTTTAAATAACAAAGTCTCAAAATATAATGCTTTTTCATAGATTCTTTTTTCCTATATTCCGATTAATTGTAAGATTAATTTTAAATTGTGAACGGTTGACTTCAAAAGTTTCGATTAAAAGTACTATTTAAAACCTTAAAATAATTAACTAAATTCTAGAGAAATTTTCTTTTAAATTAAATACAAATTTTTAAATTATTTGCTTGCAAATGAAATGTGCGTTTCATGATGATAAATTTGTTAAATTGAAATTCTTTATTTTTAAAAAGAAAATGTTTTCCTTTTCACATTTCGGCGTAAGAAATTATTCGCATTAGTACATTTTATTCTAAAATTAGGCATGAGAAACGGAAACGGGTACAGGCTATCCTGTTGAAGAAAACATAACTATGGGTTGATACTTAATTATGAAATATATCCTGGAGGAGTCAAAATAATTTTAAAATGCTTTTAGGTCGCCTCTTCTCAAAAATCTACTTTAGATTTATAATTAAAAACGGAAGTAAAATTTTCAACAAGAAAAAGTATTTGTGTAAAAAAATATTGTTCGTGTAATTGTATATTTTATAACTTGTCTAATATATACAAATCTGGTTTAAATATATTTTCTTTACATTATTCACATAACTCCTACATATTAAAAGCATGTCAGTGTCAGGAACTATTATTAATACATATAATTAACACATGCTTTTCACAGTTGTTGTGACACAGATTGTTCTCAATATTTGTCTAATACATAGACATCCATCGGTTCGATATTTTCCAGAATTTTGAACTTTGTTAAGTACATACACGTAATTTGAAACCTTGAAGTGCTAATTATTGAAGTAATACGTTCTCACTGTTAAAATAGGAGGATACGATATTATATTTATATTTAACGAGAGACAATTAATACAAATTATCGTGCTGAATAATTGTATAAACATTATCGAAAATTTTCTCCCACTATTGTGGGTTTCGTTATTCCGTGATAATGAACTTTTCTTTATTTAAAGAGCAAGAAGCAATTTCAAAAAGCTGCTTGTTAATGAAGGAGCGTGAAAGTGATAAAAATTGAAATCCCATCAATGACAAAATATTGACGAACATTTTCATACAATTGAGTTATTGGAAACTTTATGACAGATTAGATTGGTTTTCATAGGTCATTTAAAAATATAAGAAAGATCAATCATTTATATCGATTTTCTTTATTTCGGTGAATTTCATAATTCCTTTTTCATAAAAGGATTTATTTTATCGGCGAAAATCTTAACAAAGGGTTGATTCACAGGCTCATCTAAGTTGAATGTTACACAATGCAAGAAGAACGAAACAACTCGAAATCTGAAGGGATAAATTCAGCTGCTATGGTGGACACATCACATGGTTATAAATAATCCACAAGTCATTAGCTTTCTTCATGTGATCGTGAACGTTTGAATTTAACATTTTTGCAATTTTTCGTGTTATGTGACGAAGTGTGTCGTCATCAACCTCAATGGGGCTCTCTGGCCGAAGAATGTCGTTAAGATTACAAGTTACACGTCAATAGATAACCCGAGGGAGTACAGGACCGAAAATTCATAAGATTTAACATAGGAGTCTCTAGATGTTAGGGACAGTGAGCTACCGCTGGAGGATATAGGGTGAGTTATTCTAGTGTTCGTATTAGTCCGTAGATCCGAACATGGCCATCTAGGTTTAGTAGAAAGTATTAGTGCAGATAGTAATAAATGTATGAATCATTAAATAGGCAATAGAAGACCCCTTAACTTAAATAGCTATTTAAGCTATCTTGTATAGCTAATCGAACGCTGTTTAAGACCTGTCATTTATAAATATCTACACTGATACCATTTGTTAAATATCGGTGGTCATGTTCGAGACTACTTATTAACGCTAACCTGGGATGACTCATGACCACAGTCGCTACTTTCAACATTCACAGACGTTTTCACGTCACCCCGTGCTTGCAGTCTACGCGGAGAAATTGGTGTCGGAGATGAAATATAAAATCTAACCCCCTGTGTTAAACCTTATAGTTTTTTAGCTTGTATGCTCTTGGTTTATCTACTGACATGTTTATACAGCATTGTCACCATAAATTTTACGTAATTTTGGAATTCCACTTCCAACTTTTCAAAGTTTCAATCAGTCAATCAAATTACTTAGTTTTTTTCCAAAATAAAGTTGGAACTGCCAGCTTTTATAAGGCCCAATATAAAAAGAGATGCGAATGACTTTTACTTGTAACAATGAATTAGTGCCAATTTAGGATATAGTGAAGTAAGTTGACCAACAAAATAACGACTTGGTGCAAAGCGACGTTCTATAATTTCATAAAGTAATTTTAGGAAAGCTTTTTAACTCACACTTAAAATATTTTAATAATGAATACAAGGATGATTTGATAATAAACATGACTTGAAATGAAACAAATGAGTTAAGTTTTATTTTTTCAGCACATTTCTCTTCTTTAACAAACTTGGACCAACAATACTGAAGTATTATTATGCCACTTTTGTAGTGATATCTTTAGCGATTATTAAAATATAGTTTTGTTGTTGCAATAAATTATTCATTAGACCTAAACCTCTTTCCAGCAAAGAAAAGCTTGAGTTTGTGGAATAAATGGAAGTAAACTGAGGTTGGATCTAATGAATATGGTTACTGCTATACGATCTAAATCTCAATCAATTCAAATTCCGTGAATGACTTGATCTGTGTGAGAAAGCGTGTTTTCGTGTATGAAAACGTTTATATGATATGGACAATTCGAGACTTTTTTAAAAATTTCTTTTTTCAACGGTTTGGCCGACTGAAAGATCGTCTCAATCGAATCCTACAAAATCGCAGCCATTATTTTGCCTGCCAATGGAAATGTTTTGGACTTTGTTTGGAGGCAGACTACCAATGAAGTATACACTGTTAAGATTACAGTTTCGATTGAGAAACGTAGTTGCAGAGCTAGATTTCATTGATCACAGCAAATATTCGCAAAAGATCAGCTTTGACCGTGCTTCAGTTTCAAATTATCACTTGATGCTGCCACTCTTTTACGTTTTCAGTTACAATTCAAGATTCGCAGCATCAATCTTACGGCCTGATATGTCCAAATCTACATGTAGAATGTGATATACGTGTTCAGTTGATATATTTGCGATACAAGTTATCTCCTTCATCTAAATTGTTCTGTGAATAATTATATTGATAATTTTCGAAGTTATTGCAGTGTTTGATGACCCTTATCGTGTGTTTAGGTTAAACAAATAGAAAAACGAGTGCACGGCGGGAAGAACACATAATTCTAGTAGCAGAAAGGGAGGCTACAGAATTTCTGATCAAGACGTATTATCGTATGAACATAATATTAATTTCGACGCCTTAAGGACTCCAGGATGCAGCACAAACATGACGTAGAGAACCATTGAAGTAGAGAAGGCACAAAACTATATGAACTAACGAGGAGTCACATCATGTCAAAACACAAAATAGTATAGATATACAATGGTCAAATCAATTTCTACGTAAAGAGTTGTTTTTTAATCTAACTTAATCATTCCTTTCTATTCTTGACGTTGATTTTAAGAAACTGTTGTTCTTTGCTAATAAAAAAGATGAATAAAAGCGATTGATGTTGCTGACGTGTCAAGGATGATAGTGTTTTTTATATTGTTTAGTTTTAATTAATTTGTTGTTTTATGGTGTAATACGTTATTGTAAGTTAACTAGTTTACTTAAAATAATGGATAATATTTTATGATTCTATTTTACTATCGTTTAACGTCAATAAATAATTTAATTAAACATCTTATTTGAATAAAGTAGTTTCATCTTTCTCAGATTGAGAATTACCCAGGCGCAAATAGCATAATGAGGATTATGTATATGTATGTATGAGGGCAGACATTGTTTTGCAACATTCGTAAAATATATTTCCCACTTGAATGAGGACATTTTGAAACCAATTTTATGTTCTCTGTTAGTTGTGCAAATGTTTCTAATATCACTTCGGGCTTGTATCGGAAATATCGTCTTCATTGGCGATGGCTATTGCATACATCAATAATACAGTATATGTTACTTTCATTTGTTGAAGAATTTCTCAAGTTTGCCAACAGTTTATTACATTTACATTGTGCCAACTACCAACTGTTTTTAAGAACGGATACATTATACCTCACAAGCAGATAGTATCAGCAATTCAATTAGTAGTATAATTTTACCAAGATCTGCCATTGAATATATCCTATCTTCCATAAAATTCTTATTTATAGTAGTCCGTGATTAACAAGAAGTTGACATCATTGAAAAATCTTTATCCAAATTTTACTATGTCTGTGCTAACTAACGTAACCTATACTAAATAAGAAGAATTAAAGTTATGATATTTTAAATTAATTTAATACACAAATTTAAACTATATTAATAGGAGATACATATATTATGCATCTATCATATGTGTAACAGAATTTCGATACTGATGGAAATAATTTCTTTACACATAAAAAGCCTTTTTAAGGTAAAAATCCAAATGAAAGTGGAGGATGAGCACTTTAAATGGCATAGTGAACAAAGAATCTGAAATGTACAGATCGTATTCATGGCTAACGTTTTATGATTTTCTTCTTTTTCATAATACATTTGCAAGAATTTATACTGTAGGTGCTTTTCTTTTTCCGATGCTCTCATTCTGGTTTGAAATTTGTGTTGTGTAGTAATTCTTATACTTGATATGCTATAAAAATATATTTTTAAATTTCGCTATTGTTATTTCACGATTTAATTCCTTCATTAGATTTTTCATCAGTATTCCTTTATAATAATGTCTTTCTTCTATTTAAGATTAATAGAAAACATTTTTGGAGTAAAGTTCACGGCGGCTGCCTTCACTTGATATAATTATCTTTACTGTGACAAATAAACATTAAAAAAACATTGCATACCTGAAACGATATAAATAACCTTTCAATTAGCTTTCTACTTTAGAGGAAGTGATTACATTCTACCTTCTTTTGTAAATATTCTACTTTTTATGGATTTTTTTGAAAAAAAATGTCTACACAAACTAAAGTGTTAGACTTTTATTATGTAAGAATACTACCTTGGGTTAAGACGATTCGAGGTGGCTTTAAAGACTATTCCATTGTGACCTTGTCAATTGTATTGTGGTCCTCGTGCATTCTTAGAATCTCTTGAATTCTCTGCATATATCTGTTGAAGTTGAATGTTCTTGCATTTTAGCCTTAGAAACTCAATATTATCTAGTTGATCGGCTCTTTCCGTCGAACATCAAATCAACTTTTTTATGGTATTGAGCGTTACAGCTTTATGTATCCTTGTTTATGAAAATTGTCATGATTTTGTAGGTTACTTTTCCCATGTGGGTTCTTGCTTCGCAGGTCTAGAACCTCTCACATGTTTTTCTAATTATTTTTTTTCTTTTTTGGATTTTATCCTGCACCTTTAACAGACCGTATACATGAGTAATAAGAAAAATAACAGTCCGCTTGATTAAAACTTCTCTTGACTTTGACGGACATCAAACATAACTTAATCTATCTTTATTTGTGTAAATGACCATGGTTTCATGGGCTCTTGCCCTACAAATTTAGAACCTTTCACTTTTTTTCAGTTCACTTTTTTCTGTTTTTCCTGTACCTTTTACAGATCATTCCCATGAGTACTAAGAGATACAACTGCCTGCTTGACCAAAACTTCACTTAACTTTGACGAACATCAAACTGATTTTTTTACGGTGTCAAGCGCCCCGATTTGATGTATCTTTATTTGCACAAATGATCATGGTTTCGTGAATTGTTTTGTCCATGAGGGTTCTTGCCTTGCGGGTTTAGAACCTGTCGCATGTTTTTTAGTGTACTTTTTTCTGTTTTGGATTTTGTCTTATACCTTCTAGAGACTTTTCCCATGAGTAGTAAGGGAAATAACAGTTCGCTTGATTGAAACTTTGCTTGACTTTAACGAACATCATATCCAATTTGTGGCGGTGTTGAGCGTCACAGTTTCTTTGTACATTTATGTAAACGACCATGGTCTCGTGACTTGTTTTTCCCGCGAGGGTTCTTGCCTTGTAGGTTAGAAACTCTCACATGTTTTTCTAGTTCACTATTTTCAATTTTGGATTTTGTCCTCTATCTTTTACAGATCGTTCACATGAACAGTAAAGAAAACAACAGCTCGCTTAACCAAAACCTTACTCGACTTTGACGAACATCAAATGCACTTTGTGATGGTGTCAAGCGTCACGACATTATGTATACATGTTTGTGCGAATGACCATGGTTTTTTCCATGAGAGTTCTTGCCTTGCAGGTTTAGAACTTTGACATGTTTTTTCAGTGTACTTTTTTGTTTTTAATTTTATCCTGTACTTTTTACAGACCGTTCCCATGAATAGTAAGGGATACAACAGCCCGCTTGACGGAAATTTCGCTTGACTTCGACGAAACTTTTTACGATGTTAAATATTACAACTTTATGTAACTGTGGTTTCGTGGATTACTTTTTCCATGAGCTATCTGCTTTGCAGGTTTAGAACCTCTCACATATTTTTTCAGTTTACTTTTTTCTGTTTTGGATTTTGGTCTGTACCTCTTACTGACCGTTCCCATGAGTAGTAAGGGAAATAACAGCCCGCTTGATCAAACTTCGCTTAATTTTGACGAACATCAAATCCACTTCCTTTCCTGTGTTGAGCGTCACAGTTTTATGAATCTTCATTTGCGCAAATCACCATGATTTTTTGGCTTGTTTTTTCCATTAGGGTTCTTATCTTACAGTTTTAAAACCTCTCACATGTTTTCCTGATTTACCTTTTTTTGTGTTTAGGATTTTGTCCCGTACCTTTTACAGACCGTTCCCGTGACTAGTAAGGTAAGAAAATAACAATTCGCTTGATCAAAACTTATCTTAAGGCTAAATACGGCGTTGTGCCTGATGCCTATAGAGAAACGTTTAGCTTGGATTTGACGGAGCCCTTATTTCCGTACTCATACACCGGCTGTACGTCCCTAATGGTTATATCTCTATAGTATTCCCGTCCTTATAATGTACCTACTATTTACAAATACGGAACAAGCGTTTCATACGCACTAGATTTGCATAAAAAATATTTCATTTCTATTTGTGAATTAAAATGTTATAAACATATATCGGTATAATCAGTTACAATTTAATGGCTCCCTAATAGCTAAACTATTAGCGAGTATTCCTGTATTTTTCCTGTTTCCTACTTCTTTTAGATTTCTTCAAATTTTATTTTTCTTTAAGATGTTTTTCTTGTATTTCGTATACCATATACATATCTTTAGTTTATTTTATCTTGGATATGTCTACTAGTTTTGTACTCTTTGGTCGTCCAGACTATTTTGTTCCACCTCTTGAATGTGCGAATATCGCTAATGATTCTTAGCTTTATGTTGATTTTAATGAGGTTGTTATTGACGTTATGTATTAATAAATTATTTAGTTTTACTAATTGTTGTATATTGTGATGCGTTAATTGTAGAGCGCCCTTGTTGGTATTCTTCCATTAAATGTCTATGTACTTATTTTTAAAAAATGTTGTTTTTAAAGAGCGCGTATATATAGGTTTAATCCGTATATGTATGTATGTACATAGTACTTCATATGTACCATAATGTAAACGTATCGTGATATACAGCGATTGCTTTTTAGAATATAATATATGTCTTACTTTCTTCTTTGTTACTACCGCTCTTATATTTTTGTGTATGTGATAAATTATGATATATATATATATATATATATATATATATATATATATATATATATGTAAAGAGTTGTATAATTTGAGTTACATGGTCTAAGATATGTTTCTTTGCACTCAATAATTTGTTCCTTTTGTTAATTATAACTTTATTGAACGTGTTTCACTTCATCATGTATGTATGTGTAATATCTTCGGTACTGTAATATCCTTATATCTATTGGTCTCAGTATTGTTATCTCTATTGATTCCTCTTCCTTTAGTTCCTGTACATATAACTGTTTTATGTAACCTATAATTAATTATTTGCTTTAATAAATTAGATGTTCGTTTCAACATGCCCTGTTTATTAAAGTTTTCTTATATCCCATTATTTCTTATGTCTAATTACTCTCATAAATGCCTTTTTATTGTCAGTTTTTTCATAAATATCTCTGTTGTTTAAATCCGTATATCTATGTTGTTCTTTCTGGTATTGCTATAGTTATGTTACTTTATTAATTTAGAACTTATGATTTAATGTAGTTTACTTTTTATGATTGTCCTTGAACGTAATAATTTTTCTTTTCAGTTCATATGTTATCGTTACTCTTTTGTTTTGTGGGTTATGTGCCGATGTCAAGCTACGTGTATGTTCTCTCATCTTGTTTGAGTCCTTTTGTAGGGTACATTCACAAAATATATTTCTAGCTATTGTTTCGTTTTTGAGTTGTTTAAAGATTAGTTTTAAATGTTATTTATTTAATTATCTCTTTCGCTTTCTCATATTATCGTTATTATTTGGCTCTTTTGATTTGCTTTGAGGTGTGAGTATTTCTTTATTTGATTTCATGATGTGTGGTTATGTAATTTTCCGTATAGGTACGCATGTATGACTTTTTTTTAATTATGGGAGGTCTACCAAGTTTAGACATTTTACTTCAAACTTTTTGAACATAAAGACGTAATTTGGTGTTATAGTCTTATCAGAGCTTAATTATATACTTCGTAAATTTGTAAATTTTCTTTTGTAAACGAAAACTACTTAACATGTTTTATTTTATTGATTAGAATTACATTATAAAAGAAACTAGTCTTTAAACCTAACCTTGACTTGTTAATTTGCTTATTTGATATTAGATATTTTACTATCAACTTAACATTAATTCATACCATACCTCCGATTTAACATGTTTTTTTATTAATTAAGGCAATATTGCGTTATTCTATTTGTGTGTTTTATTTTTACCTTTCGTTATTGTATTGTGTATACTTTTGGAACGTTTGATTCCGAAATATACAGGGTGTAGCTTTATTTATTTAACTAGGTGGCGCGTTTATTTATTCAACAAGCGACACAATTGTCCTCGACTGAGTAGGTTGGCAAGTTGCTCCCCAAGAGGACAATTTTGCTTAGTTAATTTTTTTATTTATTTTTATTTAGCTGCAGTTTTTTCTTCGAAATTAAAAAGCGTGTCAGTATATACCATATTTATATTTTGAATTGACTTTTGTTTTGGGTTGTTTTGTATAATAATAAAAAGAAACCCTCTTTATTAGATTAAATATATAAGTATGCTTACACATACAAAAATGTCTAGTAAAAATATTAAAGTCTATACTAAAAGTACCTATAGTTAAGCTATATGCAAAAAATGTATACGTGGGTTGTCTTTTAAGTTTTGCATATAAAACAGTACATAGCTTTTAAAGACATTCATTGTTTCCGAAAAATTCTCTACGAAAATTAATGCACCTTTGCATGCGTTCGAACCAAATCTGGAAGCAGTTGTTTCACTCGTTTGTTGGTACAGTCAAAATTGCGTTTTTGAAGGTATCAATTGCTGCTTTTGACGACTGGGACCTTTGACCACGCTGTCCGTTCTTGATTTTCGGAAAGGTAAAAAATCATTGGAACTTAGGTCCGAATTTGCATTGTCTTGGTGGAGGAAGCTCAGTGATGACTTGCGGCAAACAAATGGTTGTGTACCAATCGGAAGTAACAGTTCTTTGATCTTGTAAAGGAATTTTTGCTACGTGACCTGGTTTCGAGACAAATGTCGCGACCATCTTTTTGGAAACACTTCAAGAACGGATAACTTTTGTCGGCTTTTCTTCACCTTGGAATACTAAAACAGATGGCTGGCGGTTTTATCTGGCTCGTAATCCAAGATTCATCATTACTAACAAATTTGTCCACGTTTTTAGAATTTCCGGCGTTGAAGCGATCCAGAGTTTTTTGACACCCTGGCTGTTTTCTGTTCTTCGGTCAACAGATGCAGTATCCAACGAGAAACTAATTGTTTACACACAATTTATGCACATTTTTTTTATTTGAGGTCTCTGAAATCCGCAATAATGCGATATGTCGATATGGCGATATGTCACATATCGATCTTTGTTGATGATCTTGCGCACAACATCGACATTTTTCTGAGTGACTGCCGTTTTTGGTGAATCTGTTCCTGGACCGTCGCTAAGATTAATCCGTCCACTTTTGAATTCTCCATACCAACGAGAAATAGTTGACTGACGTGGTGCTTCAATGCCGAAAACAGAAACCAACTCGGCAAGGCATTCTTGTTGAGATAATTGGCTTCGAAAATTATAAAAAATTATTTCGCGGAAATGTTCTCGATTTAATTCCATTTATCAACTAACTTGTCAATTTCGACAGTTCATTATAGCTACAACACTACACGTATCGTACTGAAATTTCGGATTTAGGTTAACTAATTAACTAAAGATGGATGTAAATTTTTAGTACTGACATTTGATTAGTGACACCCTCTATGTCCCACTACGCAAAACTTAAAAGCTATCCTACGTGTATAAAGTTAAAAAAAAATGATAAAACAGGATGAACAAGAAGTCTGCGGGGAGGAAAGATTTAGACGCGTAAGCTTAAATACAAAGGCAATGAAATTAACATTATTCCTTTAATATTATATCAGAATTTGTACCCGTTAGTTGCAAAATGTCATTTCGCAATTGCATAAGTGTGCGCGAAGTTAATCTTACCACCACTATAAACTACTATATGTATAATAATAAATAAGAAAGATTCCAAGGTAGACCTCCGAGGTACATCAAATGAAGGGAAATAAGGAGCGAACAGGCAGTAATTAAAGGAAACGTATTGGAATTTGTTATTTAAGCACGATTTAATAAAATCGATCAAAATAAAGACCAAACGTGTGATGATTGAGTTGAATAATTTCGTGATCTATACTACCAATTCTTTTTGAGAAATCAATATAATGTGCCTTTATTTGAATTTGCGAATACATTATTTTAGCAATGGATCAAGTGAAAATAATCATATAGTAAGAGATTTATTTTACGTAAAAATTCTAAAAATTATATCTATTTAATAGCTTTTACTTTCTAGTAATATGAAAAATTAAGCAACATAAAAAGATTTTATAAATAGAAAATCAATAACAAAAATAAAACTGGGATTTTGTTTACTTGCATAATGCCACAAAAGGTTTTTTATCCTGTCTATTATTTCCGGTCTATTGGACCAAAAAATATTTTCTATGAAAAAAATAGGAACACTATCAATAACGCCTATTTAACTTAAATCAACATCTTTCTCTAACACAATCAAATATGATATTTTTCCTTTTAAATGTCCTACAATATAAAGAACTACATTTTTTTCATAAATTATAAAAGCGTTCTAAATAAGAAAATGCAAAAGCAAAGGTAATTGACCCAACAAGAATTGATGTTCGAATTCTGACTGTTATTACCAGTATAAAAGAGGAATGTTATAGTTTGTTCGGCATTTTTTGAGGAATTATAAAATACAAATATACTAATGTTCTGAAGATTCATTATTATTTCATTTATTTATGTATTTCTACTACTGTTGGCCATACTACCTATCCTGTTATGTGGTTTTCAATATGTCACGAACAAGCAGTCAATTATCAATGACGAAAGCAAACAATAAATAATTATGTTATAATTATTTTAGGTTAAAGAAAATTTAGTTTAAATATTTGAAGAATTACTGATTTATACCTATAAAATACATTTAAATAAATTTATTGACGATAGTAGAGTTATATATGTTTAATGTTGTTGGCATATTATCAGACATTGTGTTTATTCAGGTGTTTCTAATTATAATTTTTAAACAAGCTAAACGTGAAATAATATTTGTAAGTATATAACTCTTATCTTAATTTCGTTTCTGTAGATATTGTGATCAAAAAGTTATCAAATCGAATCAATAAAATCAACTTATTTAGAAAATGTTTTATTACATTTAATTTTTTTATATTTACGTATGTATCTGTTGTGCCATACAAACATTCAACCTTATAGAAATCATTGAAAACCTCAGATTCCGTACACGTTTTCAAGTAGTTGCCTGCATTTTTCTAGATCGTTTCATTTGAGTCGGAAGCTTTATTTACATATACCGTCATTATCAAAGGAGAAGCAATATTATCTCAACTAAGAACTTTCAAAGGACGTGATCCACCATTATATGATCATATTACAATTCAATTGATAGGTGACACAATAATAATCTAGATCATCACATCCTCCAACAGCTTAACATCAATAACAAGGGCAGACTATGAGTCATTAATGTGCCAGCGCGCGTGGTGCAGCTTATGATCTTGGTCTGTCAGCATTCGCTTAAACGAGAAAGGGGAAATCACGAAAAATTTTTCCAGATAGCAGGCCATCGGATTCTAACCCGAGACCCTTGGCATGATAAGCCAGTGACTTACCATTGAGTTATCAGCCGACTTAATATTATAAAATATAAATATTAAATATATAATTTGGTACGTAGACTCAGTTTCAGTGCAGTAGTTCAGCCCTGAAGATGTCCTATACAAATGGGTACGAAACGTCGGCAGATATACTAGTGACGCGGTTCCAGCCCGGAAACCCAGAAGCAGATTAAATATATAATATTGAAAATAGCAAATTTCATCACTCGTTGTGATATATTTACAAACTTTTTTCTACTTCTATTTACATTTAAAAATTAATGGCAATGTTTGAATTGGTTCAAAACTGATAAAAATGAATGTCTTGATGATAATCATTAGTTAATAAATGATGCACGCATTCTACGTGTACATATAATTGGTTGCTTGGAAAAGTAATGACGTGTTTTTCCTGTTTTTCACATGCCATTTATTAATATAAAGGGATTAATCAACTATATATTGTCTAAAATGTGTAAAGTGTACATTACATTATAAACGCTACACCCCGCAAGTAATTTTGATGAGAATGAAACAAGTGGAAATCTGAAAGATCAAAGTTTAGCGATTATGGCTGGTATGTTAGCACAACTCACACAAGATTCGATAATTATTGATAGGTGACTGAGCTAGTGTGTGGTCTCGTATTGTTGTAATGAAATACAACTACTTTTGTGAATAACGAGTTCTCAAGTTTTCTGAATGATGCATTCGTTCTAAATAATCAAATGTTGACAGTACTCACCAAACTAAGCGCATAACTTTCCTCTGATGAATGCTTTTGATGACATTTGGGGTGAATATTCAAATCCGAGTTAAGACCATTTGCGTTCCATATCAGTTATCGGTCACTTCAAAACGGATCGCTTTTGTTACGTTTAACGAGCAAATCGCGGTCTTTATACGCGTCCTCAGGTAAACTTGTTTGAACTCAGGGGGCCATATCGAATTTGTTGTCGTATCCTAGATTTTTTATGTGAGAATCAACATTTAAATGGTAGATATTTATTTAACCTTTCTGCAATGTTTCGTCTCTTGTACTGTCGGTTTGAACCGATGAAGCCCTTTATTTTGCCCTCATGAACCGCAGTGGGTCTCTCTGGCCTAGGAATGTCGTTACAGTTAAAATCGCAGACTTTATGAACCATGTTCTCAAGAGCACTGTCATCGTAAACTCAACCTAATTGACATAAATTTATGCCAAGATGATATCAGAACTATCATCCGTCACATGGTATAGGATAAATATAGATGAGAACTTTAGCAATATAATGAATGTCGTTGGAGGTTAGTTTATTACGCAGTTTATGTTTAATTCTTTTTTCCATTTCTGAAACTTTTGCATCAATCACACACACTTTAAACTACCTTCTTTCTTTCTCTCGTCTGAGTCTCTTCAGTAAAGGATGATGCTTTACTATATTCTTTGACTTTTTAAAATTAGTAGTTTACAAACTTGATGACAATGATAAAGAAAAATACATTCAAGTACTTTTAAACTACAGAGATTTAAAATAATTATTTTCACGTGAAACCATGGAATTGATCAAAAGGCATATAGAGCTGCAATTCCTCAGAATTCGAAACATGATTTCAGCTGTTAGGGATGCTTTCGGGAAGTAAATTGTGTATTCGGTGACAAGTCATTCTTTTAGCTATCACAAAACGGTGGTACAGTATATTTAAACATGGGGGATTGACCTTAAATAATACATTTCCAGTTCCTAAGTCAACAAAATTTATTACCGAAAGGAAACTGTCTTATGTTACTGTAAGGAATGTTCAAGTAACCACAAAGATTAGTGTGAAGATAATTAACAATCTTGCACAAATATTTGGAGACACATTAGTTTTATTCCCGTTAGATTCCCGACAATTTGGCTCCAGTTCCGAAGGAGATTTTGTGAAATGGTGTAAATTTAGATCAAATCGCTCTAGCAATGGATCGTTTCATCTAATGTACATCATTACAGGTAGTGGAACTTGAGTATACTGCCATAACTTCGAAAAAACAACAACAGACAGTTTGGATCTTCGAAAATGAATCAGCTCCAATAAAGTTTGTTGGAAAAAAAAGTCGGAACAACAAGATACAAATTTTTTGGGTTTAATAGTATTTTATCATGCAGCATTGAAGAACTGTCGTATTATTAACGCATTACACTTTGTTCTCCCCAATTTCTTCAAAGTAGGATAAAGCTGACTCACACAGCTGTTCGAACGATAGAAGCACTGAAATCCCCAAAACATTGAAATAATGAGTCATTCGCAGTATAGTTTAGACCCAACAACTGATGATTTCTTTCTGTTTTCACATATAACATTAGCCGAAGAGGCGAAGAGTAGACAACCTAACTGGAAGGGTTAGAGAAATTTTTTTGAAGATTGCTTTCCACGAATGCAAAAATACATTTACTGTGAAGAAGAATTCTTTGAAAAATTATAAATAAATGTGTCAAAAGTGTGTGCTCATACGACATTAATTTTGTATAACGACAGTAACACTATTTATACGTTTATGGAAAAACAGTTCTAGAACTTTTTAATCATACTATGTATTTTCTATTTTGATAGTAATATTATAGGCGTGCCAAGACTTCAATTCATATCAACGCAATCTGTTCTATTGTCTATTGATTCTACTCAAACTAATTTTATATCTTCTTTAATGCGTTTCATTTATTTAATCAAGTTAATTAATTCTCATAAATAATATATGCTCATGTGAATTCATAAAGAGCAAACTCATTTTATCTATGGGTTTTTGCTTTATAAACATGCAAACTTTTGAATCTAATTACTATTATGAAGAC
Source organism: Dermolepida albohirtum (assembly GCA_031893035.1). Classification (NCBI taxonomy): domain Eukaryota; kingdom Metazoa; phylum Arthropoda; class Insecta; order Coleoptera; family Scarabaeidae; genus Dermolepida; species Dermolepida albohirtum. The sequence continues at coordinate 406,315 of JAVIWB010005177.1, forward strand.
CTTGAAGTTAGAAAGAAATAGATATCCCCAAACATGTTCATATTTTGCTGTTAGTACGTTATTTCAATGTCATTTATTGTGTAGATTTGTGGTTCTAGGAAAACCAGATATATTTGAAATTGTGTTATAATCACTAATTTGACGTGATTATAAAAGTTCTCTTATTAAATGGTGATTCATTGCAACAATATTTTACTATTGCATTTCGCCTATGTCTCGAAAATAACCGAAATGGTTACGTTTTAAACAAAGTTAGTGACGCCATCTGTCGATAAATAACGATTCCTTTATGAAGTGTCAAATTATCTAAATAATCTGCAAACATTTCATGATATTTCGTACGCTAGAAAGCATGACGCGTCACATTTAAAAGACAATAGTTTGTGTTTAAAATCCAAAAGTATGGTATCAGAGCTTTAGTGGAATTTTCGGTAGAACCAACTGCAAAAACCTATTAGGTACTACAATATATTTACAATATTATCTTTCCTGCCTTGAATATAGCAATGACGTGCAAACAAACTTAATTAAAAATAGAGATCTTCATCAATACAACTCCGGAAATTCAACGATTGGAATATGTTTTTTTTTTGAGATTCCAAACTATCATTTGCAATGGATTTGTTTCAAGTGATACAAAAGCTAGTGCTGAGTATTATCTTATTCTACTGATTTTTTGGTGGGTTAGGCTAACCCTGAATATCGAAAACTAAACAGTTGGCGATGTTTGAACAATTAAAATTTTTTTTGGTCAAATCTTTACATTCCTGTATTTAGTCGGCTCGAGTCTGGATGATTTTTTTTGTTTTCCGATTTTTGATTTGGCGATCAAAGAAACTATTATCCATCAATTTAAACACTTAATAGTGAATGACGATATATCTTATCATTGCAATCAACGACATAAGAGAGATTTCATGCACACCTTGAACACGGAAATTGTTGGAATTCTTTTTGGTCAAATCTTTACATTCCCGTATTTAGTCGGCTCGAATCTGGGTGATTTTTTATTTTCCGATTTTTGATTTGGCGATCAAAGAAACCGTTATAAATCAATTTAAACACTTAATAGTGAATGACGATATATCTTATTATTGCAATCAACGACATAAGACAGATTTCATGCACACCTTGAACACGCAAATTCTTGGATTTCTGTCGAAACAGAATATTTTCAAGAAATACAATTATTTTTGTCAAGTTTTCTTAAAACTATTGTTTTCTTTAATACATTGGGAATATTTTTGAGATAGAGAATAATACATTTTTAATAAAAATCTTATTAATTACGAAAATAAAATTTGCAATATTAAAGGATAAAGTCGAGAATTAGTATTTATATTCTTCTAGATAAATTATAAAGTAGAATTCTTTTTGTAATCTTCAGAAAGAGTGGTATACTTGGTCTAACATACAACATTAAGCCTTTTATTACAGTAGTATAACATTATCCTCTGAAAAAAGAATGAAAAACTATGCGCTATAAGTTCTACTCTAAGATACTGAATGCATCTAAACAGAGGCAATAGAAAGAGAATGATATTAACTGAGATTTGCTTTGAAACCTCATTTGTTTAATAACGTAAACTACCGAATGCGACTTAATTACGCTAACGGTTAACACAAAGCGGAAAAAGAGGAAAGTAATATCGTAATAATTACTCTTTATAAGTGAGAATATGAAAGAGAAATTTTTAAATGGTCAGAACTACTGTATATTTCAAATATGTTTATTTTTCGTATCTACGACGAGACGTTATGAAGATCTGTGCACTAAAGTCGTAATACATAGAAGCTGCCGAGCGCGGATTCAGCGAAAGCCATTCAGAAAATAGAAAGTCGTGGCCAGGAAAATTAATGTTTTAACCAGTCCAATGCTGAATTTATTAAGACCGATCAACGTTCTATAAGCAATTTTCTGGGAAATTGAAAGAAATTAGTACCTAAGGATGTAAATGATTTATACAATAGTTCGCGAATAACGATCGTGAGAATATTTATTTTACGGATGATAAAAGGTTCACAACCGAAGAAAAGTTCAGAAAACAAAATTAAATAAATTCTGTTACGATTTCAAGAGTGAAGAGTGATTGTACCACATTTATGAAAATTTAACGGGAGTCTATCTTATCTAGGCGACCATTTCTTGCAATATTAGTATGAAACTCGAACCTAATTTTTTGTTTGTTGTGGTATTATGCACCCTCAAAATATTATTCTCGAAATCATAGATTGGTGCTTTAAGAAGACAAACGACACCTCTTGTGTTTATTGTAGATGCAGATGTAGAATGCAGATGTAAATTTGTTTGATTATTAATCGTAAACTGATTTAGAAAATATGGTCTGGACGATCCTCGACAGGTATTTAGAGAGTTTAAAAGAACATTAACAGTAACAGCTGTCAAGATATTAATAGATAAAGTACGTACAACAACAATGGGCGATTATATCAGGTAAATGTCTGCAAAGTCATACGTACGTTCTTTCTCCGCTATTGTGTGTGTTACTCTGTTTCCTCAACTCATTATTCACATTCGAAATCTTGTAGAGTAGACATCGTCGTTGTAAGTGATTGTATAAAAGAATATCGGGTTACTGAAATGTAAATATAGAATTATAGCTATATACAATGATCATATAAAACGTAATGAAGCTATTAATAAACAGTTAATAAACGACAAAAAATAAAAGTGAACTTCGTAAACAACCTTGTTGTTGAACTATTTTTTATCGATGGCAAGAATGCAGAAAGATATTTAGATTTATTTGAAACACAAATTCTTCCAGTGGCTTTCCGATGTAGATTTACCAAGCATCTACTTACAATAGAATGGTTGTTCTGCACACAACTTTATTAACTGCTCGAAACTATTTTGCAGAAACAGATACTAACTGATAACATTAGATGACTACCAGGTTCTCTAGATTTATCCACATTGGATTTTTTACAGTAATTATTTAAACCAAATAATATATGGTACGGAGAAATAAACCAACAAATATAAACCAGTATAATACTATTAGATCGGAAATATTCTACGTCCGAATTAATTTTTATGATAAATTGGGATACTGTCTAGCTAAAGAAAGTGTACCTTTGAGTTTTTCCTTGTGACAAAGTTAACTTTATAATTTCTAAGAAAAAATTTTTCTATGTTTTTTACTAGAATTTAGTGTTTTTTTTATTTATACGAGGTACGATCCAGATGAATATAAATAAATAAAAATTCGAAACTTGACTTCAATTCGTTGACGATTCCAGTGTTTTTTTTTTTTGCAGTTCTGGAAGATGTTCAGGAAGCCGTTTTCTGTGAACAAGTTTAGTACTGCTTACTGCTTGCGATTTCTCTTGAATTTCTTCAATGTTTTTAAAACGCCGGCCGTATAGCTGCACTTTCCTTTTCGAGGAAGAGACGGTAGTCGTTGATGTTTTCGCCAAGAAGGCTGGTGTGAAAAGCGGACGGTGAGCTGGCACATTGTCTTGATGCAGTAACGAATTTCTTGCTCTCCAAACTCGGGCAGTTTGCGTCTGATATCCTTACTGAGCCGTCTTAGAACATTGCAGCAGAACTGGGAATTGTAGACGGTCAATTACCAACTGGAACGAATTCTCCCTAGATTATGCTCCTCATGTCAAAAAAAAAACAATGAGTATGCTCTTCACATCGCTTTTCGCTTGTTGACATTTCTTGGGTCATAGCGAGTTCAGACTCTTCCACTGACTTGATTGTTGTTTAGCTTTTGGATCATAACCATAAAATCAGGTTCTCGTTACCAGCAATTGCCCGCCCAGGGAAAACTGCGTCAATCATGTCGAAATTTGCCCCACACATTCCATAGATATACATATATGTACCTCCCAGCATTTATCGGGGTGCGCCTGTATTATTTTAGCTTCTCGTGCTACAACATTAGATCAGGAACATCTAGATTGCACCTCATATTTGAAGTTTATTTAGTTTTAATGATAAGTTTTTGTACCCTTTATTAAAAGAATATATTTTACTAAATCATTTTATCTTTCTTTTATAAGCAAAAAATTGTTTTGGATGTTCATTTAGCTGGGGACATTAAATAAATTTATTTCTTGACATCATTAATTTTTATTAATTGTTTATTACGTAATAACTTTACTCCGCCGTATGTGATCATATAAATGCAATGTATTGCAATTTATTTATTTTCAGAACATAACACAAAAGGAATTATAATTCTATAATTACAATTCAGTAACCCGATATTTTATACAACTATTTTCACTTCATCAAATGTTAATTGTTAATGAGTTGAGGGGAACAGCGTAATATTATGTGGCCATCCTAATGTAATGTATTGCATCTTGGCGGCCAGGTTGCAAACGTGTCCTCAGTACTTCTGCTGACAAAGTTTTGTCTTCACTTGTATGAGACATCATTAGGACATAATTTGTGTTACTGCTGTCGTTGTTGCACTGAAACTGTTATAGTACATTGAAAGTGTTTCTGTGAATTAAAGACAGCAGTAGCAGCAGTCAAGGTATATACAGAGTGATTTATTAGGGCAACGACAAATTTTGATAAGCGATCGTTAATGGAATTCTAAGAAAAAATGTTATTTTAACATATGTCCAGTTCCGTCTAGTTCCGAAACTAAAATGACCTTGCTATAACTAGAAATAAATATTTGTTACATTCGATTATTTGTAATACAATTTATAAACAAAATCTTAAAAATGTATGCATGTAGCACTGGAGAATACACTCATCTTATTTTTATTTACGGTACCTGCAATGGAAATATATTCTTAAATAGACAGTTACCCTATCATACAACAATCTTCCTTGAATCTTTCGGAAGGTTACGAGGAAAAATAATTCTGCCCTAGGAAGGACGATTCGACCACACAAAGTTAATGTTGGACATAAAGAGGCTGTAACTGATACTATCATCGATAATCCTTCTACAAGCACTAAAATTTACATGTTAGTTAAAATTATGTATGGCGCATCTTAAACCTTGCTTCATGATTATCCTCGACAAAATGTTCAAGTGCTACGATCAACAACGACTAGCATAATCACTGAAGGTTGATATATAACCCTTCTCCACATTAATTTTCGTATTCTGTATACGTTTTTCGACAACTAAGTTGTTATCATCAGCAGATAATTAAACAGTATCGCATCTGGAAAATTACGGCAAACATACGCACGAAACAAATTCTGTACACGATCTGTACCGTCGAAAACTAGTGTGCGTTTTGGCTTTCGATTAAGATAATTTTAACAATGAACGTGTCCCGGCAATGCAAAATTCATTTATGATAAGACTACGAAGTTTTCAAAAACGCCTCAACATTAATACTTGGAGAGATTTTGTTCACGATAATTTACTATCCATTTACGTATCTAGTAATTAACTGAGGGTAAATATGAAGTTACAGAAATTTTTTGAAATATATATGTAAGTTTTGAATTATTCGATATTAAGATGATTGTGCGCCTTCACATCGAGAAAGAATATTTAAACGAACATTCTAAAAGTAGATACAAGCGGAACAAGTGCATGGCCATTACATTCCCCAGACATTCATACTATAGATTTTTATGTCTGGTGACACATGAAACAACTTGTATACTAAGAAGAAATTAACTGACAAGAACATTTATTGGAAAAGATCCAAAATATTGCTATAGAAATAAGAAATGAACCAAACCTTATGTTTCGAGTAAGAAATTCTTTGGTACGTTATTGCGAACCATATATCCAAGTTAAAATTTCTTTTTCTTTTATTGTGTTTAGTAAATATTTTTTAAATCTTTAAAAATAAAGTGTTGGAATCTTATAATTACGTAGCGAAATTGGACATGTGTATGTTAATACAAAATCTTTTTCTTAGAATTACATCAACTTTCACTTATCAAAGTTTGTCGGTGAGCTAATAAATCATCTGATATGTGTTAACGTAACTTACAACTTGCCTTTACAATTATTTCATGATGAATGCTCAACTAGGTCATGAGTGTTTTCGACTTCTCATGACTACGAGAGTAACAATGTCTATAGTGTTTTGCAAAGTTATGGTTTTCACTTTCGTTATGAAAAGCGATTTAAAAAAAAAATCACACCACTCTGAAGGAGAATCGAACCATGGACTTCTTTAGATATATATCTGAAGTCAAGCGTTCCTACCACTGCGCTTTCATGCGTTTAATAACATTATTATTAAAAATTTGCATAGACAAACTCATCTTCCTGCACCAAAATATAACCTATTCTATTTTTTCTTTAGTTTCAACCATATTATGCTATTTTAAAACTAGTTCTTGCTTTACATAGGTTACTCTCTAAATGCTTGTGATGGTATTAGGTTGTTCATTTCTAATTTAGAGGCAGGGTTTACTTACAAGTTACATAAATTTTCTGATTTTAGTTGAGAAATCTACATTGTTTGCATATTCTAAACAATGTGCAAATAATACAATCATTTTGAAGAATACTTTTATTTTGTGATTGAATAAACTAATTCTTTTTAATTCATTATAAATGTAAATTGATGTATTAATATACGAATATTAATGAAGAAGGTTCTAATCTATCGCCTGTTATTAAGAGAGCTTCTAATATAACAGAGAAAATTAGGTCCATAGCTACAAAATGTATATATATATATATATACGAGGGTGGTCTGAAAAGTTTCCGACCTCAACGTGAAGATGACAGCACCCCTAAGTAAAAGCTAGGGAATGTAGTTATGTGTCTATTGTCAGGTACTCACCAAAGTTTTAGCCATTTTGGACGGGCAGTTATTATTTGACAGTCGTTTGAGTGAGTCGATGTGAGCGTCGAATATCGAGCTGTCATTAAATATTTGTTTTTGATGGGCAATACGCCTATACAAGTCAAAGATGAGTTGGGCTCTGTGTACGGGGACTCTGCACCATTATTTGCTACAGTGAAATAATAGGTAGCTGAATTTAAACTTGGCCGTTGGGAGACGATGAACGTTTGGGACGTCCAAAAACTGCAACTGTCGACCATAACATCGCTAAAGTTCATCAATTGGTGCTAGACGACCGTTGAATTAAAGCGAGAGGGATAGCAAAGGCATGTTTGTCACATGTTAAATTAAGATTTAGGCATGAGAACGCTGTTCGCGCGTTGGGTGCCACGTTTGCTAACGTTAGACGAAAAACGTGTTCGAATGAACATTTCCAACGCTTGGCGCAGTTTAGGCGCAATAAATCCGAGTTTTGGCGTCGATTAATTACTGTACATGTAACTTGAATACACCATTATACACCCGAAACAAATATACAATCAAAACAGTGGAGCGCAAAGGGGCAACCGGTTCCAAAAAGCGAAAACTGTTTTTTCGGCTGGGAAGGTGATGGCGACTGTTTTTTGGGATAGCAATGGAATTATCTTAATCGATTATTTTCAAAAAGGAAAAACTATTACAAGACAATGATCCAAAACATACGGCATTAATTTGTAAAAAGCATTTCAATGAAAATCCGGCAGCAACAATACATTGTAAATAATAATCTAAATCTGAATCCCATCGAGCTATTATGGGATGAACTGGGAAAAGTCCAATCTCAACAAATCATGGAACAACATTCTGAATACATTCCTAGAAAAACTTGTAAATAGAAACATAGACATATTATGATATTAAATATATTTTTCTAAAGTAAATCAGTGGTGGATTTTAATGACTTTTATATTTAAGATAATGTCCGAACTTCCGTGAGTGGTAGTGTATGTAGATATTATGATATCTCCTAATATATTAGGTGCGCAACTGATTCTCGCTGTTTTTTTGATGAAAATACAACTTTATTGTGAAAAAATGTTTACAAATGAATCATTCAAAATATTGCCCCAACTTTTTCCAGTCTTTCTGGCAAAGCTCGAATACCATCACGGTAGAAGTGTTCGTCTTTTGAAGCTATTCACGAATCAAGCCATTTTGAGGTGTCTTCATATGAGCGGAACTGCTGATTAGCCAGACCATGTGCCATCGAACGGAACAAGTAATAATCGAACGGCGCAATATCTGGAGAATATGGCGGGTGGGGTAGGACCTCCCATTTGAGCGTTTCTAAGTAGGTTTTAACGAGTTTGGCAACGTAAGGCTGAGCGTTGTCATGCCGTAGAATAATTATTCGTGCCTCTACTCGTATTGTGGCGCTTTTCGCGCAGTGCTCGGCTCAATCGCATCAATTGAGTTCGATGCCGTTCCCCAGTGATAGTTTCGTTCAGTTTCAACAGCTCATAATAAATAACACCGCCCTGATCCCACCAAATACACAGCAAAATCTTCGCAGCGTGAATATTCGGCCGAACCGACGACGTAGAAGCATGAACGGCCAGTCCCCATGATTTTGTTCTCTTTGAGTTGCTGTAATGAATCCATTTTTCATCACCCGTAACGATGCGATGAAGAAAACACTTCCTTTTTTGCCGCTGGAGCAGTTGTTCACAGGCGAAAAAATGACGCTCAACGTCTCTTGGCTTCAAATCATAAGGAACCCAAGTTCCTTGTTTTTGAATCATTCCTAACGCATGCAATCGCTGGGAAATGGCTTGGCGGGTAACTCCTAATGTTTAAGCAAGCTCTTTTTGCGTTCGGCACGGATCCTCATCGAGCAATACCTCCAATTCAGCGTCTTGGAAGGTTTTTGGTCTCCCTTCACGCGAACGGTCGTCAACATCGAAATCACCGTCTTTGAAGCGATAGAACCAATCACGTTACGTTGTTTCATTTAGAGCAGCATCTCCGTAAACTTTTTGGAGTTCTCGATGCACTTTAGCCACCGGTTTCTTCGAATGAAAGAAGAAAAGCAACACTTCCCGCAAATGACGATTATTTGGCACAAAATCAAACATTTTCACACAATCAAAAGTATATGACGCAGAAACAAAACCACTACCGTGTCAAAGCGGTTTGTTTACCGTATGTCTAAGCTTGGTTCATAATGTTTTGGTTATGTCACAATCGACCAGCACTTACTACTGGAGCCATCTCTTGAAAAACAGCGAGAACTTAGTTACGCACCTAATAACATTAAAACTTTATTAGAATTTTATATCCAGTTATACACATCTGACAGAAATCAAAACATGTACTGTTCCAATTGGAATGATCTATAAAATTTCCTTGTATACGTTAAAAGTTTTGTGGATCCGGTTTTATTACTTAATGTAACTTCAATTTTCAATGTTTGAGAATAAGAAACGTCTTATTTTCATTCATTTTTTTAATATGTTAAGACAAATCTATTTTGCATGATATTTTTATCATTGTTACCACTTTCGATTGTGTTGGCTACGTACATTTCCACGTCATCTAGTACGGTTTTGTCAATTGACAACTGCACGGCATTTTTCGATCAAACTTTAATGAATACGTTGCAGATGTGGCTGACGAAATTGGCTTTCGCAATAAATAATACCTCAATGATCCTTCGTACCACATACGTAACAATATCTTGCTTTCGTGAAGCTCAATTTTTGTAATAAATCCATTGTTTTTTGCTATGATAACTGTCGTTATCTATTTTGTATGACCTATTGTCTAATATTTAAGTCAATCACTTATGATCCTTTTACTCATTTTTTAAATATATCCACAGAGTATATTCCTTGTTTAATATTACTTATTGAAAATGTACTTTTAAACTTTTCATTTCAAAGCTAAGAAATTTATTATACCATTTCGTTGTGTGTGTTGCAATTACTGTAATAAGACTTCTAGATAAAAGCGTTTGTTGAAAAGGAAGAAGTTAAGAATATCCATTACATTATGAGAAAGTGTATTACTCTAGTGGAAAAGACATACTTTTAATCTCTCTATTTCAAGGCTGAGAAATTAGTTATTTCATTCTGAGGTAAATTTTATTTCAGTTTAATAGTAACAAATTTTTGTCGTTCTTTTCTCTTTACAGAAAACTCAACGGCATTAGAATTACTTTTATTACGTTGCTACTGGAAGTAAGCTTATCTTTGCACTTACAGAAAGCCACTTGTGCTTTTTCTACGTATCGTTTCAGTTACTTTGAATTGTCCTTAATGTATTGTATAGTGTTATATGTACTAATATATATATATATATATATATATATATATATATATATATATAAAGGAGATGCATAATGGTAAATTTGATGGAGCCTGTGGTTGATTAACTTAATCACTTAAGGTTGATATACAACCCCTTTCCACATTAATTTTCGTATTCTGTATAAGTATGTCGACAACTAAATTGTCATCATCAGCAAACAATTAAACAATGTCACACCTGGAAACCACGGCAAAAACCCGCATGAAACAATTTCCGTATATGATTTCTACTGTCGAAAGGCAAGATGCACACTGTGGGTTTGACTGTTTTACACTTTAGCTTTCGACGGTAAAGATTGTGTAAAAATTTGTTTCGTTGTTTTCTAATTAACGTATCAGTTGTGCTAGGTCAATTCTGTGATGGAGAATTATGATTTATTAAATTTTTTTCAGACAGAAGTTCAGTAGAAGTAACTACATATTCAATTGATACACCATACTGTTTTTTTTTTCTAAATGGTGACGGATGATTGATTTAGGAATTTGTAACAACTCACTAACTTGACAATCGTTTATTACCATTTTTTGATAATTTGATCGAATTAGGCCGGTACCAAAATCTAATGGCCTTTCAAAAAGAAAATTGTCTGCTAAACTTCTGATTTTAAAATCTACTGAACCATAGTCTGTACGATTGTTCTTTCTCTGTACACGTCTCAAATGCTTTTCATAGTTATTATTGCGTTTCTTCCTCTTTTGAATTCGTACAATATTGTATGGCGGAAATTAAGTTCATTTTCAACTTCGAAATCTATATCTAATTAACGATTGAAACAAAGTGTGATCTTAAGGACTAAAGATTACAAACGCAGAACGTACTATAATGAGTAGACAGAAACGGTACCTTCTGTATGGCCGAAAATTAGTTTTTGAATATTTAATACAAACGGAGATGTAGAAATAAGAGAAATATTTTCTATTGATACTTAAATCTCTTTAAAAGTCAACTAATTATGTGTGGCTTTCATCTTCTTTATTCTATAGACATTTGGGTTTATTATATAACCATAATCGTTACCATTACGCTTTCAAGCAATGTTCTTCCTCGATCTAAAACTATACTAATGAGTTTACTTGGGTTCATTTCTTATCTCGTTTATTTCTTGTGGTATTTTGGTGTAATTGTTCAATTCAATGGCACCCAGTTCGTAGTTTGGAAATTTCTTGTTTTCTAGATTTTTTTTGAAGAATATATCTATATTTAATTGTTTTTTAATGATGAATATGCCCCTATTATTATTATATATTACATTATGTCAAATGCCTTTGCTGAATCCTACTCATAAGTGAATATGAGCAACGTTCAACAATCTTCTGAGTAACCAGAGATAGGAACAAGGGAGGGGACGGACGCGTGCAGGTATTGCCGATAGGTTGCATCATGTCAATGACGCGAAGATGCCTCGTAAAGGTAAATTGTTAACTGCGAGAGGTATAAATAAATTTCTAAATCGTTTTTTTACATACGATATATATTTTATTTATAATAACACCAATTCAACATTCGCGGCAAGTCTGAATAGGTGATGGTCGCAGGTTTGTTTAACATTACTGATAAGTGAAACTATATTTTTATCAGCGCGACAAGATAGGCTTCCTTGTAGTAAGTACGTATTTACGTATGTATATATCGAAAATATGTTTGCGAGTAGAGCGATCGGCCTTGGTTAAATCACCCTAAATATTCGGTATGTACTTGTTACGAACCCAGTGTGCTGACGAATATGACTGCTCTACTGATAAGAATTCAGTGTTGTATGTGATAATATGTATATAAAATACGCACAATGATTATATTTTCCCGGTGGTATATCGACTAATGACTCATAATTAATGAACAATTTTAAAAAAATAATTTTAAAAAGGGCAGATTTAAAATAAATTATGAATTGCTATTGAAACTCGTTTTTGTCAAAAAATATGTACTAGCATTTAATTCAGATATGTATATTATAAATAACCACTATTACTAAATGGTCTGCAACATTAACATTGTAATAAAAAGTGTTTATGTTTTGATTTAAAAATAGATGTATTTACGTGAATTTTGTTATTTATTGAGTGGAACCTAGGACATTCAGCAGTTGTTAGAATTGTGTTAAGATATTGGTGTTGAGTATAAATAAGAGAAAATATGACGGAATATAACACATTGAAAGCCTGGAACATATATATATATATATATATATATATATATATATATATATAATTATAGATTAAAAGTTGATGAAACAGATGTCAAAAATGTTATGATTTATGAATATTATGATTATGGCTTATTTGTTGAAAGCCAAGAACGTCATCAATACAAAATAGCTATGGAAAACTTATTTAGCTATAAAATAAAAATATATAATAAAATTTATATTTATTTAATTCATTTGTTACTATTAAGAAAATTCAAAATACAAAATGTATTTGATTTATTTAAGTCATGTACATAATTAATAAATGAAATTGCTTATTGTAGTAAAAACAAATATTTATTTTTAATTAACATGAAATAGCATGGAATTTTTTTCTTAAATACACAAAATCAATTCTTTAATTCAGTTTATTATTTAAATTATATAAATAAATACAATTATATTCCTGTTTGTTTCTGTTTTAATTATATTTTTTATATTGTATTTTACTTGTATCTCATCTTCCTAAGTTTCAGAAAGAAATATTGGATAAGATTGCTAAAGAATCTTAATCACACCATTCAAATGCATTCTTGTTTATTTATTTACATATATATCTTCTTATAAAGGGTTTTCCAATAGGGACTTGACCACTATTAATTCAATTTGTGAACGCACCCTTTCACTAATCATCGAACTGTCACTGTCAATTTATTCAGTAAACTTAACATTTTCATCATGGTAAAGTACACGAACGAACAACGTCTGCAAATTATAAAAATTTACTACAGAAACTCGGAGTCGGTGACCGCTACTTTAAGAGCGTCAAATCCGATTTTCTGTCGTAATTCTCGCCCTAGTAGACAGGCAGTAACAAGTTTAGTGCAAAAATTTGAGTCTACATATTCGTTCTGTGATGTTGCCGTACCAGTGAGACAACGGGTTGGTCGAAGTGTCGAAAATATCGCTGCCATTGAAACGTCCGTAGCAAATGATCCAAATCAGTCAATTCCACGGCGTTCTCAAGAGTTGGTCATCGCCCAGACTACTTTATGGCGAATTTTGCGTAAAGATCTAGGTTTACACCCATACAAGATCAAGCTGACTCAAGAATTGAGGCCGATGGATCATTTGAAGCGACGTACGTTCTCCGATTGGGCTCTGGAAAAGATGCGCCAAGATGATCAATTTCATCGCAAAATCATTTTCAGTGACGAAGCTCATTTTTGGCTCAATGGGTTCGTCAATAAGCAAAATATGTGTTATTGGTCGGGTGAAAATCCACATGTGCTTCATGAAACACCACTTCATCCACAAAAAATAACTGTTTGGTGCGGTTTGCATGCCGGCGACGTTATAGGGCCATATTTTTTCGTCGAGGATAATGATCGTCACGTTACTGTGAATGGTAATCGTTATCGCGCCATGATTACCGATTATTTTTGGCCCGAATTGGAAGATATGGACTTGGACAACATGTGGTTTCAGCAGGACGGTGCCACAAGACACATAGCACACGTTACAATCGATTTATTGAAGAGTAAGTTTGATGAGCGTGTTATCTCAAGAAATGGACCAGTCGATTTAACGCCTCTAGACTTTTTTCTTTGGGGCTACGTCAAGTCATTGGTCTATGCCAACAAGCCGACAACATTGGAAGAGCTCAGAGCCAACATTGAACGCGAAATAGCAGCCGCTTCGGCCGAATTGTGTGGCCGAGTGATCGAAAATTGGGTCCAACGAATCGACCGCTGCAAACGTGCCCGTTTCCATTCATAAATGTTTTGATTGTATTTCAACCCGATAATAAAGTTTTTGAAATATCTCAAATGGTCTGCATTTTATTTTGAAAAAAAGTTGTCAAGTCCTTATTGGAAAACCCTTTAAAATAAACATATTTTTTAATTTTTTCCATTTAAATTAAAATTTAAATTATTTAATAATTTCTTTTACTACATAAAACAAATTTAAATGTTAAATAAATTCTACATACATATTGACTTCAAAATTTAATAAACAAATAAACACTAATTTATTTATATAACAGATTATCTTTAAAAGATCGCAAATACCTTTAATATACTTTAACTAAATTTAATCTAATAGCGAACTTTCTTTTAAACTTTAAAACCGTGAAAATGGGTATATATTAATTTTGCATTTACAAATTTACATTCACATTAATCTTTTAGGATTAAATTTATAATGTTTCATAGTATCGTTTTTATACAACAGCAATTAATACTAGCCTTTCAGTAATTGACTCGAAAATCTTCTTAGTGCTTGAAATAATTTTTCAATTAGAATTTCCATTTTTTCCTCTTTAAGTCAGCTGATTACGTTGGCCCAATTAGACAAAAGTAGATTACTAAATCATGGTATGTTTTATCTTATTTTAACATTAATAAATTGTAAGTAATCTCTTCTCTTAGCCTTAAATATACTTTTTTATACTTAGAAGTACGTAAATCTCTAAACTTGTGCTAAAGTTAATATTTTCGTCCACTTTTTGCTTTACATATACCTAAAAGTAATACAATTCATAGATGATAAGTCTGAAGGGCATAGAATGATATTTCAGCTAAGTTTTAATTAAATTTCTGGAATATTCTGTCAAAATAAATGTCAAAATTCACATCTGCCGTGCGATGGTAAAACGGAATTCTAGATATTCAAATTTTCTTCGACAAAATAGAAACCAATAATCTGGTACGTATATTTCCGCGCTCGTGGTCCATACTATCTTCTTCCGGCCTTCCGAACGGGAACTGCGTCACTGATATAACTGCCGACGTTCTACCCACTCGTATGGGATATCTTCATTGCTCAACTACTGCTACTGTATGTCGCGCTGACACTGAAGTTTCAGTGCAACAGTAGTATTTCTGATCATGTATCTTGTAGTTTGGTTCATAGTGCTTTGTGGGCGTTGAAGCTGATTTCGCATTTGTCAGTCTAGGTGATTCTATAAGAGCTTTATGGGATTCAAGGTTGGAGAGGAAGCCATTTCATAATAACTATTCCTTTCCATTCCAATTCTTCTAAATACCCCCGCCATAATTCGGACGTGTGTTTGGAATCATTGTCTTGCTGGAACGCGAAGTTTTTTCCAATTAATTGTGTTCCAGAGGACACGGCATTCTGTTCCAAAATTTCTCTCTACCGTTCTTTTCTTAGAACACTATTTATTTTAACAAGATCGCTTATAGACGTTCCAGCAAAACAATCTCAAATCATTATTGATCCTTTCCGTGCTTGGTGGTAGATGCAATGCATGATTCAAGAAATCGTTCTCTTGTTGATCTTTGGACGGACGTTCTTTTTTTTAAACGGAATATCTCGAATTTTGATTCGTTGGTCCAGAGCACTTTTTTCCACTCTTCCAGCAGTCAATCCTTGTGCTGTCTTAGCAAGTCTAACCGTTTTATTTGCTTGAGCGATAATGGCTGTCGTCCAGCAATTCTCTGGAACAACTTTTCTTTGCGTAAACGCCTTTTCACTACTGAACGGTAAGTGGTTTATCTTTCCTGCAATTTCCGATTCAGTTGTTCATCTATTTCTTTTGCTTAACAAAATTATCACTTGATCCTCTGCTGATGTTAATTTTGGTCGGGCTGACCGCTTTTTATTCAATAATCTATTAGTTTCTTCATACTTTTTAATATTATAGATTATAATTTTGCGACTTAAGTGCAATTTTTCAATTTATTTATTACTTTTGCTAATATCATGATGAGACGCTGTACGATCACGCATTTGAGCCGATAGCCCTTTTCTAAACGTCATTATTCAAAATATCGATGCTATTTTAAAATAATACACAAATACTTACGATCCGAAGTCTTTACGCTTAGAAAGTTGAATGAATACTAAAATTTTTGTATAAATACAATTCCTCCCGTTACTTGATTAGTGGTCTAATATAATCGTATTTAAAATTTCCGAGAAAGAGGTCTACCTTTAATCGCCTTATCTGGGTTGTAAAATAGTAATTGTCGATAATTTAGTTTTAAAATACTTAAATACATAAATAGCGAAGAATAGGCCTATATTATGTATATCCTTTAATTAAAATTTAATAACATAAGTTTTTGTTAGACTATAATATTGTTTATTTGAATAATATGAAAACATACACGTGGGCAAACACTTATGGGCGGTATTGTATATCATTACTAGCATATCGCCTAAAACTTATTCTAACTTTTTCTGTTTTTCCTCTTAGAATTTTTGTTACTAATTATTTGGTTTGTTATTTCGTTTATACATATACATATATGTGTGTGTGTGTGTGTGTGTGCGTGCGTGTGTGTGTGTGTATAAATATTAATTGCGATAGTGGTTGGTCAATCTGGTACTTATTTCATTAAGTTCAATAAATTTTATTATGTTCTCCAGCAACTGTCCAGAAACATTAATTATATTAATTCTCATATTGAATACACACGCAGGAAAAGACATTTTTTGTAGGTATACATATGCTTGTATAAGTAAATGTATAACATTGATACGAATTCAGTTTTCAATGGAGAAGTTCTTGGTATTGTGCCAAGTATCTAATTGTTAATTTTGTAATTATTTCACTAATAATAACATCCTTTGATGATTCGAAGTTTTACTCATGTCATGTGTATAATATTACAAATAAACACATTGTTTTCGGTTGCTATGAATATGCATGTATGTGTTACTTGGAGAGCTTAATAGCGCAGATGTGTATACACAATATATCATATACTTATTGCTCTATTGTAAACGTAGAAACACTTGAGTATCTTGTTGACAAGAAAGAGAATAATGAACTTAAAACGATGTTTTGATCTGTATAAAGGTAAATTACGTAGGCGAATAGACTATGTAAACGTTATGATGCTGTTTGGGGTGTATACGTGTATGTCGTACTCTTATAATAGTTATTAGATACGTCTAGTCAGGGAAAATTGTTATTCGTGCTTTTTTATTCCTTATGTCTATAGAGCGCATAGTATTGTAGACTTGAATAAAAATTCTACAGTATACTATTTCTATATATATTTCTATATATTAAACGACGAAAGAAATTGGTCGTTTTGGTAATGTCAGAAAACACTTTTACATATATTGATTGCAGTTTAAGTAAATATTTCTAGTTAAATTGTAAGTACCATAACTTCCAGGCTTAATTTAGCTGCGTATTGTAATTTAGTGTCTATAGAGTTGATGAAAAAATGACAAAACTGTTAGATTAATTATATGTTTTATAAAGCTGACTTAGAAAAATAAACTGTATTTATCCAGCAGGTAGTGTGTCGGAAAAATATTATCAGGAAGACATAAGATAGCATAAACTATGTAGCTCAGAAGTTTCGTCCTTAGGTTATAATCAAAGGTAGACTTCGTAGTTACGTATCTGATTTTTATGAAAGTAATTAATGTTGACGTTGCCACATCCTCAGCTAATGCTTTTTAGTTATTTACACACATTTATTCTGGTAGAAATAAATGCAAAAATTCGAAGCTATCTTACGAAATAACATAACAAAAAATTTTAAGCGATTTTATGAAAGTATGGAATTTGCATAGTAGTTGACAATGCTACAAAATTAGTGGACTTGAGGATGTAAGGCTACTTAACTGCGACCTTTTCAGATCTATTATGATTTTCATGACTGTCATGACTGATTGTTGAAGTTGGCTATAATTACGACTTTTTTAGCCTTTATATAATCTTGGCCCTATTTTACCAGTTTCTGCACATTAGCGTTCCAGATCATTTACTGACCTGGTCTTTCCGTCAGACACTTAAATACTTAGTAAAACGATTTTACATTTTAAAAAGTATTTTTATTCTGATTCACTATTTAACACACCAGTATCGAACAATTAATGCCTTAAAATCTAATCTTCCACCTATTTATAATACTGCTATTTCTGTTTTTTCCTAATATCCCCTGTAAACAACAAATAGTTTCTGCGGCACACAATTGGTTATACATAAGAATATAAATAAGAGTATTTAAATAACAAATAGACATATAGACAGTCAATAATTCATTTTACCATAAATATGTTAAATATATAAATATATGAATAGCAGACGGGTATGTAACTGACAGACACTTTGTAATATACATACATATGTATATACACACATATGTACGTACATTCAACCTAATCTCGATTGATATGTTTATTTCTTTTTTGTAGATCAGACATTCAGACAAAATATATAAAAAATATTATTTAATCGCTTCTTTAGATTTAATCGAAAATATTGTTATGGCTAGCGGCACGAAAAATGACATAATGCACGCATGTGTCACCCTATAAACGTGTAAATATTCTATCCAATTAACATATAGGCAATGGTTATTCGAATATGTTAAATTTACAAGACTAATGAGTAATTCTAAATATGTAACTGGGCGATATTCTTCTCCTCTAGGATATTAATTGTCACAGCTTTATTTTTATCTGTGTAGATGACCCTGGTTCCTCCTTGCTTTTCGAGCTTATTTTTCCTATGATAGTTTCTTGCCTTGCAGTTTTAGAACCCCTTTTTGACTTCTTTTATCTTTTTTTGTTTTGCTCTCTACCCTTTCTATACTGTTCTCAGGTGCATCCCAGCTTTCTTTGACTGCGTAAAGATAAATACACGGGGATGACGTCTGGTGCTCTCAGGAGAACGTTAACTATTGTACTTTCCTTACACCTTAGCTTAGGTTTTCTTCACCGAGGCACCTGTGTTTGTATCATTGTTAGTTATTTTTACATACATTATCAAGGGGAATAGTTCTTAATAATTAATATAATATCGAGATATTGTTGGACATATGTATATATGTATGTATTCTACATTCAGATAATTTTAATTGGAAAAGCTTCAATTTACTGTGGGAGTTTAAGGAAACGCGTTTTATCCTTTAAAATTATAATGCGCAAAACACATATAAAACATTTGTGCAATAATATTTTCAAACTGATTTCAAATTCTTCACGTGTCTGGTAAAAATTTAAATGTTTCAGTAGAATTACAATCTGTATTTTAAAAACCGTCGTTATATGTTTTAATAGATTAGGAACGTTCCATTATATCTTTTATAATACAAATACATATTAAACTTAAAATTTCTTTCGGAGTGAATTGAATTAAATTTGAATGATGCATAAAGGATTAAAAAAATATAGAAAGAAGTGGTTGGTTAGACTATTTCTGCAAAATAAAGGATTCTGATAATTAAAAAAAATCGTTTCCTGATTATTGACAATGGAAAGGAATTTGTTACGTTAAATATTAAATCAAAGGAAAAACCTTTTTAGAAAGACAATGTACACTACTGTCCATTGAAGATTTGCCAAGTAACAAATGTTTAAAAAGTCAAAAAAATAAAAGGCAATCTATACTAAAGAAATGAATCTATTACTTTGTAGAATAAAAATTATCAAAATCTAACGAAAATTTTATTATTTACTATTCATTATTAACAAAATTCTTCGTAAAAAAATGAGATGTTGCTCCATTTCTGTTGGAATATATATCAGAGGTTTTCCTTGAAAGAAGAACCGACAATTCGGACTCTCCTATGAAGCTCATCCCATAGTAACTTAATAAAGTTGAGATTTAGACACTGCGGTGGCCATATCATATCATAAAATATTCGGTTGGTTTTGCTCATTCAGATACTGTTTGCATTCGGGCTCTATGCTTCGGATCATTATAGTGCATAAAATAAAAACTCTCGCCGATTACTTGCAGCTCAGATTAAATGACGTGAGATTTTAATATTAGTAGTGTTCTTTTCGCGTTATTCTATCGATTCGGTGTAACGTCTCTGTTTGTGAGTAAAAAAAAGCAATCCCAAAGGAAGTATTCTTTTATTAGCGGAACGTTGGACAAATACTCTCTAGCTTTAACCAAACACTGCAATGGTTTACGATCTGCCACGCGACTGTGTAAATTTCCTTGCACCAAATAGCGTTTGATCGTGGTAATTCAAATCGGATTTTGACGATTGAGTTCGTTCATTATTCCTGGTTTCAATTGCTGTTTTTCTGCGATTTCGTTTGCTTATTAGTTGTAATGGATGTGGCTATTCATAACGGACCTACGCTCACGGTTTTTTAAGTCGTCTGTTTCTTGATATTGGTAACATAAATGATATATTTTACCGTTAATGCGCATAGATTTTCGCTTTTTAATTAACTACAGAGCATTTCGAACACTGTTATTCACTTACTGTACTACCACGATAATATTAAAATAGAAACTAAAATCGCATTAAAGTTTTTTAAATGATCAGGCCGGGTAGGGATGAGCTCCTAAGAGATAGAAGAGATGCAATAAAACTTTACCTGATTGGTTTCAACGGGAAAGCGTGCCCAATAAATAGATTAGAATCCGTTCCAAATATGATTGGGTATTTGGGGTCATAAAATGTTTAAGTACATCTTTTGTTCGTAATACTTTCGTTATTTCAATGGCAGATATGTTTAAGACAAATATATACGTATAAAGATTATCATCGTTGAATGTAATAAAACTTATTAAATTAAGGTATTGTAAAAGTTTAAAGAATCCCTAGGTTAGATTTTTGTGAAAGGTAGTGTACATTTGCGTAGTCACAGGACTAAAATATTTTATATAAAGCCGAAAAAAAATTATTCTAATTAAAGGAAGTTTTGAGTAATAATTTAATATATTAAATATACATCATATTTTACTAAGTTTTATTTTTGTGATTGCCCTTTACTGTCATTTGAAATATTAAACAAAAAGTTCTACAACATTTAAAATGACACAGATATTTTGCTTAAAATGCGAATGTCGCAGGGATCTTTTTGGAACCGGTGCGATTAGCTTGTATGTAAATGGTATTATTTGGCACACGACGCGGGAGATCGCAGAAACGTTAAACATGTATCATTTAAGCGATTACGGACACATAAGAATGCTAGGATACGTTAATAAACTCGATATTTGGATTCCTCATGAGCACAAAGAAGTTAATTTGACGGCGCCAATAAACATCTGGGATATGCTCTCTAAATTTGAGAAAACGATCCTTTTTTCAAGCCATTGATAACTGGTAACGAGAAGTGGTTTATAATAATAGTAATACTTTATTGATTACATATTACATAAAGTATAGGTAGTAGGTCCAAATAAATTCTAACAAGACAAATTAAACAAAAAAACATAAAAATCAATTATGGAAAATGACACAATTAAATATATATACCAAATTATGTACGATTCCTTTGAAAACAAATTCTTCTACAGAATAGAAAATATTACGTTGTAAAGTATCCGTAAGTACTAGTATGCAGTGAGGTAGTCAGTTGAATATTTTCCTACTTCGTTTTAAATGGGGAAGGAATATATACTGACCTGACAAATGAGTCATTTGTCAGTATTGACACTTCTTAGTATAAAACTGAACTTAGGTCTATGTCCATAGATCGCTTTTTTTGTTCTTAAAAATATAACTAGTTTCCTCTAACATACATATGTACTATATATAAGTCAGGGGGAGCAAATGCTACTTTTAAAATATAGGTCTGCACGAGTCCGTAAAACGAGTTCCCATAATATAAGAAATAGAAATACGAGTTGGCACAGAAGTACCCAATAAAACTATGCCATACTGAAGGTGAGAATTACGCTTTTGCATAGTATGGACTTATTAAGCTAATCTGTGATAAATATTCGTAACCGTTGGGACAAAAATGCCTGAAATTACTTGATAGATTTTTGGTGCTCTTTCTATAGCAGATTACTTTATATATGGAAACCATATATCTACTTGTCTATTGTAGAATACCAAATATATACTTTTCTTTAAACTTAAACACAACTTTTTATTTGCAAATTTTATTTAACCCTGCAAATTAAGTTCCATCAATCGGAGGATATTGGTAGCTCAACCTGAAACACCTTTGCACTGTAATCACCGACTTGCACTTCGCGAACTCGAGAACGTAAAATGATTTCTGCTGCGGAGTAGCCATTTTAAACATATGGTGGTTACCAAAAAAATAAACAGGAGACAATTGACATCTAGCGACTATTAAATAAACTAGACTATATATTCGTTTCTCCAATAATCGAGCCGAGGCGCAGCGATCGATAGTTTGGACAGAATAATACTTTCTAATACGTATATTCTTTTTGAAAAACGCTGTATAATAAGAATAAAAGAAGTGTCAGTGTTGATGTCAGAGGAACGCATGCATCATCATTGGTAGAGAATGAGATTTAAACTTTGTTGTCTACAGTAATATATTTATAAACTTTATCTGAATAAAAAGTGTCGAATTAGTTAAATATGAGATTATCTACTTAGTAGTGTTACCTCTAAGTGCGTATAAATTCAGCTTCTTTCTAAGTTGTCCTTGTTGAACACTGTCTAATTCTTTTCATAAGTCGCAGAAAATTCGAATTTTCATTGTTTGCGACAATATAGTGAGAAAACGGTCTTGGTTCTGACCTAAATATTCACCAAAAAATGTATATGCATTCGAGGAGGGTTATTCTCTCAGTTTGGTAAGAGTTCAAAAGTATCGTGATTTTCGAGCTTCTAACAAGAAACGAAACAATTCAAAAGTGTACTATCGGCAATTATAAAGAAGCAGCATTTCATCACGACGACGCGAGACCACACAAATTATTTTGCATTCTGGATGGTATATGTACGAGGGAGCGTTTTTATATTCGCGGAATGAGCGGGTTGTAGAGGGGTGAGTAGGCGCATTGTGGGCGTGGCCTGTGCAGCGACTCATGATTAGTATAAATACGAAGTTTCATTGTTATTAGACAGTTAGTCTTTGAGCTATCGTCAACCAAGTAACATAATCAGGAGTGAAAAGTTAAATATGGAAAAAATCGAATATCGTGGCGTTATAAAGTTCCTTACCAGGCAAGGAAAATCAGTTGCGACCATAATGAATGAGATGTCATTGGTTTACGGCGACTCTTGTCCAGGAAAAACCATGGTGTACAAGTGGCATAGTTTATTTAAACAAGGAAGGGAATCCCTTGAAGACGACCCGAGGCCGGGCAGGAGCATTGAGGTGACCACTTATCCAAAAAGTTGAACAAATTGTACTCGAAGATGCTCGACTAAAGAAGAAACAACTCGCAGAAATTGTTGGGGTATCCGATACAACAATTTTTAAAATCCTACACGATCATCTCGGCATGTCTAAGGTCAGCGCAAGATGGGTGCAGAATGCTCACGCCGCCGCAAAAACAACAGCGCGTAGAGTGTTCGCGTGCATTTTTGGACCTCTGTAATGAAGACAAGGATTGTGTATTGAGTGGAATTGTTACTGGACACGAAACTTGGGTTCATCATTATGAACCTGAGTCCAAACAAGACTCCATGCAATGGCATAAAAAGGGCACAGCACCTCCCAAGAAATTTAAAGTGTCACAATCAGCTGGGAAACTCATGGCAACGGTATTTTGGGACTCGGAAGGAATATTGTTGATTGATTATAAAGATAAAGGTGTTTCTATAACCGGAGAATATTACGCTTCAATATTGGAGCGACCAAAAGAAGCCATTAAAGAGAAAAGACGGGGAAAATTGACAAAAGGTGTTCTGCTTTTGCACGACAACGCGCCCGTCCACAAGAGCCGCGTTGCGTTAGCTGCCCTGCATAAGGTGGGCTTCGAAATTGTGAATCACCCACCCTACAGCCCAGACCTGGCCCCGAGTGATTATTACCTGTTTCCGAAAATGAAAAAAGAGCTGCGGGTAAAAAATTTACTGCCGATGACGAAGTCAAGGAGGCAGCTTCGGCGTATTTTGCAGATAAAGAGAAATCATTTTTTATGAGGGTATAAATAAATTAATTGAAAGATGTGAAAAATGTATCCGTCTTGCAGGTGAATATATTGAAAAAGAAAAATAATTTGTTTTTTTTATTTCCACCCCTTGTCCCCCATTCCGCGAATATAAAAACGCTCCCTCGTATGTTGCTATATCCATCGTAGGCGCTAGACCTTTCTCTTTCAGGTTTCCACTTATTTCGTTCTGTTTAAAACTCTTTGCTTTATGTAACATTCGACTTGGATGAGGTTGTGAATCAGACTTGTGTTTTTTGTCTATAAAAATACGTCCTTCTATGAAAGGCGATTTACGAAAGTCACCGAAAGTTGGCAAAAAGTTATCGAAGAAGTAATTGATCTTTTTTTATTTTATTAAATGACATATGAAAAACGGAAAAGACATGTTATGACTTTTCTAACAGCCCAATATATTTGATACTGAAATTTTTGACTTTAACATACTAACAATGTATAGAAAAACACTTTTCTGTGCATAAAAATATTTTGTCGAAATAATAATAGTTTATATACCTATTTCACTACTCAGTAAATTTTAATAAATTTTGCTACACTTTATAAATTCATGTGTGCTCGTCTTTGATATTTTCTTATTTATTTCCTTTTCACCTGAAATTTGACATAAAGTCCGGTTACTACTTTAATATTTATTATTTACTTTTTCCCATTACGTTTCATATGATTTGCTAAATAAACTTTTCGCATCATAATATAAATTATTATTGCTCTCATTAATATTTATTAACAAATAAATATATGATTGCTGTTGCTTGAAATAAATTCCAATAAAACTGTAGCTAATTTTTTGGCGTATAGACGTTTACGGACTTTCTTCTGCATTTCATTTAATGCAGATTTGTTGCCGGTGCAGTGTAATCCATTTCAGATATCATCTAACAAGTACATACACGTATATGACTTTCAATAAAACCCCATTAAAACGGCAGGTTCTCTTGAAATTTATCTGTAAGCTTATAAAACTCAGTTTAATACAACAGCTTTAATAATGAAATTGAATAATGTTAGAGAAAATGTTCGAGGAAAAGGTAAGATGAAGAAGAAAGAAGAAAAAGACGAGGGCTAAGAAAGCGTACACGGCTGCGTAACAAAGTTATTCGGGAGTAAATAAAATCAAGGAGCGACTCGAAGTGCATCCAGTTAAATTAAAATTAAAATGGTTGGTTTTTGCTTGTTGCAAGGTATTCTAGGTTGTAAAATCCGCATTTAAAACATTCTAATTATTGTTTCGAACAATGAAGATCAAATAAAAATAGAGATCTTTCCGTGGGGAAGCAATATGCATGTTTATTTAGGAGAACACAATCATAAATGGCTGATTCGGATTTGCTATTAAAATTAATGGCTTATTTATCTTTCGATAAAAGGAAGTAAGTGGATAATAATTTTGAAATGGTACGTAATAATTTCTATACAAATTGCATGCGCACATTCTGGTAACGATTTCATTCTTGATTAATTTATAGCACCACTCATTAAATACATTTACTCTATATTCTATTTCTATGAAAGCTTTACTAAATAGAATTTTATTTTTTTTGTAATAAACTTTTTGATAGATTATATGTTAACAGCTCACTTTTTAACTTACCTGGGTAACCGAAAACAATGCATCAAATATTTCAGTCATATGCGTTCCTTGCAAATGGCTTAAATTTTGAATTAAAGAAGATTGCATTTTTCTACAAAATCAAATTGGAATCCTGGATGGCCATGTCAAATTAATTCAAATTTACATATATATATATATATATATATATATATATATATATATATATATATATATTGTATATATATATTAGGTGCGCAACTAAGTTTTCGCTGTTTTTTTGATGAAAATGCAACTTTATTGTGAAAAATTTTTTACAAATGAGTCATCCAAAATATTGCCCATCGCTAGCGACAACTTTCTCCCATCTTTCTGGCAGAATTTGAATACCGTCACGGTAGAAGTGTTCGTCTCTTGAGGCTATCCACGAATCAAGCCATTTTGAGATGTCTTCATATGAGCGGAACTGCTGATTAGCCAGATCATGTGCCATCGAACGGAGCAAGTAATAATCGAATAGCGCCATATTCGGGGAACATGTTGGATGGGGTAGGACCTGCCATTTGAGCGTTTCTAAGTAGGTTTTAACGGGTTTGGCAACGTGAGGCCGAGCGTTGTCATGCTGTAGAATCACTTTTTCGTGCCTCTGCTCGTATTGTAGTCGCTCATAATAAAGAACACCGCCCTGGTCCCACCAAATACACAACAAA
The DNA here is from genome assembly GCA_031893035.1 of Dermolepida albohirtum. Classification (NCBI taxonomy): domain Eukaryota; kingdom Metazoa; phylum Arthropoda; class Insecta; order Coleoptera; family Scarabaeidae; genus Dermolepida; species Dermolepida albohirtum. Next base: position 432,657 of record JAVIWB010005177.1, read on the forward strand.
ACCTTCGCAGCGTGAATATTCGGTCGAACCGACGACGTAGAAGCATGACCGAGAAGTCCCCATGATTTTGTTCTCCTTGGGTCGCTGTAATGGATCCATTTTTCATCACTCGTAACGATGCGATGAAGAAAAAACGACGTTCAACATCTCTTGGCTTCGAATCATAAGGAATTCAAGTTCCTTGTTTTTGAATCATTCCCAACGCATGCAATCCAGACAAATCAGACATTTTCACACAATCAAAAGTATATGACGCAAAAACAAAATCACTAGCGTGTCAAAGCGGTTTGTTTACCATATGTCTAAGCTTGGTTCATAATGTTTTGGTTATGTCACAATCGACTAGCACTTACACTAAACACGTCAAAGTTTCAAATCCCGCGTGTAAAACAGTCCCAAGCATTAGCCTCTACATAGGGTCTTACAGGATGTTGTACAATGTATTTCTTGCCTGCATTATGTTTTCCTTCCAAATGACAAGGCTCAGAGAGATAATTCATCTGTAAACACAATGTTGGACAAACCTTTGTTGAAATGTTTTTGTGCCCAGATCACGAGCATCTGTTGATGTTTATCGAACTGCAACGGTTTAATAATTGTGCTTCGATGAGCGATATCATTTTATTAAACTAATATTGTTGTGTTTTTCTTTGTTACCTGGATTGTCATTGGACAAATTTTAATTGCTTTTTTCTTAACTAAACTAGTAGCAATCTTACATTATCGCGTTGTTATGGTGATGCTTTTCTTGGGTTCTGGGAAACCGTCTACACTTTGTGTTTGCTAATAACGCCTTATCCATCATCTGACGAAGTCCTCTACCTAGCACCGCAATTATCACTGTAGGACCTTTACGATGCTCACATAAAAACATTGCTTCGAAATGTTGTGCTTACGCTGCAAACATATCAACAAAAATTATTATCTGCGTATCATACAATGGATAACTGACTAAGCGTATGAGAGGAAAGATATTTCTATATATTCCTTAGTCCCACTCTCCTATTAACTTTTCCTTCGTGGCATATTTGCCTCCTTTTCTTAAAACAATATATGTATCAGTACAGAAACATTCCTATTCGTGTAACGTTAGTGTTGTTAAAGATTTTGGAGTAAGGTTTCATTCCTTCGTTGAGTGCTCATACTTGGTGTTATCGAGGTCCTCAAGCTAAACTTGAACTAAGGTGTAAAGAATGTTAAAAGGAATCATTCTATTATTAATAACACCCTATCTACTACATATGTTTCATGGTGACCGTAAAGTGCGATACAGAAAAATATGAATAATAACGTTCTCTTTGAACGAAAAAGCGAGAAGAACCAGGTAAAGTGCAATCCACTTGTATCTAGTTTCATCCGGTCAAGCGGAGCTTTGACCGAACAGACTACAATTTTCCATGTCCTTAGGAAATAACATGTGAGAGGTTCTATAGTTGTAATCCATCATGGAAAAAACAAGCCATGAAGACAACGACGAACCAAATTATTTACATAGAAAATGATATGATATGTTAATTATATACAATTAAAACCTAACCTACTGTTGATTCCATTTAATATCTATTTAAATAATAAAAATTATGGCATGTTAATAGATTTGAATATTACTGCTCTATGTGGGCGTGTAGTTTAGACACATGTCTGGTAAACGTGAAATCCTGGGTTCGAATGTCACCAAGAGCCAGTAAATTGTATCAGAAATTGCAATTAGAATATATATATATATATAAAACAGTAACCCCTCCCTTTGGGCATTCTCTGCTTCTTGTTTTACTACACAATAGATGTCAGTGTTTATTATTTTTAGGTAATTTTACTTAGAGACGCCAGATGTTACGTAGGTACATAAATATATTTACATATTTTGGGACTCTCATGAATTTGTGTGCCTTGTATCCTAATTTCAATTGTATTGTTGTATAGTAAAGGCAGGCAGTTTATTAATGCTAATACTTTATATACGTGGTTAAATTAAGAAACAATGGCGTTATCAAGTGGTACATGAAATAAAATAATTAAAAAGAAACAAGAAATCAATTAAATTTAGAAATTACATTAAAATTATACAGATGCTAGACAAAGGTTTAAAAACACCTACGTAACTTAAATGAATCTACAAGTGGTACAGTTGAAAAGAATGCTAACGCTGTAAACTAGTAGTAAAAGAAACTATACCAACAAATATACCAGAGATTCTATTATAGTGAAAATGGAAAATATATGAATTCAATGGATAGAAGATAATAATAGAAGATAATAATAGAAGGAACATTGCAAACATTATGCAAACGAAGACCTTGTAAAATTTTAATCAGTTAAATACAGAAAATGATGAATTGCAAGATAAAAGAAAATATTAAGAGAGAATTAAAGGGAAGTCTGTATCTTTTTCTGTTAGCAAACGTTGGTTTGACAAATTCAAGGAAAGGTACAATCTACAGATCAAGTTTGTAGATGAAGCTTCTAGTGCTGACAAAGGCGCTGCAGAATTTGTGAAACGATTCAAGATGCATATTGAAAATATGCATATGGTTATAATGATTTTCAAGTGTTTAATGCCGATAAGACGGGGTTGTTTTGGAAACGTTTACTAAGTCACATTTATATCGAAAGAGGAAAAATCACTTCCTGATTTTAAATGTTCTAAAGATCGATTCACGTTACTTCTATGTGAAAATGCTAATGGTGAATATAAATGCAATCCATTTTTAATTTTTCACCTTCCAGTTGATTGTAGATCAAACAATAAATCTTGGATTACCGTAACCTTGTTTGGAGACTGGTTTTGCAAGATCTCTTGCCTGAAAGTTCAGGAATATTTTCACCTTCAAAAATTCTCTTTAATTTTTTTTTAAGTTCCCTTTAGTCATTCAGAAACGTAAATCAACTTCATTCCAGTGTAAAGATAATATTCGTGCCACCTGATACCATTGAACTAATTCAAACTATGGACCAGGGCGTAATAGCAAGTTTTGAAAGATATTACCTAAAATACACTTTCAAATATACATATGTTTAATGCGTTAGAGGACCAGATCACACTACAATACTAATAATTATATATAAATATATAATTAAGTACTTTATGATGGGGAATTAATAAAAATTAGTATTTTCTGCTGTGCCATCGTTGATTACAATCACAGAAATTCAATAAACATTTCTGCGCTGGAGGAATTGAACCTATATTTGCCGTTTGCTAAACGATTGCCTTACCAATTAAGCCACCGGGCAGTACAGTTTCGAGTATCTTACTACGCCATAAATCTTATGGAAACAGTATTAATAGTTATAGCCCGCAGTCGATACTAAAAATTATATATAAATATGCAATTAAGTATTAAGGAGGTAATGAAAATTGGTATTTTCTGCTGTGCCATAGTTGATTACAATCACAGAAATTAACTAAATTTTTGCTGAGATAGTGGTAATAGGACAACAGTTAGAAGGCGTGAGTCTACATCAATGGTTCAATAGCTAAGCAGTGGTTCCATTTGCAGAGGATTGAGCGCGCAGATTACACCATACAAACTTATATGTTATTAAAGGAAAGGCAGGAACTTAGTAAGCAGCTCATTACTGACAAATTTTTAATACTATCAACATACACAGATCTAAATGCAATACTATAGGATCGACTCTACTCCATACATATTATTACTAGCTTTGTAGCTGTTTGTATATATGATTTTTATAAGAGTAAAAGATAGTTACACATAAAAGAATATTTGTTGCTATAAAGAATCGCATACGTATATAAACACAGCATTATGTCAGCTTTTCTATGTTAGAAAGGATAAAGAATTTGTTAATGCGGAACAGATTTCTATTATGCACATGCTTTTAATAACTCTATTTACGCGGTTGTCTTTAACGCGTTCGTTTTATGGAAGCAATTAACAGCGTAAAAGGCAGGATTTCTATATATATAATGTAAAAAATGCAAAAAAATTCTATTCCGTATCGTAAATGCGCATTAATTAGTAAACAATCAAACTTTCTGCAATATTTTGCTTTCGGAAAGTAGAATGAAATATTTCAGAATGCGCTATGCTGTATGCATTAACCTAAGCTTATGCAATACTATGACATGATCATGTAGCTTCACCAACGATGTGATTAACTTCACTATTAAGAATATAATTAGCTTTCTAAAAATACAGCCATCGGTTAACTATAATGCAATAAAGAGATGAACATACATATAAGTAATACGTAAAGTTTTCTGGCTGACTTAACCAGCGAATAATTAGTAACAGACTTATCAATTTACTTACTTACTTACTTACTTACCTAACCCAATCAGCAATTGGTAACAACAATTTCGACGAGAAACTAACCTAAAGTTAATAAAAGAAATTAGTTGACTTGAGATGACTGATTGTGGGAAAAAATACTATCGTCACTGGTGGACCGCTCAGAGGTAAGTTGATTTATTTCACCGCCATTCTGGAAGCTTTTTTGTGATTTTCTTGTGGTTTAAAGTAAATACCGTCCGCTTAGGAACGTAACATGTACCATAAGCGTGAGCGTAATAAATAATGGCTTGCTAATACTCTGTAATTTTCGTTAATTTGTTGGAGGATCTGAAAACATGGGTTATCATTATTGTTCACTACAAATACAGAGGTTATTAATTGTCATAACATATGGTAAAGGATCTGATTTAAATCGATTTATCGATATTGTCAAAACGGCGATTAATATTATATACACCAGTTATTTTCATACGTTTTCACGTTCTTTTGACACAAGTAAATGCAAGTTATTGATTCACTCTGTATATTATAATTTTTATGATGTATTCTCTCGTGGATTTGAGTCAAAATATTTTATAATTTCAGCAAAGCGTATGTATTTTTACTTATTCGAACTAAATTTCGTTCAAGTATTTTCGTAAGAAACAATGAAATCTCAATGCATTATCGTATAATTCAATAAATTTTATGATTGTTTTCGTGAATAGGACGAGTCGGATTTGTGTTCTACTGCGACTAACTGATAACGCGTTGTTTTTGCTACTGCGGGTGCATTCACCTTTTAAGACATATCTCCGGGTCAACATTCCAGTATTAGGAAACTTGGAGACGAATTCGGTGTCTGGAGTTTCAGCAACAGTGTATAGAAGCTGGGAAGGCAATAAAAATACGATAAATGACTACTTAACTTTGGTTTTCGCAGGGGATTTTCACAAACGAATTTTTTCTGAATTTACTACTAAAGCTTTAGGTGGATTTTTATATACGTTTATGGAGAATAAGTTTATTTGATTTGCCTCTTTCTGTCAGTAGCGGGCTGTTGATTTTACGAAATTAAATTTGTAAATGAATGAACGGACAGGGAATTCTAAATTTATTTGCAAAGGCAACTTACACAAGATGGGAAGAGTAAATATTCGATTTTGCCAGTTTAATATAAAGAAGGCCCAAGGATCTTTATTTTTATTCCACTTCAAGTGGCTACTATTTGCGCTACATTTTTTTTATGTTTATTCACTTCGGTTTTAGTTATAAAATAAAGGAACTTTAACTCCGGTTTTAGGTATTTGCATATAAAAGAATGAAACTAAGAAAGTATTAAAGTAGAAGTCATATAACTATATTTTGAAAATATTAAAATATAGCAGTATTTGCTTATACTTAAAAAAAATTTTCCTTTGTAAATAGATGATAAATATTGTTAATAGTGATAAAAATGTATTTCTAATATCTGAAAATTAAACGATAATATTTCGATAAGAGCTCTTATCACACTTTCAGCCGTAAATATACAATATTTACGGCTTTCAAAATATGGACTAATTTTGTAGCAAAAATGTAAGCTATTTATTTATTTCAAGAATGGTTACAAATTTCGTCACAAATGGCCATCCCGTCTATGGTATAGCATAATATTATATAAAAAGTGACTTTTTAATTAATAGTTCAAAATTCGTTCAAAAATAATCAAAAATCATTATATATGCACTTGTATTCAAAATATATTCTTATTGCTGTCGCTGTTTCGTTGTGGGTCTGAAAACGCTTTCTCCAAAGATCGTTTTTCAAATTACTAAGGAAAAGGTTTTCAGTACAAGAAGGTTTGGTCCATAAGAGCGTTGATATATTTTTTGAATCCTGCTATTGCGAGTATCAGCAAAAGTCGAACACTTTTTGTTAATTTTCCAGAACTTTCTTATGAATATAATCTAGCAGTCAACACAGAAATGATGATGCTTTATTTTTCGAATCTCTCAATACGGAATAACATATTATGAAAAATCACCATGTTATGTATGTGTGTGTGTGTATAAAATCATTTACCTGAAAACTTCTAGAATTGTAAAAATTATAATTGTTTTAAGTGTGGTCTTAAGCGCTATCTTAAGATAAATGTTTTCATGAAGTAAGAGAATATCTGCGGATCGATTGTTATGCAGACTGTTATGTAATATTACTATTGATTTATTGATATCTGTAGTTTTCTTTTTGGCGTAAATTATACTAACGGGTGGGCCGTCTAACGGTTTAAATTTGAACCACCGGTTATTGCGAATCTGGCAATATTTATGTCATTCTATTCTGTCACAAAATTCAGTATATTATCTCCACTGAACGAAATGAATCGATTTATGTTTGAACAGCGTTGGGATTTATTGGAAATTTATTTCCAAAACAAAGACACTTGGTCGGAAATTGCACGAAAATGTGACCACCAACAGTGACCGGTATACGCAAGTTTATTGCTAAAGTTCGTGAAATTGGTTTCACTGTTGATGCGCCAAGATGTGAGCGTGCTCGTACAGTGCGTACACCCGAAAATATCGAAGCTGTGGCTGAGAGTGTGCGTGAGAATCCATCAACATCAACTCGTCATCGTTCTCAAAAATTGAACATTTCACGCACCAGTTTGCGTCAAATTTTGCGAAAAGATGTCGGTATGACGCCTTACAAAGTTCAGTTGGTTCAAGAGTTAAAGCCACATGACCATCTGCTTCGTTTTCGCTTCGTTAGATGAGCCAACGAGAAACTGCACGGTGATGTCGATTTTGCCAAAAAATCATCTTTGCGGATGGAGCTCATTTTCATTTTGGTGGGTACGTTAACAAGCAAAATGGCCGTATTTAGGGCTCAGAAAACCCACACGTGGTCTTACAGAAGCCAATGCACCCATGACGAGTGGTACGGCTTGTGGAGCGGAGGCATCATTGGCCCATATTTCTTTGAAAATCAGGACGGCGCAACAATTACGGTTAATGGAGACACCTATCGCGCCATGACAACCGATTTCTTTGTGCCCGCTCTTCATGGTATTGATGTGAACGATGTTTGGTTTCAACAGGATGGTGCAACTTGACGTACATCTCTTGCCACACATATCATGCCACAATCGATTTATTGCGTCAAACGTTTGATGGCCGTTTAATTAGCCGAAATGGTGATGTCAATTGGCCGCCAAGAAGCTGCGATTTGACACCGTTGGACTATTTTCTGTGAGGTGCCGTTAAAGACAAGTGTTATGTCGACAAACCATAGACAATGGAGCATTTGAAGGCCAACATTCGTGATGCTATTGCCGAGATACGACCCCATACACTCGAAAAAGTACTCGAAAATTGATCCGACCGAATGGGGTACTGTGAGGCCAGCCGCGGCAGCCATATGAATGAAATAATATTCCATCTCTAACCGGAACATTTGTACTTCACAACAAAAAAATAAATTTGGCAAAATTTAAAACCGTTTTCGTTTTATTGCATTTTTAAATTTAAACTTTTAAATGGCTCACCCGTAACATATTGCCCACAAGTCGATAAAATTATTATTATTAATAATAAATACTGTGAAATGTATTTATTACATTATGAACTTATATATTTACGGAGTAAGATTGATTCTACTGTTTACTCTTGAAATTTATCATTAATAACTATAGCCTAAATATTTAAAAAATACATTTGTTACATAAACATGAAAAGGTATCATTAATGTAGGAAGATAAAAAGACTGCAATCTAAACTTTTCTAGGCTGCCAACTACAGAAATATTCTTTAATATCATAACTGAATCACAATCTAAATGAAAATTTATTGGTTCTATCGATGCTCAGAATTGTGAACTAGTTATACAAGATTTATTATGCACAGGTATATATGTAGTTTGTAAGCAATAATATTCCTATTATAGTCATCGAGAGTTTTTCGTAACCCTTCTATCACTAACACGTGGATAAATTATACAGCCCTATATATATAAAACCCTAATCAGTGTCTACATATGTACATACGATCACACGAAGGGCCATAATTCGGCAGATGTTAAAATATAAATTGATAGTGATAATCTGAATGTACATAGAACAGATAATTACAATTAATGCAATAATGCAAATGTATGTGTGCACATATATTATAAATATGATATGGATGCAGTCTGTCACAGAGAAAATCGAACTTTTTTAAAATAAAACAAACGCTTATTATTTTGGTAAGATTTATTCATTTTTTCCAAAGTAGTCGCCTTCGGCTTCAATACAATGTTTCGCACGGTTAATTAATATGTCGAAAACGAATTTTTAAGTTCATCTTTAGAGATATCCTTCAAGATCGCTGTTGACGCCTTTTTAATGGCTTCGACGTCGGTATAACGCTGTCCTTTCATCGTCAAATGTAGTTTAGAGAATAGAGAGAAATCACAGGGGGTCAAATCCGGTGAATATGGTGAATGGTTGATAGTTGAAATGCCATTTGTAGTTAGAAAGTCAGTGATAAAAGCGATGAACTGGTGCATTATCATGTAACAAACGAGAATGATATTTAGAGTTCGCACAGACATTTTTTTGCACCAAGATGTTCGTCGTCATTTATGTCCGTACGACCGCCTTTAAATCATTTATACCATTCATACACACTCGTACATGATAAACACGCATCACCATAGACCTGTTTTATCAAATTAAACGTTTCAGTAAACGATTTACCAAGTTTAAAACAAAACTTGATATTCGCTCTTTGTTCAAAATTCATTTTTTGGCCAATACCAAATACACGTTGTTAGTTTATGCACAATTTCTCTGCTTCTAATAACGCAAATGTCATGATATTTTGACATAACATTGGCGAAAGACCTACCTTACCGACGCATATTTTTTTTAATAGATGGCATCACTAAGAACTACTATTTTAAAAATGTTTGGTTTTCTCTGCGACAGACTATATATATAAACTAATAATGAATATATATATATATATATATATATATATATATATATATATAAAGCCAAAGAAGCTCATTCTCTGTATACAAAAATCGTGTACTCGATTGTAGCCCATAGGTTCATAAATAAATTACGACAAAAGAGTGTCGCGTGTGATGCAAATTCCTTTTTGATGTAAATAGACCTGATTTAGCAATATTGTGCTTTCATTAAACTTGCATGAACTATTCAAAATAGGTACTGTTTAATTAATCATACAGTAATTTTCGCACATCTTTAACTTAATATTAAATTTTGACTGTTAAATAAAATGTATTACAAATATTTACCAAAATTTCCAAGACCATATGCAAAAATCAATCATTTAATTTCTTTTGGGCTTCACTTGCTGATATTTCGTCCGCTCGGGACGAAATATTAAGGATATTTTCTTGATCTTTTCACTCGTGTTTTAAAAATGTTTTGTTAGTTCGGTAAGGAGTTACTTCGGGTTACTGGAGCGTTGTGTTTACGGTGGAGAGGTTTTGAAAAGAAGGTTTTCCACGAGTTGTGTAAGGGGTAGCCGTCATTAAGGTTAAAATTATCTGGATCCTTTTGGATTTATAAGAATTTTCATATTTTGGTACTATAATAATATGGATTGTGGAATTGTAACTGGACAGAAGTAAACTAAATTTTGTGTTCGGTTGTGATTATCAAGTGTAAACCCAGCTACTCGCAACTTAGTACAGCGCTCGTGATTAGTAACACGTATGCTAACTTGTTTGTTTCGCAAATGAGCATGGAATCCTGCAAATTTCAGAGATTTTTACATTGGTAGAAAAAATGCGTTCCGTAAATTCAAAACACATTAATTTAACTAACGTTTTAGTCGCCTACTAGCAATACGCCAAGCAAGCATGTTTACCGAGCACTTAAAAAATGTTAAAATAAAATATTGCTTCAAGAACTAATACGTTCAAGCCAAACAGAAAAGTATTTTGAGTAAATCCGTAAATGAGTAAATTTCTAAATATATTTTTTGAATAAAAGCAGTTTCTTGTTTAAAATAAAAAATCTTTGGCACAAAAAGAAAGTAAGCTTATTGAAGAAATAAAATACTACATCGAATATATAAATTAGTGAAAGAGAACTGTACGTTAAATTCTCAGATGGAAGTGAAAGCACTTATTTTGGCCATGCGCGCGTGCAAAGCTAAATGCGTAGTTATTTCCTTTCGGAATTCTATAATATTGAATGAACAATTTATAGTTGTATACTTTGAGATTCCCATAATCAAATTCAACGAACGTTTGTAATTTTTTCATTCAAGTAAAAAAATTTGAAATTTTATAGTGTTTTTCCTATGCATAACTTTTATTTATTTAATTAACTATTGCTTCATTCGACTTATGAAAAAAAAAAAACATTCTATAATTTGTTGAATTAAGAAATTCCCAAATGTAGATAGTTAGGGTCTTTGACAGAGAAAGCTCCGATCGTGTGGAATGAGGTTTGAACACGGTTTTGATGGTGTGCTTTAAAAGAACTCTACTGATACCCTGGATATAAGGTAAATGATCAGTGGAAATAGAAGTTTCCAAAAAAAGGTTTCAAAACCTTACTCTAATGATCGGAAACAACTTCTACATAACCCTTTCTCGAATTAGCGAACTTTTAGTTTTAATGCAGCATTAAGGAGATTAACAGCAATTTCGAAGACGTTCTTTGCGAAGAGATGGAAAGTCAGCAAGTCAAACAACAATACCAGAGACGTGGTTCCGGTTTGCAAGCTCAGATTAAATTATGAATAATGACGTACGTCTCTAAAGTTTTGGAACTTATTATTTGTTAACACGTATGATGTCAAATTATCGTAAGTCTTTAATTTATGACCAGTTTTCTGCTTTGAAATTACGGTGTATCGCAGACTTTGATTTGCTCTACATCAAGCTCTCTCATTGTAAATTTAATTATTGTCAATCAATATTAACACAGGCCAACCATGAAAAAACTCTTTTTATAAATTTAGCTCCCCTTTATGTTTTTTGAAGTGCTAAATCCGAAAACGAACTTTAAAATACCACAGGATGTAAAGTTTCCTCGCATGTTTATTTTACGTTATTTATGCATTGTAAGCATATAATAATACCTTGGTCTCTAAACCTAATTTGTAGTAAATGCTCAAAGTGCACTTTTGAGTATTTGCGTGACTAATACAAAGAAAATCACGAAGACATATATTTTCTAATCTGCAGGTGCTGCAGGAAAAGCTACACTCGAACTTTTACTGTGAAGAGGTTGAGGAAATACAATACTTTAGATTAATAAGTAAAAAACTGTTCATATTCAAACTTGCACTACCATTGTAATAATAAAATGAAAAAAGACTGTGAAAAATTGGTTAGTGGTAGACGAAAACTGATTGAAAATTTAGATTCAGCACACCAAAATACATAAGAAACATCTTGAACTTTGAAAAAGTGTTTTGAAAAATATTTATTGGTTGGCCTGTGTAATCAGTTGATGCTGTATCGCTTATAATGTTGTTTGGCTGACAATCTAATTTGCGATAGCAAATAAAAATAAATTCAAATAATTACTTACCAAAAGCTCAAACTTTTAGTAGAAGAAAATCCGTGAACAGTGAACAGTACTGTACTGACATGTCAAGGAGCAACCAGAGAATTGTACGAATTGGAGATGTATAGTACTCAATTCTTATAATTACCCGTTAGATGGCACTGTTATCAACATACGTGCAAACAAAGACATTATACCCACAATTGCAAATAAAAATTTTTCAATTACTTGCAATTGCTTAATTGCAGTTAATAAATATAAACTATTGTAATTATCTGAAAATACTTTTAAACTATTGTAAATACCCGAAAATACTTTTAAACTACCTATTAGAATAAAAATAATCAATACTATCTTCTTCTGGGCTTGAACCGCGACACTGGTATAACAGTAACAGTAGTTGAGCCCTGAAGTTATACCAGTGACACAGTGCAAGCCCGGAAGCCCAGAAGAAGATAATTGGACCACGACCACGGAAGTCTACATACCATTAATTAAGAATAATTAATTTTCATAAATACAAATTTTTCTACAGGTAAGGGTTTTCACAAAAATTCTTTCCATTAAATGTTAAAAGGAGTGCAACTAGCTACAAGCATTGTAACTCTAATGCACAGTAATAACAACCATGTGTACGACTTGGTTATTGAGTCTCTCATTAAGATGAATATAAAGATTTTAAAGTCAGATGTGATGATGTTTCTATCCAAAACTTTTCTGTGTGGACTAACCCGTTTACCGATGACCTAATGTATGTACTATGTGTGCAATGTGTGTTCCGCTCTTATATCTAGTAATTCATCATATCTGATTTTAAAAGTTAAAAAGTATTCCGAAATATTGTATTGCGGTTTTTATTACAATAAGGTGAATGGCTTGTGAACCCGAAACGCCATGTAAATAAAAAAAAATAAATTCAAGACGAACTCTAACCTTTTCCAAAAGAACTCACACACCCTGGGAGTATATTTTTAAATAAGTATTAAATATTAAGGAAAGTATTTAGTTCATAATTTATTCGAGAAATTTTGTTAATCATTTAGTCGATAACTCTTATTTCATTATTATTAAAAAACTGCATTAATTTTTATTTCATATTTTATTTCAAGCAATTCTAAATTAATCAAATACATAAAATTATTAACGACAAATGTGACAGTCAACTTATATATTAAGGGTACACGTATGAAGTAAGTTTTGACAATATATATATATATATATATATATATATATATATATATATATATATGTTAACTATTTAATAAATCTGTAATTGATACAACTTTCGTTTAAACTATACAATATACATTATGTGGTAATTATACATTTCATCTGCCGTGAAAATTTTAATTCCGAAAATTTCCACTTCGTTATTTATAAGTTTAAACGCAACAGATTTTACTTAATCTTGTCCATTTGATTAAAACCGCAACGAACCAGTTAACATTGATAATCTGTATTTTAAAAGATATTTAAAGACGTAACTGATTGTAATGTAAATCAGTAGTCGATAAGAATGAAAGAGATCGATAAGATATTACGATTCTTTCATCGTATAAATTCTAAACTCAATTTAACTTTAACACAGGTAATCGTCTTTGGATTGACATTCTAAACAGTGTCTGCTGTAGTAATCTAGTTCTTGATGTAACATACATACGAGCAATTTAACCGCTTAATAGCGGAAAACTTCTAAGTAAAACGCGAGTTCGCGTCGTGGACGGAACAGGGCGTCGTTCGAATAATTGCTCCCTTACCGCTATATACAACGGACACTACTTTCAACCTACTGTGACATTTACGGTTAATCGTCAATAAGGCAAATTACAGCTGCAAATATATGACAGAAGAATAAACGTTTCTACGTTGAAAATGTGCTTGGGAGAAGTGTTCAAGTTAACGTCCTCATTTCATCTTAAAATGAGCTATTTAATTTTCCTAAATCATTTTCGCAGGAATATTAAGATTAATATTCAACTATATAACTGAAAAGATGGACGTCTTTTCCGGAATTGGGTTATTTTTCCTTGAAGGAATCCGCCTCGTAAAGATTTTAACGAAGTAATTATTCAGAGGTTAAGGTGTTGTTTTACCTATTCGTTGTCGCCCGGAAAATTTATGATAAAGGCTAATTGACTATATAATGGATCCTCATCGCCTATTTTCGTCTGCAATATAATTGACTGTAGATGGTAATTTATACCATATTTTTTCTTTTATAAAATTAATGAGCAGCGAGCATGACACCATAACATAAAGTTTCAATAAAAGTATCATGTAAATATTTAAAGCGAATATAAATATTCTCTAATCTTACTTTTGAGATTATTATCTGATCTTTGTTATATTATTGTACATAGATTTTTAGTATGCACATTTTAATTGAAGAACTCCTTTTATTTTAATAAAAAATAAAAAAGCAGATATAAAATATCTATCTATAAGTATTCATTACTATGTAAAATAAATTGCATACTATGTCCGAATCTTCCCACTTTGATAGCGAATGTCGTGAAATGTTATCTTCACCTAATTGTTACATTAATGTCATCACGAATTAAATTTCGAGTTTAAAAAGTTATTTTCAAATTATTCTAGTACTACACTCTTGAAAATACATATACACTACCATTTACGGAAATTTGGACAGTAACCAAAAGCTTGGGAATCAATTAAAGAAAGTTCTAGCGAAATAGAAATAAAAATATTTATTTTTTACTAAATACCATACTTAATTATTATTAATAAATTTTAATTATAACATATTTAAATTGTCTGGTTTAAAGTAATTATACGATTGAGCATTTAAAAGTATTTATTTCGTTTTGTGACGCTATTGTAGAACATTTTGTACTTTTTAAATGAATTAAATACCACTTAAGAGTGGTTGCCATAAATTATATACTTAAGAAGTTTATTTTTGTCCGTCTCTTTTCTTTGGTATTACAATATGAGTCCCTTATATTACAACAGTCGGATAGTTCTTCACTAAATGCTTTGTGCGAATACCTATTATGAGGGTAGTCGTTTATATTTCGGGAACTGTCAATACTGTAGTGTTGCCTTCGACCTGACGATTGCATCGTGAAGTTTGTCATTTTTGACAATATATTTACTTTGACAATTTTATTATCCGGCCGCTATTTCTATTGTTGACAGTAACTTGAAAAATTTATGTCAGCGAAAAAATGGAATTAACTCGCGATCATTTTCGTGCAATTATTTTTCATAACTTTCGGAGTCGATTATCTCAACAAGAATGCATCGATGAGCTGAATTCTTTATATGGTGATGAAGCACCATTGAAAACTACAGCATATCGTTGGTATAGTGAATTCAAACAAATTTCGTGAAGGTCGTCCCACAAATGTTGTTGTGTCGGAAAACAATAATGCAGTGTCTGAATTGATAATGCGAGACCGTCATGTGACATACCGTGAGATCGAGGCTACTCTAGGTATTAGTAACATCAGCGTGCATTAGATTCTGCATGAACATTTAGCCGTTAAGAAGCTATGTTCACGTTGGGTACCACATAATTTGACAACCGCTCAAGACAGGACTCGCGTCGATTGGTGTTAATAAATGCAAAAAAATACAATGGCCGTGCTTCAAAGAACATTTATAAAGTCCTCACAGGTGATGAATTTTGGATCTATACGTATGAGCCCGATAGTAAACAGCAGTCGACTGTGTGGGTTTTCCAAGATGAGCAAAAACCAACAAAAGTTGTCCCCTCTCGAAGCACATCAAAACAAATGGTCACCTTTTTTTTCGGAAAAACCCGTTACTTTGCAACCGTACCTTTATAGGGTTGTAGAACGGTCAATTCCGAATAGTACACAACTATTTGTTTGCCAAAAATTTTTGAAACAATTAGGAAAACAAACCGAAAACGACAGATCATTTTCCAAAACGACAATGCGAGCTCTCACAGGTCGGTTCAAACAATAGAATGTTTGACCAAGCAAAACATTTAATTGATGAGCCATTCGCTGATCTAGTACCCTGTGATTTCTTTTTGTTCCCACGCGTGAAAAATAAACTTCGTGGTCAACGGGTTTCTACGCCGGAAAAGGCAGTTCAGGCATTCGAAACTCATATTTTGGAGATACCGCCTTCACAATGACAGTAATGCTTTTCGGATTGGTTTAAACGAATGCAAAAGTGCATCGATTTTCAAGGAGAATATTTTGAAAAGCAATAAAACTATTTTTGATAATAAAAAATATTTTTTTGTTTGCTATTCCCGAAATGTCAACGGCTACCCTCGTATTTGGAATAAAATCATTTGCATTATACGACGTGCAAAATCTACAACTAGCGAAAAACTTGCAGTAATTGTCGCATTTTATCACAAGGGCTCCTCAATGTGCGAAATTGAGAAAAAAGTTAAATTGAGTTGAAATACAGAAGACCATGTGCTACAGGAACTAGCGTATTACTTCTCATGAACGATGTGAAAGTGCATTATCGTGCATCAATTATCATTTACTAATGGATATTCAGAGCCTATAAAATGAATATTGCTTAACAAAGGCACAATACATCCAAATAATACTCCACGTAAACCGTTGTACTACATGGATCGAAATTCCATCAATGCTTGTGGGAAACAATTATCTTCATAAGTGATTTAAAGCATATGGAATGTTTTCGTAACTAATAATTTCGTTGTCTTTAACACAACTTAATATCGTTTCTCTATTCTTTATTTATTCTTCGATTGATGTATACAAACTGCTGCCTCTTATTTGGATTTTTAATGAACGAAATATCGTGAAATTCTTGCAGATTATTTGGTAATGTCGACACGTTATAAATAAATTTTTGGTTAACAGATTCTATCACCAATTTCACCGTTAGTCATTTATATTGATATATTAATAGCTTCTGCAAACATATATATAGTAACTAAGGATAGAGGTAGAACTTTCTACCTCTACTAGAAGTTTCTTATTTATTTATTTAATTAGACGTATTTATATCTTTAGGTGTCGTACTATGTGTTATATTGCATTCTTAATTATTTCTGATTAACCACTTGCAGAATTTCCTGTCTTGAGCTATTTTATCTACTCCCCTCCAGCTAATTCTTCTAGATCTAGTTATCTAGTCTGGATAGAAATGCTAATAAAACTAGCTTGGTTTGTTTCTGTAATAAAATTAAAAACGTTTTAGATGTAAAAGTCCAAGGAGACATTTCACATTTCACTACAGTATTATTTTATCGTTTAATTACCAATTCTATGTTGGGAAATAATAAATAAAAACACTGGATTTTACTTTATTGTGGTTACGCGATGTAGTTATCTATTGGCCAGCCAGGAGCGGTTTACAAATATGTGGGAAATGTTGAGAAAAGTTTCGTTTTTTTGAGGCTTGTCGATATATTCTTTTCTATTTCTATATTTTCTCTTACAATTCTAATTATAATGCTTTCACCTTTGTTAACATTCTGATATTAAAGTCGATAGTATTCCTCTTGTGTTAGATTAAAAGGTCAAGCTGGCTCTCCTAATGAATGACTTGCTATCTTCTTTCCCAATGTAAAAGAATGAATATTCAGCATCAATAATTTATAGAATCAAAAAAGATAGAACTATTGAAAAACTTGCATTACTATCTTAAAATTTGAATATATTTATCATTTACATGATTATAAAGAGAATATACTTTGTATCTTCATTTCTTGCAAAAGAAAAGCAATAGAATATATAAACCTGACAATTGGTAGTTACTTTAAAGAATAACGTCACACAATAAAAGTTATAATAAATAACGACTATTTGTTTATGAAACTAGTTTATTGTTGGTGGTTAAGTTCCATAGTTTTCTACAGTGTCGACATATACATACGTGGGAAAGATCATAATCTTTGCATATTATAGGTTAAATCTCATTCCTCATGTAAATGTGTATATTACTGGATGAACAGAAGCAGTAAGTTGATCTTTTATGTGATTCCTTTTATATTTAAATATCCAGTATTGAAAAGAAAAGTAAAGCATAAATCGTATCCTTATATAACATTTTTCAGTGCCATAAATTGTGAAAATAATTGAAAAATCTTCATTGTGTAGATATAATTCGTGTGCAAAGAATGTTTAAGAAAGTATTTAATAAAGGTATATTACAATTTTATATACATCCGATTCTTTATGACGGAATCTATTTTTGGGATCTAAAATTAATATTGAATAAAATTTCTTCATATTTCAGAATATTATATCTTGTGGAATCTTTAGTACGAATTATTAGCTGAAATCAGCTTAGATTTATAGAACTATTAACAAATACAGTAACTTGCAATATTGTACATGCATTACAAGTAGTAAGAACCGTGCAGTAATTATTAGATTTTATCCGAATCTCAATAGGCGAAATTGCAAAAAATTTAAAATTAAGAAATCTAAGATAAGCGTTTCTGTCGGTATAATGAAAGTTGAAATACAGAAGACCATGTGCGATCGAAACTATCGTGTATTTACTTCTCCTGCAGACGAATACAACTGATTAATAATAAAATAAAAAGTTATCCGTGTCCTAAATCACCGCTGAAGTCAATCGGCAGCCGTGAAAAAACATTGTTTGTCTGTAGAGTGACATAACAGCTTCAAGAAGCAAAGCTTAATGGTCTCGTGTCCGTTCGAAAACCGTTGTTACGTGGAGATAACTGACAGGAATGCCTTCAGTGGGTAAAAACACATAAAGTTGAAGAGTGGAAACCCGTTTTATAGACCGAAGAATCTAAGTTCGAAGTGTTCGGTCAAATTTTTATATTTATAGAAATAGATATATGTGTGTTTTGACATTGAACATATTTTTCCGAAGCAAATATGTGGCATTTTTAATGATTTTGTTTAATTGAATCAACATCCGTGCATAGAAGTATACGTACTTGTTTTAAAGACATATTGACAACCTAATTATTATTCTTAATCTATAAAGTAATTTTTCAAAGTCTCAATATATGCATCTTTATTACTTTTAATAATAAATATTTGTCTTCTTACTGTACATTCAATTAATTTTCATCTGAGTTTGAAGTAAAATAGAAAGATTTAGTATCGCATGGTAGCTGGATACTTCATTTTGTGTCATCTAGCCTTTACTACTCTAAATATTAAGCTGAAGAGGCACGTGCTCTGAAGAAAGCAAAAATAGTTCTACGAGGATAGTTTGACAAGTAGTGAGAATGACACATAGGTGGCGCTCTAATTGGTAAAACAAATGCACTGTAATTTAAGTTGCCTATTTATATGTTTACATTCCGATATTTAGATAAATCGGTTGATTAGTTTATTTTCGACAGCTGATTGAAAGAAGAAGCAACACGTCGTTTTGTTAAAATGGAAAAAGCAAAGTATCGTGCGGTGATTAAATACTTCGTAATTAAGGGTATAAAAGCTACCGAAATAAAAGATGAGTTACGGGAAACATTAGGTGAATCTGCTCCATCATCCGCCACAATAAGTAGATGGATAAATGAATTTAAACGTGGTAGAACAAGCTGTGTTAATGAAGCACGCTCTGGAGCACCCAATATCGTGACTTCTAAGGAAATGATTATAAAAATCCATAATAGTATTTCGCAAGATCGACGACTCAAAGTGAGAGAGATAGCAGACATGATAAACATTTCAACAGAACGCGTACACCACATTTTAACGAAAGAATTGGGCCTTTCCAAGCTTTCGGCAAAATGGGTGCCGCGATTGCTTACTACTGATCAAAAGTTCACGCATTTCCAATGAGTGTTTGGACCTTTATGAGCGGATTCCGGTTCATTTTTGTAGGCGATTTGTTACTTGCGATGAAACTTGGATACACTACAGTACACCCGAAACTAAACAACAGTCGAAACAATGGTTAGAACGTGGTTCTGCACCTCCAAAGAAAGCGAAAACCACTTTATCGGCAAACAAGGTGATGGCGTCAATTTTTTGGGATTCAAAGGGCATTTTGCTCATTGATTATCTTCAGAAAGGTGTCACAATAAGCGGACAAAATTATGCAGAACCTCTACAAAAATTAAATGTTGAGATTCGTGCTAAACGTCCAGGAATGGCAAAGAAAAAGATTCTGTTTCACCAAGACAACGCTCCCTCGCATACCAGCACAGTTGCGATGTCCAAAATCCACGAGTTGCATTTCCAATTAGTACCACCTTTTTCCAAATTTGAAAATGGCACTAGGTGGAAAGAAATTTTCGTCTAACGACGAGCTTATCATCTTCGTAAATGAGTATTTTGCAAGCCTTCCGGAATCGCATTTTAGAGATGGCATAAGGGCATTGGAGCACCGTTGGAATAAATGTGTTGCTCTTTTAGGAGAATATATTGAAAAATAAAAATTATTTTGTATTTAAAAAATTCGTTTTTCTTTTCCATTCTCACTACTTGTCAAACTACCCTCGTATTGGTCGAAATGAAAAATATAATACCAACTAAAATGAAAACATAAAATCGATCACATCGGATGATATTAAGAAGTACACAATGCAGGGCTAAGATAGTGGATATGACAAAGATTTTAGATGAGCAGGATACGTTTTATACGAGTATTTACATACAGAAACATCTCACTCGAAAATATTTTAAAGCAAAGTTTATAGCTTTTACAATTTTGTCCTTCTGAATATTTTCATTGTGTCATGATCTGGGTGATATTTATGCATACCTTTTCTTGCACTGTAACAAAACGGCGTTGCTGACATAGCTGCGCTTACAACAGAAAGTCAATCCATATAGTAACACACTAAACAGTGCTAGTATCAGACAACAAATTGTTTTAAGACTTGTTTTATAACTTATACTAGAAGTTCTTCAATTTAAAAAGCCCTAAAAAACGTCCTATTCAGAGAAAAACTGAACCCGAAAATTCATAAAAGAATCGTAATAAGATGGTTATTCTAAAAATAGTTCTTCATCCAAATCTGATATAGACAAAAAATCAAAACAAAAGAAATTAGTTCGGAGTATGTGTGAATTGGATATTCTCCTCAAAATCAAGAGTGGAGTATACAAGCGACAAGAATTGAACACGCGTTTCGAAATTAACAAAAGGAATAAACACGAATATTTCAAAACAACAAACAAAAATATCGCAATAACGTTAATAAACCATCGAAGGAGATAATTGAACAAATAAGACCACAAATTAAGGTAATTTTGATGGAGCGTGTGGTTGATTAACTTAATCACTTGAGGTTGATTTAAAACTCCTTTTCACAATAATGTTCGTATTCTGTATACATATTTCTAGAACTAAGTCGTCATCATCAGCAGATGATTAAACAACGTTGCTTCTGGAAAACTGCGACAAAACCCGTGCGAAACAAATTCCGTAGACGATCTGTATCGTCGAAAGATTAGTTAGGCTTTCGAAGGCTTTCTAGGTGCTAAACTATCTAATTATCTGCTGATAATGCCAAGTTAATTGTCGAAATACGTATATAGAATATGAAAATTAACGTGGGGCCTATATATATATATATATATATATATGTGGGATCCTAGTTCCCGAACACACCCCGATACAAGTCAGTGACTAACAAGACGTTGAAAAAGTAAGACGTGTGTGTGTGCGAGTGCGAAGACGACGACGAACAATAACTTAGTTATATATTATATTATATTAATCATGTATGTTATTTAGTTTTAATACAATACTTCTCGTTGATATATCGTTTAGTTAATTACCTACGAATACTAAGAACCTAAAATCATACGGGACAATCATACCCCACATATATATATATATATATATATATATATATATATATATATATATATAGGGGCTATACGTCAACCTTAAATGATTAAACCGCAAATTAAGTTATAAATAATACGAAATCGTAAGCGAAAGCCTAATAACAAAACGAATGTAACTTAATTAAAAACAACTTCAATGATGAAATCAACGCACATCATGGAAACTTGACATCGACACATAGCCTTTCAATAACAACAACAACAACGAAAACGTGTGAGTGGCAAAGAGAGTTTGTTACGTCCAAATTGTGCCAAACAGCTAAAATAAAAGTAGAGTTAATTAAAATATGAATTTTAGAACGACAAATTAACACAACTTACAAAGATACAAAGAAAAATAACATGGTGATAACGCATGTAAACGAGACAGACATTTATGGGTAAGCTATAAGTAATAGGGCATTTACGAGAGCAATAAAACGTAAGAAATAATGAGATATACAAAAGGCTTCTAATATAAAAGGCATGGCAAAACGGATGTGAGATTCTCAATAATAAACATTTACACTCTAGGCAGGCTACATAATACAAATGGATGATATATGCATATAGAAGGGAAACAGAAAGCATAATTAACAGGAGTAACGCGACTTCGACAAATAGTTATAAGGATAATACAAGTAGCGAGAATATTATACAAACACAATTAAGTGGAAAAGCCTAGGACTAATATACATCTGTA
This sequence comes from Dermolepida albohirtum, assembly GCA_031893035.1. Classification (NCBI taxonomy): domain Eukaryota; kingdom Metazoa; phylum Arthropoda; class Insecta; order Coleoptera; family Scarabaeidae; genus Dermolepida; species Dermolepida albohirtum. Next base: position 454,872 of record JAVIWB010005177.1, read on the forward strand.
AAAATTTTTCAATTTAGTTGGAATAGGTTGTATCATACTATTGTTATTTAGAGAGTGAAATTATGAAACAAAAAAAGATCAGTATTATACAGAGTTTACAATATTCTAAAAGTAATTTGTATGAGTGGTAAACAAAAACACAAAGAAGAAAGTCCTGCTTCATCACTATAGTATAAACTCATTCATTACTAATAAACAAAAATTTTTATCTTTACTATCTTAGACATACCTACTCGTCTAATTTCGTCCCCGTTGACTTCTTGGTCCCCAATTCGAGAAAATCTCCATCTGAAAAATGATTTGGTTCCATTAGCGAGATGATGCCCAAAGCTGATACCTATTTTGAGGGCATCAAGCAATATTACTATGCGAAAATTATAAAAAAACTAGTACTGCTTGATTAAATGCTATGGGGATTATTCAGAAAAAGAAATATAGATTGTATCAAAATGATTCAAGATGGACTTTTTGCATAATTTTCAAATAAGGTGGTGCCATTTCAACCATTTTCAGTGGCGTTTTAAGTTGTTATTTAATACCAAAATATATTAAATATTCGCACGTTATCTGCATACTAAACATAAAAATTTCATAATACAGAAAAACGATATTTTTTAAAAATTACATTTTATTTGATGAACATAGACTTTACCATAATTTGTAATAAACGTTAGAAATATCCGACATTCTGTTGCAAATATAAACTGATTCCTCATTTCATATTCTCAGAAACAAGTTCTTTTTCTATAGTTGTTTGATTAATTATTAAAATTACGAAGTCGATTTTTATAAACATTTTTTTTTTCGACAAAATAAATAAAAATCTGAAGGTTTTAAATCTAGTAATTAGAGCCAATGCGTGGTTTCAAAATATTGCGTAATTTGCGGTGTGTGTTAATCAAACTCAACGTAATCAATATTTACATTAAGAAACTCTAGTAAATTAATCAAAACACGATTGCAATGAATTAATCTATGTTTCATACGTATTATGTATTCCGCTGCGCAAATGAACTACCAAAATAAAGGCAAGTTCAAGTTGAAACACCACCATTAACAGCGAGTTTAAAATCATCCGTGTACTGAACTGGAGTACATAATATAATTTATACAGAGATTAGAAAAATTAATTAATGCTGAAGGTATTGTTTGAAAATCTTCAATAAAATATAAATGATGCCTATAAATTCAGTACGAAAAATCGTTTTATATGTCAATGTAAAGTAGAGCAATTTCGATACTAAAAAGATTCCTCAAAACTTAGTTACATCATGGTCAGTCATTTTAGTACACCCACTAAAAACTTATTTTATTGTATTTCCTTGGCTAGGCTGAGAAAATTTCGTTCTACTCTTGTACATTATTGAAACGAAAATTATTCTCCTTGAATAGTTGGAACGACATTTGTTGATCAAAATTTTAAATTACCTATGATATCATATAATACTCGGAAAATCCACTTACCGAAGCAAGAGTACTATTGTCAAAACACAGTAATGGCTCGTAATTAAAAGTTTATTCATAAAGCAATTTGGAATGAATTGATATTACGAATAAATGTTAAAATTAGTGACTTTTAGGTCTATTGTGGTCGCTATATTTCACCGCCTCTTGGCTTCTTTTCATTTCCTTGTTAAATTTGGGCTTGATTTCGGCTTTTGGCCTCTATGTGACCTTGGCTTTGTTTCGTCAGCTTTCATACTTTTATATTTTAGCTAAGGTGTGACTCTCCCAGTTTTATGTATCTTCATGTACATAGATGATGGTTCATCCTTATCGTCCCGTTCGTTTCTTCCATCGTAGCTTTAGAACCTCTCCCATGCTGTTACAGCATTTTTATTTTTATTTTTAACCACCAGGGAGGAAGTAGGCGCATGCGCGCAGTGAAAAAATGAATAATGTAATGTCAATGTAGCAAGTGTTATTATTACCATTGAAACCTAAAATATTCAATATATACCTCATAAGTAAGATTAGTAAATTCATTTACACCAATGTGAACCTCGAAGAAAACAAATACAGTCCACTCAGCGATTACATACACACGAACATATTTTTGGTCCAGACGAACCGCATACATCAGCAAAAAACAACACGTACGTACATACGATCACGATAAAGAAGCAGCAAAAAACATTGGTGAGTCCTTTTTTTCCTTACATATTTAATATCCTCATATAAAATTCAATCTGAATCGAGCAATCTTATTCATAAAATAAATACACTCATTTACGTATATATACAAAACACAAAATGACAGAAGAAGACGAGATAAGAGAATTAAGACAAAGTCGGGGTATATTAAAAGGCCATTTAACGAGATTCAAACATTTTTTAGAAAGCAGTGACAACATAAATGATCAATACCTAGTTAAATTAAGGTTAGAAAAACTTGAAAAACATTTCGAAACATTCGAAGAGGTGCAAACGAAATTAGAAATCATTGATATAACAGAAGAAGCGGAGCGGCAAGAAATAGAAGATAGTTTTTTTGAGCTTATCAGCAAGGCTAGATCAATTATTAATGCAAATGCACAAAGTGTTAATCAAAACAGTACAAGTTCAATTTCATCAAATACTAATAATACGGGTGATCCGACAGCAAATTTAAGATTGCCAACAATCAGTTTACCGGTATTTGTGGGAAATTACGATGGTTGGTTACCGTTCCATGACGCTTTTAAACAACTTATTCATGATAATGTGAATTTAACAGATATTCAAAAATTTTACTATTTGAAATCTTGTCTAAAAAATGAGGCGTTACGGTTAGTGCAAGCGTATGTAATTTCATCAGACAACTATGCAATTGTATGGGAATTACTTAAAAAACGATATGAAAACAAACGTATTATAATTAATAATCATCTCAAACAGCTGTTCGAATTACCATCGGTAACAAAAGACTCGCCTGTATTATTGAGACAACTAACTGACACAGTTTATTATCATGTATCAGCTTTAAACAAGTTGCAACTACCAACAAAAGAATGGGATGTATTATTAATATATATAATTACATCAAAATTAGACGCAATAACTAATCGCGAATGGGAAAATTCTCTAGACGACGAAGGGTCTATACCAACTTTTGGTGAATTAAGTAAGTTTTTAAACAAAAAATGCTTTACATTAGAGACAACAAGCAAAAAATACCCTCAAAGCACACAAAATTCGCGTTCACCAAGTTTTATTAAAAACCAATCGAGCAATTATAACAAAGATTATAAGAACACATATGCAGAACAAAACTTTGCCATGACAGAATATAATCAGGACCGGAGTTGCCAATATTGTAAACAAAATCATTACATTTATGCATGTCCGGAATTTATGAAATTAAACGCGAAAGAAAAATACAATCAAGTAAAAGGGTTGTATTTATGTACCAATTGTTTACGTTCAGGGCATTCACAGCGAGATTGCAGGTCAGGAAAATGCAAAAAATGCGGGTCGGCTCACAATCCTTTATTACATAATCAAGAATATCGTAAACGCTTTAATACACATTCAACAAATTCAGGTCAAAATAATGATACAAATTTACAAAACGAAACGGAGTCAAATGAACTTGCTATTCAAACCAATAGCTCACATACACGAAACAAAACGCACACGCATGGATCCACAGAACTTTGCCATTTGACTGCAACAACAAATATTGACCAAACGATATCAGAAAATAAACATGATAATAACAAAATCGAATCAGAAAATCAACAATCACTTCAAATTGCACATAGTAGTTCAAATCGTAATTTAGTTTTACTTTCAACGGCACAAATCTTAATTTATGATGACCTAGGAAGGGCTCATACATGTAGAGCATTATTAGATTCAGGGAGTCAGAGCAATATAATGACAAAATCATTGTGTACTAAACTAAGGTTAAAACACGAAGATATTCATATTCCAATAACAGGGATAAATCAAAAATTAACCACAGTTACCCAGAAAACAAAAACAATTATCGAATCACGGGACAACAAGTTTAAGGCAACTTTAACATTTTTAATTTTACCAACTATCACCGAGAATTTGCCACCCGTTGGATTTGATAAATATACATTAGATTATCCAAAAGACATCATGTTAGCTGACCCTAATTTTGATAAATCAGGTACCATAGATATCTTAATAGGTGCAAGCTTATTTTATGAATTACTTCTTGCTAATCAGTATAAACTAGGAGAAAATAAACCTGTATTTCAAGAAACGCTCTTAGGCTGGGTAGTTACGGGTAATATTAACATACCATCGAAGGCAAGCAAAAAACGAATTTGCAATTTTACAACAGAAATTTCAAATGAAACTCTAGATGAGAATTTGACAAGATTCTGGCAGTTAGAAGAAATTCCACAGAAACGTTTTTTATCACCTACTGAACAACTGTGTGAGCAACATTTTTCTGAAACCACAACGCGAGACGCAAATGGACGTTTTGTGGTCAGATTGCCCTTTTTGGAAAAGATTGCTAACTTAGGCAACTCAAAGGCGATGGCATTCAAACGATTTTATTCATTGGAAGCTAAATTTCGCAAGGACACAACCTTAAAGGCTAATTATGTAGAATTCATGAATGAATACGAACAACTAAACCACATGACGAGGCAACAACGCGTCAATGTAGAAACTGAACAAATGCAACCGTCATATATATTACCACATCATGCAGTATTCAAATCAAGTAGTACTACTGCCAAATGCAGAGTAGTATTCGATGCATCGGCAAAAACAGATTTGAACATTTCATTAAACGATACATTATTGATAGGACCCACAGTACAGGATGATTTATTTGCTATAGTCTTACGATTAAGATTGCATAGTTTTGTACTTAGTGCAGACATACAAATGATGTACCGGCAAATATTGATTCATCCAGATGATCGTAAATATCAACAGATCTTGTGGAGAGCTAATGATTATCAAGCAATACATTTATATAATTTAAATACAGTCACATATGGTACAGCAAGTGCACCTTATTTGGCAACAAGAGTACTCAGACAATTAGCCGTGGATTGTCAAGATAAATATCCACGTACCTGTGAACTAATTAGAAATTCATTTTACATGGACGACTTACTCGTTAGTGTGAATTCCAGAGTGGAGGCATTAGAAATATACAAGGAAATTTCTTATATATTAGGAACAGCAGGATTCCATTTAAGGAAATGGTTTTCAAATGATAAGGAGATTTTAAACAAAATAGCAGAAGATAGCAACAACACAGAGACAATTATTGAAATTCGTGATAATAGAGACTTGAAAACCCTGGGACTCTCATGGATTTCAGAACCAGATACGCTAAATTATGCAATAAATTTAGAAATGAAACATAAATATGTTACAAAAAGATTAGTTTTAGCTACCGTTTCTAGAATATTTGACCCACTTGGATTAATAGGTCCCGCAATAATAAGAGCAAAATTATTTATGCAACAATTATGGAAGCTATAAATCGCATGGGACGAAGAATTAGATCCGGAATTGGGAAAACTTTGGTTAACATTTCTAGAAGAGATGCAGCACATAAATCAAGTCATTATTAAAAGGCAAGTATTATGTTACCAACCAGAATTTATTGAATTGCATGGATTTTGTGATTCGTCGGAAAGAGCTTACGGAGCATGTATTTATTTAATATCAGGAAATGCTAAAGGTGAAAAATGTTCCAATCTCTTATGTGCTAAGTCCAAGGTGGCTCCACAGAAAAAATGTACGCTACCACGATTAGAACTGTTAGCAGCAGTATTATTAGCAAAATTAGTAGATGTTATAAGACGTACATTGAACATTCAATTAACCCAGACAATACTTTACAGTGATTCCACGATTGTTTTGGCATGGTTACAAATTGACCCGTGTCAGTTGAAAACGTTTGTAGCTAATCGTGTAACAACCATAAGAGAATTATCGAATGTAACCGAATGGAAACACGTTCCTTCAGAACTTAATCCCGCAGATATTATTTCCAGAGGTCTTAATGCTTTGGAGATACAGGATTCAAAACTTTGGTGGCATGGACCAGATTTTATAATAACCAATGAATTAAATCACGAACAAGATATGATAGATTTTGAATTCTTACCTGACACTAAGAAATCAGTAATTAGTTTAGCAGCTGTTGATAAACCCAATGGTGACCTATTTAACAAATATTCGAGTTTAAGCAAATTACAACGTATAGTTGCCTATTGTATGCGATTTAAACGTGCGACACTAGATAAAGCAAGGTTTAAATCACAGAAACTTTCATCAGATGAATTAGAATGCTCATTGAAAAGAATAGTTAAGTTAACTCAACAGGAGGTATTTGCTAATGAGATTTATTCGTTATCACATAAACGAGCATTGAAACCTAGTAGTAAAATATTGAATTTGAATCCATTTCTAGATGAAGTCGGATTATTACGCGTCGGCGGAAGATTGAGGCATTCCAATTTAGACTTCGCTCAAAAACATCCAATTATAATACCTAAAAATCATAAATTAACAAAATTGATTATCACAAAATACCACTGGGAACATTTACACGCTGGTGCACAAAATTTATTATCCATAATAAGATTAGAATTCTGGCCTCTCAATGGCAAATCAACAGTTAAGGGAGTTCTCCGAACTTGCACCAAATGTTTTAAAATTAATCCAAAACCTACTAAATTCCTAATGGGTGATTTACCCAGCTCACGGGTATTGCCTTGCAGGCCTTTCTCAAAATGCGGCGTAGATTACGCTGGTCCTATTTTAATCAAGGACAGAAGCTTACGAAATGCAAGGCTAGTCAAGGCATACCTTTGCATATTTGTATGTTTTGCTACGCGTGCAATTCACATTGAATTAGTCAGTAATCTCACAACCGAGAGTTTTTTGAATGCACTCAAAAGATTTATAGCTCGTAGAGGAAAACCGTCCGTAATTCATTCGGACAATGGTCTGAACTTTGTTGGTGCGAATAACCATTTCATTGAATTGTACCAATTAATAAATGATAAATTCCACAACGACAAAATTCACAATTTTTTAGCTAATGATAAAATTAAATGGGTGTTCATTCCTCCCAGATCAGCTCATGTAGGAGGTTTATGGGAAGCGAGTGTAAAGTCGACTAAATTTCACTTACGGAGAATATTGGAAAGGGCCGCTTTGACTTATGAAGAGTTAAATACGATACTCATTCAGATTGAAGCTTGTTTAAACTCCAGACCTCTGTCCCCTTTATCCAATGATCCCGACGACTTTTTACCTTTAACTCCTGCTCACTTTTTAATTGGAGAATCCTTAGCTGCTGCACCACAAGAAGATGTTCAAGATCAACAGATTAACCGACTTACTAGGTACCAACGCCTACAACAATTAACTCAACATTTCTGGAAAAGGTGGTCGCGTGAATATTTAACCCAACTACAGAAGAGATCCAAATGGAAGACGAATTCACATCCATCACTTCAGGAAGGCACACTGGTCATCTTGAAAGAAGATAATTTGTCTCCACTACACTGGCCCATGGCGAGGATCATCAAACTCCATCCAGGATTAGACAACATCACTCGTGTAGTGTCTGTGAAAACGCCTAGTGGTAAAGTGTTTCAACGCTCAGTGTCGAAAATATGTATTATCCCCCTTGAGGAAAATAATGACTAGTTGGACTTATAATGAACTGTACTATTATTTTATATCCTATATGTCAGAACAATATTTTTACCATTTTTACTAATATTGAAAGCTACCTTTCAAGGTGGGCGGCATATGTTACAGCATTTTTATTTTTATTTTTAACCACCAGGGAGGAAGTAGGCGCATGCGCGCAGTGAAAAAATGAATAATGTAATGTCAATGTAGCAAGTGTTATTATTACCATTGAAACCTAAAATATTCAATATATACCTCATAAGTAAGATTAGTAAATTCATTTACACCAATGTGAACCTCGAAGAAAACAAATACAGTCCACTCAGCGATTACATACACACGAACACATGCTTTCTTTTACTTTTTTCGTTTCTTGCGATCTGCTATGTACCTTTTCCTTACTACTCCCACTATTACCAGCGGAATAAAGCTAAATCTATGGAATTGTGTCTGGAGCCTGTAACGTAACGTTAACTACTGCATCGTCAAGTTACGTTATATCTTAGCCTATAGCTTTCTCCTCGAGAGTACTAGTTCCCATACTCACATACTAGCTGTGCGACTCTGATTACATAAATGGATGCATCCCAGTATGGCAAAGCAAGAAAGTAACAAATTTCTTTAAAAAAATAAGTATCGAAACCACGTCAGCTGTGGATATGTTTAAGAAGACATCGTCAGTTTCTTTGTACTCAAAAACATTCATGTTCAATTCATATCAAAATTACTATTATTAATAAGTACAAATTATCATAGTAAAAGTTTAAACAATGCCTCTTCTTCTTCTTTAACAAAAATTTTAAGTTTCCATCTAAAATCGATTGTTAAATATGCTATTTTTTAGTTTAGCGATACCAAAATAAATAAGTTATACGGAAATCGTAACACATAATCTCTCGTGTCAAATTAGTTTGTATTTTTGTGAATTCCAATGAATACGATTTACGTAAATTAATTTGCAAGAAGCATATGTGTATAAGTGCATAAACGTACGCTACTACTACTATACGATGTAACAAGTTATTTAGATAAGTGCACTTGTTCACATTACATGTGCAACGGGTTTGCGTTTTTTTCTTTTATTAACGAAGGCGTGTGGCTTTTAATTATTGTGAAATATTGCTCAACACTTAATTACTACTCGTCGACTAATGTTAATTATAAGATAAATGATAACTGACTACACCCTGTTTTATCCAGTATATGTTTAATTAATTGTTGACGAACATTTTTGATGGTATTACTACATCGCTTACACGAAATACGTTTCATATATTCTTTTACATTATAAATCAAGTGAAAAAATAATATGAAAAAATTACAATATTATGGATTAGAAGTGAAATATGTATTTTAACACTTTTTTGGCGTTCTCTGCATTTTTCTTTATAAATAATTTATTTTATAAAATATATTAAACAAACCAGCACAATACTGACGTTTGTTTTTTGAAAAAAAAGAAAGCGTTGTTTGTTTGTTTGGAAGTAGAATTATGGTTGATGAAGTCTAAGCACATCATTACACACCCGAATGAAGCGACAAACGAAATAATAGAATGAGGCTGTGTGTTCCGAAAAAGGCAAAGATCGTACACTCTACCGCAAAGGTAGAGCAATACAATGTAAAAGACCCCACTTAAAAGAGTAATGAGCGCGCTAATGCACGTGGTTATGAACTAAATCTTAAATTGCTTTAGTATCTAGTGTAATCGCCAGATTTGGCCCTTCAGACGTTTCCTCTTTTACTTAAAACTTGATTTAGTAACAAGAGTTGGGTCGAATGAGAAGGTAAGCCTTGAAACTAACGCACTTCAACCGTTTGACAAAGCTTATAATGCCGAAGACACGAAGGACTTTTTTAACCGTTAAACATATTCAACCGATGCCAAAATGTTTGTGTTTTCTTGTCCAGGCTCACTAATTACTGATTTTCTTTCGCAATATTGTAACCGGCGAAAAAAAAGGGGACTCTGTTATTTCAAACAAAATATCAATATAGATATTCGCTTAGTAGATAATAGCACATACCCTCAAAAAATTGTAAAATTATATTGCATTATGATTTTGGTAGAAAATTTGGCAACATTGAACATCTAATAATTTATTATGGCCAAATAATTACGAAAACGTTTTGTAATCCACTTACAATAATGTTAACGTAGGTAAACGCTAAGTTATTATCTTAAGCTCTTGTCCACTTTTATTTTTCTGTAACAATTGGCCACTCTGTATCAAAGTTGATGATTAGATTATTTTAAATGTACATTAACATTACAGTTAAAAATCTTTACAAAAAAATATATATTGAAACTCTTTCTGAGCGGAGAAAAACAATTTGCAAGTTCAAAATCTACGTCGATTTTTATGTTGTTACTTGCATTAGTGTCGAGATTATTAGTCGCTGGCCAATAAACGTATTCAATTGATGCAAAAGTAATTACACGGAACTCAATCAAATGAATGAAGAAAATGTAGGAGCAAAAAATTTTACTTCTTGTCCAAAAAATAAGTGACAATAGATGAACTAGAAAAAGGTACATTATCGTGCACCAATTTCTTTTAACTAGTTATAGATATTTAGAGCCTATAAAATGAATATTCCACATAAACTGTTGTACTACTTGGATCGAAATTCCCATAAAATTTATTTTAATAAAAGATTTGAAGCATTTTAAATGTTTTCGTAAGTAACATTTTCATTATTTTTAATACATAACTTAATATTGATTTTCTATTCTTTATTTATTTTTCGATGGAAGTATACAAACTCCTGCCTTTTATTTGGGATTTTAGTGCAATATCGTGAAATTTTTGCAGGTTATTTAGTAAGGTTGACACTTTATAAAGAAATCTTTGCCAACAAATTCTATCACTAATTTCACTAGTTAGTCATTCGGGTTGTCTTTAGAACAGAGGGTGGAGATGGTGTTGATATATTAGTACTTTCTGCAAACATACATATTATATAATAACACAAGTTTACAAATTCCGGTCAACTTTTGGATCAGAGCAGATGAGAACAAATCTTGACGTTATTTGAGGTGCTGAATTCAAATCCGGGTTTCGTTTTTCAAAATTGGTTCTAGTTTGTGAGTTCGCGCATGTTGGCAGCACTGCGCTAGCATAATGACAGTCAACTGTTGGCGTCGCTAGAAACATTATTTAATTTGTATTTTTAAAATTTTCTTTTTGAATCCAAAACGTGTGAAAATGCAAAGACAGAATTTTAAAGTTGATTCAAAGTGGTTTTGTTATGTTTGCGGATGTTATATGATCAGAAAAAGTGGCAAAGTTATTACTAATGTGATCAGAAATGCATATTTTTATTATTTTGGTTTCTCTGTATCAAACACTCACAAGCCGTGGGTACCGAAATTGTGTTGTAACGCGTGTAGCACAATATTATACATGTGGTCACGCGGTAAAAAAATATGTTTTTCATTTTCATTGCCAATGTTATGGAGAGAGCCGAAAGTCATGTAGACGATTATTGCTTTTGCTTGACGAATGTCGTCGGTCTAAATGCAAAAAAAAACTAGCATAATATAAATACCCTGAAGTATCATCAGTATCTAAGCCAGTTCCCCGTGCGAGCAATGATCCTTTGCCAATTTGTCCAGGTACAAGTGTAAATTCCATGGAAACTTGTAGTTCATCACCGACGAATAGTGGAAGTGATTTTAACATGGAGGAAAAACATTTAGTGAACTCAATGATTTGGTTCGTGATTTGAATTTATCGAAACAAAAATCAGAATTGCTCGCATTACGGATGCAGGAGTGGAAATATCTTGACACTCATACGAAAGTCACTGGATATAGAACTAGAAATGAGGCGCTTCTACTGTTTTTCAAAAAAGAGGAGAATATATGCAAAATTATTGCAAGATTGGAGCTCGAATGTCTCTTAAAATATATTTTCTGCATTCCTATCTCCTGAAAACTTGGGTGATACAAGCGACGAGCAAGGTGAGCGACTACACTAAGATTTGGCGAAAATGGAAAAACGATACCAAGGATTTTAGGACGAGGGCATGATGAGCGACTACTGTTGGACTTTAATGCGTAAAACAGATCCCAAACAGTACAAGTGATTCTGTTCGACTGCTCTTCATTTCTAATTTAACACTTTTTAATGAATAAAATGGAGATTAATTGTCAAAAATTGTAAAAAATGTGTTTATTTAATACCTCGAAAACTAGAACCAATATCAAAAAACCAAGTGCAGATTCGGATTCAGCGCCCCAAATAACCTTAGAAACAGCTTTTGGTTGTTTAGATCCAAAGCCGTGTATACTTGTGTAACTAAATATAGAGGTAGAGCTTAGATTCTGATTTATTTGATCAGACGGACTTACACGATTGGTGTAGTCGCTACACCAAGATTTGGCGAAAATGGAAAAACGATACCAAGGATTTTGGGACGAGGGCATGATGAGCGACTACTGTTGGACTTTAATGCGTGAAACAGATCCCAAACAGTACAAGCGATTCTGTTCGACTGCTCTTCATTTCTAATTTAACACTTTTTAATGAATAAAATGGAGATTAATTGTCAAAAATATGTAAAAAATGTGTTTATTTAATACCTCGAAAACTAGGAACAATATCAAAAAAACGAAGTGCAGATTCGGATTCAGCGCCCCAAATAACCTTAGAAACAGCTTTTGGTTGTTTAGATCCAAAGCCGTGTATACTTGTGTAACTAAATATAGAGGTAGAGCTTAGATTCTGATTTATTTGATCAGACGGACTTACACGATTGGTGTAGTCGCTACACCAAGATTTGGCGAAAATGGAAAAACGATACCAAGGATTTTGGGACGAGGGCATGATGAGCGACTACTGTTGGACTTTAATGCGTGAAACAGATCCCAAACAGTACAAGCGATTCTGTTCGACTGCTCTTCATTTCTAATTTAACACTTTTTAATGAATAAAATGGAGATTAATTGTCAAAAATATGTAAAAAATGTGTTTATTTAATACCTCGAAAACTAGGAACAATATCAAAAAAACGACGTGCAGATTCGGATTCAGCGCCCCAAATAACCTTAGAAACAGCTTTTGGTTGCTTAGATCCAAAACCGTGTATACTTGTGTAACTAAATATAGAGGTAGAGTTTAGTTTCTGATTTATTTGATCAGACGGACTTATGTTACACGATTGGTGTCGGATTTTTTTATCATATTACATTCTTAGTTTTTTTTAACTAACCACTGCCAGACATTCCTGTCTTGCGCTATTATATCTATTTGTCTTCTGTTAATTCCCCTAGATCCAATTACCTAGTCCGATAGGTTGACTTAGTTTCTTCAATAGTAAAATCTGAATGGAAATACTAATAAAATCAGCTTGGTTTATTTTCGTAATGAAACTGAGAACATTTTAAATGTAAAAGTCCAAGGATACATTTCACATGTCACTAGAGTCTCTTTTTATCGCTTAATTAATAAATCTATTTTGGGAAATAATAAATAAAAAACTGGATTTTAATTTATTGTGACTACGTTGTCTAATTATCTATCGTCTAGCCAGGAGCGGTGAACAAATATGAATTTGTAGATGTTCAAAATAGTTTCGTTCTTTCAGACTTTCCGATATATTCTTTTCTATTTCTATATTTTCTCTTACAATTCTTATAATAATGTTTTCGCCTTTGTTAACACTCTGATATTATTAAAGTCGATAGTATTTCTTCTGTGTTAAATTAAATGTCGAGCTAGCTCTATCTTAATGGTTGACTTGCTTTCTTCTTTCTCAAAGCAAAAGAGTGAAAGCATCGACTCAGGAATTTAGAAAACGATTTTTGTCAGTATTTTTTATTAATATTAAGCATCAATAATTTATAGAATTAAAAAATAGTATTATTGAAAAACTTGCATTACCATTTTAAAATTTGAATAGTTATCATTTGCATGATCTAATGTAACTTAATAGGTGGAAGTAATAAAGAGAATATGCTCGTGTCTTCATTCTTTGCAAAAGGTGGTTAAGTTCCATAGCCTTCGACAATGTCGACATGTAAATAAGATAGATACAGGAAAGATCATATTCTTCGCATATTAGGGGTCAAATCTCCTTTCTCATATAAATGTGTATATTTTATATAATTCCTTTTATATTTTAAAAGCCAGTATTAAAAAGAAAAGTAAAACATACATAAATCGTACCTTTATATAATATTTTTCCATTGTATAGATATAATTCCTGTGAAAAAAATGTTTAAAAAAGTATTTAGTAAAAGTATATTACAATTCTATATATATGTAATACATTCGATTCTTTATAACAGAATCTACGAGGGGTGTTTCCAATATTTTGGGAATTGGTGTTATAATTTAATAACGCAGAACTTATACGCAATGCTATTGATGCCAAACAAGTCTTGACATGTTTATGCAACTATCTAGTGCAACAATGTTCACTCTGATTCAGGTATTCGATTGATGTAGACGCGTTTTAGTAGCACTGTTTTTGTAACCATGGAACACGCGGCAAAATCTCAAAGAGCGATATTTCCTTTTGTGGAAAGAAGATGTGTAATCCTCAGAAATTATTAGTCGTTTGCAAGGAGTATTTGGTGAATCTGCAGAATCCAAAAATACTGTTTATCTGTGGGTCGATCGTTTTAAAGCCGGTAGAACATCACTAGAAAACGACCCACACAGTGGGCGGCTAAGCACGTCGGTAAATGAAAGAAACATTACTGCCGTCGAAAACCTACTCATCAAATTAGTGTACACCCAGAGATAGGTACATGACAAGTTCATGACATCTTGCATGATTGTTTGGGCGTTAGCAAGGTTTCGGCGCGCTGGGTGCCAAGGCTGTTGGGACCAAAACAGAAACTCAATAGGTCCGATACTTGTCGTCAACTTCAAGAGCTGTTAGCCCGTTACAGTGATGAATTTTGGCAACGTTCTCGAAATATATCGATAAATAAAATTGCAGAATACCAGGATTTTATTCACCAAAGTCACCTAAGTATTCCTACTGGAATTATCAATTCTGATTTCAGCGTTACTACCACGAAAAGAATGAATTCTAAAAGCTTTGTTTTGTTAATGAGATCAGCAACGTTCGTTATTAAGTTTCAATCTCATCGAAGATCAAAATTGAATTGTAGGGGCAACTCGATTTTCATCTTTTGGCAAAGGAAAAGTCGTATGAATCCAAGGCTGGCGAGGATGCTGGATGATGAAGAACGATCATGTTGTTTCTCGTCAACAGCTGCTGCATGATGAAACCTGTGTGGCACTAACTTTACTGCTATTCTTTTTACATTTAATTCTTCCGATAAGATTCTCTGATATGTGCCATTAGATAATCTTTCAGTATTACACATTTGGATAGTCTATATACGATCATTAATATTCCGAATAGCAACCACATATCTTGGTGTAATGTCGGCTGTTGGTCGTCAAACGTTTAACTTCATCAACTGATGTACGTCCATTTTTTAAACTTTTAAACTAGTCGTATGTTTATGTTTGATCAAAAGTTTCGTCCAGAATGTTTCCTTTAATATTTTGTGTGTATGTGCGGCAGCTTTATCGAGTTTCAAGCAGAACTTGATACAGATATATTGTTGCCTCTAATTGGTCATTCAAAAGTCGTACACACAGGCAGGCACAACAATGAAAAACTGTTTACAAACAAAGAATGTTTCCAATTACAATGATGCCATTTATCATGCTAGTTAATAAAAGGTACACACGTAGAGGAATCTGATTGTAAATGTGTCTATTCACGCGTGTAAGCCGAATTTCGTACTTCTTTAATTTAGTACGTCGCTCTTAATTCCTGTTCACCAAATATCTGCACTAGAGTCAAACGATAATTATACATAGATATCAAAAATTGTCTTGATCAAAGGCAGTAATGGTGAGAAAAGGGTCTGTCTTACCTTAATTATGCTGCATATGTATATTATTCTTTCGAAAGAATTTTGAAATTCTGTCAAAGTTCTATCTGTCGCGATCATTTATTAATAGCAAAACCTCAAGTTAAAAAAAAACTATTTTGGAAAACGATTAAATGTATGTTTTTCATACTAGGGCTTTTATTGACCAGGATAATTTTTGATGTCTCGGTAGATATACGAGGGTAGTTTGACAAGTAGTGAGAATGGAAAAGAAAACGAATTTTTTAAATATAAAATAATTTTTATTTTTCAATATATTCTCCTAAAAGAGAAATACATTTATTCCAACGGGGCTCCAATGCCCTTATGCTATCTCTAAAATGCGATTGCGGAAGGCTTGCAAAATACTCATTTACGAAGACGATAAGCTCGTCGTCAGACGAAAAGTTCTTTCCACCTAGTGCCGCTTTCAACTTTGGAAAAAGGTGGAAGTCGGAAGGGGCTAGATCCGGCGAATAAGGCGCATGCGGTACTAATTGAAAAAGCAACTCGTGGATTTTGGATATCGCAACTGTGCTGGTATGCGAGGGAGCGTTGTCTTGGTTTAACAAAATCTTTTTCTTTGCCATTCCTGGCCGTTTAGCACGAATCTCAACATTTAATTATTGTAGAAGTTCTGCATAATATTGTCCGTTTATTGTGGCACCTTTCTGAAGGTAATCAATGAGCAAAATGCCCTTTGAATCCCAAAAAATTGATGCCATCACCTTGTTTGCCGATAAAGTAGTTTTCGCTTTCTTTGAAGGTGCAGAACCACGTTCTAACCATTGTTTCGACTGTTGTTTAGTTTCGGGTGTACTGTAGTGTATCCAAGTTTCATCACAAGTAACAAATCGCCTACAAAAATCAACCGGATTCCGCTGATAAAGGTCCAAACACTCATTGGAAATGCGTAAACGAGTGAACTTTTGATCAGTCGTAAGCAATCGCGGCACACATCTTGCCGAAAGCTTGGAAAGGCCCAATTCTTTCGTTAAAATGATGTGTACACGTTCTGTTGAAATGTTTACCATGTCTGCTATCTCTCTCACTTTGAGTCGTCGATCTTGCGTAATAATATTATTGATTTTTATCATTTCCTTAGAAGTCAGGATTTTGGGTGCTCCAGAGCGCGCTTCATAAACACAGCTTGTTCTACTACTTTTAAATTCATTTACCCATCTACTTATTGTGTCGGATGATGCAGCAGATTCACCTAATGTTTCCGGTAACTCATCTTTTATTTCGGTAGCTTTCATACCCTTAATTACAAAGTATTTAATCACCGCACGATACTCTGCTTTTTCCATTTTAACAAAACGACGTGTTGCTTCTTTTTCAATCAGCTGTCAAAAATAAAGTAATCAACCGATTTATCTAAATATCGGAATGTAAACATATAAATAGCCAATCTAAATTACAGTGCATTTGTTTTACCAATTAGAGCGCCACCTATGTGTCATTCTCATTACTTGTCAAACTATCCTCGTACCTAGTAATGAAAACCACAGAAAAAATACATAAATTTTACCATTGTTACAAGAATGTAGAAAATAAAGTACTTATATATAAGTAGATGAATATATTGTCATGAAGCAAAATGTTGTTAAAGATAATGATAGAGCCTCACGTTGGCTTGCTAAATGATATGAATAAATGTGTTATAATTATTAGTGATTAAGGTTATTCAAATTTGTTTCATTTAAATTTGAAAAAAATTAAAAAATGTAATAATCTGTAATATGATGATGATTTAGCTTACTTTTCTTAATGTATAAGAATGTTTATTTACTATCTCATATATTTAAGCTTATATATTAAGTAAATAAAAACAATAAGAGTCTATCTCTAGAGCATTTTATTATATATATCTTAATTGTAAATGAAGAAAATTTAAAAAAATTAATCATGTTAATTGTTTATTAACTGAATTTGAATTTTAATGAAGAATTGTGTATATTTTCGTTATTTATATTAATATTAATCTACTGATATATCTACTGATATAGTAACTGATTCTTCAACCAATCCGAAATCTATGTGAAATATTTTCTTTTTCTTTCGGATTTTCTAGCTACCAAACTAAAATTAATTTAATTCATTCATAACTGTAACATAGTAGAAAT
Organism: Dermolepida albohirtum; assembly: GCA_031893035.1. Classification (NCBI taxonomy): domain Eukaryota; kingdom Metazoa; phylum Arthropoda; class Insecta; order Coleoptera; family Scarabaeidae; genus Dermolepida; species Dermolepida albohirtum. The sequence continues at coordinate 472,539 of JAVIWB010005177.1, forward strand.
AAATAGACGCACAAAAAATTAGATAACAAATTACTTTACATAAAATAAATTAATTAAGTCTTACATTAATTTGAATTCGAATTTATCACTTACTTACATATTACTATAATTGTTATTATCGATTATCAATATTTAAGAAATCTTTAATATAAATTTCATTTGATTATAGGCCTTTGATGAAACTGAATCATCTAATATCTTAAATAAGATAAAAAAATTCCAACTCATGAACAATAGCAATTAACAAATATACGCTTTAGATAATCTTAAATTAATAATGTAATATATCTAGTTAAAGCCATAACATTCATCTTGTCCTTGTCCACGTGTGTATTACTACAGCTTATTTTTCATATTCCTAGATGTTATTTCACAAGGTGATTCTTATTGACTTTCGCATTCAGCTTCAAATATCATCCATTTGGTATAAATTTGTATATTTGCTTTGCGCAACATATACTTAAGTGTCTTTAATACTGCACTAATAGCATAGTTTTTATATTCCATTTACTATTACAGTATATTTTATCACTAACAATTACTTTTAATTCTTACGAAATTGAATTGTTCACTGAAGTATGTATTAAATTAGTAAAACCATCAACTCTTAAAATTTCTTTCACCACTTAAGGTTTATATATAAACCCTTTCCACATTAATTTTCGTATTCTGTATTATTATTATCAGCAGATAATTAAACAGTGTCGCACCTGGAAACTACCGCAGAAACCCTCACGAAACAAATTCCGTATACGATCTATACCGTGGAAAGGCAAAATGCACACTTCAGTGTGCGTTTTGATTTCGACATACATATATATTTATTGTTGTGCCCTTTTTAGCAATAATATATTTATTTAAAACTAATACTCATAACAATATCTTCGTTTAAATATTCTGATACCTTCTTTTAAAACTTATGCATAGTTATTACAATGCTAACTAGTATGTACCTATAACCTTTTACGATATCCTTCTAACTCACATTAGCATATTGATACGGTGTATAGCAAATGATTCTAAATAAATGTGTTTTAGGTTCTTGCACTCTATGCGTTACAATACACAAGAATTAATTAGAAAAACCCTCCACGGTATTATTTTAAAAATGAACTAGATAAAAAACATAGTTCTAGTGCATTATATCAAGAAATTATTCTCCTACATTTGAATTATAACAATATATATATATATATATATATATATATATATATATATATATATATATATATATATATATATATATATATTGTAATTATTTTATTCATTTATGAAAAGTAAACTACTTTATTACTGTGTGCATACTTAAAAAAATCTAGTTAAATCTTAAATGTTAACATATTTATAGGCATATATAATAATATTTCTTGATATAATGCACTAGAACTATGTTTTTTATCTAGTTCATTTTTAAAATAATACCGTGGAGGGTTTTTCTAATTAATTCTTGTGTATTGTAACGCATAGAGTGCAAGAACCTAAAACACATTTATTTAGAATCATTTGCTATACACCGTATCAATATGCTAATGTGAGTTAGAAGGATATCGTAAAAGGTTATAGGTACATACTAGTGCTGGGCGAATCGAATCCAAAAACACTCGGTAAGGAAAATCGAGTTATAAATCGATTCTCCTGGAATGATCGAATCCGAATCCAGGATCGTTTCACAGCTCGGACTCGGAGAACCGATCCAAATCGGTTTTCATGCTGAATTCGAATCCAGAGATACATATATACTGCATTGAAACTATGATGACTTGAGGTGTATAGAGCGCATTGTATTCGGCAGAACTTATGTATTTACATAATATAACATACATACTTATGAATGAACTATTTGATTTTTGGTCAAAAAGGTGTTTTACGCATTAACAGATGTTTTAAAATTGATTTCTACGGATCGGAAGGTTTACAACTTATTGCGGATATCGAAAATATAAAACTAAAATGAATTGGTAGTAGATATACTAAATACTAATTTAGAATATGGATAATATTTAAACAAATATTTTTCTTTATGATCACCTATAATAGGGATATACGAGGGCCATTCAAATATAAATGAGAAATAACTTTTACTATCTACATAAAACAACGAGTGGTACCTAGTAAATAAAATTTTACGTTAAAATGAACAATAACCATACTTTATAGAAATGGTACGCAGTTTTGTTTATTTCATTGCAATCATTGCCTTACAGTGCTTTCAAAAACATAAAGACAACCAATAAAAATATATATAAAATTTCCATTTATTCACTCGTAAAAAGAACACAAAAAAGCCCATTTACTAAAAATGAAATAAATGAATTCAAATATATCCATAGATACAATAAAGACAAATATGCAGTGTATACAAAAACTAATGTAACTTGCTAATATATCCATTTCTGATAGATATACAAAAAAGTTTTTAATAAGTTTTTTAAATATATTAAGTTATCTATGCAAGTCAATCCTGTAGATATTTGCAATTTTCTTTAATTATTAAATTAAAAATACAACCGTAAAGATCGCATGGAGCTGACTGCATTTGCTGCTGTGGCTTGAAAGTAAAATCTTAAAAAAATATTTATGGCAAGAAAATCGAGTAAGCACTTTTTCTATCATTCTCATTAGGTTTCGCAATTAATAAGAATTTCCATCGTCTTTAGTTATGTTACTTTTTGTACACACTGTATACAAAAATTATTCAAAAACAAAAGAAAATGATCTTAGATTCTAAAAACGAGATTCGTGTCAAGAACAGGCATCCAAATTCGTATTTAAGAAAATTATCTTATCTAAGTTTGTGGCTGATAAACAATTGCTGATAACAAGTTGCAGATTTGGCCTGCTTTTGAAAAAATCCTTTCTGCTGGAACCGACGTTGCTGGAATACATAAATATTTTTCTTGGAGTGCATTTAATTCTGGCAGTAATAACGCGTGGTCTCTCCAAAAATCACAAGGGTTTTTACATCTCTGTAAGTGTGGAAGGTCTAAATAGTTTTTAATTATGCTTTCAGAAGAAGTTGCAGCACGATATTGAGATTTTTCTAAAAGTTTGCTATCAAAATATTGCCAAATTGATGGGTGGCTCACACTGTGTTCTTCGGTATCGGTAACAGTTGCCATAGAAGTATTGCTTTCTATTACATCTTTTATCCATTGTTCAACTTTGGACGAATCGTCAAATGCCACATTTTTAAATCTGGGATCTAAAAAGGTTGTAATTGCAGCAAGTTTATTTTGTTCGAAGACTACTAATCTTCTTTCTATTGTGCTTAGCAGTTTGCTTTGAAGGAGTACACCAACTGACGTTGTTGGTAATTGTTGTGTTACCGTATATACCACGCTTTTAATTAAAGGAATTGCCATCGACAAAGTGGGGAAGCTTTCACCGGATAGTTGCTCCGTAACCTCTTTTAACGGATTTAGTAGTGGTGAAAAATCCATTAATACAGTCCATTCCATTTCATTTAGTGGGTCAGGTGCTCTGGGAAGATCAGTTACAACTTCTGCTAAAATAGTTTTTAATACTATTAACCGGGTTATCATTATAACTGTGGAATTCTACAGTGTTGGTACATCTTGTTTTAAACGATGGAGTGGTACATTGCGTTGCGTCTGTAATAGCCGCAATTTATCTGATTCCAGTACGCTATGCTTAAAATATGTTACTATGCTACGACACTTTTTAATTATCTCTACTAAATCGCTATTACTTGTTAACGATTCCTTTATAACTAAATTTAATGTATGTGCCACACACGATAAATGTACCTTTTTTAAATATTCATTCACTGCATTCTTAATGTTTGCACCATTATCTGTTACTATTGCCACTAATTTTTCACTGATATCCCACTCGTTAAAAATTTCCGTTAGAACAATAGCCAGATTTCTTCCGGTATGCTGCTCCAAAATTTGTCTAGTATTTAACACCAAATAACGTGTAATGATGAAGAAAATGCGCTGTAACCGTTAAGTAGGATTTTGTGTCTTCAGATATCAATACATCGGTAGTAATTGCAATATGGTTTGATCCTGCAATTAATAGTTTAAACTTGTCGTAAGTTGCTCTATACATGTCGGGTAATATAGTACTACTTAAACATCCCCTACTTGGTAGGCTATATTTTGACTGCATTTTGCTGCAAAAACGTCCAAAACTTATGTTTTCTACCATGGAGAATGGCTGTTAAATCCTGGGGTCGTTGTTAATCTTGTATCCGTCGCTTCCGACGTTGAAGATGCATGAATATCATTAGCATGTTTTCGTGTTAGATGCCTGCCTATATTGGTAGTATTGCTAAAATATTTGTATTTTTGTTGGCACAAACGGCAAGTAACATACTCGTCTTCTTGGACAAAGTGGTCCTAAACGGAAGAACTGGATGCTTGTTCTTGACATGAATCTCGTTTTTAGAATCTAAGATTATTTTCTTTTGTTTTTGAATAATACATTTTTGTATACAGTGTGTACAAAAAGTAACATAACTAAAGACAATCAAAATTCTTATTAATTGCAAAACATAATGAGAATGATAGAAAAAGTGCTTACTCGATTTTTTTGCCATAAATATTTTTTTAAGATTTTACTTTCAAGCCACTGTAGCAAATACAGTCAGCTCCATGTGATCTTCACGGTTGTATTTTTAATTTAATAAATTAAAGAAAACTGGAAATATCTACAGGATTGACTTGTACAGATAACTTGATATATTTAGAAAACTTGTTAAAAACTTTTTTGTACATCTATCGGAAATCGATATATTTGAATTCATTTATTTCATTTTTAGAAAATGGGACTTTTTTGTGTTCTTTTTTTATTGGTTGTCTTTATGTTTTTGAAAGTACTGTAAGGCAATGATTGCAATGAAATAAACAAAACTGCGTACCACTTCTATAAAGTATGGTCATTGTTCATTTTAACGTAAAATTTTATTTACTAGGTACCACTCGTTGTTTTATGTAGATAGTAAAAGTTATTTCTCATTTATATTTGAATGGCCCTCGTATATCCCTATTATAGGTGATCATAAAGAAAAATATTTGTTTAAATATTATCCGTATTCTAAATTAGTATTTAGTATATCTACTACCAATTCATTTTAGTTTTATATTTTCGATATCCGCAATAAGTTGTAAACCTTCCGATCCGTAGAAATCAATTTTAAAACATCTGTTAATGCGTAAAACACCTTTTTGCCAAAAATCAAATAGTTCATTCATAAGTATGTATATTATGTAAATACATAAGTTCCGCCGAATACAATGCGCTCTATACACCTCAAGTCATCATAGTTTCAATGCAGTATATATGTATCTCTGGATTCGAATTCAGCGTGAAAACCGATTTGGATCGGTTCTCCGAGTCCGAGCTGTGAAACGATCCTGGATTCGGATTCGATCATTCCAGGAGAATCGATTTATAACTCGATTTTCCTTACCGAGTGTTTTTGGATTCGATTCGCCCAGCACTAGTACATACTAGTTAGCATTGTAATAACTATGCATAAGTTTTAAAAGAAGGTATCAGAATATTTAAACGAAGATATATATATATATATATATATATATATTAGAGAGAGAGAACGAGAACTTAGTTGCGCACCTATATATATATATATATATATATATATATATATATATATATATTAGGTGCGCAACTAAGTTCTCGCTGTTTTTTTTTTTGATGAAAATGCATCTTTATTGCGAAAAATGTTTACAAATCATTCAAAATATTGCCTATCACTATTGACAACTTTTTCTCATCTTTCTGGCAGAGCTCGAATACCGTCACGGTAGAAGTGTTCGTCTTTTGAGGCTATCCACGAATCAAGCCATTTTAAGACGTCTTCATATGAGCGGAACTGCTGACTAACCAGACCATGTGCCATCGAACGGAACAAGTAAGAATCGGACGGCGCAATATTTGGCGAATATGGCGGGTGGGGTAGGACCTCCCATTTGAGTGTTTCTAAGTAGATTTCAACGGGTTTGGCAATGTGATGCGAGCGTTATCATGCTGTAGAATCACTTTTTCGTGCCTCTGCTCGTATTGTGGCTGCTTTTCGCGCAGTACTCGGCTGAATCGCATCAATTGAGTTCGATACCGTTGCCCAGTGATGGTTTCGTTCGGTTTCAACAGCTCATAATAAATAACACCGCCCTGGTTCCACCAAATACACAGCAAAACCTTCGCAACGTGAATATTCGGCCGAACCGACGACATAGAAGCATGACCAGGCAGTCCCCGTGATTTTGTTCTCTTTGTGTTGCTGTAATGCATCCATTTTTCATCACCCGTGACGATGCCATGAAGAAACCTTTGCCTTTTTTGCCGCTGGAGCAGTTGTTCACAGGCGAAGAAACGATGCTCAACGTCTCTTGGCTTCAAATCATAAGGAACATAAGTTCCTTGTTTTTGAATCATTCCCAACGCATGCAATCGCTGGGAAATGGTTTGGCGGGTAATTCCTAATGCTGAAGTAAGCTCTTTTTGCGTTTGGCACGGATCCTAATCGAGCAATGCCTCCAACTCATCGTCTTGGAAGGTTTTTGGTCTTCCTTCACGCGAATGGTCGTCAACATCGAAATCACCGTCTTTGAAGCGACGGAACCAATCACGGCACGTTGTTTCACTTAGAGCAGCATCTCCGTAAACTTTTTCGATGCGCTTCAGCCGCCATTTTCTTCGAATGAAAGAAGAAAAGTAACACTTCCCGCAAATGACAATTATTTAGCACAAAATCAGACATTTTCACACAACCAAAAGTATATGACGCAAAAACTAAATCACTAATGTGTCAAAGTGGTTTGTTTACCATATGTCTAAGCTTGGTTCATGACGTTTTGGTTATGTCACAATAGACCAGCACTTACTACTGGAGCCATCTCTTGAAAAATAGCGAGAACTTAGTTGCGCACCTAACTCTAGAAATAAAATAGATAATAAATGAGCACTAAAAATTTAAATCAATCAAAAATTAAAAATTGCTAAATTTCAGAAAATTTTAAAAATCAATTCTTCCCAACATACGAGAGAAATCATTTTTTTTTAAAGCCACACACAACTTTCATAATTTCAGTAATAAATTACATATTAAAGAACGTTATTAGAATATAAATTTAGTTAATTTAAATATATATGTACACAGGAACATAGGCAAATAATATTTAACTTAATCTAAGAACAATTTGAGAATATTTCCAATGAATAATTACTTCATAACAAATAGTTTTATTATACATTTCGCAAGTTTCCAGCACCTTTTTTTAATGAGTTGAACATTTCTTCGTAATGTTTTTACGTTTATTTATATCCTTGTTTCAAAATTTATATATTGTTATTATTATATGTTGCAGGTAATGTGATTTATTTTGTAAATTTGCAGCCCGTCTACGAGGGAGCGTTTTTATATTCGCGGAATGGGGGACAAGGGGTGGAAATAAAAAAACCAAATTATTTTTCTTTTTCAATATAGTCACCTGCAAGACGAATACATTTTTCACATCTTTCAATTAATTTATTTATACCCTCATAAAAAAATGATTTCTCTTTATCTACAAAATACGCCGAAACTGCCTCCTTGACTTCATCATCGGCAGTAAATTTTTTACCCCGCAGCTCTTTTTTCATTTTCGGAAAAAGGTAATAATCACTCGGGGCCAGGTCTGGGCTGTAGGGTGGGTGATTCACAATTTCGAAGCCCACCTTATGCAGGGCAGCTAACGCAACGCGGCTCTTGTGGACGGGCGCGTTGTCGTGCAAAAGCAGAACACCTTTTGTCAATTTTCCCCGTCTTTTCTCTTTAATGGCTTCTTTTAGTCGCTCTAATATTGAAGCGTAATATTCTCCGGTTATAGAAACACCTTTATCTTTATAATCAATCAACAATATTCCTTCCGAGTCCCAAAATACCGTTGCCATGAGTTTTCCAGCTGATTGTGACACTTTAAATTTCTTGGGAGGTGCTGTGCCCTTTTTATGCCACTGCATGGAGTCTTGTTTGGACTCAGGTTCATAATGATGAACCCAAGTTTCGTCTCCAGTAACAACTCCACTCAATACATCATCCTTGTCTTCATTACAGAGGTCCAAAAATGCACGCGAACACTCTACGCGTTGTTGTTTTTGCGGCGGCGTGAGCATTCTCATCACCCATCTTGCGCTGACCTTAGACATGCCGAGATGATCGTGTAGGATTTTAAAAATTGTTGTATCGGATACTACAACCATTTCTGCGAGTTGTTTCTTCTTTAGTCGAGCATCTTCGAGTACAATTTGTTCAACTTTTTGGATAAGTGCTGGCGTGGTCACCTCAATGCTCCTGCCCGGCCTCGGGTCGTCTTCAAGGGATTCCCTTCCTTGTTTAAATAAACTATGCCACTTGTACACCATGGTTTTTCCTGGACAAGAGTCGCCGTAAACCAATGACATCTCATTCATTATGGTCGCGACTGATTTTCCTTGCCTGGTAAGGTACTTTATAACGGCACGATATTCGATTTTTTCCATATTTCACTTTTCACTCCTGATTATGTTACTTGGTTGACGATAGCTCAAAGACTAACTGTCTAATAACAATGAAACTTCGTATTTATACTAATCATGGGTCGCTGCATAGGCCACGCACCCAATGCGCCTACTCACCCCTCTACAACCCGCTCATTCCGCGAATATGAAAACGCTCCCTCATACTTAAAAAGCATCAAAAAAAATAGATTTTTACTATATCAAATACATTTTTGTATTGAAAATCGACTGAATTAAATTTATTTGAGCAATGATTTCCTCTGACACGCTCTGTATCAATTGAAATATTGAATACTTCGCAATCGATGCAAAATCCTAAATTGAGAAAAAGTATGACAGATGTTTCTTTTCAAATTTATGTAATCTTCTAGTCTAAACGACCGCGTCTGGCTTTTGAAATATTATAAATTGAAAATCAACGAGCATGCAAAATTAAATATTGAGACTCAAGTAAAACTTTGCGGTCAATTGGTAGTTATAACACGTGTACATACTTAAGCTTGCAACATTTTTGAATATTTGATATACGTAAAATAAAAGGAAAAAATGCCTTCAATAAAAAAATTCTTGGAATACGCAACTTAAAGTAAACCAATAAAATCATACAATTGCATCATCAAATGAATTGGACAGGAGCCTCGCATAAACTAATAAAATTGTATTATACTATCGAAACAGTAACGACATAAACTTAGGCATTTCTACGAATGAATGACGATTATACGACTTTATGAAAATGAAACAAGATACATCTTTGCAAATCCTTAAGTGCATTTTAAAACTAGAATTTGAAATCAACGTTGTCTAAGTTTTTATTAATAAAGTTCCAATACTAAAATATAAAAAGAGAAAAGACATGATTATTCAAATTAGTATAATAAAAAAGTATATAAAGAGGAGTTTTTTAAAATTTCGAGTGAATAGGCTTTAAACTTGATATATAAATTATACGTATTCAAATTACATGTACAAACACACGTATATTTGTACGCATGTATTAAGTCTTTAATTAAGATATGTTCTTGAAATACAACAAGATTAGGATTAGTGGTAATAGTAATAAACTATAATAAACTGTTTTGATATTAATAATAATAGTAAAAATTCATGCATTCTCATCCCTCTACAATTTAACGCCGATTATAGGGTGAATTGGCAGTCTGCGCTATCGTCCACTTTCATGGTGTAATTTGAGATCTTCGGCTGACAGTATTTACTTAAATGAAAGCGAAAACCAAGAAACACATTTCCACAGAGAGGCTATCGCATTGTATTCAGGGACCTTTAATGCGATAAACTTGATTGTTTATATTGCCACGATACTAAAACCTAATTGTCAGGAGAAATGTAAAATACCCCATTATGAAAAATTACTAAAATTAAAATTAACCCTAACTGGAAGGAAATGTTGGAAATGACATGCTTCACTTCAGAGGCCTATCAGACACTTTACGCTGAATAAAGTGATCATCCACTCAATAGACAACGATATTACTAGTCAGCTTTAAAAATGTACCTTCTAACACTAATAAGTATCATTCAGTTCATGTTGGCGGAATTCCTTATTTAAGTTTTAGAGAAACAATTTTTTTTATTTAAGGGATATTTGCGGCTCAAATCCTAAACATCACTGCAGGTATATACGAGGGGGTACCTGAAAGTAACCGGACTTCTTCTATAAACATGTGTATTTTATTTTTTTTTACCAAACCAATTTAACACCTTCAATATACTCTCCATTTAACTTTATACACTTATCTAATCGATGATTCCATTATTGGAAACATTGTTCGAACTCATTTTTCTGTATGGCTGCGAGCCACTGTGTCGTTTTTTCTTCACCTCCTTCACGTCATTAAAACGATGTCCTTTCATGTCCCTCTTCATTCATGGAAACAAAACGAAGTCGCACGGAGCAAGATCAGGTGAATAGGGCGCATGGGGCAAAGTGGTTATGCTGTTTTTACCCAAGAAACGGCGAACTGATAAGGCTGAACTTCGCGGTGACTCTTGTCATCCCCAATTCTCCCGACAAAATTCGCTGCACTGAGCTCCAAGTTATTCCAGACTACTCCGCAATTGCATCAATGGTTCGTTGTGGGTCTTCAACCACAATTGCACGTACATTCTCGACATTTCCATCTGTTCTAGAAGTTGATGGACGTCCAAACCAAGGTTTGCCATCAATTAACATTTTACCTTTTTTGAAACGAGGAAACTGTTCGTGTACCTGAGTTTTTCCCATAGCGTCGTCATTCTAAGCTGTTTGCAACATCAAAACTGTTCTGCAGTATTTTTTCGATCAAGAAGCAAAATTTCACAGCTGCACGCTCTTCACTTAAGTCCGGCATTACAAAAAATTACAAGAAAACGGAGATGCTTTTATAAAAAATGCACCGTAACAAGACAACCTTATTCGAGGAAAGAATTGGCTGCACTGAATGCAAAACAAGTTGCGTCACGAGCACCTACCGTCAGGAATGCGTACTAGCCCCCACAGCGCTGTCATTCTAGTTATTTTTGGCTACCCCCTTGTATAAAAGGCACAACCGTGTAGTTGTTTATACCCTCCTTATAATAACACTGCTTTTTAAAGTAAAACACATTTTCGTATGTATATAATTGTTTTTTACCAAATTTGGTCGATTGTTTTTAATTAATTAATGTCGCTTTTACTTGATGAAAATCTATAACAAAATATATATATATATATATAACAGTTGTGTGATTTTACAAAATATCTTTATTAAAAAATAGTAATATGTATCAGTCTGACAATTAATGGGCATCATTATATTAATTATTCCATCGCCAGATACCATTATTTCGCCTGATTGTTCAAACTACATACATAGATTTGGAATCTGTTTCGGAGGACAATGTGCTAAATACAATCTGTAAATTGAAAAACAATGCCTGTTTTGGCCACAACGATGTACGAGTTTTCTTAATTAAATTGTTGCAGTGCGCACTTAATAACCTTACCAAAAATTTTCAACTCTACATTTGAATTTTCTACCTTTCCGGATATGTGAAAGTAAGGCATATTACACGAGTACTAAAAACTATGGATACGAGCAACGTTACCAATTATAAACATGTAGCTCGTTTGTGTAAAAGCACACCATTTCTGAATAGTGCATTTAGTCGATAATATTACCAACACTAAATATTACGTAATTTCATTTCAGCATGAGATTCAGCAAGCGATTTACTACATCTAATTTGGCATACTTAACTCAATACATTTCTGAAGGTTTAGATGTTAGAGGTCAGATGGACGTTGTGTACACCGACTTCTGAAAGGCTTTCGACCATTTAGATATTTCTATACTTTTACTCAAACTCAAAGCATTTAGACGACGCAAGTTCGAAGGCTAGAAGTAGACTGGAATTTATCATTAGGAATCGTAGGATATTTAATAATATATAAACATTAGGAACATTGTACTTCTCTCTAGTAAAATCTCGCATAGAGTATTGCCCACTCATATAGGTTCATTTTGTTTCAATCATAAGCGCCAGCTGGAGATAATTCAGGGGAAATTTTCGAAGTTTCTGTAGTTTAGAATCATTATTATCCTCAAAGAAATGCTGACCTCGTTTTTTCTTTCCCCTTTTGGAATTCCATACCTTCAATCCAAAAGAGTAAAAGGCAGCGTCATATTTACGTTAGCTTCTAACAGCATTGATCCATGGCTTCTGCGACGGATACTATTTTTGTACCAAGAATAAGAGCAAGATATTAAGTTCCACTTTACTTGCAATTTCCTAGAGGAAATGCCTTAATAATTTGCTATTATTACTAGAAGTTTCAATAAATTGTAATTTCTGGAACTAATACTGGTTCCAGAAATTACAGTACGAGAGAACTAAAAACAGTAGTGATATTTCAGCATTTATATGTCAATATGCATATTTGTTTTTTCTGTATTAAAATACTCATTCTACATACATTTGATTTTTTATAACAAATAAAATAAATAATAAAACATTATAATAATAATAAAAATAATAATAGTTAATATTATTATTATTATTATTGTTATCAGTGTCAAGAATTGATCCCATCTTGGTTTTTATTTCAGTTGGTATTAAATCTTTCTTAATGAAGTAATTCATTAACCCCCGACATTTTCTTTCCATATCAAAAACTGTATAAAAGTTAATGAATAATATTATGCCTCCCTCTTTTGTCCAGAACAAAAATATATTGAACAACAAAGCGAGAACGCGTCTATCTCGCATGTCGATAACTAAGTAACCAGAGCGCATAGACAGACGCTTGCGTCACGGCTTTTTGCCAATTAAAGAATATTAAAAGAAATCATTCTATTTTTAATAACACCCTATCTACTATATATGTTTCACGGAATTCACCGATCTTCAGGCAGATTTGTGTTATTAATGAACGATTCCATAGCGTTTATCATATCATTTCGATACGGAAAAATAATAAATAATATCATGCCTCCCTCTTTCGTCCAGAACAAAAATGTATTGAACAACAAAGCGAGAACGCGTCTATCTCGCATGTCGCTGACTAAGTTACCAGAGCGTATAGACAGCTGTTTGCGTCACGGCTTTTTGAAAATTAAATTAATTAAAATTTTAACATTCTTTAATTGGCAAAAAGCCGTGACGCAAGCGTCTGTCTATAAGCTCTGGTAACTTAGTCATCGATATGCGAGATAGACGCGTTCTCTCTTTGTCGTTCAATACATTTATGTATTGGTTGAGAGAGGGAGATATGATATTATTCATTATTTTTCTGTATCGAAATGATATGATAAACGCTATGGAATCGTTCATTAATAACACAAATCTGCCTAAAGATCGGTGAATTCCGTGAAACATATATAGTAGATAGGGTGTTATTAAAAATAGAATGATTCCTTTTAACATTGTATAAAAGTTGTTTACTCGAACTCGAATTGAAAATTGTTGAATGTGCATTAATGAATAACAGTTAATAGAATATATGGTAATGGATAAGTTTTAGAAAATAAACTCTATTTGACAATACGATCACAATCTGTATATGTACATGTAAGGCGAAGAATATTTTATTTCACTCTCGTACTTATAGTCTATTTTAAATTCACAAGGAAGAAATTGACGCCTTTAATGCTTTCGCCATATATAGATAGCGAAAACAAAAGCTAGAATTATAAATTTTATTTTTGCATTGAGCTAGCATTTTCTAGGATTAAATTAGAAATATTTTTAGATATCCTTAAAGTATGTATAATTAGTAGTTAGGATTTGCTGATATCACTCAGAAGGCAGAACGTCTGTAAAGGAAACAACTATAGTATCGAGTAAACACCGCATATAGTAATTTAAATAATCAAATGTTGTAATTGGAAAAAATAAATGTTTTAATATGAATATTAAATATTTCAATATTAACTAAACGATCTAGATTCGTTCAATCTCTGCTGATAAAACAATTAAAATATTTTATTATATACTTTGACAATGTCTTATGGATATATGAAATTAAAGGAAACTCTTAAACGCCATCAAAAGTAGAATAAAATAGCAATTAAGTACTTAGTCTAGCACTACATGAACATAAAATTTAGAAATTCTTAAATCGATTATTAATAAAGTCCGGCCTGCTGGGCAATTTTATCTGACCTGTGAGTCATTGCCTGCTTCGCTCGTTTTATTAAAATGCGTTCATAGACGATGCATTCGCTTTTATATAATATAACAATATATTAATAAGGTATCGCCCTAAATGATATAAATCCCGAATATACATACAACGCAATGCCTATACAGATTAATTTATATATGTACATATGTACATTAACATAAATATGTACGAGGGATGTTCAATGTATTGTCGGTATCGTTGTGACTTATTAAATGGTAATTTAACTAATTCATTAGATAATGACATTATCTGAGAGTATAAATATAAAATTTCATATAGTTATGATCATTAGTCCGCTAGTAGTCTTCAGTTCACAAAGATCGGAATGGCTGACGTAACAATGTTGTAGCAAATCGGACACCACTCTGTTATTAAATTACCTACAAAACAAGCAAAAGTACAGAAAAATCGTGCACGAAAAGATGTGGCTATTTACAAAGATTTTGTACCTTCATTACTTACAGTTCAAAAGTGAACAAGTGAATAAAAGGGGCAGAAACAACATTGAAGATGTTCAGCGGACCCAGTTATTGGCACTACGGAAGAAAATGTGAAAAATATTAATAAACTTGTACTGGAGGATATACCAATAAAGGCTCGAATGTTGGTTACCCTAAGCGTTGGTACCATACATGTTATTCTTCATGACCTTTCCAACTTTTCAAAAGTCAGTGCGAGGTAGGTATCGCGAATGCTCACGACGCCTCAGAAAGAAGTGAGAGTCAAATGCTGTATAGAATTTTTAGATATCTGCTGTGAAGATTCATCAAGTATCTTCGGCCGAATTATTACTGGAGATGAAATGTTAGTTCATCACTATGACCCTGAAAGTAAGTCGGAAAAATCATGGCCATAGTGTTTTGAAATTTTGCTGATCGAGTACATGAATAAAGTGACCATAAACACGCAACCACTTCACGTACTTTGAGGGAAGTAATTAAATAAAATTGGCGGTGTAAATTGACAGTTGGTGTGTCGCTTCTTCACGATAACGCTCCGATTAACAGCACGTATTTTCAAGGCGACCTATTCCCTAATTTCAAAAAGGGAAACCATTTTCCGCCGATCAAGTGCTCAAGACGGCAATAAATGCACATTTTTCAGACAAGAAGGAAATTTTTTACAGGTTATTGAAAAAGTTAATTTCGCGCTATATTAACTGTATTGAGGTTATGGAGGATTATATTGAAAAATGAAAGTAAATTTAATTGTTTTTGCGTTTTTCTTCATGATGGTACCCAGAATATATTGAACGCCCCTCGTATTTAGGGAACAAGCGATACGTATTCCTTGTTTGCTCAAATTTAACTCTTTCTATTCAGTAATGATAGACATACGTAACCGGGTAGGTCAACTTTTGGCATATCTCAATTATTAATTTTCAAATTTTTTTTATTTTTTCCTTGAACATGAATAATAATTCTGGCAGAACTACAAATATTAATAAATCGTCCCTATAAAAAACGTACAAAGTATTAATGGCGATAGTTATTGAAATTTTACAACTTCAGAAATGAAGAATTTGGCATCTGTCGAAATCAGATAATGTTAATAGAGTAATGAAAACATTTTGTGAAATTTTATTCCTAAAATTCCAAAAAACGTAGATTTTTCTCCTAATTATTTTTTCCATTAAGTTGCAGTCTATTAATTTCGTGCATTTTCTTTTACTTATTTTTGAATTTGAATATTTGAAAACATACATACCTTACAAAATCGGTTATTTTTGTCGAAAAAAAGTACGAAAAAATAGATTTTGCGCAATTTAGTTTAATACGAGTATATAAGAATATTTAGAGGATTAATTTAAATTAATATATAGCAATATTGAGAGAATTGCCTTTAACGACATGAAATGTTAATATCCAGTTAAAATAGAAAGAAATGGTTTCCTAAAAATCAGTTCCAGAACCACGTAAAAATTAACAGTGTGAGAAGAAATTTAGTATATGTCTGCAACGCTTGAGAGAGGCGTGTAAATATTCTATAATGCTTTATGCAATATAATAGCAATAAATATTACAATAATTATTGTTTTAGAAAAATAGTAAAACGCCTCCCACTATGTGGTGCATCTTCGGTACGTCTACATCAGAACCTACGAACCTATATATCAACAGTGCAAAATGAAGGAGCAAAGTTTTTAGACCATTCATCATCTCGTTATGAATATTTATCGCTAACAAACCTTTCAAGTTGAAGTACTTAATGACAGCACAAATTTTAACAGTTTCCGCTTTATCAAAAACTCTGAGACTCTCTTGATTAAACAGAATGAAATTGATAAACGTAGCAATTTAAAATTTGACAGTTGACATCAGAGATACGACTTGCCGGTGCACCATAAAAACAGACTGAAACTGCATTCCCTATTCTTCATTCGACATCTGTATACAATATTTCAAATTTTAATATTTAACATTTCAGCCCACCCTCATATATGAAATGACAACTTTTATGTAATACTTTATTATCATTTTCGTTTACTCCGATCGATCAATTGCATTTTGATTTTGATAATGTTCTTTACCCTTTGGGTATTATTTTTGGTCTAAAATATGTATGTATGTAAATATGCTATTATTATTAATATTATTATTAACACAGTTGCTTTCTTTATCATAAAACGGTTCTACTAACAAATAAAATGTATGCAAACTTTTGTGAAAATTGATTTTTGTGATTGTCATAAAACACAATAAGAATTTATAACCAGCTATTTAATATGTGGTAAGCGAAGTATTATATAACAGTGTTGGGACCATTCACTATTTTCCAAGATTAGGCTGTAGAACACCTGTATCACATCCTACTGGAGGAATTTTTCGCTGAAAGAGAAAATTTAGCTCATGTGGTAAGAGAGCTTGACTTTAAATAATTATCTTCAGAAATCGATTGTTCGAACCTCTTTCGGTTTTTAAATCGTTTCTCGTCTCGAAGGTACTCGATGCCTCTTCCAGTACACCCTCCACTGTTGGAAAGTAATAACTGACACTGCTTACTCTCATAAGATAAAGAGGAGCTGTGGAATATTTACCACACAAAATAGACACCGTCCTTGCTTTAGTGGTGACAAGTCGAAAAGGCTGACGATCCAGTTTGGCGCTCATAAAAGAAATATTGTTAGAGGTAATCATTATTAAGAATTCATTGAGCCTTTGAACAAAAACTACCTTTAGAAGGTATATTATCTTTTTCACTAATTTACTGCTATTAAATGGAAGAACAATGTAAGAGTAATAGAAGCAAACAAACAATATTTTTGCTGCTAGATTAAGAAATATCTAAATTCAGCAAGGAAGGGTGTTAAATTTTGACTTAACTTCTATAATTAAGTAAGTGGATCTGTGGATAGAAATGGGGAAGCAAGAAAATTGTTTCAAGAATCATGTCCATTTCTGTGCTATACTCTCCCCAATTACGTTTTCTCAGTAAGTGGCGCAAATGGTTTTGATGGCTTTCCATGCATTGACTTTTTTCTATTAAATTGGAACAAAAGACTATGTCGGACATGCTCGTTTTTCTCTAGTTGACATTACATTTTATTTTGTCAACAAATGAAACAATCTTTGGACAAATTCACAAATTAAAAGCTATTCAATTAAACAATAATACGAATTAAAACAACTTTGACATATGCTTAACAATTTTTACAGCACTCTCATCTTAAAACCAAAAACGCTATGAATTTATGTAATAACCTGATACATGAATATAAATAATGATAATTAAAGATAAGGTAAGGTGTATTAAGAATAACTGCAGAAAAGAAAACTTAGAAACGAATTTCCAAGTACATAGGACTTTTTAGAAACATTTTAGTTTATAAGAACGTGTGCAGGAATATAGTACATACATTAATAAAAGGCGATTTAAACAGATTTCAAATGAAAAATTCTAAGAAAAATGTGTAAAATTAATCATGAAAGAATACCCAATCAACACATTAAAATTTTTGAAGCATATTGCGCACATAACAAAAATTAGTTACGTGAGCACGCAATTTGGAATGTGATCCAGAAATCTGGAAACCAGGAAACCAGGTCCAAAAGTAATGTTAAATTATTTTTAAGGCATCCGTCTAGGACACTGAGCAGATTGAGAGTTGATGAAAATAATAATTTTCAATAATTTCTCATCGTAAAGAACTTAGTTATATATAACTATTAACATTGAGAGTTCATGTTATACATGAAATTGTTCGTTTATGAAAGTTTACAATTGACGAATTTGGATCTTTAAAACTTCGCGGTTCTTAGAACACGTAACCTTATGAAACGAACTGAATATTAATTGGCCACCTATATCATGTGTTTTACTCTTTCCTTTCTGTTAGATTATTTGAAGAAAAAAGTCTATAGTAATACAACGAACTTGATTGCTGAATGGAGAGACCTAATGCAAAATAGCCAGCTTAGATTAATTAATGTACCGCAATTATAATAATCGCATTACGTCACGCAGCTTTCTTTGATATTTCCAATAAATTTTAATATATATATATATACATGTATGTATGTGTGTGTGTGTGGAAACCTTTAAAGAATTATCATTTATACGATCGTAAAAATATCTACTTTATCCCTGAAGCAACAGGAATACTGAGTTTATTACTGATATACAAACCACTAACACGTATAATAATACTTTAACAAGCAGATGTCCTAAATCGCACCATTAATAAATACATCAGGTTAATAACATTGGAAATAAACGGCACTAATCGATAAGTAACATGTAGATACGATGTGAATATAGGTAGTTACTAATATAATGCCCTCTTAATCGGATAAGTGCATATAAATATCTCAATCTATATAGTGAATAATGTTCTTCGAGCCTTTTCATGTATAACAAGATACACATCTGAAACTTCGTTCTAACTGCTTGCTTATTGCTTTCTTTTAATCTATCTATCAAACTCAGGTAAATGCATTGATATTATGCTTTACTTAGGTTCTAAAAATAATAAATCTCTTTATAGTAGATTTAGTAGTAAAGTTATTTCGTTTAGATAGTATCATTAGTGTACCGATAAACACATAACACATAATTTTCCACATCACTTCACAAATCAATACTAAAATTTATACATGCTTCAGTAAGGGTACTGTTATCTTCAGCAATAATTCTCGACTAAATTTAAATTGAATTAGTATACAAGCATTCCCTCAGATACACAACTAGGGCGTAAGTACAGGAATTAGCGCTCTCTGTGTCCAAGCTGACAAGTTGCAAGATAAAGTGCCGCGAGTTGCCCGGTCGTAGGAATGTACGGTAGTACCCTTAGTGACCCCAGATGCAACACGCTTGTATTTAGCCTTAGGCAAGCAGGGCTCTGATTGGGTGGTTGACAATTATTCCTGTTATTACTCGTAAGAACTATATGAAAATGTATAGAGCAATGTCCCCCCCCCACACATACACATACAAAAGAATGTCCAAGGGTTTAAAGCTGCAAGACAAGAATTCTCAACGACAGAATAAATCAGGAATATACTAGTGTCCACACCCTAGAGTAATAACAGGAATAATTGTCAACCACCCAATCAGAGCCCTGCTTGCCTAAGGCTAAATACAAGCGTGTTGCGCCTGGGGTCACTAAGGGTACTACCCTACATTCCTGCGATCAGGTCTTGTACACAGATAAAAATATATAGAGGAAGTGCATCTAATTTCCAAGGAGGAGACCTGATAAAATAGATGATCTGAAATTTTTAAAATGCAAAAGTTTATGAAACAGAGATAAGATTATATAATGACTCAGTGTCGTTGTCAAGGGAAACTTCAACAGGAATATGCAAAGTAGCTAAACGATGCCAGAAAGACATGGCGACTATAACAGATATAGAAATATAGCGGACTAAGCTTTATGGTCACTTCGAGTAATCCTAAATTTTAGTACACAAGCATTACGAAATCAACGATTTTTTTGATATGGTTAAAAAGAATCTTCATTTGACTTATATTTAACTGCTAATATTTACATTAACAAATAGGCAACGATTTGTCAATAACTCAAATAGCAATGAGTTAAATATTGGTCCATCATCTCAGTCTAAAATTTTTGAAAATAAATGTGCACTAATAAGCATTTAATTAACGTGTTTGTGAAACAGCAACAATTTGAAAATCTTTAAACTAATTCTATGACTCGCCTTTCAAATATATTTGCTAATTCTTGATTTGTTAGTCCTATTTTAACTAGCGTAAGTAGAAGTACTAATAGGTATTCTCATATAATTTGGCGAATGAAGAACGGACGATTGTTTTTGACATTATCTATTTAGCATTAATTCCTTTAGTGTACACGTTCCTGTTAGCCTAACTTAGTTTAATTCTATACTGAAGAAGATGACAATATTCCTGTTGAAATAGGTACAGAATTGAAATACAAAGCACAATAATTATTATATTAATGTTATATGCCACTAAAAAAAAGAATCACCCAGTAAAAGTACATATTTTTAAACATAATTTTGTACAAATGTTTACTTTGTGAGGATAATGAATAATAAAAAAGTTAGAAAGAAAGCAATAAACCTTTATGTTGTTTTTTACCAAATTCTAACGAAAAGATTAGCTTTCTTTGTCTTTATTTTGGATCAGTTCACCTTAGTTATTGGATTATAAGTTTATAGTTGTAAAATAGTGTACTAAAATGTCAGGAATTCGACGACGGCCAAATTATTCCCAGCTAAGCCACTTTGAAAAGGTCCGTATCGTTGGACTACTGGATATTGCATTTCGTGAAATTCCGAGGGAAATATACAGAATTTGTTTACCACAGTTATTCTCGATGACCTAAAGGAACCACCGAACGGGAAGATAAGTGACTAAGATCGTGGCATAGTACCTAAAGGTGTGTGATGAATGCTTTTTTTGTAGGGATTAGACCATAGAATAATATCATCCAAGGCTAATACTGCTTTTGACTTAGAATGGTGTAATGTACGGGCAGATTAGAATAAAGGGTGGAATAATGCCGTTTTTTCAGACGAATCTCCCATGATGGTCATAACGAGTCCGACATCGAAAAAAAGAAGGCAGTTCTTGAATTTTTCCGTAGAATATAGCATTACACTTAATACTTAATGGTTTGGGATAGAATTATCGCTTAAAGTAGGACTCCTTTGGTATTTTTTCCAGATCACTTAACTGCTCAAAGGTATAATACATTTACAAATTCTGGAGCCATTCGATTTTCCATATATACAATGCCTAAATAATGCCACATTTCAACAAGAAAATGCTCGTCCTCAGGTTTGAGTTGTTACATTACGATTCTTGAAAGAAACCAACATTTATATTCTCAATTGATTTGCGTGATCACCAAACTTATCCCCCATAGAACATGTCTTCGATAGGCCGAAGAGTCGGAACACTTTCTAAACATTTAATGAAATTTCAACATTTACATGACTCCCTATAAATTGTTTGCGAGTTTCCACTGGAGACCATGAAACACCCTATTAAAAGTATGCCCAGACGAAGAGCAGAATATAGTAGTTTACATGGAGCGGTAGTTCATTATTAAATTTCGTCTGTAAAGGGTATGAATTGTCCAATAAAAATTGAATCTCAACACAGTTGCGTTATTTTGAATTCTATATTCTAACCAAATAAATATATTTATCAATTTTTTTGTTGGGAAATATTCTAATTTAACATTTGGAAAAGGGAGAAAATATTCATAAAATTTCATTCATACATAAAATGTTGTGACTTGTTTAGAACAATTACAAAATATAAATATAAAAGTACACGCATATACAAAAGCATAAATGTATGTACATATGTGTCTTTGTAACCACAAAAACACAACTAATCTGAGTTGATATGAACATGTCAGCTACAATATTTCATATAAATTAAAAAGTTTCGATATGCCAGTATAAATAATTATATATAAAATTCGCGGTTCCGCGAATTTGTTTTAAATTAAATGATATAGTGGTCTTTTCAGAAGTGAATGTTATCTTTTATTATAAGATAAATTTTAACTACTTTACCTATTTCATTTTTTAAACCCATAATTAATATAAATAATTAATATAATAACATAAACTATTAATCTAATTCCCATTCTTTTTTTAATTACAATAGGAAAATATAACTTCATTCCATTATGTTATAAAAGAAGTTTCACAGTTTCTTAGGAATAAAATCAAATGCAAAAGATCTCCTCGATGCCTTAGGGTAGCAGAGGAAGGATTAAGTAGGTAATTAAGAAAAGATCTATTATATATAGCAGATCATTTATTATTCTAGTACATATTAGCCGTTTCACTTGATTTCATTTGTTATTGTTTGCTATACCGTTCTTACTCCACGCGATTTGTGTTCGAAAAAAATGCTTTTTAATGTCGTTTTTTGTTTTTAATCTTTTAATCTTCAAGAAAAATTCGAGGTGAACAAAACAGATTAACAAGCTAACATCACGTTTGCGGAATATGAAAGATGTTGCGTGCTTTCTTCTCAAAGCTAATTTTCGCTTATTGGGTAAAACACTATGGGGTTTAAGATTATTTACTCTTTTCCTCTTTGTCAATTTTAGTAATTGATTAATAGAGGTTCAAATGTGCATTCTGGTTAAATAGCTACGTCAATAAGCAAAATTGCCATATTTGGAGCGAAGACAATCCTCAAGTCGTTAACGAATCACTATTACATCCATTAAAATTGACTGTTTGGTGCGGTTTACACGCTGGCAGCATCGTCGGTCCTTATTTCTTTCGAAATGTGAAAGGATCTGCCGTTACGATGAATAGCGAGCGCTATCGAGCCATGCTAACTGAATTTTTGTTTCCAAAAATTAATCAGCTAAACATCGACGACATTTGGCTCCAACAAGACGGCGCAACTTGCCATACAGTGCACTAAACAATCGATTTATTGCAAAATCAATTTGGTGACAACTTTATTTCCAAAATTGGTCCTGTTCACTGGCCCCCTTGTTCGTGCGATTTAACGCCTCTGGATTACTTTTTATGGGGCTATGTTAAGTCATTGGTTTATGCTGACAAACCAGCAACTCTCAAAGCATTGGAAACCCATATTTAAGCTACCATTGACGCCATACGGCCAGATATATTGGAAAAAGTAGTCAAAAATTGGACTGATCGAATGAACCATGTAACTCGTAGCCGCGGCGGACATAGCCGGGAATCGTATTTAAAAAATAAATGCCGTGAAATTATCTACCAGATTATAATAAAACAATTTCACTCCTAATCTGAGAGATTCTTTTGGGATATCTTATGGGGGGTCCAAACATTCACTTATTTAGTTGAATTTGATGGAGCCTGTGGTTGATTGACTTGATCAATAAGGTTGATATATAACCCCTTTCCACAATTAACTATTTGTAAATTCTGTATACGCATTTCGACAACCAAGTTGTCATCATCAGCAGATAATTTCAAAGTGTCGCACCTGGTAAAACACGGCGAAAAAATTGTACGAAAAATAAAATCCGTACGCGATCCGCACCGTTGAAAACCAAGATGTGCACTCAAGGGGTTATATATCAACCTTATTGATCAATTCACTTATTTCTTGTAAGCCTTTTCTACTACAGAAAAAAAACTTCCCATGTGGTTGCATTCCGAGGCCCCTGCATAATGAGCAGATAAATTATTACAGATCTACTGTTCGGCTAATTCTGACTGTATTTTTTGTAAATCCTTAATTTTGGACTTTTATCAGCTAATTTATAAAAGTTATTTGAATAAAATTAAACTTGTTTTTACTATTTTAATTCGACGAATAGTAAGGAAAGTACAGGAGTTACGAAATTTTTAACGTTAAAAAGTTAAATTTGAAACGTAAAATACTTATTTTTTGTATTTCGAGAAATCAGTGTTATACACTAGAATGCTTCTATTACACCCACCACAATATATCCTAATGCTTCTTTTAGTTCTTAGGATGTAGACAAAAAAGTGTTAGTGGTATCATATCAAAAAAACTCAAATAGCGGAAAAAATTTAGGCAACTTTTCGAGCAGCCTTAATTACAAGTTTTTATATTTTCGAAATTTAAATTGAAGATTCCTGAATTTTTTTAAAATTCCATTTATCATCACGTCAATATCTTTGGAATAATACATTAATTGATGGTTTCAGTTTTTACGAATCCTAGTTTTTGATTAAAAAACTGCAAAACTTGAAAAACAGTTTTTAAGTTTAAATTTACTATGATGTGAAATTTATTTAAGCTTCGAATCATGGAATTAAGCGCAATTAAGGTATTAATGTGTTTCGCACGTTTAGGTTTCATTCTAAGATGATCTTTTTGCATGTCACAAACTATGCTGTCACTTAAAAAAGATTAATTGACAAACACCTTTCAGTGTTTGCTCCAGATTAGTTATTTGTTTTAAAGATATTTATAAAAGTTTAAATGTCATGAAAATTTTTGGAGGGGGCTGTACCTGAAATCGAGAGATTTAGCTGCTCAAAAAAATGTGTTGTTCTTATACGAAGCTACTCTTTCAATTTTTAAAGATTCAATGAAATCCGAATTTCTGGTTTGCCGATGATTACTTGTTAGTACAATACACAAATTAGATTTGTTGGCGGGAACCAGCGGAAATAATTAAAGTAAATATGTAAAGATGGAGGGAAAATACACAGTGCACAAGCCTTCTGCACAGAGGGAGATCAATCAGGGTGACTAACACAATTAACACACACGGAATGGTAGAACGTATATGTACGTAAAAAAATATATACAAGAGAGAAAAAAAATTTATATATGTATATGTATATACTCCCGTAAAATTTCTTGTAAATGCAGTGATTACAACATTTAATAAAATAATTGTAATGGGTGTTTTTTAAGCTGCATGAGAACTATCGATATCCGTAACTGTGGTTTGCCAGCTGTCACGTTTCTTTCATTTACACCAATAAATATCTTAAAAGAAAAGGAAACGTAACAGTAATTATGGAAATGGAACTCCTATTTTCATGAAAAACGCAGGAAATTCGTCGATGCGCCAAAAGGCTCATTAATATAAGATCGTTATTCATCTACTCAGATGTATGAACAAAAATATATAAAGAAAAAATGCATAAAACTATCTTAAAGTGAAGTGTGTGGAAAATATGTATGCAATGGGTGTTTTTTAAGCTGCATGAGTGAACTATCGATATCGATAACTATGGTATGACAACTGATAATGTCGAACTGTGTTGACATTTCTGTTCAGTAAGGTTTGGCAAGTCATCATGAATCACTTAACGCCAGAACAACGCTTCCAAATTGTGGAAATTTACTTTGAAAAAGTAAATCTGTTCGAGAAGTTCCTAGAACACTTCGTCCATTTTACGGTCAATATAATCGACCTAGTGAACAAGCAATTTGTGCAGTTATTGATCGTTTTCGCACTAATTTTACTCTTCTCTATTCAAAACCACCAACAAGACAAAGAAATGTGCGTACCGAAGAGAATATTGCTACTGTAGCGCGAAGTATTGAAGAAGACGCCGAAATGTCAATTCGTCGTCGTTCTCAACTTGTTGGCCTTTGTCCTTCGACTACGTGGAAAATTTTACGTAAGGATCTTGACTTACGTGCCTTTAAAATACAGCTCGTGCAAGAATTGAAGCCAAACGACCATCGTTTGCGTCGCATTTTTGCATTTGGCATTTGAAACTGGCCGAAGATGAGTACTTTTATCAAAGAATTGTGTTTAGTGATGAAGTTCATTTCTGGTTAAATGGCTACGTCAATAAGCAAAATTACTGTATTTGGAGCGAAGACAATCCTCAAGCCGTTAACAATTCACCATTACATCCAAAATTGGTCCTGTTCACTGGCCCCCTCGTTCGTGCGATTTAACGCCTCTGGATTACTTTTTATGGAGCTATGTTAAGTCATTGGTTTATGCTGACAAACCAGCAACTCTTGAAGTATTGGTAGCAAATATTCAAGCCACCATTGACGCCATACGGCCGGATTTATTGGAAAAAATAGTCAAAAATGGACTGATCGAATGGACCATGTAACTTGTAGCCGTGGCGGACATATGCCGGAAATCATATTTAAAAAATAAATGCCATAAAATTATCTACCAGATTATAATAAAAAAAATTTCATTCCAACAATATTTCTGTCTTGTATTATCATTTTAAGTTGTCAAGCTCTTAAAAAAAACACCCGCTACTTCTATAGTATAAAATTCACAAGCAAGGTCAAAAAGAAAAATTATTCGAATATTAAATTTTAATAGCAATTTAGGCTTTAGATTAAATATTTATTTTGAAGATATTTATAAATGTTTAAATGTCGTGCAAATTTTTGTGAGGGGACTATACTTTGAAATCGAGAGATTTACCTGCTAAAAAATGTGTTGTCCTTATACGAAGCTAGTCTCTCAGTTTTTGAAGTTTCATCGAAATCCGAATTTCCGGGTTGCCGGTGTTTACTTGTTAGTACACAAATTAGATTTGTTGGCAGAAACCAGCAGACGTAATTAAAGTAAATATGTAAAGACGGAGGGAAAATATACAGCGCACAAGTCTTCTGCACAGAAAAGCCAATCAGGGTAACTTAACACAATTAACGTACAAGGAATGGTAGGACGTGGGAGGGAATGCAAGAGAGAAAAAAAATAAATATATATATATATATATATATATATATATATATATATATATATATATATATATATATATATATATATATATATATATATATATACTCCCCTAAAATTTCTTGTAAATGCAGTGACTACGACATTTAACAAAATATGATAATTACATTTTCATAATACGAGGGATGTTTCCAAAGTTCTGGGAATTATATATAATTTTTATAATTTTCGTCAATATTACAATGTCGTTTTTCAACATAATCTCCATTTAACTGAATACATTTATCCCAACGATAAACTAATTTTTTTAAGCCGCCCTCAAAGAAGTTTTTCGGTGTCTTGTCGATCCACCTATTTATGGCAAGTTTTACGTCAGTTAAACTTTCACATCGATAAGGGTTTTTTCAAATCTGGGAACAGATTGTAATCACTGGGTGCAAGATCCGGGGAATAAGATGGGTGCGGCAGCAATTCCCATCATAAATCGTGCAAAACATCCTTCGTTTTTCTTGCGGTGTGTGGTCTTGCATTATCCTGTTGCAATAACGGACGCTTATGCAACTTTCCAGGCCGTTTGTTGACTAGTGCCTGTCGCAGTGGTCCGGATAATAAATTTGAATAATATTCTGCATTAATTGAAGTACCTCTCGGCAGATAATCCACAAAAATAATCCCTTCGCAATCCCAGAATACAGTAAGCAATATCTTTCCAACAGGCTGAACTGCAGGCACCTTAAGTGGAGGCCCTTCTTCAAGTTTGCGCCATTCTTTGGATTGACTTTTCGTCTCAGGATTGAGATAAGGAATCCACGTTTCGTCAGTGGTTATTATTCGTTGCCAGTTCAGTAGGTTTTCGACGGCAGTTATGTTTCTTTCATTTACCGACGTGCTTGGCCGTCCACTGCGTGGATCGTCTTCTAATGATGTTCTACCGGCTTTAAAACGATCGATCCACCGATAAGCAGTACTTTTGGATTCTGCAGATTCACCAAATATTCCTTGCATACGACTAATAATTTCTGACGTTTTCACATCTTCTTTCCACAAAAAGAAAATTATCGCTCTTTGAGCTTTTGCCGCGTGTTCCATGGTTACAAAAACAGTGCTACTAAAACGGGTCTACATCAGTCGAATACCTGAATCAGACTGAACAATGTTGCACTAGATAGTTGCACAAACATGTCAAAACTTTTCTGGCATCAATAATATTGCGTTATTTAATTATAGCACCAATTCCCAGAATATTGGAAACACCCGTCGTATGTAATTCACAAGCAAGATCAAAATGAAAAATTATTCGAACATTAAATTTTATGACAATTCACCTGCGATTGTTATGCAAAAATATTTTTGACACGCCTGTCCTTAAAAATAAATTTGTTGAGGTTAAATTAAAATAGTTCGGTATACTAATTCCGAAGTTGTATTGTGTTTAATGTATGAGATATACAAAAACTAATTTAACTAAAATTGATACGTTAAAAGACTTTGTAAATATATTTTATATTTATTAGTAGAACATTGCATATCTATATACTTTCCCTAAAATTTTCTAAAATACGAAATTATAGCCAGCTAATTCAATTACTAGACTGTATACAGACAATTTGATATATTAGGTGGGTTCAGTACATATAATACACATAAATACACACACTTTGTTAAATTACGCCGCTAGATAGGACAAAAAATAATTACGAGATAGACAGACGTCTTTTATGTCATTGTTAATTGGAGAAGGTGTTCCCCATTGTATTGGATAACAATAAAGGTATTAAGGTACTGGGCGAGGAAAGATACTAATCATATTAAGAGCAACAATTACAACCCCACTAAATAAAACATTCCCATATCAATTTGACTTTTCACCATTCTGACAATGTTAATGCTAAAAGACGACAAACGAAAATAAACTTCCATGAATATTGTAGGAGTTTGACAAATATATTTATATTACACGTAGCAATATGAAAATATCGCTAATGGAAATGTTGATTTAATTCGCTTCGAATTGCCTCTTTGTATCATTTATGTATGTAATATAAGTTAATAAAAAGAAAAGGGAATGAGCACATCATCTATATTACGTTTCGAAAATAAAGAATAATGTCGTTGAAAAGCAGTAATTCCTTTATTTTTGACAGTAAAGTTTAAATTGCTCCATTTGCATCGTATTAACTGACAAAGAAAATAAGTCATCTAGTAAAAGTATATATTTTTAAACCAAATTTTATACTAAAGTTTATTGATTATTCGATTGTAACAGTCTAAAGTTAAATTATTACATTAAAACCCTAAGAGTTCGATAACAATTATATTATTGCTAAATAGGCAACTTTTTAAGGGCTCTTATCATTGCATTGCATGAGGCGGGTGCATTTCGTGATATCGCTAGGGCGATGCAAAGAAATATTTCTATAGTTATTCGTTGTTGGAGAGATTGGGTTCAAGAAGACGGTAAACATCATGGAAGAGTCTCTGAACAACCGAGAATCACCACTGAATGCTAAGGTAGGAGACAATATTGTTTGCACTTAGGTACCGGTATAGTACTTTAAAGTCTTTGGGAAATGTTTTCTTGGCAGAAATAGGTTACAGAATATCATTGAGCTCCATATGTTGCTGTATTCGTTTGTTAGAATTGATTTCCTATCGTCGTTTAGTTTGTAGGCCAATGATGGTTATAGGCGAGTCCGGCGTCGACGACGAAAAACGCAGTTTTTGAATTCTTTCATTGAACTCGAGGCGGCATTCACTATAAGTTTGATGGTTTAGGGTGAAACTAGCATGGGACCTAAGATCCTTCGAGGCCTTTATATGCTAAGAGGTATGTTTATAAAGTTCCGGAAGCACTAGCTTTTTCATATATTCAAGGCTTAAATAATGCCACATTTCAGCAAAGAATTTTCGTTTACATGCTGCAGTTGTTACATTACAATTCCTGTAAGAGGCCAACATCAATATTCTCAATTGGCCTGTGCTGTACTTACAACAGTTATGTCTTACAAGTCGCTAGACATGAGTTTCCACGTGTGTCCACAGAACATCTTATTAGAAGCATGATCGGTCGAAAACCTGAATGTATTCGTTTACATGAAGCGGTAAATCATTATTAAATTTTTTCTATACAGGGAACAAGAGAATACGTTTTTCAATGAAAATTTATTTATTATTCCAACATAGTAAATAGTTGTACAAAATTTGGGTTGAAAGTATATATATTGACTAGTTGATTTGTTTTTCTCTTATCACATGTATAGAATATACACATATACACAAGTATCCCTGGGGTATGAGAGTGTAACCTAAATCTTGAAATTACTTCCTTAAAAATGTGTTATAGTCTTTTTATTTTGCATAAAACTTAAACATAAACTTTTCAAATCTTTCTAACAGATATTTCTCATCCCTTGTAGATATCCCCTTTGAAATTGTTTTGTAAAATCTTTGACATTGACCGACGATCGAAATAAAACATTTTGTCATCATTGAATGCCAGTGGCGTAAATTTACGTAATTTATCTCAAACTTGGAATTGCGACTGTTTATGTGGTTGTTTGTGTTTTGACTTTATTAAGAAGATTCAATACAAATTTTGAAAAAACTAGAATCTTATTTAAATGTGCACAGTGCAAAAATTTGTTCGCAAAAGCTGTTGCATTTCAACGTTAGGATAATCCATGTGACAAGAGCGCTCAATTTCGTAAAAAAATCGACGGTTTGAACCTCTTTTCTAAACATGTGATTTTTAAAATCATTTTTCATCTCGGAAGTGGTCGGTACCCTATAATCTTGTGGAAGAATAACGAACAATGCTTCCTCTCTTATATCGAGAAAGGGTTAGTAACAAAGCTATGGATCACTTTACATACATCTAATACACATTGTCGCTCCCGTGGCCGTGACATGCCCAAAAGACGATCAGTTGGATACCCATCATAAAAAGAATTAAATGCGAGAATAATGACCTTGAATTGATATGTTCTCGGTCGTCATGTGGATGATGGTACCACTATCAAATAGAGTATATTTTTTGAGTTACAATCTGTTGCCATATGATCGACTAGCAATCATTGATTAATGCACATTCAACAAGTTTTCATTCGTGTTTGAAATGAGCAAAAAAATTTTTAAAATGAAGAAGACATTAAGAATTTGGCGGTAATAGAATAGTCCGTTGTGAAAATTGAAATAAAAATTGAATTGGAATGATACTAGAGTATAACAGATCGTGTTATCGAAAAAGTTCATAAAACCAGTGTTGAATAATTGTAAGGAAATAGTTGACATAAAAAGTTAAGGTCAACAGGTAAAATGTATTTTAATATACGTTTACAAAAGATCAGAAGCGGAAGAAATTCCTTCGGATGGAAAGGTAATGGCTACAGTTCTTTGGGATAAACGTTGTGGAGATCTCATCGATTATTTTGAGAAAGAGAACTATACAGCATTACTGAGTAAATTGTATACGCAAATTAAAAACGAATGGCCACATTTGGCAAAGAAAAATTCGTTTCATTCGACAATGCATTTGTTACAACAAGCAAAAATTCTTTGAATTGCTTCCATATATACTTTACTCGCTGAACTTAGCCTCTAATGACTTCCAGTCGCATGGCCAGATAAGGTTTTGGCTCATATGACGAGGTAGAATAAACTTACAAGCTATACCATACTATAAGAAGTTTGAACACTACTGGACTAAATGTATGAAGAAGAAGAAAAAAATACTTTGAAAAAGGAACACTTTCATTTATTAAAAGCTCGAAGTGGAATATTTAAAATAAATATTTTCTGGCTTTGTTCCATACACTTTATTCTTGAGGCAATCCCTTAAAAATAAATTGCGATTGTAAGGTCAAGCGAAGTAGCTGGCCACTTAATGGTATCTAGTCGTCTAATCCATCTATTCGTAAAGATTTCGTTTAGATAGTCTCTTATAATTAGAGCATAGTGAGGTATTGTCCCGTCGTGCTGAAAACTCTAAGTGAATTTAAATTCTTTTCAGCTGTCAAATTTCCTTTAATCGAAATTGGTTCAATTATATGGTTGCTAATGATACCTGCCCAAACGTTTACCTTTTGAAGATATAGGATTTAACGTATCTAATGAGGATTTTGTTCTGAACAATACCTATAGTTTCCACGATTTAATTCCCCGTTAAACGAAAGTTGACAGTTGATTCATCAGAAAAAAGAATATTACCAAGAACTGTCTCATTTCTGTCCAGCCTGTCCATTATTTCTTCACAAAGTGCAATCTACAGTCTGAATCGTCCTCCGTCAGTTCCCGGGAAAGCGTCATTTTCTGGTGATAAATTTTTTATCATGGAGAAACTTCAAAACAGTTCTATGACAGGCATTATTTTCTCGAATAATTTTACCTGAACTACACATTGGATTATTTTGTACATTTAATAAAATATTTATCTTTTCATCATTCTTTATAAATTGAAGTTTTGCTTTTAATGGTTTAACACGTCCACGAACTAAATTATGCATGAATTTTGGATAAACTTCCTTGTGAGATATTTGGTAAGTCCAGATAATTATGATTAACAACGACCCGATGTAATCGATCATCATCTCAGCATTTTTCATATTCTTCTAAAATAACGTCAAAAATAATTAATTTTATTCCATAACTGTTACTCACACTGTATGTGGTTGTAGTATGCACATGTCCACAATGATTAAAGATGTTAGTTAAATTAGTTTTTGTTGACCATTTATCCATGAAACCATTGTGGGTGTTCGTCTACAATATATTTTTTGACAAATGGATGATTACCTGAATAGGGAGCTGCTTTAAACACTTCATCGAAATTATTTAGTTCGACTTGTTTGATTTCTTATCTAGATATGAAATGATTGGCATTTCGTTTATTATATTTGTTAACACCTATCGAGATTAAATCAGGAACATGAGCAAAAAGAGAGTCTATTCTTGTAAATCTGTCAAAACAAACAGTTCGCTCCGTTATTTCTGAGGTTTATATTTTAATTTTGTTTACGTAAGTTGTACGTGAATTTAAATGTAATAATATATACATTTACTCAACGCATGCACATCATTCAAGAACTTTTATAGAAGAGTGGTGTGTACATACATACATACATACGTACTTTCTTCTATGTACACTTTAAGACTCTTTCTTTAGAAGTTCTTGTGAAATTGAACCATTTTATACTAATGACAATACGTGGGTTGTCTTTTAAGTTTTGCATATAAAGCTGGAATAAAACAGTAGATAGCTTTTAAAGACCCCGTCGTTTTTCAAAGTATTCTCCACGAAGATTAATATACTTTTGCATGCGCTTGAACTAACTTTAGAAGCAATTGTTCCACTCGTTTGTTGGTACAGTCAAAATTGCGTTTTTGAAGGCATCGAGTGCTCACTCTGATGACTCGAATCTTTGACCACGCAGTCAGTTCTTGATTTTCGGCAATGTAAATAAATCGTTGGGACTTAGGTCCGGATTGTAAGGAGAATGGACTAACGATTCGACGTTTTGTTGCGGAAATGTTAGTATTTTACAATAAATTTGGAGACGTGACTACTTGTCTCTGTCTCTGTAGGCTAGTTGCCTACGTGACAAGTTATCTTCGCGGCGAGTAGGCCGAGGACGTTTTCCTAGACTGTACCACTGATATGATTCAAACACAAAAATTTATATTAAGTTGACACCACTGGTTTTCTTCGAATGTATAGCGAACATTTTCTTCCGATCTCGCATCCTTCCCGTTTGTATATTTCTCTTCATGTTTTCTTGTGCCTTCCGATCACTTAAATTTTTGTAATAACCCATCCCGTTTCCTACGCGACATTCTGTCGAACTATTACATTTTCTATATATTCTTTGTATTAATTTAAATAAAAATACTAATTTTCAACTGTTGTAATGTAATTTCTCTCCTCGCAGGTTTGTAACTACGATATTGATACTAATATAAACAAAATGTCTGTTTTGATTGATATATCTCGAAAAATATTTCATTCTAGTTTACATGGTAATATGAATAATCTCCATATCTCGCTATCTTTGTATCCTTTTATCTGTGCTATTATTTATGTTGTTAATATGAAATATGCATTTCTACATAACGAATATTACGTAAATTATTACTGGTGACATATATAACTTTTTAAACCTGCATCTTGAATTTCACGAAGCCTTTGATGTTTTTGTATTGACAAATTCTATTGTCCTCATATTTATTCAATAAATTGTGTTTGGAGGTTCATCAATGTCCAGAACGTGTTTACGATTTATATCTGTCATTATCAATATACGAAAGAGATGTGATATAACCTTTAATGGGTAGTATTATGACTGTATGTGCATGAATCTTAGTATATGATTGTAACGGGTCTTTCAATAGGAACTTCCGAACTTCGACAGTTGATAGCGGCCATATTGTTGAAGTTACATCTGTCGAATTGGCTGTCATTTATTCAGTCTGTTTGGCCAAATCGCGATGGACGGATATAGCGTTAACAATACGTGCTAATTATAAAATTGTTTTACCAAAATGGATGTTCTGTTAGGGCAACGTTCCGCGCGCTTCGCCCATTTAAGGTCGCCATAATAGTCCTACCGAGAGGACTATTCGCAGTGTGGTGGATAAATTTGAGTCCACTGGTACAGTAAACAATGAACCAACACCCGTACGACGACGAAACGCAAGATCTGTCGAAAACATCGCCGCTATCCGCGAGAGTGTGGGGAGAATCCGAGGCAGTCGATTTTGTGTCGCTCAAAAGAACTCGGTTTTTCGCAGACCACAACTTGGCAAATTTTGCGTCGTGACTTGGACCTGCACCCGTACAAAATTCAACTGACCCAACAGCTGAAGGTAAACGACCATAAACAATGACGTGTGTTCGCCGAATGGGCCCTGGAGCAGTTGGAAACTGACCCTAATTTTCATCAAAAAATCATCTTTAGCGATGAGGCCCATTTCTAAATGAATGGGTACGTCGACAAATAAAATCATCGAATTTGGAATGATACTAATCCACATGAGATCCAGGAGTCACCGTTTGGTGTGGATTTTGGGCTGGCGGTGTTATCGGTCCATATTTTTTTGAGAACGACTTTGGCCAGGCCATCATCGACCAACGGCGAACGCTATAGGTCGATGTTTACCAACTTCTTTTGACCTGAATTCGATGATATGGACAGCAACGATATGTGGTTTCAACAAGACGGCTCTACGTGCCAAACAGAGTATTCCACACCGGACATTCTGCACGAGCGATTAAAAAAAGCGTTAAAAATCTTCGTCGATTTGACCTCGTTAGACTTATTCTTGTGGGGTTTTCTTAAGTCGCAGGTCTACGCGAATAAGCCACAAACCACGGCGGCCCTGAAAGCCAACGTAACCCATCCTTGCGGTCAAATTCAGCCTGATTTATGGAAAGTTGGACATTTCGGATACACGCCACCCAGCGAAGCCGGGTGGTATATTCCATACATAATGGCATCGATAAGTCATTCGAACGAATAAAAAATTTCAATTATATCTCACACGCACTTTGTTTTATTTAAATTTAAAGATAGGAAGCGTTTAATGAAAGACTCGTTATAACTTAAGACAATACATGAAGTAATGTTATGGGTAAATTTTTGTACTCAGTAATGATTTATTTCTACGAAACTTTATTTTAGCCGAACATAATATTATTTCTATCTTTTATAAATTCATGCTTTAGGAATGATATCATTTTCTCATGAACATGGCTTTCTAATTTCGACAAAATTGCTTGCATCGAAGAACTTATTTTCTTTGAAGAATTGAAACTATACATTCAGTGCTTAAATAGTTCTTAAGAAATATGATTTTATTACATTAGTTATGTATGAACAGACATGCAATGTGTTTCTAGTTTCAAACACATGTTATGCATACTACACATTTCTATATTGTGATTATAATCTATTACTTCCAGTGATTGTAAAATACACAGCAATAGTACAGTTGTACTCTGGAGTGTTAAAAATTTATTGTCGTTGAGACCGTATGCCAAAATGCGTTTGCGCAATTTTTCAAAGACTCGAGGAAGGTAAACTTCTGAATATCAATCGGTATTTAAAGTTTCAAGAAGATTGAGTGAATCGGTGTTCCTGAAGAAAGCAGCAATCATTTTTGGTTTGTATTGTTGCTGCGAATAATTTCTCCTCATTCTCAAACATTCGAATAACTGATGCTGAGTAATGGATCATAATTTTATATCCAGTATTCATTTCCATTTCATCCACCAAGTTACAGCCTCCTTACCTGCTGATGTTTGTGTAAAATGACATCTACTAAAAATTAATGTAATGCCGCATTCTTCTTAAATCTTTGTGGTTTTCTATGGTTTTCTTAAATGTTCCAATAATGTTTTTAGCACAAATAGGTACTGCTTGTCCATGTCTAAGGAATAATAATAATAATAGTAAAACCTTAAAGAACTTAATCTTAAACCATACATTATATATATTACATTACCAAAAAAGTTATTTTAAATACCTGATCAATCTTCAGAGAATTCTTAAATACACAATAGGTAAGAGCCTCATTTTATTTACATTCGAATATAAAAATACTAATAATAATGATAATAATAATACTCCTAAAATATAAAGCATCACGAAGCTTTTTGATTTATTGTTTCACAATGTACAGTAGCAGCTTAATACCTGCCGTATACTGTCCGAGCTCAAACCCATAGTTATATGGATTGAGTAATAGGTTTCCGGCCTTAGGCTATAATATAATATAATAAATGAAACATAATAATAATAGTAACATATATTGTCCAACAAATTACAAAGTAATGCAATATATATATATACAAAAATAAAATATATATATATATATATATATATATATATATAATGTATATATATATATAAAAAACTAATAAAGTAAAAGGAAAATAGGAAATTGCAATAATATAAGAGAAAAAAGGAAATTTATTCAATGAAAAAAATATCTTATCTATCTAATCAATCTATTGTAACGTACTATAAATAAATTCTTGCTATATCTACAGCTCTTCAAAGAAGCTATGGTTGATGCTGCAAAATGGCCTTATATTGTTAAATAGTCTACACATTCCTGAGATGAGAGGGCTGTAATTGATGTTAATCCAAAACGTGATACTAGAGACAATCAGTCTTATAATGAATTAAGTTAAAAAGAAATTTTAGATTTACGAATTGTCGCCTAGTTTGAAGAGAGTCTATTTCAAACTTTTTCGATTCCTCTCGGGTGATAAACCCCCTCAGCCCTAAAGCGAAGGAATTGGATTCCAGATTAAACTCAAGTCTAGGACAAATCTAGGATTTGAAAGGTAGTTGTGTTTCTGATCATAAATCCCAATAGCTTAACAGTGGTAGATATAACGGCGAGTCTTTTGCTGAATAAAGACATTTAAGTACCGAGGCGTTGAATTAATTATTATAGACGACACACACTACATTCCATTACTGAAACTTGCATTTCGATACATTAAGAGATAAATTATTATACTCACATCATTGGACTAGTTTACTAAATGCAGTTGTAGAAAAACACAATTGCCAGTGTAATTTAAAAGCGAAAATGTTTAAATCATTCAATTTATTACAGTCTATTAAACCCGAAAGATCGTTTATGAAAATGTTAAAAATGAAGTGGATTCAAGTATA
Source organism: Dermolepida albohirtum (assembly GCA_031893035.1). Taxonomy (NCBI): domain Eukaryota; kingdom Metazoa; phylum Arthropoda; class Insecta; order Coleoptera; family Scarabaeidae; genus Dermolepida; species Dermolepida albohirtum. The sequence continues at coordinate 510,010 of JAVIWB010005177.1, forward strand.
AACCTTGTGGCATTCCTGGTTTAGCATGTTGATGATTTGTATCCGTTAATATATGTATATATTGTGTTCTGCTATTTAGGTAGGAAGAAAAACCGTTCATCTTCTAACTATAGTTGTATGATACACTTTGTGTAAAATTCTAAAAAATCAAAACCCGAAAAATATTCCGCAGGATTATCATATTGCCTATTAAAATACATACGATTTTTAACAATAAAGAAAATATGTCTATAGCTTTATCCACACAAAGTAGCAGCTGGAAGCTGTCACAAAAATAAACTGTCAACAGACATAAACAATTTTATTTTTGCAGAGATCCATGACTTACTAAAAGCTTTTGCATATATCTCGTAAATGTAGTATTAGATTTATATAATCCTCTTCATAAATAGAAATAAACTTTAGAAAAGTAATTATTACGTGCGTAACTAAGTTCTCGCTGTTTTTCAGGCTCCAGTAGTAAGTGTTGGTCGATTGTGACATAACCAAAACGTCACGAACCAAGCTTAAACATATAGTAAACAAACCGCTTTGACACATAAGTGATTATGATTTTGCGTCATATACTTTTGGTTGTGTGAAAATGTCTGATTTTGTGCCAAATAATCGTTATTTGCGGGAAGTGTTGCTTTTCTTCTTTCATTCGAAGAAAACGGCGGCTGAAGCGCATCGAGAACTCCAAAAAGTTTACGGAGATGCTGCTCTAAGTGAAACAAAAGGGTAACACTTCAACCGTGACGGTATTCGAGCTCTGCTATTCTTCATTTCTAAACATTTTTTCACAATAAAGTTGCATTTTCATCAAAAAAACAGCGAGAACTTAGTTGCGCACCTGGTATTTATTATTTGTAGTTTATCTATAAATCAAAACTATTTTTCTTTTTTATAAAGTATGTACATTAAAAGACAAAAAGCGAAAAAGAAAATAACACTGGTCGATAAGGTTTTTACGGAAAAGTTGTCATTTATATAATTTAAAGGCACACGTGAAGTGTAAATTATTGAAAAGGCAACAGTATTAAATTAGCTCGAGTAACGAAGAAAATACTTTTATAGTTGCATACGTAATATGATCATCATTATTTCTTTATTGTGCACAACGCATGTACTATGAGGAGAGAATAAAGAGGTAAATAGTACATAAATAATGTTCTTAAAATTTATATGTCTATCTTTCTCTTTAACATTCAACACAATTGTTATAGTGCAAAGGTAAGATAATATTACCAAATCGTTTATTTTAAAATTAAGATACTATTTAAAATATACAATTGTGTGTTTCCGTGAGAATATTGTAAATAATGTTTGCTGTTTCGTGTAAATTTGTATAATTTAATAAGAGTGGCAGATATTCGAGAAGTTTGCACTGAAACTGAAACTGTTTCAGTGCACTAGTTCAGACCTGAAGATATCCCATACAACTGGGTACGGAACGTCGACAGATATACAACTGACGCGGTTCCAGCCCGGAAGCCCAAAAGCAGATAGCATATTCATAGATTTGCTTATTGATTTCCTAGATATTTCTTCATACTGATAATGGCTAAAGTACTGAATAGTTAATATAAATCGTGTGTTATTATTGTAAAGTGAGGATGCATATCGGCGTTACTTTAAATATTAATATACTCATGAGTATAACAAAATTGTTCAAGAATAAACAGAAGAACATAGGAATATGTGTAAGTGTTTAAAGATTAGTTTATATGTTTTGGTATTATGAATTCTTATTGTTCTTTTCTGGGTCAAAAAACGTGTCTTTTATAAAATGTGATGTCTCACAGTCTAGGATTATGTGGTCTAAACTTGATCTCAGAACAGTTCAATGACGACAGTACCTATATTGTAATATAATGAATAAAATTTTGCTCTAGTATTATATCCAAAGTAGTGTAACCGTTAAACATTATATTACATGAGAAAATTATCGAGTAATATTTCGAACAATCTCTAATTAGAGGAACGTATAACAACAAAACGAGAGAATATTGATATAAACATAACAATTTGGAGCAATTAAAACAACTATATTTTACAGTATAAACATATTTTACTATTATTATGCCACAAATCTACGTCACGAATGACGAAAGTAGGTTGTTAAAACGCACAGACGATACGTATCTATGGTATAACTGTTCATTAGTCTTTTTTTGAAAAATCGTAAAATGCGCAAAAGATTATTAAAAAAAATCGTATAAATATTTTGTTCAGCAGATGTAAACAACTGTACCAGATGTGTTTAAAAATAAATAAATTTAAGAAAATAGTGATTTTTGTAAAGGCTAATAAAAGTTGCCAATTTGTCATTTCTCAGTTACATAAAAAGATTAATGAAAGCAAAAGTTTCACAAATTCTGAAGGTGCAAAAGTTTAATTTATAAAATTGTTTGTTTTAATTACCTAAAGTTTCCTACTTTATGTTGTTTGTAATGTAACTAAAGATGAAAGATCAAATAGCATAAATATACGGGAATAAAGTATATTAAATATTGTTTTTATACGTATTCGTACATGAGAAATACCTATGTACGAGGGAGCGTTTTTATATTCGCGGAATGGGGACAAGGGGTTGAAATAAAAAAACCAAATTATTTTTCTTTTTCAATATATTCACCTGCAAGATGGATACATTTTTCACATCTTTCAATTAATTTATTTATACCCTCATAAAAAAATGATTTCTCTTTATCTGCAAAATATGCCGAAACTGCCTCCTTGACTTCATCATCGGCAGTAAATTTTTTACCCCGCAGCTCTTTCTTCATTTTCGGAAACAGGTAATAATCACTCGGGGCCAGGTCTGGGCTGTAGGGTGGGTGATTCACAATTTCGAAGCCCACCTTATGCAGGGCAGCTAACGCAACGCGGCTCTTGTGGACGGGCGCGTTGTCGTGCAAAAGCAGAACACCTTTTGTCAATTTTCCCCGTCTTTTCTCTTTAATGGCTTCTTTTAGTCGCTCTAATATTGAAGCGTAATATTCTCCGGTTATAGAAACACCTTTATCTTTATAATCAATCAACAATATTCCTTCCGAGTCCCAAAATACCGTTGCCATGAGTTTCCCAGCTGATTGTGACACATTAAATTTCTTGGGAGGTTCTGTGCCCTTTTTATGCCACTGCGTGGAGTCTTGTTTGGACTCAGGTTCACAATGATGAACCCAAGTTTCGTCTCCAGTAACAATTCCACTCAATACACCATCCTTGTCTTCATTACAGAGGTCCAAAAATGCACGCGAACAGTCTACGCGCTGTTGTTTTTGCGGCGGCGTGAGCATTCTCGGCACCCATCTTGCGCTGACCTTAGACATGCCGAGATGATCGTGTAGGATTTTAAAAATTGTTGTATCGGATACTCCAACCATTTCTGCGAGTTGTTTCTTCTTTAGTCGAGCATCTTCGAGTACAATTTGTTCAACTTTTTGGATAAGTGCTGGCGTGGTCACCTCAATGCTCCTGCCCGGCCTCGGGTCGTCTTCAAGGGATTCCCTTCCTTGTTTAAATAAACTATGCCACTTGTACACCATGGTTTTTCCTGGACAAGAGTCGCCGTAAACCAATGACATCTCATTCATTATGGTCGCGACTGATTTTCCTTGCCTGGTAAGGAACTTTATAACGGCACGATATTCGATTTTTTCCATATTTCACTTTTCACTCCTGATTATGTTACTTGGTTGACGATAGCTCAAAGACTAACTGTCTAATAACAATGAAACTTCGTATTTATACTAATCATGAGTCGCTGCACAGGCCACGCCCCCAATGCGCCTACTCACCCCTCTACAACCCGCTCATTCCGCGAATATAAAAACGCTCCCTCGTAAGTAAATCCAGTTTAAACTTACAATCATTTTAATGTGTGTAAATTTATAACTTCACCTGTTTATACATATGTATGTATAAGTTAGTACACCATTAAATCACTGAAATACACTACACAATACGTTATTAAAATTATGTAAAGATTTCATGCTTATGGTATCATTAGAATGTCAGTAACACTCGAACGACAATAATAATAATAAAAATAAAAATAATAATAATAATAAGAACAAGAAAAAGAAGAAGATGAATATTAATTTATGCCTTCAGACTTCCCAATACCACAGAGGGCAGCAGACCATGAATTATTATTACACCCGCGCCCGCGGTGCAACTTAAGATCTTTTGTCTGTCAGCATTCGCTTAAACGGGGAAGAGAAACCACGAAGAACTTTCCCGGATAGCAGGCCAACTCGAACCCAATACCCCGGCGTAATAATCCAATGCCTTACTATTGAGCTTTTAGCTGGCTATGATGTAGCTGATGTTTAAAATTAATATTCTTAATAAAGACTGGTACTAGATATACATATTAATGGCGAGAGTATAGAATAGGTGAATGATTTTCTATATTTTAATAAAATTATAGAAGTAAACGATAAACAGGAAATGGAGATAAATGAAAGATACCAAAAGTATTCCACGCGATGGGAAACAAAAAAGATATCAGAAAATTGACAATCTCCAACACCATTTATAGACTGATACTTACATACTGATATAAAACATGAATTTCATTAGATACGATGAAGGAGAAATACAGCTGCTTGATATGAAGTACTTATGTAGAGTAAGGGGCGTAATAATAAGAGACAGCATAAGAAACACACAGATAGTAAAAGAACTAGAAACAAAAAATTAGTAAAAATATTTCAGCGAAAAACATATGGAAAGCTAGAATGCATTTTAGAAGAAACAACGAACGATTACTTAAGGGATGGAATAAGAAATTTGTTGAAATATTAAGAGTCAAGGAAAAATCAGAAGCAGAAGCCAAAATAACTGCTCGAAATAAAAAAGACAGGGCGAAATTCGTGCATGGATAAACTTAAGTTATATACCGACACTGAAACGTGGATTTATCTTATACACCGACGCCGAAACGTATAAGGAAGCTATACTACACTACTCAAAACAACAACGCATTGTTTTATAAAAATTAAAATAAATTATAACAAAAGAACTGATTTAACAATATTTTTTGGTTTCAGTATCTGAACACGGTATTGTATTTTAATTTTTTGGGCCAAGTTTCAATGTAATTTTGTTGAAAGTGTATAAAATGTTACATTTTTAGTACAAACTCATGCAAAAATATTCAACTAAAATATTTTGAAACAATTCTTACAGAAAATAGAAATTATAACGTGTATGATCTCCACAAATATTTGGCATATTTATAGAATAAACCGAATTAACATTTGTTAATAGCTATTAGCTTCTTTTGTCTGACAACATTTCGTATTGCCTCAAACGCTCCTGGTGGTACATTTCGTGCTGTAACACATCTTCTGACATCATACCAAGCGCGTTCTATTAGATTATCATCTAAGATATTGGCTGCCCACTTTATTCTCTCTCGTTCAACATCATTAATTCAGTTGTTCAAATATTTGCGGAGACAAACGTTGTCGTTTACTGAAACGAATTTTTCTCCTACTGCTGTTGCTTACGGACTAATAACGTATCGCAGAATTTCATGCAGATATCGCTGGCCAGTGGGAGACCCACTTTCTATGAAATAAATGTAGGTGTGGGTTTTTGCGTGTACGGGGTTGACACTAAATCTAAATACATCTATTATCTGACTGAAAGGTAAATCTGTGTTTGTCATTTAATAATACTCGTCTCCATTTATTACAACCAATTGATATGTGCATTATATTACCCATCCTTTACGATCTCTTCTATGCTCTGCAGTAAAAGAAATGCAAATTAATAGTTTATGGGTATATAAAGCAGACGTATGCAAACAAACTATTGACAAGGTTGCCGATGATCTAGTGTCAAAACTAGGCACGAGGAAATCAACCTGGGACAACAGCACAGAAGAATCAATAAAATTATTTATTAATTTGAAAAGAATACCGCCACTAGCTTTCTCCCTGCGTATAGCAAGAGAATCAAAATTGTGCCTAGCAAGCAGACTCTCATACGTCGAACCAAGGTATAATGACCATCAATCCTGTAAGATAAATATTTGAGGGACCTCTTTTGAACACGCCCCAGGAGTAACTGCTGGTAATGGTAAAGCGGGTACCACACAACTGAAGCATATTCCAAAGATCGTGTGAAAGAGAGAATAATAATAAATTGGCAGCGATATAATGAACTATAACCAAAAAAAAAACTAGAGTGATTCTATTCCCTAAAACATACTAAAGGAATGAAATAACATTGTCAGTTAGGCTTAGAACGATTGCAAAACTGATTAATAAAAGCGCTAACAATAGCGCATAGCTATTGCTATAGCTAGAAAATATGTCGTCCAAGAAATAAAAACTAATTTTTACGTAATTAGTTCCTATATTATTTAACAAAATCAAATAATCTACTCGTATTTTATTAGTTCGCCTTTACTAGTTTCCATTTGATTCCGTGTTTGATGATGCTTTAAACACAAAATTTGGCTAGTTTTGATGTAAAAAAGTTTTTCACAGTCACTTCACTAGACACCCGTCGAACCATTCTGCCGCGATCGAAGAAAGTAATAATCAGATGATTCAACGTTAGATGAGTATAGCGGATTGAACACACTAGCCAAGATGAATTGTCATAGGGAAGTACAACGAGTGCAGGTGATTTTTTGATTAAGTTTACATGAAAACAGTTCAGTTACTAGACATAAAACTATTATATTCTTCATTGTAGTGTAGAAATGATTTCACCACGACATTTTGATTCTGTAAAGCTCATCTTTGTGAAGATTTATTCTAGTTAACTGCCTTTTGCATTGAACATTGTCGTATTTGTATTTTTATCACCTGTTATGGTGGCATCTTTAAAAAATAAGCGATATCTTCATCATGGAAAAACACTCATCGCTTTACTACGAGTATGCAAAATCAACATATAGTTTGCTGACACTTGCTATTTTTCCTAAAATGTGGCATGTAGCAGACCGTTACGTGTTTAACTTTTTTAATTATTTTCGACTATTTTGTACTACCTTGAAACGCGAAGTATTCGGTGCTTTATTGATTGTTATTTTTCATTAACTACGAAATTATTCATATCTCAGATTTGTAGTACTGGTAGTACATTACACACAGTTTACAATCACATTAACAAACAGTTTTTGACAATCATTTTTGATAGTCGTTGATGCTGTAGATTTAAATGCGTTTTCTTACACCATATGTAGAAACTTTATACTAAATAGTACGTAGTTAATTTTCTTATCTTCAAAAATCATGTGTATCTTATAAAAATCGTCTCCTTTTTGCACGTAGATTTTTCTTTCTGACGAATTTTATTCGACATAATGAATTAGCTTTTAAACAAAAATTTATCGAATATATGTATTTTATTATTTTATCTTCCCCTTTTCGAATAAAAATTTTTAAATTTTAATAATTTATTTCTAATTTAGTGTAAGATATTTTCCAGTGAACATAACTTGCACAAGTCTCTATACTCCTTTATTAAACATGGACAGCATGCGAACTGTAATAAAAAATGTAAACAAATTGTAATTATGATCTCGCATTCTTTAATTGAATTCAATTTGTAATTGTCGTAGACTAATTGATATCTATTATTTGCCTTCAACTGCTATCAGAGTAATGCAAATTGAAGGCGTTAAGCGACTGAATTATAGCGTCGTCAGACTAAAAAACAAATACAATTACATACTTGCCGTAGCAATAAATACGGGAGAACAGTTCAATGAATGAAAAAGAATGGCACTGGACTAGCTTATATATATATGAATGTTTGTGTATTGTTAAGGATCTTAGTGAGAAGTTATATACTACATAACGCGAGTGATAAATATAATCTACTGAAACATGATTAGTTTTACTTAATTGTATCACAACAGTTGTTTACGAAAATTAAACGGAAACCCTAAGACTTTCAGGCGGCGTTACGTTAATGAACTTGGATTACAAATGCCGGGATTAAAATTACTATCTGCACCTTAGCTTCTGTAATGTGTTTGTAAACCTATGAATCTCTTCGAACAGTAAATCTAATTGAAATTGATATCGTTTGTTTTCGCGTTTGTGTTAATGCGTTTTATAACTGGTGAGTTATATAAATGATATTTGCGATTAATTATTTGTTTGAATTTCAATTTGAATGGATTAGTAAAATGTATCTTAGGGTATACATTTCTGTATGAAACTTTGAAATGAGAAGTGGACATGAATATAAAAAACTGGAACATTGTAATTATAATCAACCAAGTATTTATACTATTTATGTAGATGTTTGTAATTTAATATAATTTAGTATATACATATATACAATATGTGGTGACAAAAACAATACACTTATCTAATGAACAAAAATAAAACTATTCGAGAATTCGAAATGTACACAGATAAAAATCTGGAGTTAATTCTAACTTTCTTAACTCTTTTCCCGTATTCCCTGTCTACTATACGTTTTTGGTGTTGTAATAGGTTATATTATATATTTACGAGAATTGTGAGTATTGTAGGAAAAAATTTAATTTAATGGACGCAAAAGAGTACATAAGTCTTCACTAATTCGGTGTCAAAACTAGAGGTATGTATCTTCGACGGAAAATATTATTAAAACTAACACGTTTTTAAGTAAAATTATATCCGTTTTCTTACCTAATTAAAGGTTAACGACTTATGTGAAAAATTGCATACCGTATGTAATTGTTTGTGTCTATTCTGTTAAATGAACGACTAAGCCGCTACAATGCAATAACGCGCATATACTAAACACGCCATAAGACAATTAGTGGAAAAAAAGAATAAATCGATGAGATTCTAATTGTGATATGCTTTGTATATTTAATCCTCTTTAGTCAACCTGTAATTTCATCAACAAATTATTGCCCTGCTTACTTTCTATCATGCTAATTTTGTTTCTTGCATGAGATATGGTGTAATACACTGGGAAGTGTCGCCGAAGGTGGGCAGGGCGTTCCTTATGCAAAAACGGGCCCTGAAAATTATCTTTGGGTTGAACTATAGGGATTCCTGCAGAGAACATTTTCGAAGTAACTCGATACTAACTATTTATGATATTTATATATTAGATCTCCTATGCTTCGTTTTTAGGAACAAAAACGCTTTTTGAGTTGCAATGTAAATCATAAATATGATACACGAACTGATAATTATTTATTACCTGCCTCATATGCAAAATCAATGTTCCAAAAAGGAACATATTTTATGGGATATAAATTACACAATAACTTACCACTTTGTATTAGAAATATCACAAACTTATGTATTTTTAAAAGCAACCTTAAGCGGTACCTGCCGACGATAAGTTGTTATTGTATAAATAACTTTCTATGTCCAAATTTATAACACCTTTTTTCTTATTGAGACGTGTTTCTAGCATATGAGTATGTACGTAGTATGTATTGATTACTATTTTCTTATATGTACTGATATGTACTGTATGCACATTGTTTTAGTAATAAAGTTTGTTATTATTATTATTCCATCGTGAGATGGAAGCATAGTTCTTTTCACGCATTTCGCTACATCACTATGGCAAAAAAGATGTTCAAAACGTTTTGCGAGTTTTCTCAAATAAAAGTATCTTACAAGTCGATCTTTGATACAAAATTTAACATAGCTTTTGTATATCCTAGAGCAGATACATGCATCTTCAATTGATATTTCAAAAAGCACTAATACTGATAAAAAAGAAAGTTTACAAAATGAAATACCTACAACAGAATAGTGCAAAGAAAAGAAGTCAAATTGCTGTGACTCAACATGCTTACATACACATTCAGTTTACTAGAAAAAGCGTGCTTTATATTTATTCGGTAACTATCGGTACGAAGGAAAGCGACGATGTATGTTTTATGCTTCATGAGTGTCTATCGGACTTTCTTGATTTACAAGTAAGGCCGTTTGAAATTTTTGCAACCTACGCAAAAGAAAAAATAAAAGTTACACTACCATATATTTCGCTTTCTTATATTATACTTATACCTACCTGACAATGAATTAACTCTAGGATGTTTCCAAAAAGACACTAGGGCATTCGAATTTTTAAATTTTACTGGATTTTATTATAAATCAAGATATGTGGCTTCTTCAATCGCGACTTAACATCTACAAAGAATTATTTATTAGGTGGTATGCGCAAAAATCAAATTGGCAATTTAAACAAAATCATTCACCACCAGACTCTCACAAATATAATTATTTGAGAATTAGATCAAAAGTATACCTTCACTTATTTTTATGCGCTTTATGTAAATGGTATAGATTGTGGTTTGTGTTATAAAAACGTATTCATTTATTGAACTATTTACATTAGAGTGGCATGATGTATATATAAATTTAAATTTCTTCTGTTCGATCTAACTAAATGCATAAAAGTAATTTTTAGAGGCAATAAAAACCACAAATTTCAAAAGTAATTACATTTCAACGATTCATTCTTCTAATTCGCAAAAGAATTTACTTACGGAACTATTATTTTTGTCTTTCTAATTGTGTTCTTTTTAATATTACTCTTGTTACAGATTACATGTACGAACATCGATATTTTAATGCAGCCAATAGATAAACAGATATAAAATAGTAGTGAATTACAGTTCATCACGCCTCATTAAACAAATAAAAGAATCAATATTTATAGCACACGTGTCGAGTTTGCGTTTGTGTTTGCTCCTTTCAATTGAGTTCAAGAACCCTGTATAAGGATTGTAAGTTTTGGTCATTAGAACTGCTGAGTGTCCGTGTTGATCGTATTTCCTTTTGCTTTCATAATTTCTGTTTGATTACTCTCTTGTGTATGGCACATATTATACGTATTTCGTCAAAATTAAGAGAAAACAAAATGAAACGTCGCAATTTTGGTTAAATTTCTAGACTAATCGAGAGTTTAATATGTTCTAAAATCTAAAATATTTCTATATAGAAGTTTATAAAAGATACTATATTCTATAAAATCTATAATTTCAGAATAAAGTAATTATTATCACTTTAAATTAATAATATGATTTTTTATTATTATTATATATTATATGAACATGAATATGTTAACACAAATATGTATTAGGAATCCGCAAGGATATGATCTATATTCGTGGATTTTTGTTGTAAATGATCCTGCTCGCTATCTTGTAATGAAACTATAAAACCATCTATAATGTTAATAAACGTAACAATATATTGGCTACCCTAGATTCAATGTTAGAAACAATATCTAATATCACCAATGAACTACTTTCTGGGGAATCATCTTCAAGCTCATTCTTTCGAAATGAACCCTCAGCTGTTCTTATTTATGTTTAAAGTATAAGTTTACAATCGAGTGAAAAAATTTAATAAACGAAAGCAAGTGTTCTAAAAATAATATTATATGAAGCATAAACTATACACTGTGGTCAAACAAATCTTGAATTCACATTTGTAGAAAGATGATGATATTAGATGTACATATAAAAGTTTCATGGAAATGCTAAAATAAGTTAATTGTTTAAGAAAAATGCAATGTCCTTGTATAAATTTAATGTATACATATATGTACTTATATATATATATATATATATATGAGTAATATTAGATTCTCGGCCTTTCCGCGGTGTTGGGGAGTTGTTTCGTAGTGAAGCGCCACCCTAAAACTGTTTCAGGTTGACGCTTCACTACGAAACAACTCCTGAAGAAGACGACTGAGATATCATCGAAACGTCGAGACGCCGTTTATTTCAAGAACTTCTGCGCAATATCGCGGAGAGACCAAAAATCTAATATTATTGTGTTGGCAACTAAGTACTTTTGGTTTTGTGGTATAAAATAAAACGCTTTTTTCTTAAACAAAGAATAGTTTTTAAATAATTATATATTTTCTATTTTGCTCAATGACCTTTTGCCATCTTTCTTTCAGCTGCATGACAGCATGATTTTTTTGGATGCAATTCAGCTTTCGATGTGGTTTGAGCTGGTTTATCGTGTTTGCTCCATGATCGTTTTCGAACTATGTTACTGTACAGGCCCCATTTTTCATCACCAGTGATGATTCTTTTTAAGAAACGGTCGGTTTCATTTCGTCTAAGGTGCATATCGCAAAAGTTGATTCTTTGTGTTAAATGAATTTCTTTCAAATCGTGAGGTACCCAAATATCAAGCTTCTTAACTAGCCCAAGACATTTTAAATGTTTTTCAATTGTTGTATGCGATACATGTAGCCTCTCCGCAACCTCTCGAACAGTTATATGACGATCCTCTTCAATTATGACTTTGATTTGGTGTTCATCAGCTTCAGTAGGCCGACCAGAACGTTGCTCATCTTTGAGGGAAAAATCTCCAGAACGGAATTTTTTATACCAATTCTGACACGTGCGCTCTATTAAGCAATTAGCACCATAAACTTCACATATCTTTTTGTGAGACGCTGCAGCTTTCTTTCCTTTACGGAAATAAAATAGTAAAATATGTCGAAAATGTTCGTTTTGCACTCCATTTAAAATTGACCCACAACTAATAGCTTTAATAAAAATCACGCACTACTTGCTTCTGAAGTTACGTCAATGTGACTAGTATCACGCGACAAACGGTAAAGTACAGCACTAACATACGTTATACAAAAAATAAAGCAACGCTCTCTATCAGTAAAAACCGAAAGTACTTAGTTGCCAACCCAATACTTATACTTACAACCGCCAGAATCTTCGTTCGGGCATACATTACCCCCAAAATGTATAACCAGTTAAAATCCTTAAACATACAAGAAAGTAAAATGTGTATCACTACTTATGGTTTTATCATAAAATTTCAATGTCAGTAATAATTAATAAATCTCCTAAAGGACATAGTTTCGCTGAAAAGACTGTCGCTGTTACATAGCCGTCACAATTCCGACAAGTTAGTGTGGAAGTTTCGTTGCAGTCCGACAGGAGTGAAATGGAAGGAGTATGATCGGTTTTATATCAACTAGATTTGTGGTAGGCTGACAAGATTGCATATTTGAAGATGCCTACTTTTCTTGCAATCTCTTTATTGGTATTATTATTATTTTTGTACTATTTTTGGTATGAGCTACTATTCTTTCCAAAATATCATCATCTAAGAGGACATTTCAGAAATCTACGAAACTTGTTTTGCCTTTGATATGCAGGAGATGTAGAACGATATTCATTAATAGTGTCCGTTAATCTGTCAGGAGTTTTAATCCTTTATCTATAACTATTCTCAAAATCGAAGCCTCTAAACAATTCTTCGTTGTCTTCCTCCATTACTGCTTATGCTTCTTCCACTAACTACTTTCTTGTTAGAAGACATCGTCTTTTTTACTCAGATAAGCTCTTTTATAAATTTTGAACTGTTCTGGATAAAATGAAAGAAAAAAAAGAAAAGCAGTTAAATAAATAATTTGAAAAAGAGAGAAAATTTCTCGAAACGTCTAAAACCCAAAAACAAAATATAAAAATTTATAGACAAAATGAACGCATAAAAAGCAGAAAAGTATTTGTGACGCAATGTAAATAACTCATTAAAGCAACATACAGGAACTAATGAGACACCACACGGCTATTGTACTCATCTAGTTTATTTGCAGATTTACCACTGACTTGACACATATTAGTGCCCGAACGATGTATAACAGATTATTATTTCTTTACTTGTATCGAGATGGATGTACTTAATAATAATTTTTGTATCGTTATCTGCTAACTCTAATGAATAAATATGGTTTTCTTTTCCTTATCCTTGGGTTTAATTATTTGATTATAATTTGTTATAAGTAGTATTGAATTACTGTATTAAAAATGCCAAGAATTCCAAGACAACCAAATTATCGTTGACTATGTAAGAGCTTTTAAAAGGAGGCGTATCGTTGGACTACATGAAGCGGATGTAAAGAAATATTGCTACAGTTATTCGTTCTGGAGCCAATGGTCTGAAAGGGTTAGGTAATAGTGCAGAAGGGGCTTTGCAGTCCATAGAGAAACTACCGAACAGGAGGACAAGAGACTAAGCTTGCTTACTCTTAATGATCCTCATTTGAGGTCTATAGCAAACGATTTTTTGGTAGAGATAGAACAATACGTTTCATACAACGCCATATTCGTTCATTTGGGTGAATTTGTTATCATTCAAGAATTGCCTCAAATTAGTCAGCATCGTGTCTTTAGATTAGAACGGTGTAATGAACGAGCATATTCGTATGAACACCAACAATCGTATTTTCAGACGAACTTCGTTCTTGTTTGTGGACCTATAACGGTCGAGAAACCGGCGTCGAAGAGACGAAACGCAGTTTTTAAATCCGTAGAATGTGAGATTGTATTTACTAGAGGATTGATAGCTTGACGTGGTATTAGCAAAGGAATTGAGGCTTCTTTTATATTTCTTCGACACCATTTAGGTACTCAAAGATACATTTACGAAGTTATTCATGGACTAAATAATACCACGTTCTAGTGACGCAATGCTTGTCGTCATGCTGCGTTGTTAAAATACTGTTCCTGCAAGAGGTCAACTTCGATATTGTCAATTAGTCGGCGAATCGCTAGACCAATAGAACATGTCTGGGATATGATAGGTAGAAGGGTTAGTATGCTTTCTAGTCCTCCGATCAACAAGAAAATGTAAAACTTACGCAATATCAGAAATGATGTCCACACAATCCTAGTAAACTTTTGTTATTTTATAGCTAAACCCTGTACTTTACACATTTGTTCAGCAAATTAGTAATGGGAATAATTATTTTACATAACGTTGCACGAAAAGGATTTCAATATCGTAATACTGTTCTAAATAAGTAAATAACTACTAATATCCGATCATTATTTTTATTAAATTATCTTCTTTTTAGAGAGCAGAAAGTATTACTAACACGCGATGTTTTACATCATACTGCATAAATTTAAATGCACATTAAAGAAAATTATGCTTCAAGCAAGTTCATTATTTAAAAAGCTTCGTGTCTTTTCATTGTATGAAAGCCTAGAAACTTGCACATTCCGTATAAAATGAAAACTGGATTTTTAAAAATGTTAAAAAGACTTGCTTTCTTTGTGTATGTATCTAGAATTTTATAGTAATGAATATTTAAGAGATTTTTAAATAAAGCACATCAAATTAAGGCGAATTTATTAAATGAAATCGATTAGTTAAATAAATTCAAATATTTGTCAATAAAATAAAAATAATAGAACACGAGTGAACATAAATGATCAAACGTGTATTTTTGTGTATTTAATTTTGTGAAATGTAAAGGACTTGTGCATTCTATCGTCAAACAAATTACATTACATAGACACCAAAAGAAATATCTTTGCTTTTCCAGATTGCAAAATACTTATTATGATGAATCTACTAATTATACTAATTCTAATATTTCAATTATTTTCCTCCATCGTTTTCTAATTTTTCAAAAATTAAGAAAAAGTTTTTCCATATACTTTTTATAAAAGAACAGGTAAAACTATTAACAAACTGTTTATAAGCTTTCATTGTGGTATATCTAACCAATTTGCATACTAATCTTCTGATATTATTAGGTTCCAACCTTTGTAGATTTTCTAATTTTATACTTTGCCAGGCTTGATCAAAACGGAGAAAAAAAGTTTATAAATTTATAAGCTGCAAAAAAATCTCCCAGAAGATGTTTGACAAATCAAGTCTTTCCAGGGTGCGCCTAGATAGAGACGGTTATGTCGGTTACTCGATAAATGAAAATTAATATAAAACGCGCCATCTTGTTTAAAAAAAAGCGACGCCCTGTATATACGTAGGCGAGAGAGAGTAACAAGGAATCTTGTATTCTTTCTGGTTATCAGATACCTTGTATATGACTAAAACTCGTAGGTGTACGAAATTTTGCTTTCAGTTAAACTAGAAAAAAAAACGAACACACAAAAATAGGTAGGCCAGCTTTAAGAAATTACAGCATTAACGAAAATGCAAGTTAAGTTAAGCAAGCAAGTTAAGTAAATGCAGAATTATTGTTTAAATTGAACAAAAAAAATTAGTAATTTAGTCACTAGGTAAAATTTGAAATATACGAGGATAGGTTGACAAGTAGTGAGAATGACACATAGGTGGTGCTCTAATATTTAGATAAATCGGTTGATTAGTTTATTTTTGACAGCTGATTGAAAAAGAAGCAACACGTTGTTTTGTTAAAATGGAAAAAGCAGAGTATCGTGCGGTGATTAAATATTTCGTAATTGAGGGTATGAAAGCTATCGAAATAAAAGATGAGTTACGGGAAACATTAGGTGAATTTTCTCCATCACCCGCCACAATAAGTAGATGGGTAAATGCATTTAAACGTGGTAGAACAAGCTGTGTTGATGAAGCGCGCTCTGGAGCACCGAAAATCGTGACTTCTAAGGAAATGATTATAAAAATTCATAATATTATTATGCAAGATCGACGACTCAAAGTGAAGGAGATAGCAAACATGATAAACATTTCAACAGAACGCGTACACCACATGTTAACGAAAGAATTGGGCCTTTCCAAGCTTTCGGCAAGATGGGTGCCGCGATTTCTTACGACTGATCAACAGTTCACTCGTTTGCGCATTTCCAATGAGTGTTTGTACCTTTATAAGCGGAATCCGGTTGATTTTTGTATGCGATTTGTTACTTGCGATGAAACTTGGATACACTACAGTACACCCGAAACTAAACAACAGTCGAAACAATGGTTAGAACGTGATTCTGCACCTCCAAAGAAAGCGAAAACCACTTTTTCAGCAAACAAGGTGATGGCATCAATTTTTTGGAATTCAAAGGGCATTTTGCTCATTGATTACCTTCAGAAAGGTGCCGCAATAAACGGACAATATTATGCAGAACTTCTACAAAAATTAAATGTTGAGATTCGTGCTAAACGTCCAGGAATGGCAAAGAAAAAGATTCTGTTTCACCAAGACAACGCTCCCTCGCATACCAGCACAGTTGCGATGTCCAAAATCCACGAGTTGCATTTCCAATTAGTACCGCATGCGCTTTATTCACCGGATGTAGCCCCTTCCGACTTCCACCTTTTTCCAAAATTGAAAACAGCACTAGGTGGAAAGAAATTTTCGTCTAACGACGAGATTACCATCTTCGTAAATGAGTATTTTGCAAGCCTTCCGGAAACGCATTTTAGAGATGGCATGAGGGCATTGGAGCACCGTTGAAATAAATGTGTTGCTCTTTTAGGAGAATATATTGAAAAATAAAAATTATTTTGTGTTTAAAAAATTCGTTTTTCTTTTCCATTCTCACTGCTGGCCAAACTACCCTCGTACTAAAATATCCGACTTCATGAAAAAGAATTTAAAATATTAAAATATTTTTCAGGATCTGGGCCTGTTTCGGTTACATCAATTATTTTTACATAAAATAAGACAATCCTTTAGAATTGTCTAAAGCGCTGGACTATTTTACATTAAAAGTAACATCTAATTTTAATTGATTTTCGTACCAAAGAAAAAAGAAATAAAGTGCGAAATTATAATTCTAATTAGCTTCAATTAGTCTAAGCATGTAAGAAAATCTTGATTAACTGCTAAAACTGAAAATTTTTGTGAATCTAAATCTAGCCATATAATAAAAAACATCCTCGCTGTAGGGCAGGGGAGACCTAACTGTATTTTTTTTTATTCCCGGTCTGCCCTGGGTGGAACTGCGTGCTTTACGGCTTTCCTATTAACCCCATGTAAAGTCACACTTGAGCGACAAGACGCACGGAAACATAACCACGAAGAAATGGAAAAACAATTTATAACGAAATAAAAGAATGTGACAGACAAATGATATAGAAATTTAAAAAAATTATTAGGAAAAGAACCGAATTAATGACCCAGATGATCTTGATCACAGAAAAGTACTGCAGTTCAAACTTCCACTAAACACGGAAAAATATAACAAAATCTTACACAAAAGCAAACAAAACCAAACAACTTCTTGTTTGAATATTTCTCTATGTTCAACGCTCATTTCTTTATCTGCGAATGAATAAAATGCACCTTTAGCAACATATTATATGAGAATTTTTTAAATTTATATTAAATTTTTGATTATAGTCTCATATTCTGCGTATCTGAAATTATCTAAGAAATTTTCGATGTCTATTATAAAACTTACTTTACCTTTTTTTGAAAATTCATTTCATATTAAAATTGATGAGTTTTGAATAATTCACTAATGTTTAAGGCAACAAAGATTCTTGTTAGATTATAGCCTTTTTAATGCTCGTGTATTTGTTTTTTAAATAGTTAAATATATTTTCATAGAGTTTAAAAAATTGTAGATTAATTCTAATTTAATATTTTGTAAATAATTTGAACAGTTCTAATAGAAAATGGATATAATATTGGGCTATTGGGAAACTTATGACGAATTTTTGCAATTTTTGCAAGTGCTAGAGTCATTCGTATCTATTTCTATGTTATGTCCGATTTCAGCTAACAGTCTAGCTTCATTTTGAAAAAAATTGAAATAATTGGCGTGTAAAAAGTTGAAAATATATTCTACTCCTTTGCTTTTGTAAAGGGGAAAACGCGCGTCAAGTGTCGTAAAGTTGACAGTGTTCTATAAGAAGGTTAATAAAAATGAAATTCTGTGCTGTCGATTTTATGATACTTCTCCGTCAAAACGGTACTGAGGTTAAATAGAGATAGTAAAGCAAGTGAAATTTGCAGCACACGATACGAAAGATTGCCCGAACGTTAAAAACGTATTATTCAAGCGTTCAGGACTATATGAAAACACTAGCATACGTGAGCAAGCTCGACATTTGAATTCCTCATTCACTTGACACACTGCTGCACATAAATATCTACGATATGCTTCTTAAATGTGAGGAAATCAATCCTTTTGAACAGACTAATAAATCGTGATCGAAAGAAAGTTATGCTCCTACTGTGCTGAGATTTTATAAGTGTCGTGTTTTTCGAGTTCCTACCAAGACAAGAAACAATTAATTCAAATGTGTACCATCGGAAATTGGATAGTTCGAGCAAGTCCTTCATCCAGAAACGTCCAAGTTTCATCACAATGCGATACCACATAAGTTTGATGGCCCATCAAAAATTATTGGTTGTTAAATGGGATGTGCTGCCACATCTATCATATCCACCGGACTTTGCACCTTCAGACTTTCACTTCTTTCGTTTTTTTTCAAACGTCTTGCGCAGTGTAACGTTCGATTCAGACTAGGTAAGTACGTATGTATCAACGAATCGCGGAGCGATTAGCGTTGGGCGAATCACTGGAAATATTCGGTATGTACATATATATTACGAACCTGGTGTGCAGATAAATGTGACCGTTCTAGTTACGACTTTTCCGACAACTCCATGTATAGGATATGAATATGGTTAAAGTTTTTGTAGAACCATACACTTTTTCAATGATACTTTGCGTTAGAAAAATGTGGTAGTCTGTTACTACAAATATGTTTAACAAACTTCGTACATGTTATGTTAATGCTGAAAATTGACTTAGTTTAAGTTGTGAAATTTTTGTAATTTGGCCCACACTCTATACACTTTTCTACAAAATAACAGAGCAAAAATAGATATTTGTCCACTAATATAAATCTTCTCGTATCTATAACGACTTGAAAAAAAATTTCATTAGTTCTTACCTAAGCAAATTTATTCAGTAAGATATAAATTTGTGTCATTTTTAACATAAAAAAAACTGTTTAAAAGACACAAACTATGCCATAAAAATAAAATTTGTATTAGTTTCAAAAATTCGAATTGCCATCACACACTAGAAGTGAAAAATTATGTAAAATGTCTCTACAATTAATTAAATTAAGCTAAGATGAAGAAGACTGTATAGTAATGTTAGTATTTACCTCTGGGAATTAATTACCTTCGGAGCCTTGCGATAATGAATGCGAAGATTTTGTAATTAAATCTAACAGAAGATGTAATATAAAATAGTTTCGGGTTTATTTAACAAACAAATTACGTAGCTACTTAAGAAGCTCTACCGAAAATATTGTAATGTCAATAGGATAACATATCCAATTTTAAAAATATTAATGTAATGACATTATTTATATTTGTCTATATTGAATGCTGGTGCTTGTAGTACCCACATACATGTCTTTAAATATGTATATTTCTCTTCGCCAGAAGATCACTTACCTCGTTGATTAAATTTAATAGTCTCTTAACAGTACTGTTCTAACTCAAAGGGGTATTATATACGCATTTGGCAAGATTTCTCTCCATCAAACGTTTGAGATTGGTTCTAATTTAACCAACAGACAAGCGGACTAGCACTAATAAACTGCAAGCGAATATTGGAATACTACGTACCTATATTAGCGGCAACCGCTATGATTAACCTCTAGATTTAATAGGAAGGATGCTAATAACTTATACGTATGTACGTGAGACGCAATTAACGTTTATTGTTACTGTATAATATGATTTCGTATTTTGTAGTATATTTTAATATATGTATATTGAAGTACCGTATGAATAATGTTCTTACGACAATCTAATATGCACCTACAACATGCATATATACCCTTCATAATACTGCGCGTAATTTTCGAATAGTCAATTAAACTGTTTCAGTATGAACAGATATTATTTACGGTTGTTATGAAAGCAAAATGAGCATTATATATACACCATGTATACAAATGCGCTGTGGACATATATTAGGTGAAAAAGAAAAGTGTTTTTGTGATTTTACAAAGGGTACTAGGAAAGTTTTGCAATACAGCTTTGTTTATTTAATTTTACACAATACAATTCTCCATTCTCTGAAGCCAATCTTTAAACCAGTTCTGCCAAGTTTCACTAGAGAGTAAAGCACACTCGTTGTCCCAAGCTCGAAGAAGGTCCTCACTGGAAAGCCTCTTCCCATTTAGCTTCATTTTCACGTGCGGGAAGAGTGCAAAGCCACAGGGAGCAAGATCTGGATTACAGGGAGGGCACTCGAGAAGTTTCAATCCTGTCATGGTCAAATATCAGGTGCAGGCTTTGGCGCGGTGAGCTGGAGCATTATCGTAATGGAGGAAGCAGGTATCCATACTTGACTTTGGCCGCAAGTTCTTCATAGAGCCAATGATTTTAGGCAGGCACTGTTCAGTATACCACTTCGCTGTGACTGTTTTCTCTGTGTCCAAAACGACGCGTTCCACAATTCCACTCGATTTGAAAAATACAACTATGATTTTCTTCTATCCAGATCGGGATTTTCTGACAACTACGGGTGTGTCTCCGTCCCAAACTTTGTTTTGAGCTTTAGTCGGCACAGCGTAATAGTACAGCCAAGTCTCGTCATCTGTTACGATGTTGTTCACATGCCGAGATTGTCCCTTATTAACCTTTTTTAAGCATCTCCCGGCACAAAGTCACACATTGTGTCATTTGGTCTTCTGTCAGTCAGTCGATGCGGTACCCAGTGAGAACAAAGATTCTTCACGTGCAAATGAT
The DNA here is from genome assembly GCA_031893035.1 of Dermolepida albohirtum. NCBI lineage: Eukaryota > Metazoa > Arthropoda > Insecta > Coleoptera > Scarabaeidae > Dermolepida > Dermolepida albohirtum. The sequence continues at coordinate 531,424 of JAVIWB010005177.1, forward strand.
CATGCAGAATCGAACGAATTGCTAGTGCATTTAGGACTGAAATACCCTCTAATCTGTTGGTAGGTCACTCGCCTCTCTTCGTCAAGCATTTTCCGCACAGTAATAACGTTTTCCTCGGTAACTGACGTTCGTGGCCTTCCCGGCCTCTCAGCATTCTCAACAGTTAAATTTACCCTTTGGAATTTTCTATACCACCTGAATATTGTTGTGCGATGTGGACAAACATCAGTGCAAGAGTCATTTCTTCGAAGCACTGGTCTATGTTTAAACCCTGCCCTTATCTCATTTCGTGACCATGATGCAATCGCAAGCACTTTATACTCCCACTGCTAATGAATAACTGAGCCCATCGACATGACGCTGCGGCTACTATGCACGTATGAACATGTCTCAACATGCAGCAACAAGCAGCTTCCTACGATTCATTGTTGCGTCATATTGCAAAACTTTCCTAGTACCCTTTGTCCATATTGCTGTAAATATAAGTAGTAAGCTCTACGAGCTATTACTTACTTCTTGCTTATAGACTAAGTATCTATATATTTTAAAAAAATCTACGTCATGAGATAAGTATTCTACTACAGCATAAAAACGTATAAATGGCCGAGTTGGGGTCCTTTTAAATAAATATAATAATAATAATATCCAATTAACACAACGCTCAGGTAAATAAAACGATTGATTACAACTTATAATCTATGATTTATTAAATGTTAGCAGATGAAATAAGTATACATACATACTTGGTACGTAGACTTCCGCGGTCGTGGTCCATGCTATCTGCTTCTGGGTTTCCGAGCTGGAACCGCGTCACTAGTATATCTGCCGATGTTTCGTACCCATTTGTATGGGACATCTTCAGAGCTGAACTACTGCACTGAAACTGTGCGTAAAAATTACTTTGAAAACTCGAAAGATTCGAAAGGGACCACCTTCAAGTATAGCAAGTATTTGTATAATATGAAACAGAAAAATAAATTAAAGAAGAAATATAATAAATCCGTTTTTATTTTCATTTCAATGGTTTGATGCCATTATTCATTTAGACGGTGAACAAGTATTTTAAATACAGAGTTTTAAGGTAGTCATTAACAAAAATCAGACAGTGAAATCACACGATCTTAATGGTCAGTTATTAGGCATGTTCCTACTTTTCACTCGTTCTTCAAATTACTCAGAAATTCTATTTAGTGTTACGGATACAATGAGGTAATGCATCATCTTGCTGAAAGTATTCCGGTTGGAGTTCATCATCATGTAACGCAGTATAAATGGCTCTAAAATCTCTTCACGATATTTTTCACGATATATTTTCCATAAAAATTAATTTTATTTTATAATTATCTTCATTCATACAACGTCTTCATTTGGGACCGCGCCACGAATTACAAACCCGTTTTTTGTGTCAAAAAAGAATATTGCCTTAATGTTTTCTTGTTTTACTTGGGAGTATTTTAGAACGCTGTTCATATAAAACAAAATATTGACCACGCTCTTCCTCTATATATACCGAGCAGTCACATAAGTTAAAGATAATATCATACATTTCGGGATTTCAGATAACGGTTATTTAACACGTAGACCACAACTGTATATTAGGCCTCATAAAACGGCCTCATAAAACTCCTCATACTAAGACGCCGAATTTCTTTTTCAGCTAAAAGGTATAATTCTTTTTGGATCACTCTGAAAAAATGAATACTGATACTATTTTCTTCAAGAATTTAAAACTCATCTAAGGTACTACCTAGTGGCTGGGTTTATGAAGAATACTTAAATTCAAGTGGTTAAGCAGATGGCTCAATACACCTTTTAAATGTATCATTCATTCGCGTTTGTATGTATAATTTTCTTGTAACATTTTATAGATATCTTCAGATTTTGTATATGTATTAGGTTGGCAACTAAGTACTTTCGGTTTTTACTGATAGAGAGCGTTGCTTTATTTTTTATATAACGTATGTTAGTGCTGTACTTTACCGTTTGTCGCGTGATACTAGTCGCATTGACGTAACTTCAGCAGCAAGTAGTGCGTCTTTTTATTAAAGCTATTTAGTTGTGGGTTAATTTTAAATGGAGTGCAGAAACGAACATTTTCGACATATGTATTTTACTATTATATTTTCGTAAAGGAAAAAAAGCTGCTGCGGCTCACAAAAAGATATGTGAAGTTTATGGTGCTAATTGCTTAACAGAGCGCACGTGTCAGAATTGGTATAAAAAATTCCGTTCTGGAGATTTTTCCCTCAAAGATGAGCAACGTTCTGGTCGGCCTACTGAAGTTGATGATGACCAAATCAAAGTCATAATTGAAGAGGATCGTCATATAACTGTTCGAGAGGTTGCGGAGAGACTACATGTATCGCACACAACAATTGAAAAACATTTAAAATGTCTTGGGCTAGTCAAGAAGCTTGATATTTGGGTACCTCACGAATTGAAAGAAATTCATTTAACACAAAGAATCAGCTTTTGCGATATGTGCCTTAGACGAAATGAAACCGACTCTTTCTTAAAAAAAATCATCACTGGTGATGAAAAATGGGTCCTGTACAGTAACATAGTTCGAAAACGATCATGGAGCAAACACGATAAACCCGCTCAAACCACATCGAAAGTTGAATTGCATCCTAAAAAGATCATGCTGTCAGTTTGGTGGGACTACAAAGGTGTTGTGTTTTTTGAGCTGCTTCCAAGGAACCAAACGATCAATTCTGATGTTTGCTGTCAACAATTAATAAAACTGGATGAAGCAATCAAAGAAAAACGGCCAGAATTGTCAAATCGGAAAGGTGTAGTTTTCTACTAAGATAATGCAAGGCCTCACACATTTTTGGCAACTCGTGGAAAACTATTGGAGCTTGGCTGGAAAGTGATGCCACATCCCCCATACAGCGCTGATCTAGCACCATCTGATTACCATTTATTTCGAAGTTTGCAGAATTCTTTGAATGGTAAAACTTTCACAAATGACGATGACGTTCACTCGCACCTGGTTCAGTCTTTTGCTGATAAGGACCAGAAATTTTATGAGCGCGGAATCATGCAGCTGAAGGAAAGATGGCAAAATGTCATTGAGCAAAAGGGAACATATATAATTGATTAAAAACTATTCTTTGTTTAAAAAAAAGTGTTTTATTTTATACTACAAAACCGAAAGTACTTAGTTGCCAACCCAATACTTATGTACATATATGGTCTTTTGTAACATTATCTGTTTCTTTATGGCGTTAATATCTGATGATTATAACAAAATAAATTATTATTAATATTAATGATAATCTTCACTTTTTAAAACCATAAAATATAGGACCTTCTAATCATTGCATTGAAGTAGCAGCCCAAACTTTAATTTCTGAGGATTTAACGAAGGTTCAATGTACAGAGGAGAATTTTCTGTATAATTATTATCACATATTCTACGAGTTTACATAATCTGAAACATTCACAATGATTGCGTTCTTGCGGTGGATTAATTGGCAGAAACTTTTGAGCTAATCAGATCCTTTTCCAGACCAGTTCGACCAGTTCTAACAGAAAGTTTACTTTGTCATGTTAAAGAAGTAATTGATACCTTTATCTTATCACGAATTATATGTCTTGTGTTTTCAACTGGTCCCTCTGTACGTTTTGTACTTCGCTTACTATCTTTTTTTATTTAATACTGACTGCTTCGTGAAAATTTATGTCGTGCAGTTAGAATTGCTTCACGCAATAATAATTTAATTATGAAATTTAAGTATTTTTTCAACTTCTACTTAAAAAAAGAGAATAGTAGACGTAAAAACCACACAATTGTCTAAACACGTCTGACATTAGATGCAACTAACATTTCACAGATTTATATAGCTAAAGATTCAACATACCATTTGGCATCACAGAAAAATCATGGCTCACTGGAGATGTTTTTTCTCGAACGCATGATACTCCCACGTGTTTTATGTTTTTGTTGGCTACCGTCACAAGCAAAAGGGTGATATGGCACTGATTGTATAACTGTTGGTAGTTCATGGGCTTCATGGTTACTCCTAAGTCAAAATAAAGATCTTGTATATATAAAAATTAATTATTATACAACTGAAGAAAAGCTGATTATGCTTATTTTACGGTTGTAATTCTGCAGAACAAGATCATGTATTTGAATGGCAACCAAAGCCACTTAACTCGTAAATTATTATATATAGCCGCAATAAATTTGCAATAGAAATACCGAATGCATAACTTCTTCAATAATTATTAATCTAAAGCATTCTTTAAAATAATATAAATTAAAATAAATAATTTTTTAAAATTATCATTAACTTTTCCTTTAATAATTTTGAAATGATGTTAGATTGTTTTACTTACAGGAGCAGGTGCTGTTTAGTTAACGATAATTACGCTGTTCTATGAGAATCTTCCTCATACAGATATCGAATTACGAGTAACATATGCCTGTACATACGTACTGTATGTATGAAAAATATTTTATCAGCGATATGTATATAACATCGTATCAGTCGTACTTATGCTTTATAGGAGTTAATTTGAAACCCGCATTTTAAACTTGTACGTACTACAATTAAACTTAAATTTAAGTTTCTTAAAAACTTTGCAAACTTTGATAAAAGGAATTATTATTATTATTAATAACACCCTATCTACTACATATGTTTCACCGATATCACAGATCGTCAGGCAGATTTGTGTTATTAATGAACGATTCCTTGGTAGTGTCTATCATATCATTTCTATACAGAAAAATAATGAATAATAAGCGCCACCCTCTGTCGTCCAATATACTGAACGACAAAGCGAGAAACGCGTCTATCTCGCTTGTCGATAACTAAGTTATTAGAGCGCATAAGACAGACACATTGCGTAACGGCTATTTGCCAATTAAAGAATTACATTCTTTTAATTGGCAAATAGCCGTTCATTTTGTAAACTTTGTACATAAAAGGAAAAACGTATGCTTTTCCCTTGATGTATTCGTTTTATTTTAATTTAAAAGTATATACTCTTCATCGAGAAATACTCCCCAAATTCAAGAGAATAATATTGATCTAAAACATAAATTAATAGAGTTAAAGTGTAACCATGCTCAACTAGAACATAGTTTCGTTGGAATTATTTGGGCATAAGGAATTAATTTACTTATAGTTTTGCTTATTATATATTTTTAAACTTCATAGTAATGTATTAAAGATAGCATTCCATTACAACCATAATCCGGTTTATGAAAGGATATGTAGTATTAACAAACGTGCAATCTTAATGTCAGGTGCAAATTGTAATGCGTTCCAAGTAAAATTTCTAAATAAATATTGTTAGTTGAAATAAATCAAGACTGTCTATTATACAGATAATAGTAGAGACAAGTAGAGGACACTTTCTTACATAAAGTATTGTAGCTATTTCAATTCGGAGATGACGATCTTTATTGAAAAGCAATGAAATGTGGCAGAGAGGCACACTAATTAAATTCAAAACAAAATTTATTTATTCAAGTGAATATATGGTTAATTTGATTATTTCACAACAAAATAATAAAAAAGACTTCTGGTTTTAAATTAAATCTGAAAATAATACACGAAAAATTAAAATAAAAGTAAAGCAGAACAGTTTGACAATAGCGTTGTATGTCAAAACTACAGTCACCAATTAAGTACAATAAAGTGATATTATTACAAAATATAGTGTCTTCATTATTTTTTCAAATGAGGGTTTTAAATGAAACTATTTTAATTACCTTCAAGTTAAATACTTTTATTCAACTTAATTGATATTACCATCAAGAACAAATTTACATTTTAAAACAATAGTAAAACTTGAAATTATGTTTGTGAGCTATACATTAGCATTTCAGTTGTATAATGCACGCCCTTTTTTATTATTTGCAGAAAACCTGAAAATGTGAAGCTTTATTTATTGTATTAATTTTTCAACAAAAATGAAAGTCTTACACATTCTGAAGAATTGCAGCGCCCTTAAACATATTTTGAAAGTAACTGCAAGAAATAAACAATAATTAAATGTTACATATTACATTATTGACGAATTGAAAAGTTCTCTCTCTACTAGGTATATAATTAATCTTAGAAAGAATAATTGTCGTCTACATAAAAAGCAAATGAAAAAAAGTTAAAACTAGAAGGAAGAATCCAAAGTTTTCACTCCCATAATTATAAATCATTTTATTTTGCGTGAACACAATCCCCATTTTCTGTTATGCCTTTTCTGTATATGTATGACGTCCAACACTGGTAGTTTAGAATTTTTTTTTAGATTATTTAATTAATCACTGATCATATTGTTGGCTAGCAGTAATATACTAGAGTCATAATTGAGCAAACACATATCCAATAGAGTGAAATTTATTTAGCAATTCATTCATATCATCGACAATTTATTACGGCATGCCATGTGTTATTATCACGTTAAACAATAATGTATTTTTTACATATTTAACCCATTTTCTGGGTTAGACTTAAAATTTTGAAGTACATTTCTATTTTTTAATTGTTTATCTAAAATTTTAATATTTATATAAATTTTCTAGTTATAAATAATACTTAATATTTCAAAGGTAAATGTATATAATTACTTAATTTTCGATGGTGCTTCATCACCATATAAAGAATTCAGCTCGTCGATGCATTCTTGTTCAGACAATTAACGCCGAAAGTTATGAAACATAATCGCACAAAAATGTTCGCGAGTTAATTCCATTTTTTCGCTGTCATATACTTTTAAAGTTACTGTCATCAATGGAAATAGCGATCAGATAATAACAGTTCCCGAAATATAAACGGCAATCCTCTTATGATATTCTCATACAATAATGACACCGTTTTCCGGGTTCTTTGAATCTGAATTTTATATTTATTAATTTTTACAACTAGTTAATAAATGTTTACTTCCAATATTAAAAAATATCTGCATTATTTTTAATTAGTTTCTTTAATATTATGAATTTGGATTCTTTACTTTAAAATTACGTAACAAAATTATAACACGTGAGAATATAGCAAACATACTATAAAACAAAAACGCCTAAGGATAATAAATCATGAATTACTGATGTGTCCTGTTTATTGATAAAGTAAATATTAATTATTATGTTAAATGTTTTCCATCAAGAAAAGATAAAACATACTCACTCATCATCTTCTCCATATTCTACGAAGTCTGTTTGTTCAGTAGAAGTAAAAGCAGTGACTTCTCTTCTAAGATTTGAGTTAATATCACGTCCCCTACAATTTCTCACAGTATTGCAATGTACAAGATATGATCATTTAATTCATATAATGGTAAAGCCATAAAGAATTAATGGACAATAAAATGATATGGGTAACAGAAGGGATTACGTAATTCACTTTCATGTGATAAAACAAATTTAATATTGTATCCAGAGCATTCAAAAATACACACAACCCGTTTAGTAAGAAATAGTCGTGTGAATTTGTCTATGTTATATATCGCTTGAAACAATGTATGAAGAAAATCCTTTTTAACCACATGTCTTTCATTAATTTCAAATTATCTCTTAAAACAAGTCTTACAATTAAATTTAAGTACAGACACGAAAATTTGACAAGTATAATTTCATATAGAACGGTATCCGAAATTTAATGTTTTGCATCTTTGCATTTGACGTAATAATGGTCATTTTGAACAACATGCTTAGCCCACAAAATTTAAAGAATTATTAATGCATTTAATATTCATTTAGCATTATTTTGAGATCACTTGTTTTTATTTATTATGGTTATTATTTTGAACTAAACATTTGTTAAATCAATTTATTTCTTTGCACTGCAAGCTTTTAGTATTTCAACCACAAACAAAAAGGTTTATGACTGCATTCTTAAAAAAAATGGGTTTAGGGATGGACTTACAGTTCGTTGGAAGTATTTTAAAAGTAGGTGTCTCGGCATTTCCAAAACATTTTGCTCAATCATGCACTTCCACAAATAACGAAGATATCGTTTGTAACACTGACTCTGGAACACTTGGTATATATTTATTGTTAAGAGTTGAAAATTATAAATATAACTCTAAGGAAATATTCTTTATTATTTATTAAGTAATGAAACCTTATTGAAAGTAAATTGATGAAAACTGTTTAAAAAACATTGAAAAATATATTTTTCCAGAAATATCATGAATTCATATTGGGTTTTATATTTAAAACTGAGATAAGATTAAGAAACAAAACAGTTATGGTGAAATGTAACGGAAAACACTACTGAACCTAAAGATTAATGTGGCCTCGTTTGACTTTTATAAGCTGGAAAATCCTTTTTTTTATAGACAGAAATAATGTGATTCGTGGCTCATTCTCAAGTTTTTCTAGTTCTTAAGAATTGTTCCTTTAAACCCCTCCACAAATTCGTATTGACAATTATCTTTGTAATTCTATTTAACGAAGCTTTTTTATTTTCAATACCATTTATATTTGGAAAACAAGCTATCCTTCTTGACTATATACGCTGGTCAGAAATTCACGGAAAATCGTCAGGTAGGAAGATTCCATGAATAATTCTGAATCGACAATCCTAGTACAGAAATGTTGTATTATCAGCAGTTAATGTACACGAGGCCAACGATGTTGAAAGTGTGTGATAAAAAATATTTCGAACTGCAACATTACGTGGGTGTTATTAATCGTTCTATGACAATATTTCACCTTACTAAATATTTCTTTAATCGTCTTTTTACATGAAAATACACATGGAAGACTTGGTCCAGAGTAATATCTGTAATTTAAAATAATTATTTGGCGTTAAACGTTTGCTATTTTGACGACACAACACAATTAACAGATACGTTGCAACGTGTCCTAAATTCAATTTCACAAAAGCTACAATTTTATTTTCAAACCAATAGGCACGAGTTTCATTATTTACGTTAATTATCATTGTTATTGTTATTTTGATTAGACTGAAAATGCGTGTTTTGTAATATCATTCTTACTGATTTATACATGACCGAAGCTTTTTAAAGAAAAAAGGAAACAGGGCCTTGATCAAAATATGTAAGCTCAAATGTTAAGCTCGTACCAATTTCTTTTATTTTCGTTATTATAATAAATATGGTAGGTCGCGCTAAATTTATTAATTTGTTAGGAAAGTTATAATGATGACTTCATTTTGAGGAAAATTACATAATAGTAATCAGAATGGTAACTCCATCACAATGAAATAATTTTAATTATGTAATTAATTTAATAAATTTCTTTCGCTCATTACCTTCAATAGTCATTAGATGAGGTATATTAAAGGCGAAATATGTGAAATGTTAGAATGAAGACGAAATAGAATTTTAGGCACACGCAAAGGAAGTACGAAATGTATGACGAAAAACGAATAATTTTGAAGTAGACTAATTAAATATATTTTATTTATACGCTTAATTAGCGAAAATATTCACTCATTATTTGAATTAAATGACCATACGTTCTATGATGTTAAGGTTTTGCAAATACTTACAATACTTCAGAAACAGTACGATGTTTCTTTGAATGACTTTTTCGCCTATAACTAATTGAATAAATTTTTAAAAATTCTACAATTTTTCTATTTGCAAAAGATTACCTGTTTTTCGATATGGGTATAAGTTCTCTAAACGAAGTACTCTTTAATTAATATTGAATATTTATTTGATTATTTAGAAAAACAACTTACATTGGTTTGTATTCCCTGGGTTGGAATTCTACCGCAGCCATTGGTTCCGATTCTATTTCTAGATCTATTACTGGTCTAAATAAAATAAAATACATGTAAATGTCAACTTAATTTCACACTATTGTGAATGGGCATTGTAATATCAAGAAAACATAGAAAAAATAAGTTGCAATTACTAAATTCGAGTCGTTATGAAAAGCGTCTTATAAGGTCTGTTTCAAATTTCGTGGGTTTCTTAAAAAATAAATAAAACACATAATTTGCATTCACTTGGAAATTGAAGTATTAGTTGTGATATTTATATGCGAAAAATAATATCTGCCAAATGCCTCTTGCAGCTCCACAGACGTCCACTCTTTTGTTAAAATTTTCAATTACATTTTGACATAACTGCGGCTCTATCTCACCAATGACACGAATAATTTCATCTTTCGAAGCAAGAATTGATTGTGGGTTGTTTTCATAAACCTGACTTTTCACATAACACCAAAGCAAATAGTCTAACGGTGTCAAATCACATGATCTTGGTGGCCAAATAACATCATCGTTTATTGAGATTACACGTCCAGGAAATTTTTCTCTCAATAAATCAATTGATTCGTCTGCAAACTGAGGTGTAGCGCCATCCTGTTAAAACCACATATCCTCTAGATCAATATTCATTAATTCAGGCCACAAAAATTCGATTATCATCCGACGATATCGATCACCATTGACAGTTACAGCATCATCAGCAGCATTTTCAAAGAAGTAAGGTCCAATTACACAACCTGATCATAATGCACATCAAACAGTAACTCGTTTAGGATGCATAGGTTTCTCATGAATAATTCGTGAATTTTCATGACTCCAGATACGGCAATTTTGTATATTAACATAGCCACCAGGCCTCAACGGAAAACATTATTTTTTGAGAAAAATCAGCTGGTTGTTCATTGATGAAATTGACAAATGAACGACGTTTTAAATGATCTAATGGCTTCAGTTCCTGTGTTATTTGAGCCTTATATGCTTTCAGAGCTAAATCCTTGTGTAAAATACGCCATGTTGTTGATCCACTAAGTCCAAGTTGTTATGAACGTCGTCTAATGGACATTTCAGGATCTTCCAACATTTTCTTGTGAACGACCACTACGACTGTATTTTTCACTTTTTTGATTATTCGACCAATAGTGCTTTCAGATGGACGGTTCTGTAAACCATAAAATTCACGTAATTTTCTAGAAACTCTTTTCACAGAACGCTGATTTTCATAAAATAATTCAACAATTTGAACGTGTTGTTGTACTGTGTACGAAGCCATTTTTATAAATGTCATACATCACACTTTCTAAATGCCCACATACCCAGACAAATTCGTTGCGCCATCTATATTTTATTTATTCTAAAAAAACCGTGCAATTTTAAACAGCCTTTATATTAAGTATTTGAACCACTTCTTGTAAGGTAACCACCTCAGTATTTCAAGTGCTTAACAAGAGAGAACATAAAATTTTTGTTTGAAATATTATGGTGTTTTATGTGGTAGGTTAACTACTTATTAATACCACTCGTAATTTACAATTGTGCAATATTTAATTGGAAATTGTTAAATAAATTTTTGCTATAAATATACGAAATTTGTTACACCAATGGAATATATATTCACATATACACATATACATGTATATCTATGAAGCCGAATTTTAGAATATCGCTCAAACGAATTAAAAAGCAGAGAACTAATTTAGACGCGCAACTATGTCAATTTTGCAACATGATTTCGCAGATAAGCTAATAGATGACACACACGCAATAGTCGAAAAGAAAATAAATTTTTTCATTCACAATAAAGATATTTCCTGTACATGGATTTCTGGGACAGTATATAAATAGAATATCGTTATACATGTTGTGATTGTAAAGGGGTATTTTTGACCAAAATTCCATATTTTTTTTCTAGTAAGAATCACAATTTGGTTGCCGTAATACAAATAAATTTAATAAATCTTGTTTGAATCATTTTTTTAGCCCGAGATGGTGTTTATTAGTTTTATTTCATATAAATTTATCAGATATTCCATAATACATTACATTCTACAAAAATATATATTTTTATTAATACGTACTGATTTGAGGTCAATTTCGTATTGCTGACGGTGCAACTGGAGCTAAAAATATAAAATATAAAAACCGTATAATTCATCTTATTTTCATGTAAAAGTAAATGAAACTTTGATTTTATATATTTATTGTTATAAATTACTGTTGCCAGAAAAAGAATTTTACCATAAAAATTTATTTTTTAAAATTTTGTTTTCAAATTACAATGTTATTAGTACCAGAAATATCTAAAACGCCATTTTAACTCAAAAGCTAGAGTTTTTGTTCCTTATTTTTAAACTACTGAATTATAAATATTTGCAAAATTAATGCAATTATAATTATATATATATATATATATATATATATATATATATATAACATTAACTAACATAAAGCGTTTCTAACTACTTCCTACAAATACGTAGGTACATATATACATAAAGCTATTCCAAAGATAACTTACGTTTTAGAATAATATAAAACAATGACTATATTGATGATATTATATGGAAGATAGTTCATATCTAATTATTTTTTGTCAAGTATAAACACAGGAACATACGCATAGCTATATAACGCGCTAACAATGCAGTACATATGAGTAATAAATGACAACAATTCAAGTATTATATTTTATGGTTATGTAGGTTTCGTTATAATAAAAATATAACGTAATGATTCATATAAAACTTGTAATATTGAGAACACCTCCATTAATAATGTATAAAAATAATTGATGATTTTAACAAACAAATTTCAACTTTTAATATTATTCTCAAATGAGTACAAATTATAGTCAAATTATAAAGTAAATTTATTAAAAGTCAGAAGTTTATGGCTAAGACTACATAACCCCCAAGTTTCAGTTAATACAGTATTTTTGGACTATGAAACTTTTAATATTAACACTATTTTTTTAGATTGTAATGAATTATAAATCTACTAAACACAGAAAAAGATTTTTAGAATTACTTGTGCGAGAATGTGGCAGTTTCTATTTTTTTAATAACTCCTTATTTATTAGCACTTGCTATAAATATGTACTACCCATCTGTACCTTTGCTTTTTATAGTATGTCAACTTGAAATAAGGGATTGATTGTGTCTACACTAAATTTTTCACCTACTTTCTCCCCATTACTCGAACAAGGATGTTACTGTCTCATTTCACTTTATATTCATTCAATTATGAGGATGGATCAATAATCAGTGAACCTGACGAAAGAAGGTAGCAATAATAAATAGTTCTATTAGTTTTTCAACTTGATAATCCTACATGACAAAACTGTTAAAATTGCATATCATTATGCATATAATATCTGTTTCCATAGTGCAATTTAAGACACTTTAGAAGACTCGAATTCACTGCTCTCCGTGGTCTAACGGTGAAGGCACATGCTTGGTTTGCATGATATCGTGGGTTCGAGCCTCGCGTGAACAGCGGGAATTTTTTAAAAAATCTGCATTATGTACCACGTAAAAGCGGTTAAAATTATAATTTATCAGTAACTGTCAAAGTTTGCATTTATTCCAATGGTAAACATGCTGATTATTTGAATAGAAAGTGAACTATTTTTAATCTACATATATCGTAGACTCATAAGAAAGTGTTGACTATTTTAGTCTGTTTTGTTTGTTATGTTATTTTCAAAGATCGAAATGGATAAGCTGGAGTCTATTTACGGCAACCAATGTCCATCGGTGGCAACCATAAAGTAACGGATATGCAAGTTTAAACGTGGCCGGACTGCACATTTGGTTAACAACGCAGTGGACGACTAAACGACTTGTGTACTCCAGAAATTATTAAAAAAGTACATGATGTGGTTATGGAGAACTGTCGAATAAATCTACATTAAGTAGGAAAGGCTCTATATTTCATATGAATCACAGGTTTTTGTTTATATAATTAATGGATTATAAAAAAATAGAGAGTGTCGCATTTGTTGACTGTGGACCACGAGCTCGAATAGGAAAGCATTTGAGCCCTCAGTTTAGCAGTCGATGAAACTTGGTACATATTATATACCCCTAATGAAGCAACAATTAAAACAATGGTGTGAGGCTGGTACAAATGCTCAGAAGTAGGGAGGGATCGTGCATTCGCTCAGAAAGGTTAGGGTTACTCTGTTGAGAGTGTAGTGAGATTCTTCTTCAAAGAGGTAAACTGTGAATATTATGCATCGCTTTTAGTAATAATATGTTAATAATCTATGCCTTTACATCCCCCAGCAGTTTAATGCCAATTATAGAGGCCATTGGCAAGTTACGAGTTGATATTACGCAGCATTCGTTATTACCCAGCATTCGCTTAAATGGGAAAGACAAATCACGGAAACTTACAGTTTTTCTACGAACTAGATCTCAAGACCTTCGGCTTGATAAGCCAGTAATTTACCACTAACCTATTAGCTGGCTAGTAGAATGACTACATATATGAATGAATGAATATAGCACAGCACAAATGGCCCCACGTAAAGAAGGAATAAGTACTTTTTCAACGGTAAAAATTCATGAACTATTACTTCATGAACTGCTATGGCGTTGAATTTATTTTCGTGGCAAGGGATTTGGGCTGAATGAGGAGATAATTATTAAACATAATGAGTTACAAGGAGAATACGTTGAGTAATAAAATATTTTGTTCCCAGAAGTTTGTTTGTCTACGCTCACCAATTACTGTTTCGCCCTCATATATCAGGTACAATTTGTCTGAATCATAATTATAAATAATTAAAAATTGAATTAAACTAGATTGAGTGTCTAAGGACCCGCTACCTATTATGTTAGGTTTGACCAAGCGAATCACAATTAGTCTGCTTTTTCCTATCCTATTAACCAACACTAATAAGTATTTTGACTTCTTGAATTTTAATATGTATCTAAATTGTATTTTTTTTAGTTTCGTCTCTTATTTAATTAATAATAACATACATATAGTAAATAATATTAATTTTAATTAAATAACAAACGTTACTAATTAGCGATCTTTATTTTGCAAATCATAACAATTAATATTTAATAATTCGGCCATTATGCTCTATGTCATCTCCTAATATTCTGAGCATTGATCAGGAGTAACGATATACTGCAGTTGCAATATTTCTTTAACGTTCCTTGGTCTTGCACTTGCATTCCGAACTTCTTTGGCTAACATCGCCCAAATGTTCGGATTCATATCTGGGCTTTTACAACACCTCTTAAGAACGTTAATATTACGGACCCAAAACCATTCGTTCATTACAAAAGAGTTATGCATTGGGCAGTTATCTTGTTGGAAGATAAAATAATTGTCAGGAAAAAGTATCTCAGCAGAAGGAAGCATAACAGTTTTTAAAATTCTGATATATGTTTCATATTGAATCTGTCGCCAATATGCCATAGAATTCCCTGTCTTTTCGTCGATATCCACATATTTACAGAAAAAAAGACCACTTCTGTTTTTAAAATTGATATCATTCTCTTCAAACTGTGTAATCGGGGGACGATAGACGCCAATACTGTCACTATTTGAGAATTGGAAAACCCTTTTTTCACTAAAAATTACGCGATTCCAAAATTGCTCGTCATAAGCTGTCTGTTCTAAAACAAAACCCACTTTTGATTCTTTATGACTGTTGCTTATTAATATTTTCTTTGTTGCTGGGTGACATTTTAATTCAGACTATGCTACTCTGTGACAGCTTGCGCGACATGATGCTGGAAAAAGTGCTGCAAGAACAGCATCAACTACTGTTGAAAATATATTTCCTCTTAAATTATTACTGATTATTAATTAAAAGTGCTGCAAGAACAGCATCAACTACTGTTGAAAATATATTTCCTCTAAAATTATTACTCAAAGCAGGTCCTGTTCAGCGGTTGATTTTCTCGGAATTCTTGAGCCAGGATTTCTATTAATTATGCCATGGTTTCGCCATCTTCTTAAAATGTTTGAAATTGAGTTTTATTCAAATTGTAGAAAACTGCAGTTTGCCTCATTGATCACCCATTGTCTATTTTCGCGATTATTTATATGCATTTATATGAGACATAGTTACTTTATTGTATTATTTCTAATTAAAAATTGTTCGACAAAAGACAAATATTCAATGTTACAGTATGACATACTCATAAATGAAAATCAAACAGCTAAAATTAGATAAAAATCTATGATAAGAGTTGTCCCACTTTTTATTGTTTGTTTTTATGTCAACACAATGTATACATACCTTTGTTCTTCCAGTGAATTAACAATTTTTATAGATTAATCTTCTGATTGTATATCAAAATATATTGAAATTTGATGCCTAATAAGAGAGCTTGGGCGTTCTTTGTTTTGGAATTTAATCAAAATAATCGATTGGCTTTCCTCAATATCTCTAGCATTCTCGTTACTTTCATGTCGTTTTTTGTCACTGCATTCAAATTTGAAAATTGTTGACAATACTTATGAAAATTAATGATTGTTCTCGTCTGCCAAATTTCTTAATAAACAGAACTTTATTTATTCGAATAAATGCATAAAGCATTTTTCATTGATAGCTGTCTTTTTAAATCTAATTATCCAGTTTGTACCCACACTCTCTTTCTTATAGTTTTAGTATTGGCAATCTACTTTTTTTCAGCAGTAATTACATAATCCAAAAATGAATCAGTTATATTCCGTTCTATAATATTGAACAAATATCAACATAATTCACTAAGACGCGCTTTGTTATTTCATGTGACAGTGATTGCGTTTTTGGTCGACAGCTAATATTCGATATAGATTTTATTCCAAACCGTGTCCAAAATGTTATCAACGCAAAATCTAAATTACGATTTTTCGCAAACGTGTGATGAGTATGAGAAAATACGTCGTCGAGATGGGAGAGAACTTTTTGTGGACGATTCAGGTTCGTTTTTTTAGATACACAACGATTAACGTTTTGGCTTTTACTGGATAGTCTACGAACATGATCTAATTTGAATTCCAAAAAAATCGTCATGTGGCTTTCTTTGTGGATAGAAATACCAGGACGTGTGCATTGTTGAGTTTATCGTTTGAATTGGGGAACATACCGCTGAAACCAGATTTCATCAATCGTAACAAATTTTCGTTGTTTTTGTCAGATTTAAATTATCGCTGGACGTTCACGGTTTCAATCGATTCAATATTAGCGGCACTGTTTTTACCGGTAACACGAACATGCTCAATTCTACGTACAAAATGCAATAAACACGTTCAGTCGACATACTCATGATGTCAATTATATCCTAGAATTAATCAATTGAGGTTAATAATTTTCGACAATAATTTCTGTATTCTGTATACGTGTTTTGACAACCAAGTTGTCATCATCGATAGATAATTAATCAGAGTGTTGGGGACCTGGAATCACGGCTTGATAAGAACCCCGTTGGCGTTTAGCACATGGTTTCTGTTTTTCGAAATACTTATATATGTTTTCATAAACATCTAATTCACGGTAATTAGACACATTCTTAACCAAATGTAAACAATCCATGGTTACGTTATGATTGTTCTTTAACACATGCTTTGCTAAACTAGATTTTTCAGGTCGATTGAATTTAATGTGCGCCATACGTTCTTTAAACCGGGCTTCTAATGTTTTTTTGTCTGGCCTATGTACTGTTTATTACAATCTAGACATTCAATTTCGTAAATCTCCGATTTCTTATTGGCCTCAACTTTGTCCCTCGCATTTCCTAGGAGGGATTTAATAGAATTAGTGGACCGAAACGTAACTTGAAACACTATTGAAATTTTTCATCAAAATGTTAGATTGTCAACATGTAAATTACTTGCCTCGATTGCTTTGAGGTGACTGACTTGTGGTATCTCCAATTATCTTTTTATGTTAGCCTTCCTAATTAGTTCGTTGATTATTTCCGAATCAAAACCATTGTATCTCGCAATTATTTGAATAAAATTCAGCTTTTTTTCGTATCATATTTTTGTTAGTGGGAAACTAAGCAAACAACTGATAAGAAAACTGAAAGTAGCCATCTTTTGTTGCACGCTGTGATTTTAACTAGCCCGTGATAACACTGGCTTCTTTTCGGAGAATATCAATTTTTCTATTTTATGTTCATTTCCAATTACTAGGGTGTCTAAGAAAGGTAAAGTGTCATTATTTCTTCTACCGTAAATTTAATCGACGGGAATTTTTAATGTAATTGCTTGATGATATCATCTAAGTTGCATTTACGTGTGTTAAAAGTCTCGAAAATGTCATTTACATACCTTGTCCATACTCATGGAAGATATTTAGCGTTATTTTTAAATTCAACTTCAAAATTACTCATAACTATAGGTCCGCTATATATCGAGAATGACAATTGCCCATTGCTGCTCCTTGTTTCTGTTCACAGAACTTATCTTCGAATTGAAAGCAATTTTGCGACATACATAGGGTTGTTAATCGCACAAATTCATTTACTTTTTCTGTTTTTTGAATCAGTATCGAACAATAACGTTATCTGAATAACATTAAAATTTCTCGGTCTTCTAATTTACAATCTTTAATTCTTTGACTCAATTATATTGAATTAATAACTGATAGACTTTCAAGTCTTTCCAATTTTTGGATTCACCCACTAACCAGAAATTAAGTAACTGGTCTCACTGAGTTACCCGATTTATGTATTTCAGGTAAACAGTATAGTCTAGGGATCGGCGGATTACCCACACTTAATCTATAATCCTTGCTAGGAGTTATTATCTTGGGCAATTTTTTATGGAATCTTTAGTGGCTCTAATCATTTTTGGTCCAACATATGGACCTTCTAAAATTAAGTTTCTCACTATTTAAATATAATCTCTTCACCCAAAATTACTAACTTGTTTCCTTTATCTACTTATAAATGAAGTTCTTTCGACCTGAGACAGCACTAATTTCCAAAATTATTTGCCAAGGGCGGTATATTATGCTGCCGTATTCGTGGCATTTACTATAAATAATTATATAATAGAATACCAACAATAATAAAAATCTATTACAACTAAATAAAATACATTAAAATTCTTTGGATTCGATCGTTTCATAGTAAAGGTACAGTAAAGTGTCATTCTAAAAGAATGTCGCAATTTTTGGGTTCTCAAGCATTGTCATAGATCACTGATCATTCGAAAGAGACAACTTCTAAGTTTCGAATAACTGCCACACTGGCGTTATAAGTGCGTTGGTCTCATAGCACTACTCAGTTGTCGGTTTATACTTTAAATAGCAGATTGAGAGCAAAAAATTTTCTGCGTTTTCGAATTCACGAAACAAATTCGGTTCTTACGGTGCGGCGTGCTTTTCGAAGGCAATTCGACATTATACCGTCCTCTCTGAATAGATTTGTTGTTTTAACAGTTCATAGAAAATGGGAGTCTCTGTAAAGAGAAACGACTAGGTCAACTGCGAGTTTTGGTGCAGCAAGTTAAGAGAATCCGTGCTAAGTTTGGGCAAAATCCAAGATAATCTATAAGCTAAGTTAGTTGTGAACTTTAGATCACTAAATCTACCCTGAAACATGTGTTAAGAAGATGCCTACATTTGAAATCGTACAGACTAGAGTTCGTTCAAACACTTACCAATAACGGCCAATGAAAGCAAATGGAATTCAACGTTTCGATGTTAAACATTACGGGTAATAATCTTTCACTTGAAAGACACGGTCAACTGTCACAACGTGCGCGTTTGTAGAACGCAACATCCGCACAAGACAGTCGAAAAAGATTCGCCTAAGGTAAACGTCATTTTTCATCGAGGGAACATCGTAACAAGACAATCCTATTTCAATAATCTCCAACATTAGTTATTGACGAATTGATCTAAATTCAACCTTCCCTTATTCAACAAGAAGGAATACCCTTCACCCTACGATTTGAGTTTTATGAATAAAGAAATGTCCCGAGGATATTGATCTGAAAGAGACCCGAGATCTTTATTTTTGTGCTTAGTTTGTGAGATTCCTCACAACCGTGTCTCATTTTCTCGTATGGGATATGTAAAAGATCAGATTTATGCTTCCCCTGTGACTTAATAACCTAAATGACTTTAAACATCGAATAAATTCAACTAAGTGGATTATATTGTAATATACAAATACGCGTCTGGGGGAAATTCTCATGTCATGTCGCAGATGGAGTGATCACATTGAAAACTTATCATGAAATAAAACTTTATTATGGATAGAATATTTGTGATTTTCTTTTAGAATAACCCCGTATATGAATAAAATTTTAAATATCATATGATTAATGTAAATAAACATACAAAGTTAATTTGAAGTAAGTCACGGCAAATAATAGCCAGAACTGTAAATAAGCATATGATATTAAACACCTGTCAGTTCTTTCATGTTATAATTTAATTCTAGTAGATATTTTTTCGTGTTTATCTTAAATAAATATTGTTCTCTGCTACATTTTATGTCAAGAAGTAGTATATATTAAGCAAACAAGATAATGTAAACTTTTCTAATATAAGGTTCCGGTATGCGATACATGTAACAGATCATTCTTGTCTAATACTGAGCCAGCGTGAACACAAATTATACTCCAAGATTATTATTATTACTAAGAACAAGCGATGGAATTAAAGAGATTTGAAAAATGACCGTTAAATTATATATAAAACACAAACAATTATATTGATCTATTATTTTCCCAACAGTAAATATAAAAGCTCGCACAAAAAACTTATAAAGGAAATTGGCCTAGTGCGTGAGTAATATAACAGAACCGACATAATGAAAATGTTAAAGATAATATAATCTGAAATAAAATAGACTAAACTGATTATGTATACTAATCGGTAATCCTTCTGTGCGATAAACTACGAAACGTTAAAAAGTAGAAAGTATTATCCAAATAAGTTTCTTTCATTTTGAAAAATTTATTTAAATTTGATAGAGCCCCCAAATTGTACTATTATTGTCGTGCTACTAAAAATCGTGATGGATGAAATGAAAGAGCATAGATATGCGATCATAGTTTGTGTTTGTCTGGGAGATTCGCAACAGAAACATTTTTTGTTCGTCAAGGCTTTTGGGAGATCACCCGTAATATGATCTGTTCGTTTTCTATGGCGTAGAGTTAATATTGCCAGAGAAACCGCGTGTTGCAAAATGGTCTCATTTATATATATATATATATATATATATATATATATATATATATATCTGCAGTGCAGGTTCACTGAATTCCGCATCTAGTGAGACAACGAAATGTGTATTGCACTCTCCATATACATCTGATATAATCTGACACGTTTTACATTTATACTCCCAAGTAAAAAAGATCTTAAAAGGTGATAGCTTTAAATAAAATTGGTTTTAGATCCACTTTTAAAGATGCTGTCAAAGTATAACTTTCGTAAAGTATGTGTTTGGACCATGACAGCACCGTTAGAAAAAGGTTATTGCACTATGGAGGACTATATAGAAGGTGCTAAGAGTATCGTTATTTAAGATTAATAAATACAACTTTGGTAGTATTAGGCTTATTCTTTATTGAAAACTCTATATGAAGGAGTAGACACATTAAATGGTATTTTAAATCGCAATAACCAATTTAATCATTAATTGGTTTATAAAAGAATTTTGTACTAGCCTCAATAGGACGCTAATGAAGGCTACCCAGAAAACGTAAATTCAGTAAAAATTTATCACAATTTCTTCTAGAATACATTCCAGTTTGTTTGAACGTCATATATTTTATGAAAACGTTTCTGAGTTCCCTAAATATATATATAGCTAATAAAATGGATAATGCGGGTGCCATATTATGAAACAGTATTCGCACAAGAGAACTTTTGATATACTGGTATCAATATCAAAGTATTTTCTAGTATTTCTAATTGAAAACCCAGTAACTTTAGATACTTTATTATAAATTTCAGTTATATCTTAAATATGAAAGAAAATGTTCTCAAGCAATCGGGAATTTCTAAGAAATTTAATTTTGGATTGATATTTACTCGTATACGTAATAACAAAGTACTTATTAACAGTTGACAGAATCTTGAGTATACACTAGGTGTTAATATTCTGTAAATTATCTTGTAAATCAAGCGCCATTTACTGAAGCCTCAATATAGCGATAAATATTCAGATTATCCACATAGGCTAAATAAGTGCAGATAAACAACGCGTAACTAATTATCCAAACAACAAATGAAATATTGACTTGAACAAAATTGAACCCTCATGAGGCTGGCTGCTGGATCAAATCATGTCTACGAATTATAATCTTTCCACAAAACATTAATGCTGAGCTTTAATAATATACGATATTATATGAACATCTTAGTGTCATATGGACAACAACTACGTTACAAGTAGCGCAACTAATTTATTCTTATGAATTTAAAAATAAATGGCAATCGATATTTCTTATTTATTTATTTATTAAAATTTAAAATAAGCGAAAGTCGTTTGGTTTCACTTAGCTATAATTCAGAGAATTGAAAAATACTTAATGCTGGGATGTATTCGATTTTCTCAGATTATGAATAATAAATATGTCAAGCTGGCATTTAGAGAAATTGTAAAGCAACATAAATTGATCTATTTAACTGCAACCCAGTTTGATTAGAAAACTGTTTGCCAAACTACAAACATATGCAAATATGTATAGATATTAAAAGACGATATTTTCTAAAATTCTACCGAAACACTAGTAGCAATTCACTTATAAGGTTTCAAAAAAGTTTGTAAGCTCTTTTTGTTGCACATTATTGAATATAATTGGGGAATGTTTCTGTACAATATAACTAGAATTAGAAACAATGAAATTAGCCGACTACTACATAACTAAAGACAATATTAATACATAATTTAAAGTCTTCACCAATGAGTAATTTTCCTAGTTACGCAATGTATTTTAGTAGTCTATTTCTATTTAAATGTTTGTTTATATTAGCATTTATGTATGTAGTTTTGGGAAGAACCATTTCAAATTTTAATTTTATACCAGTTTTGTTTACGATTTAATTAAGAATTCATAGTAATTTTATTCTTTCCTTCTTTATTTTAGCGTTCCCAAAAATTTTGTTCGTATTGTTTACTGTACACACATTAATTCATTCAGTATTTTTATATTAAAGGCATTAATTGTACATGAGTTTTATAAGATGTTGATGTTATTAACGAAAAATTATAAGTATTAAATTGTATTTAATAAAACATAGTTATATTTTAGCCATAACCTTAAAAGCTTAATAATAGTATTTTCTATCCAGAAACTCTTCTCAAGAATAGAAATCTTATTAAAATAAAATAATTAGATCAAGAGACAATTGTATAAACATAGCATAAAAATCGTTCAAACAACTATAAAATTTCATCTTAATATCTTCATAAATTTCATCTTAATATAATTCTAGATTCCATGGAAAAAGCATTCTCGCCATGAAAGACCTTAATAGCATGCTTAAACGCTGATGCAGTGCACTGATGACAGGTTTTTAATTAGAAACACTAGAAAATACTTTGATATTGATAACAGTATATCAAAAGTTCTTTTGTGCGAATACTGCTTCATAATATGGCACCTGCATTATCCATTTCATTACCTGTATATATGCTTAGGGAGCTCAAAAACGTTTTCATATATGACATTCAAACAAACTGGAATGTATTCTAGAAGAGATTGTAATAAATTTTACTGAATTTACGTTTTTTGGGTAGCCTGCATTAGCGTCCTAATGAGGCTAGTACAAAATTCTTTTATAAACCAATTAATGATTAAATTGGTTATTGCGATTTAAAATACCATTTAATGTATCTACTCCTTCATATAGAGTTTTCAATAAAGAATAAGCCTAATACGACCAAAGTTGTATTTATTAATCTTAAATAACGATACTCTTAGTACCTTCTACATAGTCCTCCATAGTGCAATAACCTTTTTCTAACGGTGCTGTCATTGTGCAAACATATATTTTACGTCAGTCCATAGAATACACTAGAGAACTTTCAAAAATGATTATGATTAGTCTTACTTTCCCCCGACGCGACAGGTCAAAATCGGTTGTAGCAAGTACGTATCGACAATCGGAATTGATCGAAACGAATATTAACAATCGGTGATGCACAAAATAAAAACATAATTTTAACATTTCTAAAATATTTACCTTGTTTATAGCTGTTATCACGCAGCGAAGTGGAGAACTTTGATGAAAAGTTTCCAGCATTAGGTATGCTTCCATATTTGTCATTTATCAACAATGTTCGCCGTGTTGAAAATGTTTTATATCTCGAGAGAGACCATTCGACATCTACTAATCTAAGATACGCATAATTAAAATAACCCACAAATTTGTCTTGATCTAGTAAAATCAAAATCTGCAGCTTAGTCGGAATTGAATTGTAGAATTACAGATTTAATTTGTTGAATATACTCAGAATGATAAAAAGCCGTCTTCAATTATATTCTACAACGTGCAGTGGTTTAAAATTACGAGGGTACCATCTGAGAAATACCAAATTCGTTTGAGAGATTTTTAGAAACATTTCTTTAGCATTCGCTATTAATGCATCCACATCTGGCAAAAAATCGCGATTAGTTTGTGCTATGTGATGTAAAACATGAATGTTACACGTCACATATAAAAGAGCTTCAGAAGTGTTGATGACCTAAAGAAGAATTAACAAGGTACCTCCTTAGTGAATAAATAGGTTTTTATAAAACCGGCGTTCGTAAATACTGTTGGAAAAGCTTTGGCAAAAAGTAAAATGTGCTTTTGCATAACTACCATGTTTGCAAGCAAAAAATTAGGCAAATAACACAGTTCTGAGACCCATTCAAATATATGAATTGTGATAGAATGTCAGATTCGAAATAGAACCAATAAGCTTCTTAACTTAGTTGATGGCATCGCAATGCTCTAGTCTGAGTAATGAGAGGTGTCACCCAGTGTTTAATATATAGCAATGGAGGTTTATGGCTATAATAATCAAAACACACACTAAAAACTTAAAACATTTATATTGCACATATGATCAAATAATTTATTTATAACCAATTACATAGACTTGCATTTATTCATAGAGATTTCTTCCAGAGAAGATTTTTTTTATAAATAAATTTCTAAATAACCTATTATATATTGGAACATCCCCATAAACCTGGCCCAACGTTTTAGATGAAAATTTTTATTTTTGTCAAATTGGCAGCTCTTCGTTTATTTATAGTTGTTTATAATGATACGCCTTTCGTTTGTAGTATTTCGGCTTCAAAAAAAAAAAATTAAAATATGCTGGTCACTCACTTTTTCAAATCCGAAAAATGAATTGTTTAGAATTATTGGTGGTTGTTTATAGTGACAAAAAACCAAAAAAATACTCGTTTCCATTTTATCAGATACCAGAAACGAATATACCGCCTTATTCAGATCCTTTATAATCGATTGTAATGCTTTTAAAATTAATTAATTACATACACAAAACAAAAAGCATACTGTAGCTAAATAATTTTCTTTAGTTTTATTGGGTTTAATTATCGGATAAGAAAAAGCACTACTATCATCTTTTAACAATTTTTAACTGCAAACGAAGAGAAGGTAGTAATATACATATATATCGCCGGTTCTGGGCCACCAAGAGAACCCCTAAAAACGGCTGTATTTTACTTACTTTAAAGCTTAGTACTACTTCTAGAGCTTAAAAATTTAATGCTCCATATACGGTACAGAAATTTGCATTAAGACTCCAGTAATTCTCGTACAAATACCTAAAACTGACCATATTTTTTTTACATTTTGTGCTAAATATTATGTCTCATTAACAAGCACAATTTAACTCGTTTACACATCAAAATTACATAAAAAGCTGAATTTATTTAATCGCCACCAATTTGTAAACCAATATAAATACTCATATTTACTCATTTTTCTCTTTTAATTTAGTACAATTACGTTAAAAACACAGTTAATTATTAGCATATTTACTCGTTCACACCTAAAATTTACATAAAAATTTGACCTTATTTCATCATCACCAAATTGTCTTCTTTTCTCTTTTTATTATTAATTTAATATATTTGCTTTAAAAGGACACAATTATTATCATATTTACTCGTTCACATTTCAAAATTACAGAATAAATTATTAAGAACTGAACTGATTTGTCATCATCGTACTGTGAATTTCTGAAACGGTTATCATAAACGTAGATATGAAACGGTAACATGTAATGTACGAGTATTAACATAACGTGTAACATCAAAAATACACATACAGTTCAAAATATAATTTTATAAAATAAAAATATTAATATAAATAAATTGAAGAATAAGATATTTGAAGAAAATTAAAACGCTTTATAATGATCCAGTGAAGTATATAAATTCATTAACGTATTACCTAAGCTACCAATAAATAAAATTCTATTCATTAAAAGCTTGTCAAGGTTTGAAAATATTCTAAGAAATTCGTTTGTCTACACAGTATTCATGAGGAACCAAAAAAGTAAACAGAATCTAAATAGGTAAAATGAATATTTTGTTTAATTATATAACTGGATTTGATCAATAAGGTTGATATATAACCCCTTTCCACAATTAACTTTTGTAAATTCTGTATGCGCATTTCGACAACCAAGTTGTCATCATCAGCAGATCTTGGTTTTGAACGGTGTGGAACGCGTACGGAGTTTGTTTTTTCGTACAATTTTTTCGCCGTGTTTTACCAGGTGCGACACTTTGAAATTATCTGCTGATGATGACAACTTGGTTGTCGAAATGCGTATACAGAATTTACAAAAGTTAATTGTGGAAAGGGGTTATATATCAACCTTATTGATCAAGTCAAACAACCACAGGCTCCATCAAATTCAAATATAACTGGATATCAAATAATAAAAAAAGACAAATTCTTGCCAGTAAAAGTTATTGTTGATAAACATTATACTTTTATTTCATACAATGATAAACATTAAATAATTACCATAAATTCGAAAATTATATTTTCAAATTTATTGTAATTGGGAACATTATTTAATGTTTATCATTGTATGGAATAAAATAATAATGTTATTTTTCTTTATTTAAAACAAAATGACCATAAAAATTTTGAATGATTTTCTTTAATACATGAAGTTTACTAATTTACGAAAGTACTGTACTTAAAACAAAGATTTACGAAAGCGCGAAATAAAGGAAGTTATTAAAGAGCATTTGCTTAGACAAAAGTTCCTAGGCGAATTTACTTTTGATAATGATGTAATTCAGAAACCAAAACAAAGGAAACAAGGAATACATAATACAAGAAAAGATTTAGATGAATTGCCAAAAATAACCGAAAGTGATGAAGACCATGTAAAAATTGTTAGAGCACGAGATTCATGGGGAGAGATTGTTGTTGAATATACATACATTTTATTGTGATAGTGGAAAACATGATTTGTATACTTACCTATACAAGATATCAGATTATATTATTGAAAAGATTAATAATGAATTTCAAAGAATGGAAGGTTTACGAGTTCAACTAAATTTAACTGTTCAGTATGAAAAATATGATTTATATGGTAACGTTATTGATTAATGGAAGAGACATTTTTCATCAAATATTCATGATATTGTGCACAAAATTATAGTCGGACCGATTGTAATAGAAATGAAAACTACTTTAATTAGAAAGTTTGAAAATTTAATGCAAAAAGAGAAAGATTAGATTTTAACGTGTTTTATGTGTAAACTTGTAATCAAGTATATATATATACTCTCCGTGGTGATGCTTATAAACAATTACCAAGTTAACTACTAAAAGATGGTAATTTTGATGGAGCCTGTGGTTGATTCACTTAATCACTGAAAGTTGATATATAACCCCTTGCCATATTAATTTTCGAATTCTGTATACGTATTTCGACAACTAAGTTGTCATCATCAGCAGATAATTAAAAAGTGTCGCATCTGGTAAACTACGGCGAAAAACACCCGTACGAAAACAAACAACACAGTGTACATTTTGGTTCTCAACGGTACGGATCGCGTACGGAGTTTGTTTTTTGCCGTAGTTTACCAGGTGCGACGCTTTTTAATTATCTGCTGATGATGACAACTTAGTTGTCGAAATACGTATACAGAATTCGAAAATTAATATGGCAAGGGGTTATATATCAACCTTCAGTGATTAACTACTAAAAGATGTTGCATTAATGTAAAAAATATAAATACCAATCGATTCGAATGTGATGAACAAAAAAATTTAAGATGTTTTAAATATGGGTCAGAACATACACTAAATCCTGCTAATGATCATGCTGATAGACCGTAAAGACACATATATATATATATATATATATATATATATATATATATATATATATATATATATATATATGTATATATCAAAATATGAAATTCTTAATATGAAATATCCATTAGCGTTGACAGTACAGAATGTATCAAAGTATAGGAAATTTTTAAATATATCTATTAATATATACGAAGTACAAAATGATACCACAGTTGCTTTATTTATAATAAACAATAAAATTGAAAGAACTGAAAAACATTTTGGAATATAATGCACATTGCGTTAAAATTAAAAATTTTAGTGCATTATTAAACGGTCAAGTTCATAAGACTCGAACACAAATATATGTTTAAAATGTCATATAAATTGCCTATAAAAGGGAAAACTAATATTGAAGTACCTGGAATTAATAACATTAGATTATATAATTCTCATGGAGCTATATCATCTACGTTACACCTGACTTTGAATGTTTATTACAAAAAATTTAAAAAGAAGTTAGTAAAAAATCTAAATATATTCATGAACATATTCCATACAGTTTCTGTTTTAATACAATTGATGGAAGAAAATTAATAAGTGATAACATAGACGAATTAATGAAACTATTTAACAAATCACTAAATGAATTTGGTGTATAATGTGATAAGGAGAATTAATAAAGAAATAATATAGATGCCAGAATTATGAAAAAAATTACGGCATCTAATAACTGTTAAATAACTGAAATATTTGTAATAAAAAGTTTACAAATGTTTTGCATAAAGTAAGGGATGATGAGCATATTACTGAAGAATTTAGAGAGCTGTTTCTAATTCATGTAATTTAAATTTTAAACTTCCAAAATTTATACCAGTAGAAATTCAAAATTTAAAATATAATTCAATATTTCTGACTTGGATTCTAAAGTTATCTGAACATTATTCAGATATAAATTTAATTCCGAATTCAAAAGAAAATCATACACAATTTTCAAAAAAGTGATTGTTGATCAATATAAACAATCTTGTGGTATATCAAAATGTACAAAATGTAAAACGAAATATTATAATGAAATAATTAAAAAAATGTAATACTAATACAAAAATAATTAAGAAAAGTGACATACAAAATGTCATAATTGAATTTAGACTTATTAATACATTTATATATAGTAGTACATCCCTTGATCAAGAAGTTCAAAATTTAACAGAAATAACTAATAACTATTGTGCACATTGTAAATCAAAACAAGAAATTGACAGATATTAATCAATTACAGCTAATAATATTTTAAAAATAATTGCAAAATCTAAAAAATGTAATAACAAAGTAACAAAATCAGTTTACTATTTAAAGTTCGAAAATATTTTAAAAAAATTTAACAAAGATTTACCTTTAGTATTGCGAAGAGCAATATATCTATATGAATGGATTGATTCATACAATAAATTTAATGAACAACTAGTATTAGAAAAGAAATATTGACAATAAGACAAAAATATAAGTGATCATGACTTAAACTTTGCAATAAAAGTTTATAAACAATTTAATTGTAAAAATTGTGATGATTTATATTTAAAATTAGATAAAATTCTTAAAAAGATGTGTTTGATAATTTCAGACAAACGAATTAATTAAAAGAAACCAATCAAAAATTGGAATTAATTCAAACTTATATAAAATGTATGAAAATGGAATTCGAGGCGGAATATCGATAATTCCACATCAACGTGTAATGGCAAACAATTGTTACTTTTATGTTGACAAAATTGGTGAGCCAAAAAGCAGAACAAAAAGGGATATATAATATTAAAAAACATGTCAGTTATACAATGTATTTACGCAGTCTATTGCAGAGAAAACCGAACTTTTTTAAAATAGTAATTCTTAGTGCTGCTACCTATTAAAAAAAAAATATGCGCAGGAAAGGTAGATCTTTCACCAATGTTATATCAAAATATCATGACATTTGCATCATTAGAAGCGCATAAAGTAACAGCCTGTATTTGATATTGGTCGAAAAATGAATTCTCAACAAAGAGTAAATATCAAGTTCTGTTTTAAACTCGGTAAATCGTTTACTGAAACGTTTAATTTGTTGAAACAGGTGTATGTTGATGCGTGTTTACCACGTACGAGTGTGTATGGGTGGTATAAACGATTTAAAGGCGGTCGTACGGACATAAATAGACGAAGAACATCCTGATACAAAAAAATGTTACGGAAAGTAACATCGAGCTTTATCTTTTTTATCAGAAATAAGCCGATGTCCTCATTGTGATATTTGGAAATGGAATTAAATATTTCCAAAGTTCATCGCATTTTAACACAGCATTTGGGACTGAGAAAGATTTGTGCAAGGTTTCTACCACACAAGTTAACTGAATTCAACATTGTATAAACTTAATCAAAGATTCAAAAAGGACGAAAACTTCAGGTATTCTACTGTAACTGGCAATAAGGCCTTGTGTTTTCAATGTGACCCAGAGACCAATCGTTAAAGCTGAATGGAAGCATCCAAGCGAAGAAAGACCGAAAAAAAGCCGTTTGGAGAAGTTAAAAGTGAAGACAGTGATGATTTGTTTTTATGATTCGAAAGGCATAGTCCACAAAATGTTTATACCAACTAGTCAAACAGTCAAAGCTGTATATTATCTTGGTATTATGAAGCGTCTTTTGGCGCGTAGTCGTCGTGTGCGCCCTCAATATCGTGAAAATGGTAGCTGGCGTTTGTTGCATGATAATGCGCCATCTCATCTCTTGACGTTTATCACTGACGTTCTAACTACAAATGGCATTTTAATTTAATTTTAATTCAGCCCCCTGTGATTTTTATCTATTCTCCAAACTACATTTGCCTACGTTGAAGCCATTAGAAAGGCGTAGACAGCTATCTTGAAGGACATCTCTAAAGTTTAACTTAAAAATTGATTCGACATGTTAATTGACCGTGCAAAACGTTCTACTAAAGCCGAAGGCGACTTCTCATTCTGAATTAAATAATTTAAACGTGGACGGATTAGTCTTAGCGACGATCCAAGAGCAGATTTACCAAAAACGACAGTCACTCAAGAAAACGTTGATACTGTGCGCAGGATCATCAACAAAGATCGACATGTGACATATCGCCAGATTGAAACATTATTGGGGATTTCAAAGACCTCAATTCAAATAATTTTGCATAAAAAATTGCGTGAAAGAAAATTTTGTGTCCCGTTGGATACCGCCTCTACTGGCCGAAGAACAGCAAGCAGCTAGAGTGAATTAGTGTCAAAGAACTCTATATCGCTTCAACGCCGTAAACTCTAGAAACGTGTACAGCAAGGTGAGGAAAAGCCGACTAGAGTTATCCCTTCTCGAAGTGTCTCCAAAAAGATGTTGGCGACATTTATCTCAAAAGCAGGTCATGTAGCAACAATTCCTCTACAAGATCAAAGCTGTCGATTAGCATACAACCATTTGTTTGCCACAAATCATCGCTGAACTTCGAAAAACTAACCGCGAACGGCGGATCATCCTCCATAAAGACGATGCAAGTTCGCACCCAGCATGCAAGATAATTGAATTTTTAACGAAACAAAACGTCGATTTGTTGAACTATCCTCCTTACAGTCCGGACCTAGTTATCAAAGATTTCTTTACCTTTCCGAAAATCAAGAACGGACTGCGTGGTCAAAGGTTCCAGTCGCCAGAAGGAGCAGTGGAACAACTGTTTCCAGAGTTGATACGAGCGCATGCAAAAGTGAATTATTCTTCGTGGAAAATACTTGGAAAAACAATGAAGCCTTTAACAACTATCTACTGTTTTTTTATTCCAGTTTTGTATGTAGAACTTAAAAGATAACCCACGTACTACATTATGTTCCGTACTCACGTTTACGTTAACGTTTCTTATCTACATTTATGATAACTATGTCAGTGGTTTACAATATGAATATGACACATGAGCTAAATTTTTAATAATTTTTTTCTATAATTTTGAAGGGTGAACGAGCAAATATAATACTAATTGTGTGCTTTTAAAGTACATATGCTAAACTAGTAATAAAAAGAGAAAAGGAAATAAATATAGGGTTATCCAATAGGGACTTGACAACTTTTAATTCAATTTGTGAACGCACCCTTTCACTAATCATCGAACTGTTACTGTCAGTTTATTCAGTAAACTTAACATTTTCATCATGGTAAAGTACACGAACGAACAACGTCTGCAAATTATAAAAATTTACTACAGAAATTCGGAGTCGGTGACCGCTACTTTAAGACCGTTAACTCCGATTTTTGGTCGTAATTCTCGCCCTAGTAGACAGGCAGTAACAAGTTTAGTGCAAAAGTTTGAATCCACATATTCGCTGTGTTATGTTGCCGTGCCGTTGAAACGTCCGTAGCAAATGATCCAAATCAGTCAATTCCACGGCGTTCTCAAGAGTTGGGCATCGCCCAGACCACTTTATGGCGAATTTTGCGTAAGGATCTTGGTTTACACCCATACAAGATCAAGCTGACTCAAGAATTGAAACCGATGGACCATTTGAAGCGACGTACGTTCTCCGATTGGGCTCTGGAAAAGATGCGCCAAGATGATCAATTTCATCGCAAAATCATTTTCAGTGACGAAGCTCATTTTTGGCTCAATGAATTCGATAATAAGCAAAATATGCGTTATTGGTCGGATGAAAATCCACATGTGCTTTATGAAACACCAGTTCATCCACAAAATATAACTGTTTGGTGCGGTTTGTATGCATTTTTTCGTCGATGATAATGATCTTCACGTTACTGTGAATGATAATCGTTAT
Source organism: Dermolepida albohirtum (assembly GCA_031893035.1). NCBI lineage: Eukaryota > Metazoa > Arthropoda > Insecta > Coleoptera > Scarabaeidae > Dermolepida > Dermolepida albohirtum. Next base: position 564,195 of record JAVIWB010005177.1, read on the forward strand.
CGCGCCATGATTACCGATTATTTTTGGCCCGAATTGGAAGATATGGACTTGGACAACATGTGGTTTCAGCAGGACGGTGCCACAAGCCACACAGCACACGTTACAATCGATTTATTGAAGAGTAAGTTTGATGAGCGTGTTAACTCAAGAAATGGACCAGTCGATTGGCCGCCTTGTTCGTGCGATTTAACGCCTCTAGACTTTTTTCTTTGAGGCTACGTCAAGTCATTGGTCTATGCCAACAAGCCGACAACGATGGAAGAGCTCAGAGCCAACATTGAACGCGAAATAGCAGCCGTTTCGGTCGAATTATGTGGCCGAGTCATCAAAAATTGGGTCCAACGAATCGACCGCTGCAAACGTGCTCGCGGTGGCCATATGAACGAAGTAGAGTTCTATTCATAAATGTTTTGATTGTACTTCAACCCGATAATAAAGTTTTTGAAATATCTCAAATGGTCTGCATTTTATTTTGAAAAAAAGTTGTCAAGTCCTTATTGGAAAACCCTTTATATGTATATATAGTTATTTTTAGTTATTCACAATTTGAAGGACCAGTATTGGCATAAAATTTAAGTAAAACCTCTTAATATATATAAATCTATTCATATTCATCCACAGTTTGGTGGTGATGAAATAAAGTCAATTTTTTTATGCAAATTTGAGGTGTGAACGAGTAAATATGCTAATAATTAAGTGTATTTTTAAGGTAATTGTGCTAAAATAAAAAAGAAAAATGAGTAAATGTGAATATTAATATTGGTTCACAAACTGGTGGCGATTAAATAATTTAGTTTTTAATGTAATTTTGATGTGCAAACGAGCAAAATTGTGCTTGCTGCGAATATTAACGTAAAATGTGAAAAAATATGGTGATTTTTAGATTTGTATGGAAATTACTAGAGTTTTAATTCAATTTGCCGTACCGTTCGTGGAGTTCTGGAAGTATTGTAGTATTAAGCTTGAAAGTAAGTAAAGTACAACCATTTTTATAGGTTCACGACTTTGTAGGCCAGAACCGGCTCTACTACTGAAGGTCACTACCATCGACTGAATGATTTGGAATGCAACTACATGTGCTCTCTCTAGTAATATTTATTATTGAACAAATTGGCGTAAACAAATTTTAGCTTAATTTAAAATTAACAAAAAAATCGCTACAATCACTGCAAACAATATTCATTCATATACATTCGTTTTCTTGACCTGCAAAAGTGGGAGGATAACTTTTTTTGAATTTTTTATTCTTCGAAAATCGAAAAACTACAAACGAAAAACGATTACAAATGCAAAGCTACTGATTTGCTAAAGAAAAAAAATTATCCCATATGTGGATGACAAGCTCATGGGGCTTGTTGAAACTCTAGTTTAATGCTGGAGTCAGTGAGACATTCCGTAAAATAGTCGATCGATCTTAAGTTTATTAAAAAGCATTATCCGTACCACTAACAAATATGGAAAAAATATACACATAAGAAAAGAAATTCTGTAAAGTACTATTTTTTAAATTGAAAAAGCAAAACGCTTAATAGTAAAATAAAAGACGTAGTTTGTAAATATGTATTCTCTTTATGACTTATTAATAGATAAGTTAGTCTTTACTAACATACGTAAAGGGCCATATGGAAATGATAACGATCATTCAACAAGTATACTTTGATAATGACATGAGGATATAATGCGTATGTATTTTACGGTTTTATATATGCGGGTATAAACGCGCTAAAATAACACATACACAGTATATGTATATACCTACACACATTTGCCGCGATAACATGACAATATTGAGTGTATTTTTAGACGGAAAAATGCTATTATTATACACCTTTGATGGAAAAGATAGAGATATACACCCCAATAAGCACATTCTCTCAATCAACCTACCTAAATAATGTTCGAATGGTCCATGAATGACGCGTCTATTATAAGAAAAATGTTATGACGTAGCCATTGCATGTACAATATCACATTATAACATATATGCACACAACGAGCTTATTCAAGTTTTTTCTGCCTTTCTTCGATACTGTCGTATAATTCAATAAAAAAGGGAAGCGAATTGACGTGAAAATTGTCACTTTCATTTCTATTAGACGACTATCTAGACGTGCACGTACCAAAATGTATCGAAATATTAACTAAAGTAAAGTACTCTTGATATATTGTTATTGATTGTGAGCACTATCACTTCGATTTTCTGTATTATTTTTGTAATTACATTTTAAACTAAACATAACCATGATATTCGTGCATACATTTATAGTGTTTTTTTATGGAGACAGAGAACTTTAAATTGAAATAAAACACAGAAAAATATTTTTAATATCCATGAAATTTGTTTTATTTAAAAGATAATTTAATGTTTGAATATGATTTCGGGCATGTGGCGGTCACAGCTGGCGCGTGTATGGTGTAATCTGGAAGTCCAATTTTCACACACCCTTCGCAGCATTAAATAGCTATGTCAATAAGCAGAATTGTCGCATTTGGAGCGATGATAATCCACAAGCCATTGTCGAAACACCATTACATCCAGAAAAAGTCACCGTTTGATGCGCTTTATGGACCGGTGGAATCATTGGTCCATATGTCTTCAAAAATGATGCCGGTCAGAACGTTATAGTCAACGGTGAGTGGTACAGAGACATGATTACTAACTTTTTCGTGCCTCAATTGAAAGGCATTAATGATGCAGGCATGTAGTTTCAGCAAAACGATGCTATATGCCATACAGCGCGCAGTACAATTAATTTACTGAAAGAAACATTCGACGAATATAATTTCATGAAATGGAGCTGTTAATTGGCCACCTCTTTCGTACGATTTGACGCCATTAGATTATTTTCTCTGGGTATATGTACAATCACATGTCTACTCCGATAAACTTGAAACAATTGAGCATTTGGAAGCCAACATTCGACGAGTTGTTGCCGAAATATAGCCTGATTTACTGCGAAGAGTGTGTGAAAATTGGACCATTAGATTACGCCATATGCACACAAGTCGCGACGACCATATGCCAGAAATTATATTCAAACATTAATGCCATGAAATTATCTTTTAAATAAAGCCAACTTCATGGATATTAGAAACATTTTTCTGTGTTTTATTTCAATTTAAAATTCTCCACCTCCAAAAAAAAAACACCCACTATATCAGTGTTACAAAATATATGTTTGGTTATGGCGTCGTATGGCGTTTGATTAAATTACATGAGAACTTCACCCACCCAACAACAACTGATGAGCTTAAAAATGGAATTCGATGAATCATTGGTGAGATTTAGCAAAAATGTGCAAACGCAATCGTGGCGACCATTTGCTAGATGTTTTGCTTCATGCTTAATTGGAGTATATATACTTTAAATTCCAATAAAAATAGTTAAAATATTTCCAAAAAAGTTATTAATTAAAGAACTAAATTTTGCACCCTTGTTGGATTATTGTCAGACAAGTCTTGCGAAAAACAAGACTTGTCTGATATATATATATATATATATATATATATATATATATATATATATATATATATATATATATATATATATATATATATATATCAAAATTAAGAAAGAAATAATATTAAAACCATGATTACCGAAAAGGCAATTGAATGTAAGAAAAAACGAAAAGCAAACAATAGGCATCACTATAATACATTTCATGATTTTTATACATATGCCATAATGGTGACTGCATTAATGCAATACCAGCTGATGTTCAAAACACGTTGCAGAGTGACTAACCTACACTTGTGGCACATTAAAGCTAATTTTGAACAAAAACAAATAATAAATTACTTTTGGTATTAGTACAAAAATTTGGCAATTGGTAAATTTCTCTTCTTTTTGTTATTGCATGTTGACACAGAAGCTCTTCATACGAAATGATACGTCCAAGGTATTCTCTTTTGAGAAAAAATTCTAATTCACTAACCACCAACGCAGGCGTAATAATAAATTCACGGCCTGCCAATACCCTTGTAATTGGCATTTAACTGTGATGTGAAAGCATGGATTATTATTAGTATTAAGATGCGATCAATAAACCATAAAATTAATAGATCGATACAATACTGAATAATAATACGAATAGTTCGATGTCATCGGCATATACAAAGTGAAGAATCTAAAATATCATTAATGAATAAACAAAAAAGTAATAGATCTTTTTTTGAGTTTAGAGGTACAATGAAAACTGAACGAAAATATGCAACCATTGAAGAAAACATAATTACTTCTATTGGTCAAATATGAAGACATAAATGCAATTAGAAACGGGACAAGTCTAGAAAATTTTAAACTTCTCAATAAAATTTGGTTGAAAGCTTTAGAAAAGTTTGTATATATGACATCCACTCGAACATAAATGTCTACATCTTTACTGATACACTGTGTAATGAGCTTAGATTATTAGTAACATAACGATCAGGAAAAACATGCAGTTAAGATATCAAATTTATTGTTATAAAATATTGAAGTATGTAGAAACTTCAAAAACCTCGGAAGTATTAGATAACATGGCTATATATCTGTAGTTCGTAAACTTAGAGAAATCACTGGTACGTAGACTTCCGCGGTCGTAGTCCATACTGTCTGCATCTGAGCTTCCGGGTTGGAAACGTCGGCAGTTATACTAGTGACGCGGTTCCAGCCCAGAAGCCCAGGAGCAGTTAGAGGAATCACTTTTTTTTAAGAGAGAAATAATCTTTGCTATTTTCTGAAATAATGAAAAATGGAAATAGAAAATGGTGAATACTGTTCAAGTATTGTAAGAGAAGAAATCTAGTAACTCCAATAAGGAAATTGTGTCACATCCACTCCAGCTCTTACAATGAACACATACTTTTATAAATTAAGGTATCATAAACATGACCAATGCAAACTTTTCACTCACATAAAAATCACTTGTGTCAAATGGTTATAAATAATCATAATAAATAATAAGATTACATTACATGGTGGAATTATGACAGAGTTGAGTCTGTGACCGCTACAAAATTTAAATTGAATTCTGTACGCAGAAGGATGCGCCTGCTTTGTTACAATTATTGAGAATTTAATGTGTAGTAAGAAAGCATAATCTCTTTCCGATGTAACCACCAATTACAAATAAAATTACATAAAAGTGAACAAGTATATTTTGTATATTCTTAGTTAAATTTACACGGAGAAATATCAAAACAAGATCCTTTAATGGAATCAGTGTAAAAAATCATTTTCGATCTTACGATAATACAGTTTATATAAATATTTCCGTCTAGATTACAATGTCTTACTTTATTTAAACATATGAATGCAAACATCCCTTCACTGAAATATAACATCTTTAACGAAAATATTTTCAATTTCTTTTGCTCCCATAAAAAAAATTATCCTCTCTTTCATAAAGTAACGAGATGTCTATGAAAGACGAGAATAATTGGAATCTTAGTATAAAGCTCCTTTAATTTTCGGATGCTCAGCAAAAAAAGCTGAACATAATTACTTCCTTATTGGAAATTGCTGCTAAATTTTAGTAAAGAAATGATGTTAACACAGTGGGTGAATGGGATATCACGTTCATCGTTCTATTTCGTGTTTAAAATTAAATCTGAGAGTAGATGAGAGATGAGATCTATATAAGGAGTAATTTATTTCTTTGTAGTACTTCTATATCAAAGCAGTATGTATATACTTACATATGTATATATACATATACACGTTCATGTAGGTTTAAATTCTATATAACTAAATCTTTGTAAGGCTTTCTATAAAAATAGAATGTATTCAGGGCATTTTTTTAAGTGTCGTAATGTCGGTTCGTTAACTACAAATGAATAATTTATATCTAAAAGGATCTAAATAAGTTTTTTACGGTTTTGAGATAGTCAAGAACATCCTTTCTTTCAATTTTAATGTTTTTCTTCTTGTTATTCCCGTACATAAGCATAGTCGACCTGTTTATGAAGTTGGTGTTATAGAGTATTTTTGATTAATTCATGAAACACGGCGGCATCTCGCTTAAAGACTGGGAAGTTCCAATTTTATGTATAGAATTTAATGCAAGCGTACTGAATATACGAGGACGGGCCCAAAAATCAGTGGAATGATGGATAGATGGCACAGTTTCTAACTGTTTTTAATTAAGAACATCGTAGAATTTTTGATAAGTCGAATGGTACTGAAATTCATCATTAAATACTTCTTCTTGTAATGCTTATCAGCAACCTACATTCATAATGAGATAAAAGATGATCGGGAAAGCTACTTCATTTTCTACTGTTGATGAATTGCTTCGATTTCAAATCAGGTCGCGCAAGTGCGTGGTGACCGTCCGAAATCTGTTACTTCATATAACGGATATTGTTGAAAAAGTTCATGCCATGATGTTAGAAGTCGCAGCTTGTTCGAGATTCGGAGCCTGTAAACATCTCTAAAGAACGCGCCGTATGTATATATATATATATATATATATATATACATATACGTTTTGAACGAAGTGCTGGTTATGACAAAGTTGCCCGCGGGGTGAGTTCCATAACCGCTCGGTATTGATGAAAAGGTGGTATGAATGCAAATTTCTCGTGAGGGTTTGGAGAGTTTCTGAAAAAACAAAGTAGATTTTATGCGCTGATTTATCACTACAAGTGAGTTCATTATTGTATAATATACTCTCGAAACAAAACAATAATATGAGTAGTGCTGGCGCAGTGGTTCTTTTCCCTCTGCTGTTACCTCAGCTGTTTCATCCGCAAAAAATGCAGTGGTTTTCATTTTTTGAGACGAGGGTAACCAATAAGAAGAATACTTTCCTCTTGTTCGTTACCTTCTAAGAGGTCAAACTATACCAGGTGACTATTACGCGAGTCTTTTAGAGAAATTAAAGCAAAAAATTAATGAAAAGTGCCCCAGTTTAGCCAAGAAAAGATCATTTTTCACCAAGACGATGCGTCTCCTCACACAAGTGCTCTTATCATGGCAAAAAATGGACTCCCACCTTTTTTTAACATTGCCTTCTTTTGTCATTGCTTCCAAGCTTTTAAGTAACAGTTCCGTTTTCTCGAAAATTTGTGACGCATTAGTGGATCTGCTGCTGCTCAAAAGTCATGTAATTAACAATGAAATTAAGAAACTTTTCTTGAAAGTCCTAAATGTATTACGCTATGGACTACTTCCACTTGACATTTTCTTGTTTCTCATTGTTATTAAAATAATTTTCAATAAAAAGAATTGTTCTAAATTAAATATTTTAGGATTTTACAAATACGACAGTTAATATAATTCAATATGACACTGTATAGGCGGTTATAAATATATTATTCATCATTTATCTCCGTTTTCACAACAAAATTATAATGCGCATAGCCTATTTCAATTACAAGTTTCCACCTTCGAAGGACCTTATATTTTATGTTTTAGTCTCATGCTGCGCGCGCATTATATATAATGAATGAAGAAAATATGCGTAGAGTATTTTAAGGACTTCCTAATCGAATGATGATCAATAAAAACAAGAAACACCAAGTGAAAAACACGAAGATGGAACTGAAGTGTAAGAACCAGCAAAGGAAAAACTATTTCATGCGATGAACGACAAAGCATTGCGAAAGAAGGAATTGTTATTGGAATGTCTATATTCCATGATTTTGAAAATATGGAACAAGAAAACTGCGCCGAAAAACTGGGAAACGCAACAAATGGTGACGGTTCATAAAAAAGAAGATCAAAGCGAATGCTTAAAAAATGCATTCCAAATTCATACAAATAAGAATTTTAACAAAAACACAAAGTAAAAGTGAGCAATATTAGTGTCATTTTATGCAAGAGAAATAAATCAACGACAGCAGCAATGCATAATCGAAGCAAATAATGGAAAAGCCAGTGAACAAATGATGGAAATAGAGATATTTATGGATTTTCGATATGGCTTCGATTCCATAAAGAGGAAACAACTTATAACAGGCAAAAGAAGCCTGGCACATCAGCAAAACAGGACTTACATAGAAGTCTATGAAAACAACGGAAATGACCATAAAAATATTAAATGGACAAACAGGAGTTCAAATCGAATAAAGTTTTTAAAGAAGATGATGAGCTTTCAGCAAATAGTATATATGGGTTACATTGTAATAATTAGAAAAAGAAGACAGATATTGAACGAAATTATTGAAAAAATAATGAGTGAAAGAAAAAAATTTGGGCAAAATATAAACGCTAATAAAACTAAAATATTAAAGCTTGGAGGCTGGTAGGTCATAAACATATTAAGTAAAATTGGAGGCTACAAACTTGAGCAATTGAAGGAATTCAAATTTTTGGACATAATGATATCCTGTGATGGTAATAGGAGAGCGAAAAAAAGAAAAAATTATGGCAGCAAACCGAGCATTCGCCCGAATATTTGTCTTGTTAAATAAAAACATTTTATAAAAATAACTTAACAAAGAATATATAAAATCCTTATACGAACAATGATACTGTATTCAGCCGAAATGACGACGTTGACAAAAAAGATGAAGAAGATCTAACGATATGTAAGACGAAGGTTGTAGGTACGATATGAAGTCCGATCAAAGTGGCAGAGACCGTATATATAAGAATAAGTGCTAAATTAAGTCAAAAGATAAAAGAGGACATAGATAAAAAAAAATAAAGTAATAGAGAATAAAATGCTTGTGACATCTATGGAGGGCAGAAAAGCAACAGTAAAAGAAATGTTGGAATGAGAACCACGGTGAAGAAGACGAAGAAGTGACTGAAAGAGGTATCACAAGAACAGGTTTTAGAAATTGGCACATGAAGAGTAATAATAAAGACTACGGAGGAAGAAATATATTAAATACGAAAATTGGGATTGATGCATTCCAACAATGGAATCGTTTACCAAGCTTTCAAGCAGCATTACGTCTTTGGGATTCCTTTCGCCACTACATAAAACAGAATTCTGCGATTATAGTAATAATTCAATATTATATATACATTGTTTACTGACTTATGTACATACATACGCTCATCAAGAATCATTCTGCACGTTTTGATATTTAATCATCACGTCAAATAAAAGAAACTAATTTCAGAAACACATTATCTTTGTTTGTTACTTTTATAATAAATCTGACTAGAAGAACATGGATTATAAAATTAATTAGATTTTATTCGTTTATGAAGTACGACCTAGTACCTAAATCTAAACTGAGTTTCGCGAATTAGATTTAAGTCACTCATCAAAAAAGTTTATTGAAAAGGTTTACTTGTAACTTAATAACGAATCCAAAAGATAATGAAAGAAGTTTCCTAACATCAATAAGTGTCGTCCGGTTCAGTTTGCGGCATTCGCTATTGTTGGTTCAGAGTTCTTGTCCTTTCTTAGGGACAGACGTTCACGACGTTCAAATTCCTAATGTTATTGCAAGTACATATAAAAAATAATTGTTTATTTTGTCTCGAAATAAATTCAAATTCAATAACGAAAGTTGTATTATAAAACTGCGCCTCTGGAATACATCACATACAGTCAATCATAAAAGTTTTCGTACATCCGTGAATGTGAATATCACCAAATTTGAACATCCAGCTTTGATAAAACATATATACTTTCATTTATAAACCTTAAAATGCTCTAAAAATCTCTAATAACAATATGAAAACTGTTATTATTTACAACTACAAAAGAATTTGCTGAATATTCTACATCGCAGTAAATCTTCTTCATAGTATCACGTATTTGTGAAAAATAAGCATATGACGCTTTTACAAAGATGAGTTGTAAAAGTAAACACATATTTGGTAATACGTCTGGACAACACTACACAATGAAAAAAATCTTAGATTAAATAGTCAAATCTATCGAAAAAGCTTATTTTGCAGTGTATATTGAAAAAAAATTTCAGTATCTTGAACTGTTGAATTTGTACTGAGAAATAGACGTCTAGATGAATGCGATCAGAGAACTGATGCAAGTGCTATTAAGAAAACATAAAAGGAACTTGAATAAAAGCCGGATATAACGGAAGACTGCCTCGTAAAAAAACATTCATTAGCGACGTTAATACTTACTTATGTACATATATGCTTTATGCATTATGATATGTAACTATTAACGACGCTTAATGAAAGATCTTTCACGTGATCTTCCACTATAACCAGTTTCTTTCTCAAATGTTCTTTATGTGTTCTTAACACTAAACCTATCGATACTTCATGTACTTCTATTCCTACCAAACCAGGTCAAATGACCCTTCTTTAAAATGTTATATATATTATTGTCTGGCGAAAAACATATCAACTAAACCAATTTGGTAAAAAAATAAAACGATTTTTTATATATATATATATATATATAAATTCTGTATATATATATATATATATATATATATATATATATATATATATATATAAATTCAGTTGGTAGAGATGGTGCGGGAACGTTGGGTTTTCTTATCCGTTTTTGTAAGCAATTTAATAATCTTCTGCCCTTGAAGTCAATTTCTTTCGCTTTTGTGAGAAGTAAACTGGTATATGGCGTTATTATATGGTATTCTTATTACTTATATCAACATTGTACTCCCGAAAACAGTACAAAAGCAATTTCTGAAATACTTGAGTTACGATTATTACCCTTCAATTGGCATAGATTATAACGCCCTGTCAGAGATATCTCATTAAGTCATTGAGCGGCAGAACAAAGTTTATCAATGTGAAACTTCTTTTAAAATTAATTTAAAATGAAGTACATGCTACCGCATTATCGCAAGTGAATTTTGCTATTCCGACTCGTACTATGAGAACATCAAACATATTCTTGTCGCCTAGAGCCAGAACAAATGTTCTGAAGAAAGCGCTGTTATTACATATGGTCTTTAATACCGTAAATCCCTTTCCAGGATTTTATATATATATATATATATATATATATATATATAAAATCGTTTTATTTTTGTTTATGTATATATATATATATATATATATATATATATATATTGTATATATATTAAATTTAGAAAACGAATAAATAATATACTTAACTTCATTCATGTTCACCCCGTATTTTGCAAGTTAGTGGGTTCTCAAAAGTACATTTTCAATACACATATTTGTTGCATTTGAAACAGATTTTCGAAGTTTTGTTTTCTTTGCAAAAACCTATTTGGCACCTTTTTCACATTTGCACACGGGAGTCCGAACTTGAATTTGTTGACGTTTTCTGTATATTTTCTTTTTCTTCCTGTTGCTCATGTTGAAAAACTTCAACAAGTTCTTCAGCTAATTGGTTGTCTAGAAATTTTCTCGCCGGTTGTTTCCTTATATAAAACACATGAGTTGATTCCAGCAAGATCAAGATTATTGAAGAAAATCTGCGCAGGCCATCTTCGCGATTTCGATTTCACGGAGTTATTTCTGACCATTTGATCCGTCATGTCTACACCGTATTTAGTATTATTGTAAAATTTAATAGTTTTAGTTAAACGCTTACTATGTGTTTCAGTGCTTACAGATTTATGCTTTAAGCTTAGTAGAAGCATTTTGTTGTTTGGCTTACTTTTGTAAATGGTAAGTGAACAATGACTCGATTTATATAGTTTTGTTGAGAAACGTGATATACCATCTTTCACCTGCTTGGCGAATTTTGGTAGTTCTCTTTTATTTCCGCCGATCGTTCCAACAATAGTGGTTCTTTTTCTAGTAATTATCTGTAGTGACGCTTCTTCCGCATCCTGTGAACGGTTCCAGTAGTTTGAGAACAACGTATTCCCCAAGCCGACTTGAAGCTTCTCTGTTTTCTTCCTTTCCTAAATATGGAAATCCATTTATGATGTATTTGGTCCGGACATCAGATGCTAGCCAAAATTTCATACCAAACATATCTGGTTTGTTCGACATATATTGTGTAAACCTACACCTTGCTTTGGTTGGGAAAAGCTGTTCATCGATATGTTCCCCAGACTTGTAACAATTTTGGCTATTCTTCTTGAATTTGTACCAAACTTCAGAGATTAGAGCAAATTTATCTGCTGATTTCGTTGACCTTTTTTATTAAACCTGATAAACCGCATAATTTTCACACACAAAAAGCGTATTTGCTACAATATCATACAATAGCAAAAATATCCACTGCAAGGGTTTTGTATCACAAGAAGTAACAAATCAAAATAGAGAATTTTTGCACAGGTCGAATGACCCGTTGCGGTAGTTAAGGCAGATTACATATTTTTCTCGGTAAAAAAATTAATAAGAAAGGAGTAAATCTTGGAAAATACGTTCGATCTATTTTTTAAAAAAAGTCGTAAAGGCAAATGGCGATGTGATAATGTTATTTTCAAAAAATTCTCACAAAAATTTAAAATGGGTCATTTAACCCGTCATGGTAGGTACTATCTTTCCAGTAGCAAATTCCATGTGTGCGGCTATCCTCAGTGTATTTATCCATGAATTTTAACTCACTGTACTTGTAAGAGTTCACTGATCGCGTTCATTTAGAATCTTCGAGCACCTATTTTCCCGTACAATTTCAACAGTTCAGGATATTTTGAATAGCTTTTCCAATCTGCACTGCAGAACACACTTTTCCAAATAATTTGGCTATTTGGCCTACGAGTTCTTTTTCTTTATGTGGTGTTAACTCGCAGACATATGTTTACTTTTACAACTCATCTTTGTAAAAACATCGAATCTTATTTTTCACAAATACTATGAAGAGGATTTACCGAAGTCATTCTAATTTATGGTTTATAATATTGAAATATCTTATAAAAATGTATCGTACGAAAACTTTTTTGACATTTGATGTTGTAGTTGTAAATAATGACAATTCTCATATCGTATTAGATTTTTTTAAAGTAGCTAAATGTAAGTAAATATGCTTTATCATAGCCACATGTTCACAATTTGATAATATTCAAGATTCACGGGGCGTACGAACACTTTTATGGCGACTGTACATACATTAATCAGTAAAGGCGAACGCATTTTTAAAAATAGTTCTTAAGGGGATCTAAAAATATGGTCGCAGAATATATTCTGAACGAGTTAAGAAAACGTTCCTAAATAAAATTAGTACATTTACAATAACTAACTTGGATCACTGATCGAAATCCTTTATATTCAAGAAAGCTCTAAAGGCCAAATGTAATAAGTGACTTATGGGAATTATGTCAAAGTTATTAATGTTTTATTCTCGAATTTGTCTCTTTCATGACCTTTTCTAGATAAATAATTATATTTTAAATTTAGAAATTTTCGGAGTGGTTTTATACTTATTAAATTTAACGAGAATTTTTCTTGTATTCCACCTGAAATTAAAGAAATAGCTGAAAACACCGAAAACAATCTACTCGCATTAAGTCTTGTATCAATTATGAAAAGCAGTTTATGAAAGTCGAAAAACGATGCTAAGAAAATGAACAAATTCTAACCGAAAATGTTTTACCTGTATATTTTTAATGAAAATATTCTAAATATACAATTTACTACATGGACAAATTATGTTTAGTTGATTGCATTTACATTTGAAAGTTCCACTTCATATGTTTTGACGTTTGGATTGGATGCGAATTTTTAATCGGCCACTCATGGATAACTAAATTGCACTAGAGACTGAAACAGTGCTTTAATAATCTACAAACGTACCATTTTGGATGGTTTAATAGCTTTGCTATAACAGCAAATTAAAAATAGTATATTACATTACGAGATTGTAATTTACGAACGAGTGGAAGAACTAAAGACTGTAACATAAGACGAGTGCGTAATTCCACGAATAAGTAACTACTTTCCAACTCGAATCATGTACTATGCTTTTACTAGTATAGTATCAGACTCAAAAACAAAAGTAAGTCGTAACGGAAACTAAATTTTAATGATGTTAATAATTATATATTTATAAACATATAATTAAGTTCTTTTACGATGTGAATTAATGAAAATTATTATTTTCTGCTATTCCATCGTTAATTAAATTCACAGAAATAAATTAATTATTTCTGCGCTGGACAAGGACTCGAACCTCCCCTGCCGTTTTCTAGACGGCTGTTCTACCAATTAAGCCACCAGGCAGTACAACGACGAGTCCTTTAATAAGTCATAAATCTCATTATGGAAGCAGATCTAATATTTATTTAAAACTCGCAGTCAAGTTATTATGATGTTAATAATTATATATAAACATATAATTAAGTTCTTTTACGATGTGAATTAATGAATAATATCATATCTCCCTCTCTCAACCAATACATAAATGTATTGACCGACAAAGCGAGAAACGCTTCTATCTCACAAGATCGGTAAACTAGGTTTCCAGTGTGTAATAGACAGAAACTTGCGTACTCGGCTTTATGCCAATTAAAGAATGTTAAAAGGAATCATTCTATTATTAATAACACCCTATCTACTACATATGGATAGAGAAATATTCTGTGTTATTAATGAACGATTCCTTCATAGCGTTTATCATATGATAAACGCTATGAAGGAATCGTTCATTAATAACATATGATAAACGCTATGAAGGAATCGTTCATTAATAACACAGAATCTGCCTGATGATTGGTCTATCCATGAAACATATGTAGTAGATAGGGTGTTATTAATAATAGAATGATTCCTTTTAACATTCTTTAATTGGCATAAAGCCGAGTACGCAAGTTTCTGTCTATTACACACTGGAAACCTAGTTTACCGATCTTGTAAGCGTTTCTCGCTTTGTCGGTCAATACATTTCTGTATTGGTTGAGAGAGGGAGATATGATATTATTCATTATTTTTTCTGTATCGAAATGATATGATAGACGCTATGAAGGAATCGTTCATTAATAACACAGAATCTGCCTGATGATTGGTCTATCCATGAAACATATGTAGTAGATAGGGTGTTATTAATAATAGAATGATTCCTTTTAACATTCACGATGTGAATTAATTAAAATTATTATTTTCTGCTACTCCATCGTTAATTAAATTCACACAAATCAATTATAAATTTCTGCGCTGGAGAAGGACCCGAACCTCTACCTGCCGTTTTGTAGACGGCTGCTCTACCAATTAAGCCACCAGGCAGTACAACTTCGAGTCCTTTAATACGTCATAAATCTTATTATGGAAATAAATCTAATATTTATTTAAAACTCGCAGTCAAGTTATTATGATGTTAATAATTATATATAAACATATAATTAAGTTCTTTTACGATGTGTATTAATGAAAATTATTATTTTCTGCTATGCCATCGTTAATTAAATTCGCAGAAATAAATTAGAAATTTCTGCCTGGTGGCTTAATTGAGGTTCGATTCCTTCTCCAGTGCAGAAATTTTTAATTGATTTCTGTGAATTTATTCAATTTTAATATTTCTGGCAATAATTAATAATGCAACTATAACAATTTCAAAAAGCGAAATCTTTCTTGGGTTTTCTAAAATTTTAGTGGAAGTTAATGTTGATAGTATTCCTGTAACGTCCTTATAACATTCAGAATTCTGTCTCAATAACTTTTACTAGTTGTTGAATTTTCATTAGAAATAATTTTATTACGTCTTAAATAAGTATTCCAAATTAGGAACTGTTTATTTATATCGGTCGTAAACTTTCTGATTTTTTGCTTTGAAATCCATCTGATCGCCGTTTGAGATATGCTTTAAATTTTAAGTACTCTGCTATGTTGACATTATTTTTAATAGTTAGTACACATCAAAGCATTGAATACATTGCCTACAAAGGCGATGGTGTAAACTTCGTGCCGCTGTGTCCAAAATATGCAAATAAGATGCTTTCCAAAGACGAATTCAAATGATTTTCCATTCGCTAATCCACAAAATTTTGATATATAATTTGGTACCATTCTTTGAATTTTATTGGTAATAGATTTTCGTAATTACATTATGCTTATTCTACAATTTCTAGAGGCATTAAGTGAATTTCATTATCCGATTGAGATTACATTGTGCAATATGTAGTGTCAACAGTGAAAATTGGGAATACAAATACGAACTACATTCGCGCGAGGTGATGATTTATACCGTAAAATATGTGCACTTAGGTAAGGTTATTCATTAGGAATCTGTGTTTGTAATGATACATTTACATTTGATATAAACTATTTATAACATGCAACTTACTTATATGGGAGTAGAAAAACAATTTAATCACACCACATATAAGAGTAGAAACAAAGAAAATAATGGATTCCTTCAAATTGTTCAATTGCTGGAAAAATCCTATCACATTGAGAGCATAATTGTCTTTTAATAAATGTCTGTTTTCGGTGATGTTTGAAAAGAATCTGCTGATCGGAACCAAGACCGCTTTCACACCTTTCTCCTTCTCTCTTTTCACTAATTGCATCAGTTGTCATTCGTAAATACTTGAAAGAAGGGCTTTTAACGTTTCTACAATCTGTCGTGTTATTTGTCGTGGATCTTACTTAATCAATGCCATATTTTATCATCAACCCTAGTGGAGCTAATTGATCAAGGAACGTCGTTGAGATTAAAACCACCATCATGACGCTTTACGGCAGTAATACAGTAAAATATGACGAAAACCCTAACTTTGATGGGTGGCGTTTGAACTTCTTATAAAATTTCAAACATGAATTAGCATCTATAGCACTTTTTCGGTAAACTAATAGAACAGACTCTTTAGTATTCGATTGCTTTCTAAAGTGACAATGAATGATTGTCCAGTGTTACAAATATTTTGCAAAGATGAGCTTAACTGAAACTTTTATTATTATTTACTTCCATGAATTTAAGAACTTTGTATTTTAGATTTTACTTAGTGAAATTCTTAATTTTTTGCATTGTTTTTTTATTTCGAGAACGCTCTATATATTATTACTATTTTTCTATTTATACTTTTTTTAACATGATGATTGCCTATTACCAATACAACTCCCAAGGATTAGGTATATCTACTAATCTAAATAAATATATTTCTGTATCTCGTGGCATTTTAACATGCTATATTATTTAGCGGTCTTTGAACAAACCTATTTCCAAGATCGTAAAAATAGGAATTGTTTGTTTTAATAACTGAATACGTATTATATTTGGATTCTTTGCTTCAATACATTTTAACCAATGAATTTCTGGAAATTGAGGAGAAGTACCAACAATAATTTAATCCAAATGGTTTGTAGATAAACAATACTATGTACACATCGATATTTACAAACGTAACATACGTACATATTTAAGCACATATGTATATATACGCACGCAGAAACTAGTTTGAACAGGTTACCTGTAAATCGATGCGATATGGCGTGTTTTTATTTCATATAGCAAAACTCTTTTCTTTCAAAAGACAATAAATACAACGAACTGCAAATTGTACAATTTCCTGTTTCCTATTGAAAGAACGATTTCCTTTCATTTAAATTTGCTTCGTTCTTCCAATTACGAATCTCAGGAGGACTCGCTTCCATTTTTCGTTTCCCCACAAAAAGAAGGAAAATGTTTGATCTAAATAAATACGTACATAACAATAAGAATTAAATTGTTTTTTAAATAAAAGGAATTAGTTTTATTGGACGTCGAATATACTATCTATAATAATGAAGGAAACTTGTAGAAATTTCCTCTTCAAGAACTTTTGCAGGGATACTTTGCATATAAACATACTACAAAAGTAATTTTTTTAATTTATCCGCTTTGTGTACCTATATATCCTTTTTTGTTATGAAAAATACTTAGAAAAATAAAAAAAATAAATATCCAAATATGTATTACAAACAATTTAGTTTATTTCAAAAGAATACGAGGTTGCCGGTAAAACTTTTGGTTATGGCAACACAGTTTTTATCGGATTCTTGACATAAAAATTTATAAATTTTTTTGTCAAACAAAAGTGACAGAACGAAAAAATATTGAACAGTTTGTTTACGAAATAATTTTAAAATTAATAATAATCGAAGAAGCATGTGATTTTGGTGACGAGTCACCATCAAAAACAACTGTTTCAGTAGTCTTGAAAAATTAAATTTGTTTGTAGTAAGCCTTAGTAATGAATTTCGTGAAGGTTTATCAGTATCGAAAACAGCGGAAAACATTGATGCTGTTTGACAAATAATGAAGGTAGATCATTATGTAACATATAGAGAAATTAAATCACATTTGGACATCGACACAAAACACATTATTCGCATTTAGTGATAAAAACTATGTTCACGTTGAATTCTCCTTAATTTTAATGGAAGAACAGAAAGAAGCTCGTGTTAAATGATGTTAAGAAATTATTAAATGATTTAATTTAAGAACATCATATTTGGTATACAACATAGTTAGTGAAGATGAAAGTTGGATATATACGAACATATTATGACTCTGAAACGAAACAGCAATCAACTAGATATTTAGAAATGAAGCAAAGCCAAGTAAAGTTTCATTATCGCAGTGTTTCCAAAATAATGGTTGCTTATTTTGTCTCAAAAACGCAAAAACTAGTTAAAATATGGAACTAATATTCCATCTTCTGAACAGCCCTGACTTAAGTCAGACTGACTTCTTTTCACGTCCAAAAATCAAAAATCAATTTTATAATCAACGACTTTTAACACCAAAAGATGAAATGCAAAATTAAATTTTGAGTGTATCATCTTTCGAATGAAAAAAAATGCTTTGATGAATGGTTGCACAAAAAATATACAGATTGCTATCTGCTTCTGGACTTCTGGGCTGGAACCGCGTCACTGGTATAACTGCCGACGTTTCGTACCCACTCATATGGAACATCTCCAGGGCATGGAAGTTGTTTAAGGAATCCTTACCATGCGGCCAAATAACGAAGGTGTCTTCTACCCTGAAGATGTCAAATATGAGTGGGTACGAAACGTCTGCAGTTATAGCTGTGACGCGGTTTCAACCTGGAAGCCTAGAAGCAGAAAATATACAGATTATAAACGGGAATATTTTGAAAAGCAATAAAGTAATTTTTATTTCTAAACATTTTTATCTTCTTCTATCTCGAAATTTTAGCAGCAGACTTCATATAAACTCAAAAACAAATCCTAGATATGAAAAAAAGATAAATCGAATACCGAAACAATAACTGTCCAAAACAAAAGGTGCAAATCGTCATAAAAAGAAAAAAAATTGTTCAGATATTATTCTCAATATCACTGTACATTATCCAATGTGTACAGTATGCAGCAGTGTGTATAAAAATGTCAACTGCTTCTATTTATAAAATTGTAGCTATTAACAATAATCAGAAACTTCTCTAGATAAGATAGGAGAAACAACAACTTAAGGTGCAAATATTCGATGAGAGAATACTAATAAAATTTTTAACTAAAAGGGACCAAAAAATGTCCTCATCGTTTGCATAATATTTATGAAGAGTTTTGTCCTTCTTTTACTGTTGTGAAGGCATAAGCAAAAAGCATGGTTTGGAATAACTAGCCTTGAAAATGATGTAGAACGCGGTCATCCTAGAATATGGAAATATGGACTTCAGAAATGATTGCCGTTGAATTTATTATTGTTTGGCCGTTTAATAGAAGTTAAAGAATTATCAGTAATTTTGTAGCGTTCAGGATGAATTTTCCACGATTGATCGTTGATCAATTATCGATGAATAAAAAGCTCATGCCAGATGCCGAAACTGTTTTCTGTTACTTAACGCTAGCATCGTATTAATGGTGCAAGTTAGTTTCCTCTGTAATGGAATAGAAAGAAGGTTAATCATTGTCAACTAATAAACAATGGTATTCTATTACGCATCCTTATCGAAATGGAGTTGATGGAATAACGAAAACTGAGTGAAGTTACTTCACTTAAGAGAAACTGTTTCAATCGGAGAAAAGGATCATCACGACGATCATGGTTGTGCAAGCTGCTACTAGAAGTTCTGACATAAGATTAAGTAAAAGTTACTCCTCTAATTTTTAAGAAACGCTATAAGCGCACCATTTTAAGATAATCCTTGAAATTAAAATATTTATGACGGAACACTTTAAAGCATCGAAATACTTGAAACAAGTGTACGAAATAAGAAAGAAAAGAAATAAATAATTGTTTTGTTTCATTTTTCATTTTTTCATTCACTAGGTACATCTGAAATTTATGACACAATCTAACTGAATCATAAAAAATTTATTTATTATTCTTAGCAATGCTTTTACAAACTCTTTAATATTTATATACCAGAGGATTTGCTGCAAATGGCAACACGAACAGTTAATAATATAAAATGTAAGAATCATCTATAAAATAAAATGTTTGTTACCATCGTACATGCCATAATTTAGTAGAATTTTTTCTTAAATATACTGCAGGTTGGTTACAGAGTATTAAACAATGTATTATGCGAGTTCTTTTGTCTAATGTTTAAATTCCTTCTTTATTATGTCGACTAGAATTATGTAATGCAATTGTGTGTTTTTATTACTTTATTATTTATGCGAAGAATCATAATAAATTACAATTTTGTACTTTTCAACTGTAAAATTTATCAATGAAGTAGTGGTTTACTATAAGCTGATAATGTTTGTAGTCTGAACATGATTTGCTACATTATCTATAAATCAAAATATTCCACAAAAGAGGGCCACGATGTGCATAAATTTTTACTTTTATTATTTACAGATTTCATATGGAAAAGATATAGCAGAAATAGTTTGCTTTCTGTTAACTGAAACTGCGGTAGTATAAATTAAATAAAGTGATGTTTTAGAAATAGAAGCGCAATTTTATATAAACTTATTTTATTATATTTATTCAGTGCTTATTCGATATCTTGTAAAATAATTCACTACAAGTCGAAATGCACTGTATATTGTAACAAATAATATAATTTCAAAATGTAACATGTATTACAATGGAATGTATAGTAGATGTGTATGAAGCTTCTTTTCATGATACTATTTAAAATCTCTCTTTCCTTGCCTTTAATTCTTAGTGGGACGGAGCAAAGAGGTTCATCTGATTTTCTTTGTTATAACTTTTGTCTAAAGTGAAAACTCATATGGTTTTTAACTGATTATGTTTATTGGCACTTATAAATTTTGTGTGAAGTAATTGTGGAAAATTATGTCCGACAAATGGCCGCCGCCGGCGTTCATGTAAATTTGGGCTCTTTTGATTACATTCTGCCAAACTGTGCGTAGTATTTGCGGTGTCATGGTGTCAATTTAGGCTCCAATGTTGTTCTTTAACTCTTCCAAGGTGCAGGGCTAGTTCGCCTACACCAATAACTTCAAATATCCCCAGAGGAAAAATTCCGGGGTAGTAAAATCGGGAGATCTGGTTGGCCGAGCCAAATCACCGAAACACGAGACTACACGTGTTGGGAAAGCATCCGACAAAATACCTATTATGTCGCGTATAGTATGACAAGTGGCCCCGTTCTGTTGGAACCACATATCCTCCAAATGCAGACCGTCAACTTCCAGTAAGAAAAATTCAGTCAGCATGGCTGTATAACGGACGCAGTTCACCGTAATAGCTTTACCGTCGACTCCTACGAAAATATAAGGTCCAGTCACCTTTTACGACATAATTGCACACCATACAATAACTTTGGGAGGATGTAATGGTGATTTCCATCGCCTAGAAAAAAGAATTTTGCTTATCGACGTGGCCGCTGAGATAAAAATGAGCCTCGTCGCTCATGATCAATTTTGATGGAAAATCATTCACTTTGTCAGTGAGATCCAAAATCTTACTGCTGTTTTCTAAACGGGCACCACTGTCGTTTATTAACAACTGACCACCTGAATTTTGTATGGGAACATTTTTAAGTTCAATGTCGAAATGCGGTGCAGCGAACGCCGCGAAATGTGCAATTGTTAATCAAGTTTTTTTATGGATGTTTCGGGCTCCTCTACTACATTTTCACGCGTAGCTTTGATGTTTTCAGCCGAATGGCCGATTTGGGGCCTTCTGGTGCTTCGCTTGTGTCTTGTTGTGCCGCTCTCTTCAAATCGAGATGCCTGACGTCGAATTGTTTGCGCTGTGAGCACTACACGATTGGGATATTTTCGCCGAAATTCTCGTTGCGTTAACACCATTGACGAATTATTGCGCACAAACATTGACACAATAGTCGCGCATTCTTGAAGCATTTATCGATTCATTGTTATTCATTATAAATTTTGCACGTCTCCATTTCATGAATGTCAAAATTAAACTGATATACGATGCCATTTGCGAAAATGGCAACACTTTCCAAGAGGGTGATACTTATTGCCCCACCTGTTATTTCGAGATTTGTAATTTTCTTCATACATGATATTCCTAAAATTCGCCTTTGGATCCACATCTCAAAATATACTTCTTTTTTATACTTCTTTGATTAAATGTTTAGGCTTCCATACTATATAACAGCACAGTGAACATATTTGACCAACAAAAAAAACAAATCGTTGCCTTGTAAGACCTCCTTTATTTTAGTAAACCTTTTTGAATTTTTGTTTTCCCTTCTGACGACGTAATCGTTATTTTTATTTACTTACTTCATCTTTCCTCTGCTACCATAAGGTATCGCGTTGTATAAGATTATATATTTATAAATTTCCTGCACTTTTTTCTGTTCTTTGGAATCCGAGCTGTCTGCTTCCATATCCTTCCTCTTCTCTATAGGTCATTTTTTATTGATTATGGTTCCAAAATAAATAGATGTCTTAACCTTTTCGATGTATTGGCCTCCAATAAATAAACTTTAATTACTGCTATTATTTCTACTCATTTCCTTGAGATTGTTTTCCTGTTGTTGTGTTATGTTCATCATTCTTTCTACATCTTCTAAATTCATAAACAACACATGCGTAGGTGATCCAAGGACACCTCACTTGCCCGTTAACTTATTTTTATAGAAATTACCAGAATAAACAGCGAACAGTAACATCATGTGTCATCTCACGGAAGAATATGTAGAGAGAAGTGCACAGCCATTTACTTGTAAATAATAAATCAAGCAGCCAATTTAAAAAACTTTGGGGTTATCTATTTCCATTCTAAGGTTAATGTTAAAAATTTGTATTTGGTCATGTTTCAGAAAGCAATAATATTCAAAATTACTAAATTGAAAAGTAACTATAACAAATGTTGAATAAGCTTCCAGTTTCATAGTAGCATACAGCCTCGTCGAGAAAGCTAGATAGGTGCAATTATAATTAAAATGAATAACGTATGTAGGAAAACAATTTAGAAATTTATTTGCAGCCGTCGCAGTTGACAATCTACTTTTGCGAGGCATCTTTGCGGCACTGACATAGTGCAAGCTATTGCCAATGCCTGCCCACGTTCGCCCCCTATCTGTTTCTGTCGTTGGTTACACAGAGGATTGTACAACCTTAATTATAATATAATAATTTTGTCAAGGAATTCTTTTCTAAATCACTTTACGGCAGGGCAATAGTACCTATTTATCACGAGGGAAAACATTATCAAATAGAAATTAATGGTTTATCCAACTTAGAGCTGTAACGATTTGCTCTTCCTTTAAAATATACTGAATTTTTGCACATAAGTAAATAGAAATAATTTGAAGACTGAAATTATGACAAAACAAACACTTTAGTGCGTCGGTTTTGATCCCACGTCAAAGCGATGCTCGGTGTTTTTTTTCCATTTTAATGAAAGTGTACATTTTGAATATTTTTCTCTGAAAATAAAATAACCAAGCATGAGTATCATTGAGGCATTTTGAAACTGTTGTATGAAATAAATCCGCAAAAAGTCAGTTTTGTGTTAAAAATTGAATAACTTTCTCAGCCTCCCCACTCTCTGAACCTTGCTTGTTGCGATTTCTATTTATTGCCAAAACAAAAATCAGATCATTCTGAACGCTGTATAAAGTGTATTGATGACGTTAGAACAAATTAGTCATAGGCATCGAAGAAAATTTCAAAAGAAACTCTTCAGCACTGCTAGGACCAATAATTTGTAAGATTAATAATAAAAGTTAAAAAAATTAAGATCGGCTATTTTCTCAACGGACCTCATAACATATGTTCTATATATGGCATTCCTTTAGGACAAGAAGTTTTACCCTCATATTTATGTCCCACTTTATCCTCTGTTGTTTACTGAATGTGTTTAATTAGTGACGTTACTGAATTGATTTAAATTGATTAATTTATACTAATTATTCTATAATCAGCTGAAATTTTATATAATAGTTCGATTAATACTTTTAGAAATCAATTCCAAGAAACAAATTTATTTACTGTTTAACGGAGTCAGTTTAAATTAAAATTATAAATTCAAAATAAAAACTGATTAATATGCATTAAAAAATTAACAGCCCCTACATTAACTTTTTTATAGTTTGAAATGGTATAAAATTATAATATACTCAACATCGTTTATAACATTTAAAGCTAAAATTCTTTCTTTTCTGATTATATACATACATGTACATAAGAACTTATGCATAGTAGGTAGACAGTATAAAAGTTATCAAGTCACATATTCATTTCAGTACTTTATTTTATAAAACCTAAAAAAATCGCGAATATAATTAACAAAGTCAATTTTTTAAAAATCGTTACAGATCTTGAAAAGTAAAATTAAAGTATGACTATCCTACACATAAAATAATTGAAAATGTTTCCTTATATACTATAAGTCTAGGCTGATAACCCTGTAACGATTTCTGATCTTAAACGTAATATACGACACGTAATCTGTGAAGTCCATTCAGTTCTATGTGTGAAAGTCATAGAAAATATGGCTGAATGATTGACATCTTGGAAGAATAGCGAAGACGGATATTTAAATGATATTATTTTTCATACGTACATAATTCCTATGTGACAGTATCAAAATAATTTAAATAAATACAACATATTCGAATTCATTTTAGTTTAATTGAAACAGCAAAACAATTATTTTTTTAAACCTCCTATAAATAATAATAACAATCCATACTCTTACATCTCCTTACAGCTTAGCGTCAATTACAGGGAATAATGGTGGACCATGAGTTATTATTAGGACCGCACTCGTGGTTCGACATAAGGTCATTGGCTGTTAGCGTTAGCTTAAGCGGGAAAGGAACCTTCCAGACAACAGGGCGACAGATTAGATTCTGAGAGCCTCTGCATAATAAGCCAGTAACTATCAGTCGAACAGTTGGTACTTAAAGTTCTGAACAGTTTTGTTTGAAAAGCATTCCAGATTGTCAATTTGGACGTATTTTCATTTACAACTGCCCAGCTTACAATGAACCTTATCTCGATTGTTATTGTAACAAACTAATGAATAATTTTATACACTGCTCAAGACAATTAACAGACATTCTATCTATCTGATGATAAAGAGTTATCCCAGTTTAATATAACGACTACAGATTATAACGCCTACAGATATTTCTGTAGTTTCTAATTTCAACCTTTTTAAATAGGAAAAAGAATACACGAACGTGTTTTAACATATTTATTCATGTGTTATAGTAGTCGCCACTGAAGTATACAAAAGCGCATTTCAACACCTCTCTCGAGTACTCAAAAGTTCACTTCTTTAATTAACAGTGAAAACGGAAACACGTCAAGATTTGTTGAAGGTAGAGGCTTGGAGAAACATATATCAATTGG
Organism: Dermolepida albohirtum; assembly: GCA_031893035.1. Classification (NCBI taxonomy): domain Eukaryota; kingdom Metazoa; phylum Arthropoda; class Insecta; order Coleoptera; family Scarabaeidae; genus Dermolepida; species Dermolepida albohirtum. The sequence continues at coordinate 589,708 of JAVIWB010005177.1, forward strand.
AAATGCTTAAAATAAGCATTATCTCTAGACTTTGGAATCGCTATTTAAAACTGAGGGTGTTCGAGAAAGCAAAGGTTGAGTCGATCAACATCAATAACCTAAGAAACGTTGGGTACCTCTTACCATTGGCACGTAGAAACCGCTCTCTAATGAAACCTAGATTTGGAGGGAGTTTTCTGCTGTTAATGCAAGGCTACTATAAATGTAAACATGGCTTATATACTTGGATACTATTAGTTTGCATTCCTTTTACTGCAGAACGTGATGGGTTATGATGGAATATGAGCAAATAAGGATATAAATTGTATTATTCACTGTCCAATCTAGATTTACGTTTCAGCCAGATATGCGCATTCTAACAATATAATTTCGCTGGACACGGCATTTTAACATAATTTGGCTTAGATTAAGTACATCCAATAATTTATAATTTGAAAAAAGACCGCCCAGTCAATTCTGCAAATAGCAAGCCACTAGAATATGCTTGGGATATTGTGGGGAGATATTTTGATGAACGAAATGCACAACCAATAATACTTCAGGCATTACGAACTGTTGTCAAAAAAGAATGCGTTATGATTCTCCAAGAAATGTTTCATATGCTAATCCAGTTAATACCATTAAGAGACCAAACGTTTTTAAATATGAATACGAATTATCTTTACTTTTTTTGCAATAATTATTGCAACAAAAGTTCTGTAAAATTTAATTTTTCTGTATTTTTTGTATGTTTCAAAATGTATCCTCCCCAGCTAGACCACATTAAAACTCATCTAAATAAGCTAAAATACAATAATGTGTCCAACAATATACTGAATCAAAAAATAATGATAAATCAACTCTTTTTCAGTTTATTATCGTTTTATGAAATACACGTCAATTGTAATGATCAATGCATATAATACCAATATATTATTCACTTCTAATCTAAACGTACAACAAATTATTCATTTACTAAAATTCGGGTTTCATGATATAAATTTTCTTATTTCATGGTCACTGGTAGCATTTATTGTTATTTTTATCTGCTTATCTTTCATAGGTTCATTGATTTAGGGATCATGTTTTTCGAATGTAATGTTTGCTGTTATTGATCGTGGTCCATACGTAACGACTTATCTGGAAGTTTCGTATACCTTAATTGATTTATTTATTTTTTGTTCGAGTATTCTGAGTGTGACATGATACATATGTACATAAATTATATACTTAAGAATAACTATTCTACGATAGTATAATTTAACATAAATGTATATCAATTAAGCGATTGTCAAATTTAATATATATATATATATATATATATATATATATATATATATATATATATATATAATTAAGCGCTTTACAAAGGAAAATTAATGAAAATTGAGATTTTCTACTATTCCATTATAATTCGAACCTATACCGTACTACTGCACTGAAACTGTTCCAATGGAGTAGTTCAACCCCGAAGATGTCCCATACAAATGGGAACGAAACGTCGGCAGATATACGAGTGATGAGCATAGACCACGACCATGGAAGTCTACGTACCAGGTCTTTCTAAGAAGTTTGTAACGCTCCATCCTGTAACCTTACCTAACAAACGATCCTTTAACTTGACTTTCGGTCTGCTAAACCAGCCCTAGAAATGGGTTCGGAGAGTGGGGGGGGTCCTGTTAATACATTCTAAAAGGATGCCAAATATTATTATCCTGAAAGCCCTTAAGCTAATATTGAAGCAAAGATGGATTAAAGAAATACGTTCGACATTTGGTTAACTAAGACCAGTAGAACCTTTTACAGTAAGAAAAAAATTAAGCTCTATACAAATTTATTATATATGTTCAACTACTTTTGGTAATACACAGTATATGAAAAGATATTTAATATTGAATAACTATTTTTAAAGAAGGAACGCTTACGTTACTATTCTAATCTCTAATAGAAATATATAAATAATTATCCCTTCTTATACATATAGTTGGTTCACAAAAGAAATATTCAATAGTATATGCGCCACTTCTCAACAAAAACAAAAGAACATAAACAAAATAATAGCAATAAGTTACAAAGATTATAATGTTCAGCTTACAACTGAATTAGTAGTTATTTTAAATAATTAACGTCATGACAAAAATAAAGAGATTGACTGTGGTCTATAAAAATACTAAAGATTAAGTGAATTTAAAAAAACAATTACAATTAGCTGATGGTGAACTAGCTAATCGTTAGCGAGCAAGAATATACAATTATGGTTAAGCGTTGAACGAGCTCTTAATAAAGTTATAGTTGACAAATAACTAAGGGCAATATCTTACTGATAAATTCTAAACTACGTATATATCAACGAGTCCTTATTTAACAGAACTGAAGCTAATAGATTAATGAAGGTAATAACATGGGCCAAACAAAATACAAACCTTGCACAAATTTTTCTCAGTCCTAAATGCTGTGCAAAATGCGATGAATTGAATTTGCTCTTTGTTCAAAATTAATTTTCGACCATTGCCAAATACGCACTGTTACTTTATTCGCAATTTCTCTGCTTCTAATAATGCAAAGGTCATGATATTTTGACAAAACATTGGGGAGAGATATACCTTGCCGACGCATATTTTTTTTTTAATAGATACCACTACTAAGAATTACTATTTTCAAAAAGTTGCGTTTTATCTGTGTATTATCCTGCCCATTTACGTCAGAAAACTTTAATATAATTAGAGTAAGAGAAATCATTATAATCGTACCTTTAAAGCCGCTTATACTTTGTTAATTTACAATGCTGCTGTGCTATATCGGTTTATTAATATAGCATACGACCTATACTATTCCGTTATAGTTATTGCATTTATCTTTGGATATATTCTTACAATAAAGTAACATTAAATTTAAATTAAGCATTTTTAATTACACACATAATACATTGGTTGTATAGGCAACTAGATCTACAAGACGACACGAAGCTTTTATCAAAAAACATACATATATACGATGCATCATTTCTCTCATCATGTTAAAGTAAACTACATCATAACTTAGTAATAAGTAAATTTTATGTATTTAAAGGTGACACTTTTTTGCACAGAAAAACTCTAAGATAAATTATCCTGGTAAAATACATCCCCAAAATGATTAAAGAAGAAAGTCGTTCTTATGTTGAAGTTCATGTAAGACATTAAAAATAACTCGATCGACATCTATTTGGATGTGCTGACGTAAGCTTTGGATATTGAAAGAAGCTTTCACCGATCATTGCAATTACAATCAAGGCCGAGGGTTAATAAAAAGGCGCTTCATGTATTATATATTTCATTGATGAAATAATGAATTATAAATAATAGCGATAAATTTAATAATAGCGATAAATTCAAAATCGTCTAGATGAAAACTAATTGAATTTTAAAATTGTTTATTAAGTATGTGAATATTAAATTATGTATTTGAAGAGTTAAAATATGTAGCTGAAGAGTTAAAATAAATTTATGAATATAATAAAAACTACGAAACACCTAAGATATTTTTACAGAGTAACGATTCACATATTTCAAAATGAAAAGAGAAACAACCGTGGTGGCTATGTGTATTCGAGTTAGAACTGGTGATCGAGACGTCGTTGTAAGGGAAAGATAGATTTATAAACTGAACTGTTGTCAACATGTATTATAGTTTTATATATGTATATAAACGCCTATCCGGCGATATTATATATCAACCAACAATATATATTTATATATATGTATATACTGTAGTCATAAAAAACAGAATGAAACATATGTCACTCAATGTTTTTAAAGAATGGTCTTGGGAAACTTTTCAACACCTTTGTTAATAATGGTTAACTTAAACATGTCTTTTTACGAATTAATATATAATACAAAGGGTACTAGGAAAGTTTTGCAATACAGCTTTGTTTATTTAATTTTTTCAAAGTAATTTCCTCTATACTCAATACACCTCTCCATCTTCCGAAACCGATTTTTAAACCAGTTCTGCCAAGTTTCACTAGGGAGTAAAGCACACTCGTTGTCCCAAGCCCGCAGAAGGTCCTCATCACTGGAAAACAGCCTCCCTTTTAGCTTCATTTTCACATGCGGGAACAATGCAAAGTCTCCGGGAGCAAGATCTGGACTGTAGGTAAGGTGCTCGAGAAGTTTCAATCCTTGTCGTGGTAAAATTTTCGGTGCAGGCTTTGGCGCGGTGAGCTGGAGCATTTTCGTGATGAAGGAACCAGGTGCCCATTCTTAACTTTGGCCGACGATTCTTCATAGATCTAATGACTTTAGGCAGGCACTGTTCAGTATACCACTTAACTGTAACTGTCTTCCGTGTGTCCAAAACGAGGCGTTCTACAATTTCACTCGATTTGAAAAATACAGGTATCATTTTCTTCTTTACAGATCGGGATTTTCTGACAACTACGAGCGTGTCCTCATCATCAAAGACCCAAACTTTGTTTTGAGCTTTGGTCGGTACATCGTAATAGTACAGCCAAGTCTCTGCACCTATCTCGATGTTGTCCACATACCAAGATTGTCCCTTATTAAACTTTTTTAGCATCTCCCGGCACAAGTCGCACGTCGTGTCATTTACTCATCAGTCAGTCGATGCGGCACCCAGAGAGAACAAAGATTCATCACGTGCAAATAGTCATGCGGAATCGAACAAATTGCCTGCGCATTTAAGCTTGAAGTACCCTCTAATCTGTTGATAAGTCACTCGCCTGTCCTCGCCAAGCATTTTCCTCACAGTAGTAACGTCTTCCTCCGTAACTAACGTTCCTGGCCTTCTCGACCTCTCAGCATCCTCTACAGTTAAATTTCCCCTTTGGAATTCTCTGTACCACCTGAATATCGTTGTGCGATGCGGACAAACATTACCTAGTGCAAGAGTCATTTCTTCGAAGCACTGGTCTATGTTTAAACCACGCACGAAATTATAACGTAAAACTGCCCTTATCCCATTTCGTGACCACGATGCCATCGCAAGTACTTTACACTCTCAGTGCTAATGAATAATAAAGTTTCTTCACGTGCAAATGATCATGCGGAATCGAACGAATTGCTGGTTCATTTAGGCCTGAAGTACCCCTTATCTGTTGGTAGATCACTCGCTTGTCCTCGCCAAGAATTTTCCTTACAGTAGAAACGTTTTCCTCCATAACTGACGTTCGTGGCCTTCCCGACCTGTCAGCATCCTGTTTAAACCACGCACGAAATTATAACACAAAACTGCCCTCCGTGACCACGATGCCCCCGCAAACACTTTACACTATCACTGCTAATGAATAACTGAGCCCATCGATATGGCGCGGTGGCTACTATGCACGTATGAACATGTTTCAACATGCAGCAACAAGCAGCTTTCTACGATTCATTGTTGCGTCATATTGCAAAACTTTCCTAGTACCCTTGTAATAACCCTTTCGATAGTCCTACTGAGGACATTACTCATGACTTTTAAATTTACAAAAATATTCCATACATTCATGATCTTACACAAGTAAATATACATATATCTCATTTTAAACAATTCAATAATATAAAAATTTCCAAATACAACACCACCGCTATAAAAAAAGTTTCCAATAGATTTTAAAACAAGGTACGGTTACTTTCAAGTAGTCATGTCATTTATCCTGTAAATGTTAGTGTAATATGTTAATCTATTAAATCAATCTTTTAGCAATATGTCCTGAAAAAGTAATAAAAAGATTGGGGAATATTGAGAGCGAAGGAGTTTTTCTTGACAGATTGCATACCCAATCATAAACAATTACTTGTAAACTAAAAACGGTCGATAGCAGTTCAAAAATTCAAATTCTATATAGTTATATATATTTATGTATGTGCCAGATAGGTGTATGTAATAAAAAGGGCAAAGTTTTTATTAACTTCCCTAAAAAAATTCTTTATAAAAGTTCGTGCTTGATGTGAGGCGTAATAAAGAGCGGATTAATTTATAAAATATTATACCATGTGTTCTGAAAATTAGGAAATGTAAAAAATGCATCCTAGTAAAGTATGATTGTTTTTGGTTTTTTGAAAAAGTATTTATTTTAAATTATTGTATACTTTAAATTTCAATATAGTTGAAAAGTAAGCAAATTTCTTTTTCTAAAAAATTGAAAATAGGAGTTAAAAATAAGGTTTTCTTTTCGATTAAACTTGGAGTTTGAAGTAGTCAACAATTTTTAAAGAACTTTCTTAGATAACATCTCAAAAAATTTACTACTTTACTAGGATGCACTTTTATATTTCTTAATTTTCAGAACGTCTTCTACAATATTATATAAATCGAACAACTTTTTATTAGAGAACAAATAAAAACTTTTATAAAGAATATTCTTCTCTGAGAAATCAATAATAACTTTTTCCCTCATATTACACCTATCACATTCTGAATGTTTGCGCGTGTTATATTGCTAAGTTATAAGGATTATATTATATAATAGTTGTTCTGAAAATTCTAGTAACAAAAAATTGAAAAACTACGAGATTTAAAAAATATAGTTTTTGTTAAAGTTCCTTTAGTTAAAATACATTTGTTCATTTTTTGGCATGTAATCAATATGTTACTGAACTTCAGCAGCCACTGCATTGGCGGTAGCAAATCTCTTACTACACATCCATCTTTTAATCAACGGTAACATATGAAAATCGTTGAGAATAAAATAGTAAGTAGTAATAGTAAGTAAATTGTTTTGCAACTATACGCAGTTTCGTTGTCACGTTGTAACAAAATTCTATGTAAACCAAGGTGATCACTACACAATTTAAAGGAAATAGAGATTCTGAAGAAATAATTTATCTATTTGGGTTTTAACCACAAGTAACTTTATTATTTTTTCATCAAATACACAAACAGCTCAATTCTGTTTTGTAAAGAGCTTACAATTATAGATTTAGGATTCGTCATCCGCAGTGATACTAAACGCCTAGAACTGGGCCACTATACCTAGAGGAAATAGAAGTAATTTTGTTGCTGTTTTTCCGCGATTCATCCTTTTTTTGTTTTCCTTACTTTCAAGACATTCGCACATCTGATTGCTGTTTTGTTTCGGAGTTATAATTGTATATCCACAATTCATTCTTGGAAGATTCTTCACAAAACTTTTCTAACATAAACATATATTTGTCTACTCGTGCTTGTCTTCGTTTGTCGGCAACAAATGTTGAATTCACATCCGGCCATCTTATTGCATATATAATATATACAAAAATAATAAATACTGCAGATAATCTATTGCACAATTCTTTGAGAATCTCTCTATGGATGACATTTCGATTTGCACTAATTAAGTTTTCTGTGACAATAATGTTTTCAATACAAACAACTACTACACATCCGACCTTTTGGTTCATGTGCTAATGCACACTTTCCACGAATAAATTTACAAAACCAGTAACTGACTCTAATGAAGTCATATTATCACCAAAAGCTTAACCGTTTAATTATATGAAAAACATACGACTTATAACAATAAAAAATTTTGTATCTCTATGGTTTTTAACTTTAATCAATCAAAATTGCAATTGGAAGCTATTAAAAGAATAACTTGTCAACTGATGTAAATATTTTGGTTTCTATTCTGATCAATTACCTATTCCTAAAAGTTTTCAGAACAACTTTCATTTTATTAGAATATATTACCTTCGCTAAGCTTAAATATTGTTTATTTTTAGTAATGGAGAAGTACCGAAATATAAAGAGTCTTGGACAAATGCAGTTAGAAGAGTTTCTTCAGAACGTCTAAGTAAACCGCACTTTGCTAATGTAGCTCTTAAGGCAATGGAAACTAACAACCTCAAACCACATCCGGTACTTCGAACATTTAGCGTTCCTGACGGACAAATGGTAAAGTATAAAAAATGAAGTTAATTAAATAAACTGTTATTTTCTAAAAGAAAAGCCTCCGATTGTAGTATAAGCAGCTTAGCTTTCGTAATAAAATCGCTATCTGGTTTCTTCCAGTGCCGTTGCGTAGACCAATATGTTGATATAGACAAAATTTATTTTATAAAATATGTAATAAAGATACTAATTTGCGGCATACAAAATTTCGAATACCATAAGAAAAATTTCATTTCTAGGAAAGGACCTGTTATTTTGAATAATTTCTAACTGCGCGGACACCCTTCTGCCAATAGCCAGCCATTGGCAGAAGGGTGTAAAATTACTATTTTAAAACATCAGAATCCATTTAGATATTTAAAAAAAGGTAATCTGCTGAAAGTAGATTTGCTGAATGCTAAAAAAATTCTGAATTGTTAAGTCTCGAAATTGTTATGCACTATCGTGTAAAACGATAGATATCTGCCTATATACTCGAGCTAAACGCTCTTTTTTTCAATATATGTATTGTATGTGTGTTAAATATATTGTCAGTGCCTATTCACTGTTATTCTTTCACTATTGGACAAGAAAGAAAATCAATTGTATTTTTTATAGTCCACCAAATAACCCAGAATTTACTAAGATTAAGTGGATGCTTTTTAGTAAGAATTGAAGCTTGAAGTTTATCTTACCTTTTGAATTCATTCGAAATTGGAAAGTGTTGAGTATAGGGAGCACACTAGGGGTGTATACCATGTGATACAAGCATTACTCTAATTTACAAGCGTAACTTAGGTGTATGGTCGTGCAATTCGAATATTCGAAATTTAGTTTCTAGTTTATCCTGCTGGTATGTATTGTATGTATGCACATATTATTGTCATCTCTTCCATTTATTTATATTTCATAATTATTAAATACAATTACATTCTACATCACAGGAAAAGAAGTAATGTGTAAATAAATAAGAAACTTATTATTTTGTATTAAAGCATTAATTATTTTCAAATCATTGTCAAAATTATAATTTTACTAATAATTTGTCCATGTAGTTTGCAAATGCCGCAATTGTTTCTCTTTGTATTGTATTTTTCAAAAAGAATTAAAAAAACAAAGAACTATTTACTTCCAATTAACAAAATATTCGTCAACACAGTATGGCAAACAATGTCATTTAATCGAATGTATCTTCTACGCAGAACCAAGCAATTTACACCCATGTTTAAATGTACCTACATGTAGTAGATATGTGTAAAGTCTAAAAACATTATTCCATGTTAGAATTTATTTAAAAAATCTTTGCAACCAAATAACATACGAATATTTTATTTAGATATTCAGAGAAAAATAAAATCAACAAAAGAAAACGAAATGCAGAACAATAAACTAACATTATTCTAAATTTAAAAAGGGATAAAGTTTTAATGCCATGCATGAAACTCTTTTTTACTTATATATAGGAACTTTATGCTAAGTTCTATTGACGCTAATTAAAGTCTCATATCGTGTTCTACATCCAACCTATTGCGATACTTATTTTTTGTCAGTATGTATCCTCAAAACAGTTTTACATAAGTAAGTAGTTGTAAATGGTAAAAGTACTAGGAAAGCTTGTCCGGTTAACTGTGGATATTCGTCTCTCAAACTGCAATAAAATTCAGTTGGAGATTTTGTTTTATAAGCTGATAATGATAAAGAATCAGAATTAAATTCAAGGAATTTTTCATATTCCTGGTTTGATAAAGGAAAAGGTTTCTCATCGATAATAAATAGGTTTTCAATCCACAAGGATTTCTCACAATATTCATTGATAAAACACTGTCCAAATGTTTCGCTCTAATTTTATAAATTTCGTATACTTCGTTATACCAATTAGTGTCAGCATTAATTCTCTCTGAATCCAAAAACAGATCATCCAAATCTCTAAACATCTACTGTTTGGCATTAAAATATTTTCTCAGGTCACAATCATGCTCAAAAAATAACTCGCAACTTAATCGTTCAGTTCAAAGAATCTTGTAGAATCTTGTAGTATTTTTCCAATGACCATCCTATATCTGTCTGTAGAAGAAGTGACAAATGAACGCTTCCTGTATTATCACACAATTTTTAACAATCTATCATTCAAGGGTTAATTAACCACTTCATCGAGGACATTTGAAAATCACAAAGCAACTTCTTGGTGGCAAGTGCATACCGGCGAATCATGCAATTGAAATCGATTTAATATAGTTCAAATACTATATACATAGCCTACAATATGAAACAACAAAATTTTATTTATTTAATATAATTTAGGCGTACCCTTTTAGAAGAACGTTGATGCTTGTAAACCATTCCTCAAAAGGCTTTTCATTTTTTTTCCTTCAAATGTTTTTTAGTCTTGGGAACCAATAATAGTATGACTGTGCTAGATCTAGGGAATGGAACGGTTTATCAATCAATTTCATTAATTTTTGGCAATGCAATCAACGACTTCTAAGCAGGGACATTTTCTTGTAAAAAAAGCACAACTTTTTTTACAAGAAAGTTTTCTACGGTGTCTGTTTCTATGAAAGTATTTCACATCATTCATAGAAAATGTGCAATACTCCAATATATCGATATTCTAAAATAGTGTCATGGATAGAATGAATGTTTTTTGATGTGATCATAGAGATCGGTCTTCTAGAGTGGTGCTAAGCTTTGACATTGATCTTCCCCTCTTAAATCCTGCAAACCAGTTGTTAATAATGATGTATGAGAAACACTCAGCAAATACTTAATACTTGTTCTAAACTTGACTTTTTCTGACATGCTATTTTCAAACATTCACTATTTTATCACCGTTCAACTTATGGGTGTTAAAGTTGAAAACTTATAAATATTATAGATGTAACCGTAGTAACCATATTCAACTTTGTCCACTAAAAACTTCCCAAGCTAACTAGATATTAATAAAATTTATAGTATTGAAAAGATTTTGAAGCCAAAATAATAACACGCAGGGAAATGAACAAATTTTTACAATTTTCTCAATTTATCGGTGTTTTAAGAGACCTGAATCTATTCGTATACTAATTTCTACTCACTCCAGAATATATTATAAATAATAAGCGAATAATAGCATAAATTCAAAATCAAATTCTTGATGTAGATTTTTTCGAATGTTTGGATCTTGAAATTATTTTATATTTATTCATTTCGAAGTTTGTTTCAATGCATTTTCAACTTTTTTTCTATAAATTTGAAATGTATAATCGAAGAATTCTTAAAGCATTTCTTTAATAAGTTTTCAATGTGTAAGGCCCAACTAGATAAAATTTTAGTAACAAGAAGTGCAGTTAAGTGACACCATTTTTAGACAAAATAAATAATGCTATAACAATCAATGTTAAATTTATTTAAATTTATGTCCACAGAAGTTCGAATAGAATTCTAATTGGGAGACGTAATATAGAGCGAATTCTTAGTTATAGTGTTTGTCCTATTGGTAGGAATATAAAATGCATGTTCAAAAGTTATAAACTTGTAGAAAATTCTGGGTTTAGGTGTTTATTTAATGAATCAAAGGCAAAGGATAAAAATATTATCCACATGTGTTAATTTTACCCCAGCAGATTACAAAAATCTTATATTTTGCAAAATGAATACTTAGTTGTCTATGAATATACCGGAGCAGAATAAAAACAACAAAAAATATTTGCTTGTAGTCTAAAACTATATGAGGGTAGCCATTTATAATTCGGGAATAGCAAACAAAACAAATTTTTATTATCGAAAAGAGTTTTATTACTTTTCAAAATATTCTCCTCGAAAATCAATGCACTTTTGCATTAGTTTAAACCAATCCGCAAAGCATTACTGCCACTGTGAAGGCGGTATCTCCAAAATATGAGTTTGACGACGAAGTTTATTTTTTACGTGTGAGAACAAAAAGAAATCACAGGGTGCTAGATGAGGACTGTACGGCGGATGGCTCATCAATTCAATGTTTTGCCCGGTCAAATATTTATTTGTTTGAACCGACCTGTGAGAACTCGCATTGTCATGGTGAAGAATGATCTATAGTTTTCGGTTTGTTTTCCTTATTTCTTCAAAAACTTTTAGCAAACAACTTTCTAAAGGCACGGTTGCAACGTGACCTGTTTTTCCGAAAAAAACAGGCGACTATTTATTTTAATATGCCTCAAGCGCGAACAACTTTTGTTAGTTTTGGCTCATCTTGGAATACCCATACAGTCGACTGCTGTTGGCCTTCGGGCTCATACGTATAGATCGAAGATACATCACCTGTAACGACTTTATAAATGTTCCTTGAAGCGCCGCCATTGTATTTTTTGTGCATTTCTTGGCACCAATCGATGCGAGTCCTTTTTTGAGCGGTTATCAAATATGTGGTACCCAATGTGAACAGAGCTTCTTAACGGCTAAATGTTCATGCAGGAGCTTATGCACACTGGTGTTACTAATACCTAGAGATGCCTCGATCTCACGGTATGTCGCATTACGATCTTGCATTATCAATTCAGACTGCATTAATATTTTCTGACACAACAACACTTGTAGGACGATCCTCACGAAATTCATCGTTCAAGTTTGAATTCACTATACCAACGATATACTGTAGTTTTCGATGGTGCTTCATCACCATATAAAGAGTCCAGCTCGTCGATGCATTCTTGTTGAGATAAACCTCGCCGAAATTTATGAAAAATAATTGCACGAAAATCTTTGCTAGTGAATTTCATTTTTTCGCTGACATAAAATTTTCAAGTTACAGTCAACAATACAAATAGCGAAAGGATAATAAAACTGTCGAGGTAAATATATTGTCAAACATGACAAACTTCACGATGCAACACTAATAGTGTTGCGAGTTCCTGAAGTATAAACGGCTCCCTCGTATTTATTGGTATATCCACTTATTCCTTTTTCCTTCTTATTTTCATTACTTGTGTTTGTGTGTGTTTATGTTTAATTCGATTTTTTTTAATTCTTATTCCCATATTTCTAGATTATGTCTTATGTCGTAATTTAGCTCCTGCAGATGCTACTAATGCTATGCCTTTTGCGAATATACATATTATATTTCTACGTTTGTTGGTTTCATTTTATTCCAATTTTATTATATATTTCTTAAATTCAGTTTTACATTCGCTGATTTTCATCCATTGCATTTAGAAACAATGCTAAGTTCAAGCTTCCACCGTGTTGTACTCCTTTTGTTGTTTCGAATGTGTCTGTGGTTTTGTGTTCTTGTTTGGATGGTTATTTTATTATATATATATATATATATATATATATATATATATATATATATATATATATATATATATATATATATATATATATATATATATATATATATATATATATATATATATATATATATATATATATATATATATATATATATATATATATATATATATATATATATATATATATATATATATATATATATATATATATATATATATATATATATATATATATATATATTATTTTATATATATATATATATATATATATATATATATATATATATATATACTTTTAATTGTTTGAGCTGTCTCGTCAATATGTTTCTTTTTTCAAAATATCCCATATTGTCTCTCTGTTGACCATATCGAGCCCTTCTTCATATCTGTAAAGCTTAAATATATTTATTTGTTTTTTTTACAGCTTTCTCTGCAATTTGTTGTAATGCTAATGTAGGGCCGCGTACTCCATTTTCTTCTGCATCTTCTGCATGCTTTTACTGTCTTGCGGTTCTTATTCTGGTCGTTCTTTTGGTATGTTTTTTAAATTATTTCGCATATTTTGACCGTCACACATAGAATATATGCTTCTATAGTTTTTGCAGTCAATAGTATTAATTTCCTTTTTCCTTTCAAAGGCTAAATCAGATTTCTTGAGATGGGCATAGAATCTATTCCACTGTGACCCTTCCATTTACAGTGGTCCTCATTTCTAATTAGACTCTAGCTACGCTTTTTTTACTTTAGACCTAATAACTTTAGACACAGTTTTTCTACATAAATTTCGGCTTCAGGATATTTCTGGATAAAATCTCGTTTAGCAATACTATGAGTAATAAACATCACACACGGTGAATAATAAAAGAATTATAAAAAAAATTATAATTTTTAATTTTAGAATGTACTCTATTTATAAAAGTATGCAACGCATAATACATATTTTTATTATTTTAAAGACCCCGTTGGAAAATTGCGTTCACCTTCAACCGCCCAGTATTGATGACCTAATACCACAAATAAATAACGAAATAAATGAGAAAAAGAAAGAGGAAATGGAGGATTTTTGTTCCAATTCTAATTTCTGCTTCAAGCATAGGACCTCTGTTTACCCAGATGAGGACGACATTTACTCTCAGGAATTCGAAGGTAAAGAAGAAGCATGAGTGCATATTGGTTTTACAACAATGCCTCCAATGTAAAATATTGTACCCTAAGAATGCAATGTCGTGCTTTGTCGTTTGAAAAAAAATACTTCGAATTACGTTATTTTATTACACCAAGTTTATTTATGTGAATAATGTTAAACATCGCTTTAAAGAATTCACAAAGTAATGGCTTATAGTATTAACCTTTTTAATATGGATATTGCTGATGTCCTTATTTTCCTATAGATTTCGTGTCAATTTTGTCCTCATGTTATGGCTGCTGTGGACACTACAATATCGTACACTTACAATGATATTCAAATATTACTTTTTCATTTAGCATTATTTTGTTTGATAAAGTTTGAAGCAAATTTAAATAATTTAATTAGGAACTAATTAATAAACAAAATAATTTATTCACGCAACTGTCTAGTGTCCATTATTAGCAACCTTTGTAAAGGTATAAAAGTATGAAAAATTTCGTACTTTCGCAAAATCTCGGACGTGTCGTCGATATAGTAATTTTCTTTTTAGATTCTCTACACTTGAAGTTTTTTTGTCAGTTAAGATAGTTCGTAATAAAAAAAAGAAATGAAACTTTGCGTTGCATTGGGAGAATATTCAATGCAATTAAGAACATCTTTAGCTGAATCTTTAGCTTTCATTTGGTCTGTATCGACATACATTCGTATTATTTAGAAGAAGAAAAATCTGTTCTCGTCTAGCCGAATTCAAACGCTTTTCTTGAATTGCTTGGATTGATTTGTTATATCTAATCGATCGATATTTTCTATGTGTTTTTATAGAAACCTTTTTGGCAATTCAGCTTTGTTGGTAACAATACTCATTTAAGTGTGCACCAGCTTTCGAGCGGTTCGAGAAAATTAATTTATAAATATGTTCACGTCTTCTCTGAAATATTTTTAATTCACTCGACTATTCATTCAAAAGTTATAATGATCACATCCTTTTTCAAATTTTAGTTTTCAATTAACTGATTTAAGAGATATAGATTAAGAGTTATTATTTAAATTTATCCACGACTGACTGCCTTTCCTCTACCCCATTTGAATTATTGAAAGTAACTGGCTATAATGAATTACTGAACACATTTATTTATTAACGGCTTACGGCAAAAAGTGTAAAATATCTATACATCGGAACAAATTTTTCTTCATCTAAATCAGGTATCGGCAACCTTAGACATGTTGTGGGCCAAACTTTAATGTGCAAATACGTTCGCGGCCCGCGTTTAAAAGTAGTGCATTTTAAAGTAGTGTTCATAATTTTTAGCAATAGATATCAGACATGAAATAATACGACAATGTCTCGCGGGCCGGATCAAATCTTACAGCGGGCCGTATGCGGCTGGTTGTTGCTCACATGTGATCTAAATAATACGAATGTACATCGACACAAACCAAATGAAAGCTAAAGAGTTAACCAAAGATGTTCTTAATTGCCTTGAATATTCTCTCGATGCAACACGAAGTCTCGTTTCTTTTTTTGTTGCAAACTATCTTAAGTGGAAAAGAACAAGTGTAGAGAAGCTATAAAGAAAATTACTTGAACTTATTTTTCGATGGCCCATCAGAATATTTTCGCAAACGTACGAAACTTTTCCTACTTTTATACCATGACAAAGATTGTCAATGTGTAATATATATGTAACATTACATAAATAAAAAATTTATATTTTATTAAAATAATTTCGTTACTTTCAGCTGATATGGCTACAGTTTTCAAAAGAGGTCTCATGTACAAAGGCATCTACTGGCCTAGTTTGACAAATAGCTTTCACAATAAGCATTTGGAAATGGCGTACCTCCGATACTCTCACAGACAACGTCAAAAATCCCTAATTATTGTAAATATAGCTGATTTTTTTCTGAAGGTAAGCTGTCATTGTACAACATTGCATTGTTTAAAACTTAAGCTGTCTATTTTAGGTAGCACTGATGTCTGTATGGGCAAGTCAGAATGTGATATCATCCGAAGATTTTTTAGAAGCAGGTCATGCGGACGCAATTATTTGGTCTGTTTGCTCTATGGCAGCTAATATAGCTGTGTGCGTTTTAGGATGGTGGAGATGTTTCGCCAACAATTATCTGCATTGGGCTTCCGTTTGTACATGGTTATTATTAAATGTACAAGGTAAGATTACTTCAGTAACTCTTTTAAGAAACAAGTGTTACGAAGTGTAATAATTAATTTGTATTTGCAAATGGGATAAACTCATTGCTTAATAGAATCGTAGTTTTTAACTACTCTAAACTAAATATTGAAAATGATAATTAATTACCGAACTTCTAACATTTTCTGTATTAAATTATGATCACAAGAACTTCGCAAGCATCATTAAATGGAGCTTGTTTTAAAATGCTATTATAATTTGACTCGAGTCGAAGAAAAATGAAATTTAGTTAGCTATTTCATAAGGCAAATGATTTTATTTCAGAGACTTGGTAGATATTAAGGCAAAGTGGGTATTACAATCTTCTTATTTTTTTGAGGAAACAGAGTATTTAAGATTACAACGTTACAAAAATAAAGACTAAAGGTTGTTTCGATATTATCCTCCCTTTCTCTCTCTCTCTCTCTTGATGAATATCGGAGATATGATGAAGATGAAGATTACTTACATTACATGTTAATTCCAGCTCGGAAATATTTCCTCCTAAGTATAAAATAGGATAGAATTACTTTCTGTTAAAACTGAGCAAAAATTAAAGATAGTTATCGCTTGGTTGGTTAAATTTATTATATTAAAAACTGTTTCTTTTGATCGATTTTTTATAGTTTAAGGTATTTTTGATGTTCAAATTTTAGACAATGATAGATTTAGATATGAACTTTTGGACATTTAACTTTTTAAATTAAAATATAGAATAATATAATCGTAATATAAAATTACTAAATCACTAAAATAACATTAATTAAGGCCATGCTGGTGTAGTTAGTAAATGATTAGGCAAATTTTAGGTTCGAAACGCGACCAACCTCAAATTTTGGTGGGGCTTGTCTCAGCTCCATTTAAGCTGTTGGAACCATGTACCTGCAAATCACTCTAAAGTAATAATGAGCTATTTATGCAAAACTATAGCCACGTTATCATCCTAAAATCTTGAATATCTCTAGTCGTAATGGACCTATTCTGTTACAAACTTATATACCTTCAAGGCTTTTCATGGGCATCTATTATTGTTAAGATAATATAAGAGGTTGTTGTTCTATATGACATTATAAAATTGCTGAGAGAGAAACTATCAACTTCTCTATGTTTAGAATGCTACGTAAATTAATAAAAAAGCTGATTGTGAGAACGAAGAGCTTAATGTATGGAAGAAGACGTCAATGCCTGACATACGCCGTACCGTGTTATAGCACTCATGGCAGAATCGAAAAAAGAACTAATAAAAACACTTAAACTGATGAAAGAAAAAACAAAAGAAAATACAAGAAATACATGGAAATGAAAGATCATGACTACTGGGAAATGGGACATTTAGAAATAAATTGGGCAAATAGAAGATATATGAAATTATCGGGAAAATCGATGCATTTTTACATGAGACTAGTTCATTTTTGTAAGTTCTAATATCATTCACATTCATCACAATACTATACTATATGACAGCTGACTTCATTTTGGAAAAAATGTGAGCGATTTGGTTCAATGCTCGAAATTCTATAAAAAGATATATTTCACTTTTTTATTTCTATAAAACACATTTGAGAAATATTTAGTGACAGTGTTCTACAAAAATATCAAGAACAAAGATTCATCATACCACTGGGCTATCAGCCGGCGATGTAACGTATTTTAGTTTACTCATTTTCATAACATAACACTAAAAAAAATTTAATGCTATAATTACAATTAGATCAACAGATTTTCTTTTAT
This sequence comes from Dermolepida albohirtum, assembly GCA_031893035.1. Classification (NCBI taxonomy): domain Eukaryota; kingdom Metazoa; phylum Arthropoda; class Insecta; order Coleoptera; family Scarabaeidae; genus Dermolepida; species Dermolepida albohirtum. The sequence goes on from JAVIWB010005177.1 coordinate 607,815, forward strand.
GCAACTCTCTACAAGATGTTTACTTTACCAGACTTTAAATGTGAATAAATTGAGGAAAACAGCGTAACGAGAATTACTTTGAGAAATTATAAATTCGTTATCTTTATTAATAGAATTTAGTTTGTTAAATCTTCGGAAAAATTACGTTCATTCTTTATTGGACTTACTCTAATTTACCTTTCTCTTCATGAGCAAAGATTAATTTTGGATATGCTCATCATTAAACTTTATTAACCATTTATCAATAATTTCATTGCGTTTTATGTGATTACCGTAGTCTAATAAATTTTAGCTTTTTTCGTTGACTTTGCAGAGATTTACCTGTATTGCGTACCGTGACTGCATTTCTATTAGTTGTAATCCTATATTAGAAAATAATTCGTCAGTTTTTCTATAAACGGTTAGATGTGCGGTGAAGATTCGTGTTTTTTTTTAACAACATATAACTAATATATGAATTTGCTGAATATATTTAAATTTTCTAAATGATTTTTGAATCACTCGACCATCATTTTTTTACAAAATTTTTTTAAACCAACTTTTTAACAAATTTTCGTTTCGAGTATTTTTAGTATTTTATCCTAGTTCTAATAGCAATTTATTGTTGGTATTATTGTGAAAATATGTAGTAATGAAATTTTTAATTAAATCCTTTTTTATCTATAGAGTGTTTGAATACTTAAAGGTAAGAAATAGATATTTCAATTGATTTCAAAAGTCAAAGAACTCGTATAAAACGAAGTTACAGCATCAAAGCGATTCATCACATCCTTTCATTCGTGCAGCGAGAGTAATAAGGTTAACAGGATGTTTGCTCTAAATGAAGTTAGTTCGTAACTGGAAAGTTACTGCCACCAATCCGTACTGGATTTCTTAATACGCGCTGCTTTCGTACATTTCGAACTTCTGCAAACCTAATAAGGAAAATAAGATATAAATATTCAGAGTATAAAACTCATAGTAATTTAAAAACTAAAGTTAAACTTAGATTTTTAAAAGACAACGAAATAACCTTTTCGGTAATAGCATTATATTAATTTTGTCTCCGAAATATTTTAATATGTTCCCGCTTCACAACTTTGAAGGATAACTGGATATAAATGCCTGGAGGACAGTTCACGAAGTAATGAGAATATTTTCGGAAAGTTTTCGGTATAATGAAATTTTAAATTAATTTGCCTCGGAAATTTTTCTTTAAAGTTTTAAAATGTAAAATGAGAAGGCGATGTTTGAAATCTAATAAAGACAAAGTGAGTATGCAGTTTGATTGATTTGCTTCTTCCTCATGAACGCTTCTGAAGATAGATTAAATTATTATGGGGAGAAGTTTATATGCGCCACATATTGTGATATTGAAAGCAAGTTTAAAAAAGTGGACTATTTTGGTATTATTTTTATTCAGAATATTCAAATAACCTGCTTTAAATACAACTAAATAAATATTTAATTATTTTGGTATTGTAAATAATAAATCTAAAAGAATACTTTAAATTCCAATCTTCGATTCCTGACACCCTCAAATAAGTTTGTTCCGAGATATTAACCAAATAATTAAAAAGATGTTCTACATCTGTTACTAGTTAGCGCGACCTACACGACTAAAAGTTCATATTTTAATATTAATAGGGTGAAGGTTAGAACTTCATGATAACCATGTTATTATAAGTAAAAATAACAGCATATTCTTATTCATTAAGATAAGTTTTACGCATACAGTCGTTGTATTCCGTTATTATTTTATTATTGTGCATAAAGACAATATTCTGTCCAATTAATAATAAACAAGACAAAATAACTTCACGAATACATGCACATGTACACACAAACTTATTTCTTTAATAATTAATTAAACTTAATATTATCATAAAAATAAAATAAAAACTCGTTTAGTTTATTTTATTTCTGTCTTAATCATATTTTAAATATATATACTTTTTACATTTCCCCATCTTAAATTTAAATGATCTATATGTATATACTATTACAGCTTTATTATTAATTATTATTGTTAAATCTTGGAAACTAATTAATTATTGGTTCGACAAGTAATTAATTAAATTATCGAACAGCATTTATTACGTGAATCTAAAATTGCGAACATAATTTCAAAAATTTGATCTCATTCATGTGTATATGAATTTTTTATATTTTTTGATCTTATTGTGCACATATTTATTTGTAAAATCAATCATTATACTGGAATATAATACTTGATGTTATTCGAATTTTGACTTTATTTAAAAGTGTAATTATATATATACACGCATGGTATATTCTTGACAAAATAATAAATAATAAAATTAGTATTATTTATTACATGTAATTCAAAAGCTCGTATTTTCTACCTGTGTAATATTCTAAGCTACTTCTAGGGCTGGAACTAGCCAGTATCTCAGAGAGTTAAGAATATTTCTTTGTATTAAAAGATCTTGAAAGGGCGCCACAGTATTGTAGTCCTTATAACGTGCTAATATTAACGCACGTGGATCATAGAAAAATACGTGCTCTTCACAAAATTAGGGAACCAAAGTGAAACCACTAATGCAATAATAAAAATGCCAATGTACATATAACAATGGAGTAATTTATTGAAATCTATATCAATTTATTAAAAACACATCAGTAAATATGATAGTTTTGATTTCGTGATACACAGTATAAATAATATATATCTAAGTATATTCTACGTTCCCCAAAATATACATATATACGGTCTACAGTTTGTAATGACAAAAATACTCAATGCAAAATTGCTTGTATTAAAAAAAATCTGTATTTTTGTTTTAGATTATCAGTACAAAAACATTTTTTTATATAGAGTCAATTGTTTTCTTTTTAAAACTGCTGTGTAATACTATATCAAAGCCTTTCTAATTATAAATTAAAATAATTAATTCAATAAGATTCAGAATTACTATAAGTACTGTAAGTTAAACTACATCAATGGAATTTAAATTGAAGCAAAACTAGATACAAAAAATTTAAATTAAGAGCTAATCCACAATGTATAGCTTAATATTCATCTCTTGCTGACTGTGCATATCTCTTACTTTTAACTAAGTGTAGATTTTACCTTATTTAATCGACCGAGCTGGTCGTACCAGGAAAGGGTTACTTCCAACCTGTTCACGCGGTTGGGTTGTATGATCAAATCCTCACTTATATGACCTTAGTCAATTCATGTATAAGCCAAGGGAACCCAAAAAATAACTAGAAATAAGGACTAGAAATTGAATTGTTCAAGATGTTAAATTAATTGAAATTCAAAATAGACTTGAACCACGTATTGTATGAATGTATCTAATTGTAGGTTAATACATTAATACAATTCTATACACCTCAAAGTAGCCTTTATATTAATCTAACTACTATTGCAAGACATCTATGTCTGCGTGATAAGCGCTAATTTATCCGATCCAAATTCCAATGGGCTTACTAACGAAAGGAAGGAAGCAAGAGCTGTTCTCATATTCTTATTCTAAACATTATCCTATGACGTAGGAGGAAGAGGTAAAGAAAATAGTAACTAATTACGGCCCATTAGAAAACAATGAATTTAAAAAATGTATAAAAACAAATGGGAAACCCAATACTAAATAGCTGAAAGATTGTAAATTAATTAAATACTACAGAAATTACAGTCCTTCATAGAATAATCGCCAGGATAGGACGGAAAACCTGGATGGCATTAGTATGATAACCGGAAAATGATTTTAAAAAGTGATCCAAAACTACATTAATTAAAAAAAGACATTAAGATAATTGTAAAATAAAAAAATTACTTAGTTTAACGCAACCCTGTAGTAAATCAATTTATAAAAATAATTGTACAGTACGAATCTGCTGATGCCACGCACCGTTAAACAATGAAAGTAATACTTTATGAAAAATATGAAACATCCAACAAAAATGATAAATAAGTAATCATAACGTTAACATAATTCCAAAAATAATAGTTAAAATTTCAACACATTATGTAATGATAATCTCTTAAATGAAAGACAGTGTAAACAATACAGGGATGTACTGAATTAAGCGAATAAATTAGAGAAAGTGAAATTGAAATCTGTTTAAGATATGAAAGTTAGTTAAATGTAGTATTCCCAAAAATCTTAACACTGGCATGTACAGTAATTTACACAAAATATGAACAAAATATTGAATTATACAGCAAATCATACTATTGAATGCAAAAATGAACAAAAAGTCAAATGTACACAAAATATGAACAAAATGTTGAATTATACGGCAAATCATACTGTTGGATGCAAAAATGAACAAAAGGTCAAATGAATCTTTAACAATAAAAAAATTATTATATGTAACCATGTTAGAAGATGAAAACCTGTACTATCTTTTTGCATATCTTATCTCCATTGCTTTCAATATTTAGTTATTCCTATTTTGAAGATCATTTTTTAGTGTCCCGTTTTAATAGATTAGAACTATTCTACATCTACTATTATAGAAGCTGTGAATCTTAGATACCATGCTCAAAGCCATGATCCGGTATGTAGTTTAAGAGGAAAGTTAATATACATATTTAAGTAATCCTAATCTATTCAACGTATAAATAAAAAAAAACCCAAAGAAAAGAAATGTATATTATTCAGTTCACTGAAGAACATTAGTGGTGTACTTTTGACTCAGCCTCGGGAAATAATCAATGAATTCCTGAACTTTTTCACCTCTGTTTACTCATTGCCTCTCTCGACTCCTACTCTTACTGCCCAGAATTCATTAAGTAGTACCTTAATTAATGTACCGATGATTCTGGAATCGGATGTTTTTTACGCATTAAAACGACTTAAGAATTCCAATACTGCGGGTAGTGATGGTATCCCTAGCTTCTTGATTAAGGATTGTGCTGGCGTCCTTGCTACTCCATTATACCAACTATTTAATCTTGCACTACAGTCTTGTACTTTTCCTGAATGCTGGAAAATTGGTAGAATGGTTTCGGTTTACAAGAAGGGCGATGTGGGTTGCATTGAAAATTACCGTCCCATTACAATAATAAACAACTTCGCCAAAGTTTTTGAGGCTTGCCTCTTTCATAACAACTCTCCGCAAATCAAATCTCTGCTATCCACATGCCAGCATGTTTTTTTTGGTAAGCGTTCGACGGTAACTAACTTAATAATATTTACGCAGTTTCTGTCTGATAATATGGATAAGAACATTCAAGTAGACGCTATTTTTACCGATTTCTCTAAAGCGTTTGATGGGATAGATCACTCAATATTACTACACAAGCTGGCTAAGGTGGGTTTCTCGCCGTCGCTCGCGCTCCTATTTCGGTCCTACTTATCTCATAGACCTAACTATGTCTACTGCAAAGGTCATAAATCACAGCCTTTTCATTCAACATCTGGAGTTCCGCAAGGATCAAATCTCGGACCTCTTTTATTTTCTATTTTTATAAACGACCTTGCTGAAGTTCTAGACTGTGAGAAATTATTATTCGCAGATGATCTGAAAATATATCACGCAGTAAATAATACCGATGACTGCGCCCACCTTCAGGAACAATTGGATGTAATCCAGACATGGTGCACCGATAATGGGCTTCACTTGAATATTACTAAGTGTAGATATGTCTCATTCACTCGTAGAGGTTCCTCTATTGAATTCAATTACACTTTGAACAATGCTTGCCTAGAAAAATGCCAAGTTGTTAAGGATTTGGGTATTACATTTGACTCCAAATTATTATTAAATATCCATATAAATAATATATCCAATGCTGCATTAAAAACTTTGAGTTTCATAATTAGAACCACCAAGTCCTTCTCGTCAATCGACAGCATACTACCACTTTATTTTGCCTTTGTTAGGTTAAAACTCGAATATGCGTCATTGGTGTGGTCACCTCTTTATAAAACACATATCCATGTGCTGGAATTAGTGCAAAGGCGCTTTCTGAAGTACCTGTACTTTCGCCAGTTTGGGAACTATCCTCCTCGGGGCTATAGCCACATTAATCTACTAACTACATTTAACATAGAATCATTAGAGCTCCGTAGACACCGCAATGAAATAAAGTTTCTTTACCATCTTCTACATAATGGAATAGACGCACCTGAAATTCTAGCAAAGATAAACTTTTTGATTCCCAGGCAAGCGATTAGAATAACGAACACCTTTCGTCTGCCCATTCCAAGGACAAATGTAATGATTGGATCGCCGGTCTACCGAATATGTAATAACTTTAATAATTTAACAGCCGTGGATATAAACTATAGTCCTTTACCAACGATTTTACGTCAGTGTTTGTAGTGTATAAGTGTGTTTATACTTCTTGTGGTGGTGGGTCTTACAAATAAGTATTTAATATTAATTAGTATTTCAAGTATTTAGAAAATTTAGTGTTCACTGTAAGTCAACGCAGAAGTAATTAGACTTAAAAGTTGTCCTGTAATAGGATTGTAAAGATCTGTTGGGCAAATATATACATTATTATTATTATTTTATAAAAACATCATTTACTTAATCCTAAATTACGTAGTATTTAACAAGAACGTTTTCATTACAAGAAAAACGCATTTGAAAGCTAAAATGAACGTGCTTAATGATTCTTTATGCAAATAAACGTTGACCGCTCAGCAAGAAGGTACAGAAGAATAACGCCAATACTCTTTTGTGTAATTGTATTTAATACGAACTGTAATTTACATAGTCCACTCGACCATTCCTGCATCTCAATTCATATCAAGTTTCTTATGGTTCTCATGTGTATTTCCACTTAACTATTGCCAATATCCCAAGTATTTTGCAAATGTCGTATTTTCAAATATAGTGGCAGTATCCACAACTAGTCTTTTACGCGTTTTAGGAAGGTAAATGACAGTTTCACGCTTCTCTTGACATGTAACAGACTTTATTCTGTGTTTTAGTTGGCACGTTATAGTAATAGTCAGGTTTTATTAGGTGCTAAGATATTAACACAACGAGATATTTCTTTATTAAAAATTTTGGAGCTTCTACGGAAACCATAAAGAGCATCGTGCCATCTACTCGTCGATTAATGCATGAGGTTTCTCAAAAAGAAAGAAATCTTCCTCGCTCGTACATATTTGTACAGAATGATTGACCTCCATTTTATTCTAAACCTATCGATATTGACATTACACACAGGTGTACCTTCATTTTCAAAGAGCCAGTCTTTATTCTGTATCCTAATGGGTACGCTATAGCAGCTGCTTAAACTTCTCGGACATCTCACATCATGAAGTACATTGTACTGCTTGTTGGTTAAAGGTAAAGTACCCAAAAAGGACAAATTTTTCTCACACGAAAATGTTCGTTTAGAATTGCTGGTGCATGAATGCCCAGATAGCATGCAACAATTGGTTGCAAAACTTTTGTAGTGCGTTTTGTAAAAGCCATGAAAATGTTAACTAATTTTGTGTTCCGTTTCTTCAATTATATTTTCAATTTTAGTGTAATTTTTAAAATTTTCAGCTTTCATCGGATGGGGATTAGGATTTTCTATGAAAGAAAATTTAGTATGGTATGTTTTGTTTACAATATTTGTACCGTATGCCATGTTGCCCCTACCTTTGCGATGGTGTATGATAGCTGGTTGCCTTTCGGCAATATTCCACATCATTATTATAATAGTAATATTTTGCAACACAGAAACAACTGTAAGTAAAACTGAAATTCTTGTACATTAAATGTATTGTAATAACGCGTTTAAAAATTAAATTAAGTAATGAACTTTTAAAGTATACGAATTTTATAATAGTAAATACTTCATTTACTTCAATTTGCAATCTTAATTCCTTCTGTAGAAATATAATTCAACAATTTAATTTTAGGACGAATATTCAATGGAATGTTTTATAAGGCGGGTACTTGGAAATGCCGCCTTGTATTGCGCAACTAATTTCGCCGGTATGTACACGAAATACCTTGCAGATAGAAGTCAAAGGAAAGCTTTCTTGGAAACACATAGATCTACTGAAACCCGGTACCGAACCCAAATTGAAAATGCTAAACAAGAAAAATTATTTCTATCAGGTAAATTGACCAAAAGTTACCAATGATGTTTGTGAAACAGGTTTGTATAATTAGAAACTAAGTATCAGAACCGTCGACATTATGGTAAAAAATCCAACTCAATGATTATATATAAAGAAGAGTGGAATGAAACGTTGATTGATGGTGCTCTGAATAGCAATATAAATTTGCCTGTTGTAATACTTATTTTTTGTCAATACGTATCTTAAAAACACAATTTTGTATAAACAAGTAGTATAAATAGCAAAATTACAAAGATATTCTTCTATAGTCTCGCAACTTGCACCAAAATTAGTAGGTTTACTTTATAAGTTGATAATAATAAATGATCATGAGTCAATTCAACTAATTTTTCATAGTCCTGGTTTGATAAAGAAAGAGGTTTCTCATCGATAATAAATGAGTTTTGTTCCACAAAGAATGCTCCAATTTCTCATGATATTCACTGGGACAATACTGTTCAAACATTTCGCTCAAATTTTGTAAATATTGGGAACAGTTTGAAAACAATCAAGTTCATAACCCTTAATATAATTAATCCGAAGCTGCAGTTTCTTCTTAAAAGATAGATTTTTTTTCACTGGTATTGAACATATTTATTTACTTTCTTTGAAGCGCTAAGATTAATTTCGTTGTGTGTAGTAAAAATATTACCCAAATAAACTGCACTAAACATCCACTATCCACTGTTTATCGTTTCAGTGATTTTTTTTCAGTTCACAATAAAGCTCAAAAGTGAATCCACGAGTTTTTTTTCTCATAATCAGTTCAACAAATTTTGTTAGAGCTTTCCTTTCTGCATTAATCTATTTGGTGTGTAATACATAGTAGAATTTGCAAATGAACTCTTTCCACACACGCTTTTCACACAGTATTTAAAGTAATCTATTTATTATTCAGCCGGCGGAGTTTTATAAATTTATTATTTTAGCCACTTCTCCGAGGACATTTTAAAATCACTAGAAAACTTCCTGGTGGCAATGAAACCCTATGAATGATAGCTAATGCAGTTTTTTGCAACTTGTAAAAGTTGAACACCTCCAAAAAGTTTCACCAACTTTCGCACCGTCTGTACAAACACTAACACACTTTTCCTAAGATACCTTATTGTTCGTTAATAAATGAACCTAGTATCTTAAAAATTTCAAATTCAGATATACGAACTTAAAGAGGCTTCGATAAAAGATCTGCTGATAGACAATTTTGATGCTGGTATCAAATAAAGACTAGTAAAATTGCATGTTTCGCTATGTCTCGTCTATTTGAAAAGCACAGCAATACTACAATGTATGGATATTCCTTTTACAGATCATTTAACATGCGTTTAACCGTGCGAATTTCATATGGTTTACTGAGAATTTCTGCCATCATATGTGTTATACCTACCTGAAGAATTTTGTAACTATCTAAAAATAAAGTCTCTTGTCACTTTTCCGTCCACTGTATGCGCTGCCCGGATCAGATATACAATATTTTAGCTTTTATAAGTTTGTCACGTTTATATTTAAAAAAACAATGTTTTTATCTTCAAATCAAATCCCATATGTTCAGTTTCCAAATGGGTTCTTATTTGTGGTACTTATCGGAAGTATTTTTCCGCATACAACACATTAAGGATTGCTATTTGAAAATATGAATCCAAACCGTAATTAGGTTTCGATCATACTTTCTTATTTTTTTATTAATATTCATATTCTCACTTAGATCGGATCCCGTATGTTGGCGGAACAATATTTTTCACTTGCATTTGCTTCTGACAATGCATGATCTTGAAATGTGGTAGGTGAAAACAACTTAATATCTTTATTAGGACGTTTCAACATACCTCGTTTCGAACCACTGCTGCATTATGGGCTTACAGTTAAACGTTTATCTAAAAATGAATGCAAATGTAAATTATACTAAACCATGTTGAATACAATTTTTATTATTTTACATTACTTATAAAACTGTTTACGATATTGCACGTAACCTGTAATGACAATTCCTAATTTGTCTGACTTATTTTGTCTATATTTACATACTGTTCGTTTCTTAAGAATCTCGTGTGAGGAAAATACTTGGTAACGCTTTAAAGTCTACTAAAGTCGAATTTGTTTATTAAAAAATAGTTAACTATTAAACTAACTCGAAAAACTTGTAACTGTAAGCAATCGAACTATTTATTAATTGTTCTTACTGCATTGTACTTACTCGTATCGACTATATACCGCCGTATAGCCAAAATGTGTTTATATATCGTTATCGAAGAATCTGCACCAATGCAGGTCCGCCACGAATTCACACGTCGATGTATTCCAGAATGACGTCACGACCGCACTTTAACTTACAATACGGATAACTTAATAAAACTTTTTTTGTATTATGTGGGACTTTCAAACCCCTTGGCTGGAGAAACCCTAGGATTCTACAGAATATATTTTGAGGGACACTAGTCCAGGCAATAGAAAAAAACTGGTTCAAGTGATCCAAATAAGGAACTGTAACAGTTTCATCGGCTGGACTGTAATAGGTACTATTTGGAATGCACATCATGACTGTATTGATTAAAGCAGAACCACTATAGGAGGGTATTTTGCAATATTAATTTTTATTATAGAGGCGCAAACATTGTTGGACTAAGTATGCAGCAAAATAAATAGTATGAAAATAAACGTGATTTCTTTGCCAAGTTGAAGGCATTCTACTTCACCCTCGTAGTGACCTACAATTAAATTGTGAATTCATAATTTGAAACTTACACGTATATTTCCTTTTGCTTTATATTTACTAAGTTTAATGTTTTAAACATCTATCAACAATTTTACCACACTTACTATTCAATTTTATGTTTTTATGAAATAATTTAACAAACATCCCATTAATTTGTAAAATAATGCAGCAACATTATATTGATTAATAATGTAAATATACATTTGTAAAATAGTAGTCAAATTTGACTTCAATTCATTCATTAGTTTGTTCTTTATAAAATATTACAACAATCTTTTTTAGAACATCGAAATATCATAAAATTTTTGACAAAGGAACAAAACTTTCTAAAACTCTTCACGAACGAATGATTACAATGTATGGGAACGAAACTCGTAATATTTTAAAGCGAAATATCGGCCGAAACAGGTAAAATTAGGTTAGGAGTTCAATCCATTGAAAATGCCCCACCGTCTTTTGGGTCTAAGCAGACGTTATTCTTATTGAATATATGTCAAAGTGGACTACAATAACAACAGTTACATTATCAAAATTACGAACGACTACTGGCTAAAAGCGGTCAGGTTTGTGTCACAAAGAGTCCTTTTCCTAAGAACACGCGAATTCACAAGGCTGCCAAAATTCAATACATACTTTGTGAATGTAATTTCTTTAAATTAGAGCTATCACCATGTAGTCCAGACTTAGTTCCGTCCTACTTCTTTTTATTTAAAAATTTGAAAAAGCGTCTCAGAGGACGTTATTTAGATGATAACCAAATGAAAGAGAAGAATGTTACCTATTTTGAAGATCAATAGAAATTATTTTTCTGATGGAATAAAGTTGTTCCAGAACAAGTGGCCCAAGTGATGCATTGAAGTTAAGGAAGACACTTGGAAAATAAAATTATAAAAAAATTGTTACGCAGAAAATTTTTCTAGTTCTCCTTGTGATTATATAATAAGAATTTTAATAGGATATATCACATTTTAGTTTGATGTAGACAGCATAAATTATATTTTTAACACTTCTATATTCCTAGAAAATGACCTTAACATTAAATATTTGAGAATAACGTTCTGAATATTTTGACATTTTTTTCGGTAGTAATTGCGCATCAATCTGCATTATCTTCAGAAAATAATTATGCCATCTAGAAATTATTCTCGTAAGTTCTATTAGTCCAAAGAACATTATTACCATATCCAATATAATATATTTGGCAATGCAAAATAGAAACTTTCATCTCTTTCTGCAAATAAACTATGCATATTCTTTTATGTTTCTAGTTTTACCGGATTTTGTTGCTAATGAAATGATAAGAGACATCTCGGAAGAGGAAAAGAAGGGTTCCTTTCAAGTACACCAATTTCACAAGATATACATTCAAGTTCACGAAAACGTCAGTATTTTATTTGCCGATATAAAAGGGTTTACAGGTAGGTGTTCAATTGCTTTAGGAATAATTTTTCACTATACTTGTGTTTATTAATAGCTCTAGCAAGTAAATGTACAGCTCCTGAGCTGGTGAAGATATTGAATGAACTATTTGCGAGATTTGACAAATTAGCAGCTGTAAGTATTTTTTTGATAGAAGCATATGTATATAACTGATATTGCTACACGTCAACTCCAAGCTTAATCTTCGAATATAATCTAAATCGGTAATTATCAAGGATATTTGGTTTATAGCCCTTTTTAAGAAAATTATTTAACTTTTATTATTAATTATTTAACCGCCCAAAAAACGGCCTGCAACTTTTAAAATGTATAAAAATATCGAACAAGGAATTTGATGATAACTTCAGAAATCGCCAATGAAATTTCTTGTGTTGAAATACCTATAAGAAATGTTTCGACAATTTAATTATTCGTTGGCACAAACTTATACATTTCTGTTTATGAAAATATGGAAAATTTTCTAAAAGTATTTAAATGAAATTTCTTTGTTGAAATACCTATAAGAAATGTTTCGACAATTTCATTATTCGTTGGCCAACAGTTCAAATATAGCCAAAAAAACACATAAAAATTGCAATAGAATGTAGTTTGTATTCTTTATATAGACATAAAAATAGAAAAAATAACGTAGAAATAAAAGTTAAATCTTCTTTTCGGCGAAGTACCCACTTTTGCTGACTACAATATCGCGTACAATTCCTGACAATTCTACAATTAATTTTGAAATGGTTACGTTGCTAATGGTTCTCATTCTTATGCTATAAATGTCAACATTACTACTTTGTTCATTTTCTAAGTAATTTCTGGATAATTATGTCCTGTGTTTTAGGTTATTAACCCATATAAGAAGTAAAATCTACCAATCCTATTTCTACAGAAATTGTATGTTCTTCAAAGATATTTTTATGATTTTCTCATAATACTCTCAATTTTCACTAGATCTCTTGTATTTGCGTAGAAAAGCAGCCCCAAATTTGAATTTTGCAGCCCCCATATATGTTGGAATTTGGTACAACACAATCGTGCAACAATTTTCCTCTTTAGACCGTCTTCACTTCTACCTGCGTTCAAGCATTTTTTTCATTCTTTATTGATTTTCTTCATCCAGGGTGCAGCTATTAGTCTGTCCAGACAGAGATGATCGTGTCGGTTAATCGCGCGCCACTTTGTTTAAAAGAAAAATACACCCCAGTATATAAGAACGTGGGGTTGAGCAACAAGGAATCTCGTACTTCTTCTAGTTATCAGACACCCTGTTTGTGGCAAATCTCATTGACAGAACAAGAAAACAACCAAGTATACGAAATTCCGCTTTTAATTAATGTAAAAAAAGTCAAACACCCAAAAATGACTAAATTTTAGAAAATACAATGTTTACGAAAATGTAAAATATAGAAATATTGTTTTCATTTTTTAAATAGAATAAAAAACAAGAGCGACGTCGTCACTAGTTAAGATTTAACGTAATCTGAAGTACTTGACTGCAAGAAAGAGTTTAAAGAAATAGCAATATTAAAATAAATTCTCCGAAACTGGATACATAATTCGGTATATCAAGACAATGCTCTGGAATTGTCTGAATTATTAGGATATACTTTACGTTTAAGTATTTAAATTATGTCTTGTACATAGAACATAAAATATAGATAAAGTTATAACTTTAATTATCTTCCAATAGTTTAAGCACAAAAGAAAATCTTGACTATCTACTAAAATTTGTGTGACGAATACGAAATGTTGAAAATTATTGACTTAATTCATAAGTAAAAGAAACTTCTTCTATTAAATCAACAAATAAAAAAAATATAATTTTATTTTATTTATAATCCTAACATATACTAAAAATTTCTTTCTAAAATTATTCTCTTAAATAGTTTGTGATTTGATGTTTAATTGACCACATTTATATTTAATAGTTCGAATTCATATTTTTTGACATTTATAATTGATTTTGTATTTTATTGGCCGCTCTTGAAAAAACTAATTGCACTAGGCACAGCGCACACATATTATTATAAACAGATTGCTTTCGATGTGTTATTAGCGTTGCTATAGCAGAAGAATATAAAATCTATTTAATTAAATTGTTCGTTGTAAATTCTATCACTTTTGCAGGAAAACCATTGCCTACGTATAAAACTTCTAGGGGATTGTTATTATTGCGTCTCTGGGTTACCGAAACCAAGGTCCGACCATGCCCATTGCTGTGTTGAAATGGGCCTACACATGATTCGAGCTATAAGAGATACTCGACACAAGACAAAGGTAAGTTTGTTGTTATATGTCTCATTCTAATTACCAAAAATACAATATGTGTTTCGTATTGTTCACAACTTGTGTACAATATAAAATAATTTTTAAGGTAATTTTAGCTCATTTTATAATTAAATTGATTGCGCGCCAATGTCTAGGAGACGATTTCATTATTTTCCTTTACTCTATGCAATGATTCTACAGAGTATCTATATTATCTATTTCTTTAAGGTACAAGAGATTTAAGTCGATAATGCCTGGCAATTGAACTAGTGTTACTCAGAGATTTGAATTTTTGTTTCAATTTTTTATACTACGAGACGCATAAGTTTGTAAAGAGTATATTCAAGAACGGTTACCTACGAGGAATGTTATAAAAAATTTAATAGTAGGCGAAGAGGATCCGAACAAAAAAGAAAATATTTGCGCAAGATGATTGCCTGTTCTTTTCACAGTTTTCACTTCCACTTTTGTTTGATTAAAGTTGAAAAATGTAGAGATAGAAACTTTTTATTGTTACGAATCGTATGTTTTTCAATAGGCAGTAGGACGATAGTTCTTCAATAGTTACAGGTTTCAAAAATCTGTACGTGGAAGGTGCACATTAAAAGATAAGTTAAGACCGGCACAATATGCAGTAGCTGTTTATGCTGAAAGCATTATTTCCACAGAGAAACTAATTTGGGGAAATTGGAATATCATCCATTGAGAGATTCAAGAAAAATTAGGCATTGGATTGTTCCAATAGATATTATATTACACATAGATATGAGTGTAAGAAAATTGGCAATTCCACACATGTTAACCAAAAAACCAAACCAAGTTCAACCAAGGATTTCCAAAGGTATTTAATGTAATTAAGTGTCATGACATCGAGACAAACCAGCAATCAGCTGTGTCTTTAAAAATGAAAAGAAGCAAGAAAAATTAATCGAGGTAAAACTACAAGACAAATATTTGCTGTTTTCTTCAGATATAGTGGTTCATTTGCAGTAATTACTCTAGAAGGTCGTAAAACTTTCTTCCTCAAGCCTTTGAAAACCTAACTAATACTCATGCAACAAACAATTTAGGTCTAGATGATTTCTATATGTTGTCGCTAATTCAATGTCTGGTGCCTGGTAAAAGATTGCTAAATATTCGATACTTACCGAAGAAGAGTTTCGTTTCGAGAAGTCCATAGCGTCAAAGAAGTAATATATTTTAGATAAATGTGATTATTATAAAAAAAACAATAAAATTGTATTCTTTAAAGCTTTAGTTATAAAAAAACTAGTTTTTGTTCATACTTGAAAATTCTTTATAATATAGCAAATATTGGTATCATTACATATACAACTTTTTAAATAACATATTAACATTATAAATAATGTTAAGAGTGATATACGCATATTAAGTGTCTAAATAATATCTACCTTCAAACTTTTACAATAAATTCTAAAGAACCATTACGCTTCCTTCAATAAAACTATGGACCGTGTATATGTAGGTATTCATTGGTATTTATATAAAGTTCAATAATTTAATCCAATGTTAATATTTAATTATAATTTATTTGATTCAATTAAAAGATCTCTAAATTCCATGATATTTTCTTTCGTCCTTTTCCTATAGTAGTTATCTTTATCCCAATAGTTGTATATCACATCTAGTCTGCCTCCGAAAAGCATCTTTTGCGCAAGTTCTCGATCTATAAGCTCACTTATTATTTTCTCAGAAAACATTATCACTTGATGATGGTTTATAGAAAAAGCACATGCAAACATTTTATAATAATTACAGCTATCTATGAATTCTTCATAAGGTAATATTTTTTCAGGATACAAACCATATTCTTTAAGTATTTCGCTCATTTTGTTGTAGTAATAATCTCTCAAGTTTTTCATGTATTTTCGTCTAAACTTTTGATCAGTTGTTAGATATAGATATGCCATGAAGTCTTGTGCTGGTGGTCCGTAACGAAACGTTTGAAAGTCAACGAGGTAACTATGAACCGCTGTGCCGTTTTCAAATTGTGTCATAAAATTACTACACCATAAATCTGCATGACAAATTGTATTTCTATACAAAGTAGATGGTTCCACTATATTAAAGAAATCGTCGTACACATCGAATACTTTTTCTATAAGTCGTCGTACGTCCATCTTGGAATTTCGAAAACTTAAATTGATTTGAGCTTCTATTCCTTCCTTAACAACGTTGATTAATTGTTTTGAAATTTTAGTATGACAAAAAAACGATTCTTCGAAGTGTCTAGTGTATTTTTGAGGAAGTTCGAATTTTTCGCCAAATTTTTCCTTCATCCTTTCCTCAAATACTAATCCAGAGCAATGTAATTTTATAATCGCATCTAATCTAGATCTGATTTTATCGAAACTTAAACTAGTTCTTGTCCTAACATTTACGTAACCTCGCTTTCCCAAATCTTCAAAAATCAAATACTGACCCTCGAGCAGAAAGTAGCACGTGGGGACGCAGTCGTTTATAATTTGAATGCCGCTATCCGAAATATCCCGAACTAAATTTTGATAGAACTGACTTTCCTTGGTGAACAAATTATTTTCTTCTATAAAATCTCGCGAACATCGTGAAGCTGATTTCACTTTGACAAAGAAACGTATGGTCTTGTCTTCTTTTCCAATACAGTAATTTATGTATAAATAGTAGTAGTCTCCATGGAAACCTTTGCGTTCATTCAAAGGGCATACTTTATAAGAATTTACTTCGAAATTACGATTCTTCAGTTTCTTCTTCAATATTTCGGAACAATCACTTAAAGCAAAATTTTTTAAATGCGAATTCATTTTTATGTGTTTCCAATTAAAAATTTCAACAGATACTAGAGGACGCGAAATAACTTTCTCATTTTATATACTTTCACACGTTCTGGTTTAATATTCATATCAATTTTAAAATATATTTTTAACATTTGGTTATAACAAATAATGCCAGGGAAGATAATCTTTTATGACCTTGAAATAAGTTTATTTTAATGATTATAGATAAACGTACATTTTTCATTTTTTAACTTTATAGAAATCGTTAGATTATTTGGGTATAAATTAATTTCGTACATTATTGAAATTTTCTTATAATTTTGAATAACTGTTTTACAGAACCAATGACTGATTGATAAAACAATAAAACTTCATTTTTCTTATACTTTGTTCAATCATTGTAAATTATTTTAATCTTTATTAAAAAACTACAGGGCCTTTGGTATTGTGATTTTGCTTCTGTTTGTTCTGTATAAACTCATGTTCAAAATTAACCCATCACTCAAGTAATTTTATGCAATTTTTACAAAATTCGTCATTAAAAAGTAATTTAATAGGATATAATTAAACATCGGTATACCATTTACCTAGTTTTTAATGAAAACTTATCGAGAAAATGACAAAAATTCCATTTAAGTACAGTTTCAGAAACGAAACGATATTATTGGAAATCTATCAACAATGAAAACTGAACGAAAGAGAGTTAACAACGCGTGATACTTCCCCCACCCCCTTATATTAACTACAAATATTCACCGTGGTAACTCACTGCCAAAATTTTGCATTACTTTCTGAGAAACTCTCCTTCGAAAATGATGGCTTATTCCAAAAACTGGGAACTGATAAATGTCGCCTTACCGATCTTTTTAGAGCATCCTAAACGTTCTCAATTGAATTGAAGTCTGGGATTTGTGGTGGACATACCATGACCTAAATATTGACATCTTATATATAGTCCGACTGCAGGCCACCTATTAGTCTTACTTCCTTGCTCCTTACAGTTTAAACAGAAACTCTAACATTTCTGACTGCTTCAAGCTGGTTTCTGAATTCTGTGCTTTTTGTTTGCCTATTCCTGAAAACCTACAGTAACAAAAAACGATCATCTCTAGCACTCGGGAGTGGTTTTCTACCTTAATCACGACTTCTCGAATGCGACACGGTTTCTCTGAATCTTCGATTGAAGGTCGCATGGTTAATGTTCAGTTAATTAACCAGATAACGCATTCTAAGGTTTCCTTCTAACAAAGTTGAAGGTCTTACGAATTCGCCATTGGTTTAATGGTATGGTCGGTTTATGATTTTGAATTTAAACTTTATTAACTTAAATTCTATACACGCGAAATAATTAACAAGCTTACTTTGAAGTGAAATAGAGATACTAGATTATATTCAGATAAAATCAAAAAGTTCATGTGATATTATACAAGCATCAACATATATATCTTTAATTTAACACAATGCTCCCCAGTGAACCATTAAATAATGTATCGTTAGCACAATGTAGTTATAATACAAGTTTAAACCCAATAGAATGACGATGAAATTAAAATTGACTGGTTCTAAATATTACTAGAACAGTGCTTCTAAGATTTTTTATTAGTCGCAGTGGAGGATTGAAGTTATATGGGGCACACACAAACTATAACCAAATAACAAATACCTAATGGAGTTAGTATTGGGTTTTTGTGGTTGGCCGTTCTCGTTATTATCAATCAAATTGTTGTTTTATATATACAGGACGCTCATCTTTTATTTCCGTATGTGGGTAACTTCCTTAGTATTAAAGATACAAGATCGGTTAAATTAGTAGAGATTTTTTATTTCTTGTCAACTTTTTGAAATATTAAAAAAATTAAAATTGTCGAAATTTTCAGTTTTATACATCCTTTGTAACGACTGAACCTAAACAACGCTAAAAATAACATTTATCGGGCATTTTTGCATAGAATTTGCTGAAATCATTTCAAAATTCATAACACACTTGGTTTTCAAGATATAAAACCAACTTACGTTTCATTAAATCAGAATCATATAACTTCATTACAGTGATTATTTTTTCTGATTTCGTTAATAATAATAATAATAATATTACGTGTCTGGTATGGTTATTTCTTAAGATTTCTTATTATATCGAAATAAATAATATTATAGCGATATAAATACACACACGTTTTGCACACACTTCACCGAATTGACGTTAAATTAGTTTTAAATATTTTTTTTTCTTTACTTATTCTTGCTTCTGATGTCGATAAGAAGAAAAATTTGACCTTTTGGCGCTTTGATATAATTTTTTTGTTTTGCTTAAAAATAAGTTTGATTTTAAAAATTACTTTTTCTTTTTTCACTGACGCAAGTAATTTATTGATATAAATAAAAGACCTGATACATGTAGAGATACATTTACCTAAAGCGGTAATGTGATGTGACTATATACATATAGCGATACCACATTGTTTTTTTCATTGGCGTGCCAGATAAAATTTTTCTATATAAATCCAATCAAGACATTTAATGTAAAAATGTAACTAAAATTTATTTATTAAAACACGCATGTATATTATAAATATATAAGTTGGAGAAAAGTGGGTAAGCGGCCCCATCTTTAAAGTAAAATATTTTTAACATATCTACATACTTCTTAAAATATTGTAAAAAATTAAATGAAATTTTGGTATATTTGATATCACACCATTCCTATATATTATAAAGTTAAGCGTATCAT
Organism: Dermolepida albohirtum; assembly: GCA_031893035.1. Classification (NCBI taxonomy): domain Eukaryota; kingdom Metazoa; phylum Arthropoda; class Insecta; order Coleoptera; family Scarabaeidae; genus Dermolepida; species Dermolepida albohirtum. The sequence continues at coordinate 627,750 of JAVIWB010005177.1, forward strand.
AAAGTTCTAACCATTTTTCGTATTGACTCATGAACGTTAGTAATTGGATTGTTGGCAATTTAACTCTTATCAAATTTTGTGCATTTCTATTTTCATTACTAAAAGTGATTGACATTTTGGATTTAATTTGCGTCGTAATTACAATATCTACTGATGTTGTTAATAAATAAAATTCTTTTTCAAAATAATCACTTTCCTGAAATGTTTTGAATCACAATCTAACAATTCTGATACTGAACATCATTGAATTCATCTAACATTAATTTAGCTCTTGATAAGCAAAGTTAGTTCTATGATAATTTCGTTATCCATTTCCTTTCTTTCATTTGATTAATGTAATTTGCAAATGTAGTCAACTGACATTTGATATACTCACGTTTTGATGTCTCATTTTTAAATAGAACTAGTACAGATATAGATATGAATGAGGATTGAATAAAGAAAATTGCACGCTTAATTTATAGTAGAGTTTGACTGTCCTCCTATGATGATTTTTGATATCAATTGGAATCACTGTAGTTTGATCTGGCTCTCGAAGAACTAATGTTTACCGAGCTCGAAGGATCAATGATTAATCCACCTAGTGGAACTTTTTTCTTCATTTTAGTTTAAGGAAGATCATAGCTCATATATATTAAATAAAACAACGCCCTATAGCCATACAATGAATTTATTTCACTAATATACAATAGATACACCATGAGTATTACGCTACTTACATCTTGAACGTACATGCAAAACCGAACATCGGTTTTACATGCTGATGAAAGTTTCGCATGTAATAAAACTTAAAAGCGCTTATAATTGGTTACAATTAAGGCCCTTGAAGTGGTTTCCGAGTTCCTTGGTCATTGATGGTTCAATCCCGTAGCTTGCAGATTGATTTGTTTTATGACGTACACTTAAATTTAATATTTATAACTAGGAAAAACTGAGGAACCAAGTATTCTGACAACTATACTTAACAATGTGATAAAACTGTTGAATATAATAACATAAAGAATTACAATACAGGATTTTATAATGCATAATCTCAGCTTGTAATAAAATATTGGCCTGAATTTGACAACAAAAGAATTTGAGAAATAATTATACATTTCAAGTAAATTCGAAGAACAAATAAACAATCAAATGATTATTTCCTAGAAATAAAGTAATATAAAATATATATTGATATTATATTCTAATTAAAAAAAGAAATAATATTAAGATATATACAAAACTTAATTAAACACTATCATAAAGAGTTACTATTTGTCATTTCCTTTTCTTAAAAAGAGACAATTATTATTCTCGATGGCGCTAATTGACTCCCTTTACTTTTTGCTATTACTTTTACTTAGTTCACTAATAGAACTCTTCTTTGCAAACTTTTGGAAGAGCATCACAACAAGATAATAGCCAAAACAAAGTTTTATTAACTGACAAATTTATTTCAAATACGAGGGTAGTTTGTGAGAATGGAAAAGAGAAACGAATTTTTTAAATACAAAATAATTTTTGTTTTTCAATATATTCTCCTAAAAGAGCAATACATTTATTCCAACGGTGCTCGAATACCCTTATGCCATCTCTGAAATACGATTCAGGAAGGTTTGCAAAATACTCATTCACGAAGATGATAAGCTCGTCGTTAGATGAAAATTTCTTTCCACCTAGTGCCGTTTTCAATTTTGGAAAAAGGTGGAAGTCGGAAGGGGCTAGATCCGGCGAATAAGGCGCATGCGGTACTAATTGGAAATGCAACTCGTGGATTTTGGACATCGCAACTGTGCTAGTATGCGAGGAAGCATTGTCTTGGTGAAACAGAATCTTTTTCTTTGCCATTCCTGGTCGTTTAGCACGAATCTCAACATTTAATTTTTGTAAAAAATTGGTGCCATCACCTTGTTTGCCGATAAAGTGGTTTTCGTTTTCCTTGGAGGTGCAGAAACACGTTCTAACCATTGTTTCGACTGTTGTTTAGTTTTGGGTGTACTGTAGTGTATCCAAGTTTCATCGCAAGTAACAAATCGCCTACAAAATCAACCGCTTATGAAAGTCCAAACACTCATTGGAAATGCGCAAGGAAGTGAACATTTGCTCAGTCATAAGCAATCGCGGCACCCATCTTGCGGAAAGCTTGGAAAGGCACAATTCTTTAGTTAAAATGTGGTGTACGTGTTCTGTTGAAATGTTTACCATGTCTGCTATTTCTCTCACATTGAGTCGTCGATCTTGCGTAATAATATTATGGATTTTTATAATCATTTCCTTAGAAGTCACGTTTTTGATGCTCCAGAGCGCGCTTCATCAACACAGCTTGTTCTACGAAGTTTAAATTCATTTACCCATATACTTATTGTGGAGGATGATGGAGCAGATTCACCTAATGTTTCCCGTAACTCATCTTTTATTTCGGTAGCTTTCATAACCTTTATTATGAAGCATCTAACTACCGCACGATACTCTGGTTTTTTCATTTTAACAAAATGTCAAAAATAAACTAATCAACCGATTTATCTAAATATCGGAATGTAAACATATAAATAGGCAACCTAAATTACAGTGCATTTGTTTTACCATTTAGAGCGCTACCTATGTGTCATTCTCACTACTTGTCAAACTATCCTCGTATATTTAAAATCTCTATACATCTAGTATCAACAAATAAAAATGCCCTGAGATAAAGAAAAGTTTATTAAATATTTTATTTCAAATTTTCAAATTCTTGTTCACCGTGCATTGTTCAATAAAGATGATTAGCTTTTATAAACATATACGCACACACACACACATACACACACAAAAACACACACATATATGTATACTACATAGTGTAGTGTCTATTTCAATTCTGCACACCAAACAAATCGTCATGAATAACTCAAGAATTTATCGTTAAACCATTTTATTGAGGAAAATTATTATTTCCTGCTATGCCATCGTTCATTAAAAATCACAGAAATTAAATAAAAATTAATGTTCGTGAGAAGGACTTGAACCTCCATCTATGATTTGCTAGACGCCTGCCTTACCAATTAGGTCACCATGCAGTACAGTTTTAATAACTCCTTTAACACGCCATATATTGAACTATGGAAACAGATCTAATATTTTTAAAACCCACAGCCAGGTTATTTTGATGTTCATAATTATATATAAATCTATAATTACGTTCTTTATGATGACATTAATGAAAATTATTATTTTCTGCTACGGCAGGATCACAGGATTTAATTAAAAATTTCTGCGCTGGAGAAGGACTTTATTCGTAATTAATATCGAATATTATTTCTTTTGCTACTGATAATAACAACTTTAGATTAAAAAATTGCATCGTGGTAAAAAGGTTATTTTTGCTGAAGTTTTACTAATCTTAGTTTATATTCAAGGTCATTTGCGTCTACTTTCTAGAAAATATAACACTACTGTCTACAATAAAAGACAAATCAAAAATTTATTAGATTTGTTCGATGTTTAGTACTATACACTCATAGAATACTGGAAAAAAGACGATTACGTAATACATATAAAACTCTAAATGTAATTTATTTACATATTCTAAATAATACCATAGGGTGGTCAAGAAAGTCGCGACGAGTTTTTATAACAGATTGAGATAATGTACTTCTATAAATACTCGTATTTATATTTATGCTATGCCACGTGTTACGCTGAGTCTTTAAAATTTTAAAAAAGTTTAAAAGTGAAAGACCAGGGTGTGCTTTTTTATCATATGTTACTCTCGCTTCTGTAAAGAGAAAAATTAGTGTTGTTGTTGTGAAAAGTTGTAAAGCTTATGGAAACAATGCTCTACAAGAACACCAATATCAACGATGGTTCACGAAATTCCATATTAATGATTTCCGTTTGCTCCGATGCTCTTCGATCAAAGACGTCCACTGAGGTTAATGATAATGAAGGCGTTGTTCGAGTCAAACCTACAGTACACGACACAAGGGATTGCGCAGAAGCTTCAAACATATATCATTCAAGAATTCACGATCACATGAGAAAATTAGGATACGTCAGCGAACTCAATAATTTCACACCCTTTAAGAATCCTTGCGTGGTGGAACGTTTGATTCAGATGGGGTAAAGTTATTCGCTAATAAGATTAAGTACTTCTATGAACGGAAAATTATAAAGTTTGTTGATATTTTTTAAATTAATAAATGGTCTATGAAAAATATAGAAAAGATATGTCACATCTTTTCGAACAATCCACTGATATAGACCAAAGAATGTAGTTATTGCCATATCTATAATTACTGAGACCATTTACATTTTATATTTTGTTTGCTATTTATGGTATGGTACCTCTATTGTCAGCTGTCTCACAAGAAGGAATCAGAAACATTCGCAAATTCGCAAGTGTTTTGGTGTACACAACACTTGTCAAGGAGACCTTTAGTAGTAAACAAATTAATATAAATTTCTATATTTATATATGCAATTTTTTAAATAAATTATAACAATTAGCAATAAAGAATATTTTCATTTATTTTAAAATTTGAAAATAATGTTTAGAATGATATGTATGTACATATTAAGTAAGTGTCTAAATACTGTTTTTATAATTTTACCATAAATGCTGTAGGACCAATACGTTTCCTTCAATAAGACCATAGACCGTGCATCAAAACACTATTAAGTATTTACTAACATAAAATTGGCATTTATCAATATGTAGGCACCTGCATAATTCAGGTATTTACAGTATTTACATAAATTGCAAAAATTTGATCAAAAATTCATATTTAATTATAATTTACTTGATTCAATTAAAATATCTCTAAATTCCATGATATTTTCTTTCGTTCTTTTCTGATAGTAGTCATCTTTGTCCCAATAGTTGTATATCACATTTAATCTTCCTCCGAAAAGCATCTTTTGCGCAAGTCCCCGTTCCATAAGCTCACTTATTATTTCCTCCGAAAACATTACAAGTTGATGATTACTCATAGAAAAAGCACATGCAAATATTTTATAATAATTACAGCTATCTATGAATTCTTCATAAGGTAATGTTTTTTCAGGACACAAACCATATTGTTTAAGAATTTCGCTCATTTTGTTGTAGTAATATTCACTCAAGTTTTTCATATGTTCTTGTCTAAATTTCTGATCAGTTGTTAGATATAGATATGCCATGAAGTCTTGTGCTGGTGGTCCGTAACGAAACGTTTGAAAGTCAACGAGGTAACTATGAACTGCTGTGCCGTTTTCAAATTGTGTCATAAAATTAGTACACCATAAATCTGCATGACAAATTGTATTTCTGTACAAAGTAGATGGTTCCACGATATTAAAGAAATCGTCGTACACATCGAATACTTTTTCTGTAAGACGTCGAACGTCCATGCTGGAATTTTGAAAACTTAATTTGATTTGAGCTCCTACTCCTTCCTTAGCAGCTTCGATATATTGTTTTGACATTTTCGTACCAGAAAAGAAAGATTCTTCGAATAATCTAGTGTACTTTTGTGGAAGTTCGAATTTTTCGCCGACTTTTGCCTTCATCTTTTCCTCAAATATTAAACCGGAACAATGTAATTTTACGATCGCGTCCAATCCAGATCTAACACTATCGAAACTTAAACCAGTTCTTGTCCTAACGTTTACGTAACCCCGCCTTCCTAAATCTTCAAAAATCAAATACTGACCTTCGAGCAGGGAGTAGCATGTAGGGACACAGTCGTTTATAATTTGGATGCCGTTTCCCAAAATATCTCGAACCAAATTTTGATAGAACTGACATTCCTTGGTAAACAAATCATTTTCTTGAACAAAATCTAGCGAATAGCTTGAATATGATTTCACTTTGACAAAGAAACGTATAGTCTCATATACTTTTCCAATACAGTAATTTATGTATAAATAGTAATAGTCTCCAAGGAAGCCTTTGCGTTCATCCAAAGGGCAAAATTTATAATAATTTACTTCGAAATTACGATTTTTCAGTTTTTTCTTCAATACTTCGGAACAATCACTTAAAGTAAATTTTTTTAAATATGAATTCATTTTTGTGTGTTTCGGATTCAAAATGTAAACAAATACTATAGGAGGCAAAATAACTTTTTCATTTTATATACGTTCGCATGGTGCAGTTTTATGTTCTTATCAATTTTAAAATATATTTTTAGCTTCTAGTTATAATGAATAATTCAAAAGAAGATAATATTTTGTGATCTTAAAATAAATTCATTGTTTTAAGGATTATAGATAAACGTACGTTTCTCATTTTGTAACTCTTTTTAGAAATTGTTGGGTCATTTGGGTATAAGTTAATTCCTGACATTATTTCAAGTTTCCTGTAATTTTAAATAACTATTCTACAAGTAATCAATGACTGATTGATAAAAGAAATAATCTTTGATTTTAGTTATACTTTGTTAAATTATTGGAAACTATTTTAATTTTTATTAAAAAACTATAGTGGTTTGGCATAGTGATTTTGTTCCTGTTTATCTTATATAAACACATGGTCAAAATTAACGCACCACTCACTGTTGATAATTAAACATCAGTACATCAATTAACTTAGTTTTGAATGAAAATTTATTGAAAAAATTACAAAAATTCGACTGAAGCTCAATTTCGAAAACAAAACGATATTATTGAAAATCTTAAAAAACTCTATAAACATAGAAAATTGAACGAAAGAGAGTTAACAACGCGTGATAGCCCCTTTATTAAATGCACCCATTCGCCGTGGTAATCTCACTGCCAAATTTTGGATTACTTTTTGAGAAATATTAACTTTTCTAAAAGAGGAGCTTATGCCAATTCTGAGAACTGATAAATGTCGCCTTAGTGATCTTTTTAGAGCATCCCAAACGTTTTCAATTGGATTGGAGTCTGGAATTTATGGGAGCTAGGCCACGACCTAAATAATGACATCTTTTATATAGTCCAACTGCGGGCCCCCTATTATTCAGTCTTACTTCCCTCAACCTTCTCCTTATAGCTAAAACAGAAACTCTGACATTTCTGATTGCTTCAAGCTGGTTACTGAATTCTGTACTTTTTTTTGCCAATTCCTGAAAACCTACAGTAAAAAATTTTCATACTCGTAATTGATTGAATCCATGGGCCATCAAAACAGATGTAGCTTCTGGAGAGTGTAAACCAAGTTCCCGATACAGGTTTCGAAACCCATTTTTCCAGTTCTTTCCGACTAATTAAGTTTTTTTATTAAACTTATGCTGTATAGTAGGATTTTTTCTGTCAACTAATATACCAAACTTCTAACATCTTGCAAAGTTAATCCTTCAAACTATTTTTGCATTGTAAGAATGTAGCTCGCGATTTCGTTTTCTTATTCTTTTGCTTATATGTATCGAATTCGTCCTAATACTTTTAATTTCAGTTGCACATAGGTTGATGCTTTTAACTGTTCTTTCAAAGTTGTTCTGAAAACGTTGAAGTTTTTGTTGCAGTCAAAAATCCTAATTCACCACTTCTTACAGCAATTACGGCTTTTTGTATGTTTTTTACTTTCCCAAATTTGCCGAGTTTTTTCATATTGTGAATGCATCTAAAAAATCAAGAACTATTTGTAACTTGTAACATAAAGAAGGCTTCGGGCAAAGAGACCTGTTGGTTGCTTTACCGCCAAACGAAGGGGCCGTTTTGTACGTTTTGACGTCATAGCAAAACCAAGAAGAGCATAAAACAGGAAAATATAAATTTGAGCGTGTACATTTCTGTGTACTAGTTGTTATTATTAGAGCTAATCTTGATATATGTTGCAATAATCACAAAAACCTTGTGCTCGCTAGTTGTTTTTCCTGAGACAAGTAATATAAAGGTTACCACAAATGTAAACAAAGTGTACGGCAGAAGCTACTTTAAGTGATCTTACCTATCAAAAATCATAACAAATTACTAACAAAATGATGAAAATCAAGTAAATTATGTTAAGCAGGTAAGTTTATTCTAAATTATTGTAACGCAGAAATTTAATAATCTTGTTATACATTCGAAAAAACATGCTGCAACAACTGGTCCTATACGTTTAATAATATAGACATATAACACGATTTCTTTTTGTAAATCAACTGTTTATTTTCCTTGTATGAATAGACGTTTATTTTTGTAGTTATTAATATTTTTGGCACTTCGTTTCTCATGTAAGATTTGCAGTTAAGCTCAGCCACTAAAATAAATAATTGAACTTGGACAAAAGAAAATCCCCGTAACTTTGTTGATAGAGAGCTAGATCCAATAATTAAATATGAAATTTAAACAATCATAGCAAAACTATACGAGATATAGCAATTTAATTAGCGAATTGATACTGCAGTAGCGGAATTACCTGAAATAGAACGAAAAATAAAACAGCATATAGTAGTTCAGAATCACAACAACAGATGCTCGCCAAACTATGGTAGGACAACTGTTTTTTTCTGCGTAGGAGCAACGAGAAAATATTAAATTTGGCTATAAATTTGCTTAAACTGCAACAAAAACTCACGAGATCTTGAAATCTGTGCAAGCTACCAACACCTTAAGTCTTACTACTGTGTTTGAGTGATTTAAAGACATACTTGAGAGTGTGGCAAGAAGTAGATGTTCACCGGTCCATTGAAATGCAGATTTGATCGCAATAACCCCTCGAATGATGGAAAAAGAGACATGAAAAAGGAAACGATTCCACAAATTTTCCATAAAGATTTGAGAAAGAGGAAGATGAGCAAAAACGGAAGACTTGAAGCCTGCGAAGATTTTGTTAAGAATCGTGTCAATGAAATAACTACATTGTCTCTGGGTATTTCACTACGATCCTGCGACGAAGTGCCAGAACACACAGCGAATTATAAAACCAACGCCAAGACTTTAAAAGTTTCGTTTGGGAAAATTCAGAATCAAACCTATATAGATTATGTTTCTCGACAAACAGGGTGCAATCTATAAAGAATTTATTCCAGAAGGGCCGTCAGTTGGCGCATACGACCTTGAAGTGTTGAAGAGATTAGTGAAGCTCATTTCTCGAGTGCGACCACAATGTCGACAAAAGGGTAGTTGGTTCTTGTTACATGACAATGCATAGTCACATTCTTCACTAATTGTGAGGGCATTTCCAACGAAATATTAAGTTGTAGAAATTAATTACCCATCTTAGTCACCGGACTTGGGACCAGTCGATATCTTTCTCTTACTTAAAATGAAAACTGTCTTTAAAGGGAAAGGATTTCAAGATGTGGAAGATATTCAGAAAAACGTAGCCATCAAATTGAACACAATTCCTCCGGATGTATTTGTTAATTGTTTTCAAGAACTTTTAGAACATTGCAATGTGTTAGAATAAATATCGAACATTTCTTACTTTTCGAGAATTTATTACGAATGATAATTTTTACACATTACACAATTTAATATATTAGTGATTAATTTTTTGTAATTGAGTTATTATTTGACTGTTTGTTATAATTGCTATATTGAATTTGAATGATTAACGATATTTACTGTCTCTAAAATGTCATAACGCTCGCATGGAAATTTTACAAATTCTTTAAATGGCTATATTACTCTCTTTCATAAAATTTCCATTCACGACGCGTTTTTTGATCTAATTTAAAATTGACTAAATAGATGAACAACACATCCCAAGAATTTGGATAATCAGGATAGTCTCAAAGACTCCAAAGAACTTAAACGATTTTGAACTTGGTCTATTATTGCTCTTAGTGTAATATGTGATTCTTTATCAGTTGGATTTCAGTTAAACATAGCGCTGACATAATTATGTTAAAGTTTTCTGTTTTCAAATCTTTCGCGAAATATTTTTCACGCCTTTGAATATGTAATTTAATGCGGAAACCTCCAATGACTGTAAAACTGTCGCGGCTTCGCCTTTCAAAAAAGATTTTAAATAATGAAATTTTTGGATATTTGATATCATATCATTCCTATATATTAAAAAGTTAGACGTATCATAAAATTCTAACCATTTTTCGTATTATCCCGTAAACGTTGGTAATTGGATTGTTGGCAATTTAACTCTTATCAAATTTTGTGCATTTCTATTTTCATTACTAAAAGTGATTGATATTTTGGATTTAATTTGCGTCGTAATTACAATGTCTACTGATGTTGTTAATGAATAAAATTCTTTTTCAAAATAATCCTTTTCGTGTTTTGAACCACAAACTAACATTTCTGATACTGAATATCATTGAATTCATCTGTGATAATTTCGCTATCTGTTTTCTTTTTTTAATTTGATTAATGTAATTTGCAAATCCAGATTTGTGCTAAGCTACTTTTGATCTCTCATTTTCAAATAAAACTAACAGATATGAATATGAATGAGAATTCAATAAAAAAAATTCCACGCTTACTTTGTAGTAGAGTCTGGATGTTCTCCTGTGATGACTTTTCAATTACTGTACTTGGGTTTTATTGTTAATCTGTTATTTTCCGATTCTTTGTTGGTTTTTGATATCAATTGAAATGACTTTAATTTGATTTGGCTTTCGAAGAATCAATCTTTATCGGGCTCAAAGAATCAATGATTAATCCTCGTTTGATGGAATTTTTTTCTTCATTTTGGTTTAAAGAAGAATGTTCTTCTCTTGTGTATTAAATAAAACAACGCTGGTAGCCTTACACTAAATTTATTTCACTAATATACAATAGATACATCACTAACTTACAACTTGAATGTGCTTGCAGAACGGAACATCGTTTCTAATATTTGCTTGAAGGAAATTTCGCATATAATAAAACTTAAAAACATTTACAATTGGTTATAATTAAGGAAATTAAACGGTTCCCTAAATGATAATAGACAGGTACAATGCAAGTTCCTAGGTAATCGATGATTAAATCCTGTAGCTTGCAGATTGATTTGTTTTATAACGTACACTTAAATTTAACATTTATAATCTGGAAAAATTGAGGAACTAAGTATTCTGACAATTATACTTAACAGTGTGATAAAACCGTTGAATATAATAACATAAAAAATTGCAATACAAGATTTTGTAACGCATAAACTCAACAAAAGAATTTTAGGAATAATTATACATTTCAAGTAAATTCTACGAACAAATCAACAAATAAATAATTATTTCCTAGAAATAAAGTAATATAAAATAAATATTGATATTATATTCTTTACTTGTTACTACAATTTTTGCTCCCATCTGTTAATATTAATATATGTATGTTCTGTTTGGATAATTTAATCTAAAATCATAATTAAATTTCTTTAATTGAAAATTCTTGACCATTATTAAATCAGACATTCTAAAACTGTTCTCGAGCTTTTAAAAGACTTTATATATTCTATACTCTTAGTTTACTAATAGAACTATTCTTTGTAAACTTTTAGAACAACACCAAAAGAAGATAACAGCCATAATAAAGTTCAATTGACTGACGAATTCATTTCAAATACATTTAAAATTTCTTTCCACCTAGTATCAACAAATCGAAATGCCCTGAGATTAAGATAAAATTACTAAATATTTTATTTCAAATTTTCAAATTCGTGTTCACCGTGCATTGTTCAATGAATATAATTAGTTTTTATAAACACACACACACACACACACACACACACATACACACACACATATATATATATAAACTACTTTATATTGTGTAGTGTCTATTTGAATTCTGCACATTAAACAAGTCGTCAATAATAATTCAAGAATTTATCGTTAAACAATTGTATTAAGGAAAATTATTATTTTCTGCTATGCCCTCGTTAATTAAAAGCCACAGAAATTAATTGAAAATTTCTGCGCTTGAGAAGGACTCAAACCTCTATCTGCCATTTGATGCCTTAACAATTTGGCCACCAGGCAGTATAGCTTCGAGTCCTTCAACACGCCATAAATTGTATTACGAAATCAGATTTAATATTTATTTAAAACAGGCAGTCGAGTTATTTTGATGTTGATAATCATATATAAATATGTAATTAAGTTCTTTACGTAAAATTTCTATTTGCCGTTTGCTATTTTAATTAGTTTCTCTTAATTAGTTTAGAAATATTATTTTTGTTGCTACTGATAATAACAACTTTAGATTAAAAATCGCATCGTGGTAAATAGGTTATTTCAACTCAACTTTTATTAATGTTAGTTTAGATTCAAGGTCGCACACTTGCATATATTATCTAAAAATTATAGTAATTTACTGTCTACAAGAATAGACAGATCAAAAATTTTTTAGAATTCTTCGATGTTTAGTACTGTGCACTCATAGAATACTTCAAAAAACACGATTACATAATACGTATAAAACTTTAAATGTAATTTATTTACATCTTTCAAGTAATACCATTGGGTTGTCAAGAAAGTCATGATGAGTTTTTATAACAGATTGCGATAGTTTATTTCCCGTATTTATATTTTTAAAAATTATAAAAAAGGTTAAAAGTGAAACACCAGAGTGCGAATGTTTTGTTACTCTCACTTGTGTAAAGAGAAAAGTTAGTGTTGGGCATGTGAAAAGTTGTAAAGTTTATGGTAACAATGGTCTACAAGAACATCAATGCTAATGATGGTCACGAAATTCCATACCAATGATTTTCATTTTAACGACGCTCCTCGGTCAAAGACGTCCATTAACGTTAATGACAATAAAGGTGTTGTTCGAGTCAAACCTACAGCACACGACACGAGAGATTGCGCAGAAACCTTAAACATATCATTCAAAAATTCACAACCAAATGAGAAAATTAGGATACATCAGCGAACTCAATAATGTCGCTCTCTTTAGACTCCTTGCGTGGTGGAACGTTTGATTCAGATAGGATTATGAAGCAACACCTGGTTAAGTTCTTCGCCGATAAAATAAGTACTTCTATGAACGGAAAAGTTTTTTGATAATTTTTAAATTAATAAATGGTCTATGAAAACTGTAGAAAAAGTATGTCACATCAACAACCCATTGATATAGAGTAAGGAATGTAGTTACTGTCATGTCCATAATTACTAGGACTATTTGCATTTTAATTTTTGCATATTATATGAGTATTTATGGTATGCTACCTTTCATGTCAGCTATCTCACAAAAAGGAATTAACAACATTCGCAAGAGTTTTTGTGAGCACAACACTTGTCAAGGTGACCTTTAATAGTAAATAGATAAATATAAATATATTTATAATTATACTTCACAAAATCAATATAGAATTACGCATTTTTTTAAATTTTAATAGTGCTGCAAATTTTCGTATCACTGCATATGCAATTTTTTAAATAAATTATAACAATCAACAATAGATAATTTCATTCATTTTAAAATTTGACAATAATGTTTGGAATGTTTTCTTTTTTTTAATCACTGAAAGTTGATATGTATGTACCCCCTTTCCACATGAATTTGAATTTTCGTATTCTGTATATGCGGAAATTATTTTTGTACGGGTATTTTGTCGTAATTTTCCAGGTGTGACACTGTTTTATTATCTACTGATGATGACAATTTAGTTGTGGAAATACATATACAGAATACGAAAATTAAAATTAATGTGGAAAGGGGTTATACATCAATCTTCAGGGATTAAGCTAATCAACCACAGGCTCCATCAAACTTACCTTTAGAATAAATTAAGTGCCTAAATACCTATTCTTATAATTTTACCATAAATTCTGAAAGATCATTACGTTTCCTTCAATAAGACTATAGGCCATGCATAAAACACTATTAAGTATTTACGAATACAAAATTGGCATTTATCAATATGTAAACATTCTGCATAATTCAGGTATTTACATAAATTACAATAATTTTATCAAAAATTTATATTTAATTATAATTTATTTGATTCAATTAAAATATCTCTAAATTCCATGATATTTTCTTTCGTTCTCTTCCGATAGTAGTCGTCTTTGTCCCAATAGTTATATATCACGTTTAATCTTCCTCCTAAAATCATCTTTTGCGCAAGTTCCCGTTCCATAAGCTCACTTATTATTTCCTCCGAAAACATTGTCAATTGATGATGATTCATAGAAAGAGCACATGCAAATATTTTATAATAATTACAGCTATCTACGAATTCTTCATAAGGTAATATTTTTTCAGGATACAAACCATATTGTTTAAGAATTTCGCTCATTTTGTTGTAGTAATATTCACTCAGGTTTTTCATGTGTTCTTGTCTGAATTTTTGATCAGTTGTTAGATATAGATATGCCATGAAGTCTTGTGCTGGTGGTCCATAACGAAACGTTTGAAAGTCAACGAGGTAACTATGAACTGCTGTGCCGTTTTCAAATTGTGTCATAAAATTAGTACACCATAAATCCGCATGGCAAATTGTATTTCTGTACAAAGTAGATGGTTCCACGATATTAAATAAATCGTCGTACACATCGAATACTTTTTCTGTAAGTCGTCGGACGTCCATGTTGGAATTTTGAAAAGTTAAATTGATTTGAGCGCCTACTCCTTCCTTAGCAACTTCGATCAATTGTTTTGAAATTTTCGTACGAGAAAAGAAAGATTCTTGGAAGAGTCTAGTGTACTTTTGTGGAAGTTCGAATTTTTCGCCGACTTTTTCCTTCATTTTTTCCTCAAATACTAATCCGGAACAATGCAATTTTATAATCGCATCTAATCTAGATCTGACACTATCCAAACTTAAACTGGTTCTTGTAGTAACATTTACGTAACCTTGCTTTCCCAAATCTTCGAAAATCAAATACTCTCCCTCGAGCAGAAAGTAACATGTAGGGACACAGTCGTTTATAATTTGGATGCCGCTTTCCGAAATATCCGCAACTAAATTTTGATAGAACCGACATTCTTTGGTAAACAAATCGTTTTCTTGAATAAAATCTAGCGAATGGTTTGAAGATGATTTCACTTTAACAAAAAAGCGTATAGTCTCACTTTCTTTTCCAATACAGTAAGTTATGTATAAATAGTAATAGTCTCCAAGGAAACCTTTCCGTTCATCCAAAGGGCAAACTTTATAAGAATTTACTTCGAAATTACAATTCTTCAGTTTCTTCTTCAATATTTCGGAACAACCACTTAAACTAAAGTTTTTTAAATATGAATTCATTTTTATGTGTTTCGAATTAGAAATGAAAACATATACTATAGGATGCGAAATAACTCTTTCATTTTATATACGTTCACACGTTCTAGTTTAAGATTCTTATCTATTTCAAAATATATTTTTAACTTCTGGTAACAAATATTGTCAGAGAAGATCATGTTTTAAGACCTTAAAATAAATTTATTGTTTTAAGGATTATAGATAAACGTACATGTCTAATTTCTTAACTGTTTTTAGAAATTGTTGGGTTATTTGGGTATAAATTAATTTCTAATATTATTGCAATTTTCTCGTAATTTTAAATAACTCTTACAAGTAACCGATGACTGATTGATAAAGCAATAATCTTTGCTTTGTGTTATACTTTGTTAAATTATTGTAAATTATTTGAATCTTTATTTAAAAACTACAGTCGTTTAATGATTTTGTTTCTATTTGCCCTATATAAACACATGTTCGAACTTAACGCACCACTCACTGGAGGTAATTAATCATCGGTGCGTCAATTGACTTAGCTTTGAATGAAAATTTGTCGAAAAAATTACAAAAATTCCATCCAATTATAAATTCATAAACAAAACTATGTACTTGAAAATCTTGAAAAACTCTATAAACGAAGAAAACGCAACAACAGAAAGCTAATAACGCGCGAAACGTTCTCTACCCCCCCCCCCCTCTATTAACGCACGTGTTCGCCGTGATAAGCTCACTGCCAAATTTTGGATTATTTCTTGAGAAATTGTCCCATTCGAACAGAACGGCTTATTCTAATTCCTGGAGATTATAGGGAGCTGGTAAATGTCGCCTGACTGATCTTTTTAGAGCATCTCAAACGCGCTCAATTGAATTTAAGTCTGGGCTTCGTGATTGCCAGACCTTGAATATTGACCTCTTGTATGTAGTGCAAAACTTGTCTAGGGTGAAATTGTTCCTTAAAATGGTTCGTAAGACATTACAAGTGTCTAAATAATGTTATCTAGGTAGTATTCAGCATTAATTGACCCTTGGCGAATAAGAATTAATTTTGTGCGAACGTCAAAGCAAATATCTTGAACGTTCTTGATCCACCACCAAAGGCTCCCTTTGAAGGATTTTGCAGTCATGATATCTTTCACCAGTTCCTTGTCACATTCTTTCGCCATCATCTGGAGATTTTAAAATTACTCTAGTCTTGTCCAAGAACAAAACTCCAAATCCGCGTGATTCCTGGCAAGCCACTCTGTGTGCTGCGGTAAATAATGGTTCAACTGCAGATCTCCTATTATTAAAGTACAAACTCTGATATTTCTGACTTTAAGCTTGTTAGGAAAGCTTTTGAAAGTAGTAGTGGCAAAAACCGGTCATCTCTAGCACTTATGAGTCGCTTTCTACCTTAACCACGCCTTCTCCAGTACGATTCGGTTTTCTTAAATTTTCTAACCATTCGACTGACTATCGCATGATTAACACCTAGCTAATTAACCATATAACACATTTTACGTCTTTCTTAGCAGACTCGTAATCAAAACTTAAATGTTCCTTGAATTACTTAAACATAAACGACAAAATTACTTTGTAGTGAAATAACGTTACTGGATTATGTTCAGATAAAATCAAAAAGTTTAAGAAAATTCAAAAGCAAATATATGTATTAGATGCATTATGTGCAACATTGATGTTACAATAATCACAAAAACTCTTGTGCCTGCTGGTTCTTTTCTCTGTGGTATTACATGAAATGTACCACGAATATAAATAAACTGTATTGTAACGACTGAGGCTACTTTAAATGATCTGAACTATTAAAATCAATCAAAGTACTAGCAAAGTGATCAAAATCAACTAAATTATTTTATGATGATGAGTTTATTGTTAATAATAATATTTTTATATATTCACAAAAACACAATTAGCTATTTGCGTTATAAAATTTACATACGATATACAATATAATAGCATTTTGTAGAATTAATGGTTATTAAACAATTTTCAGTAATTTTATCATGCAATTAATATTTAATTATAATTTATTTGATTCAATAAAATGTCTTTACGTTCCATGACATCTAAAAAATCACCTTTTCGCAAATTCTCGTTCCATAAACTCACTTAATATTTCCTCCGAACCTCAGTTAATGATTATTCATAGAAAAGGCCTAAGAAAAATTTTATAATTGCAGCTATCTTCGAATTCTTCATGAGACAATATTTTTACAAGATACAAACTATATTTTTAAGTATTTCACTCCTTTTGTTGTAGTAATATTCGCTCAAGTTTTCCATGTTCTTGTCCCAACTTTTGATCAGTTGTTAGATACGTATATGCCATGAAGTCTTGTGCTGATGAACGCCTGAAATCAATGAGGTAATTATCTACTGCTATGCCGTCTTCAATTTTAGACATAAAATTAGTACGCAGACCGACCAGAACGTTCGTATACGCAAGCAGGTACCTTGAGATAAGTGTTTAGTGGGTTTGGCTTTCGACGGTGTAAGTCTAACATGGGCTTTGTCTTTATGAGGATGTTGCTGTTGTTCCAGGTGTGACACTATGATTAATTATCTGCTTATGATGACAACGCAGTTGTCGAAATACCTGGGCAGAATACGAAAATTATTGTAGAAAGGGTTTTTATTACTTACTTACTTACTTAATCCTATAGACTCTTATACCTTTCGGTGTCGAGTCATGCTGGAGTCGAGTCCTCCGCTTCCCCTCTCCATATTTTTTTTTTATTAATTGATTAATTTTAATCAACCAGTCTCCATTAAAATTTAACATTATATGAACTTGATGCTTTCTAGCCAACCTTAAATGCAAACATTCCATTGCCGCAATATAACACAACAAGGTCACTCTGTTTAAATACCACATTTTCGCAGAATAACACAAAGAGACTGAAATGTAGGTTTATTCATTGAATTCGTGTTTTGAACAATTTACCTCACAGCTTCTTAATGTAAATATAAATTACGATGTGTTTGGTCAACAGAAACAGGGAATTGCAGAGCAAATATGCATTTAAAAAAAAATTCATAGAGCAGCTTACTTTAATAGCAGATGAGGTGTGCGACAAGTGACATCGATTATAAACACACCTTGTCGGTTAAGGTTAAAATTTTCCGCTGTTCTGACAATTTTCATTAAGATTATTTTTAAGTTTTTTGAACATGAACTTCATACCTGCTATTAAAGTAGGCTGATCTATTAATTTTCTGTTTGAATGCATATCTGTTCTGTAATTCGCTGTTCGTGTTAACCAAACGCAATGTAATTAATATTTGCAATAAGAAGCTATGCGAAAATGTGGTATTACATAAAGTGTTCAAGTTCAAACACTTCCAATGACGTCTAGCCTAGAATCGTCTACGAATTAAATTGGAACATATAGAGCAAAAATTAAATTAACATAAAAACACAATTGTGTGGCTTTCACGAAAATTTTATATTTAAAAAGTTACTATAATTCTTTCACCAATACCGTAGCTTCTTCAGACTAAGAAACAAGTTTAACAAAAACGGAAGAAATTCTAGTCAGCTAAACTAATTTAAGAATGGAAATGACATACGATTACACGGAAATAAGTTTAAAAGTTCAGAATTTTTCACATCTATTTGAATATGACTATTTATTTCTATAGTTTCCAGTAATAACGACTTTATGCCTTTATTTTCTGAGCGTAAAATGATGAAATCTAAATTAAAATAATAATTACAAGTATTTAAATGTACGGCATAATAGGAATTACTTTTGCTGTAATTCGAGCTTTTTTGTGTTCTGATATCTTTGTTTCCATAGATTTTCTAGTTCGTTCGATATACGAGGTTTGTTTAAAAGGAAAGGTGAATTTTGAATTTTCGCGCGCTGTGTACATTCGATTATCGAAATTTTTTTTTGTTATGTTGGTACACATGTGTCAGTCATATGTTGGCATTATCAGACAATTGGGATTTGTAGTTTGTTGTTGACAACTGAAAAGCTTAGCCAAGTTTGTGTGTGTTCTTCGATTTTTGACTTTTGAAAATAATAGATCAAAGAATATGTATTAAATTTTGGGTTAAAAATGGAATAAAGTGCTCCAAGACACTTGAAATGTTGACTGTGGCATTCGGCCAGTCCACTTTGTCTCAAAAAAGTGTTTATAAATGGTACAAGCGCTTTACAAAAGGCCGAGTGAAGGTTTTGCTCACTATTTTCTTCGATTACAATGGCATGGTGCATCATGAGTTCTTGCCAACAGGTCGTGCGGTTAATGAGGAATACTACGAGGAAGTTATGCAACGTTTGCGTGAAGCAATACGAACGATCGGAATTGTGGAAAAAATCATAGACTCTGCATCACGATAATGCACCAGCTCAGACATCAATGTTTGTTCGTGATTTTTTGGCCAAAAACAACACCCTAATCATGCATCAATCACCTTATTCACCAGATTTGGCTCCCTGCGACTTTTTCCTATTCCCATAACTGAAGAGATCAATGAAAAGAAAGCGTCTTGCCACAATTGATGAGATAAAGTCAGAATCGAAGAACGAGCTGATGGCCATACCGAAAAGCGCATTTCAGAAGTGCTTCGAGGATTGGAAGAAGCGCCGGCATAAGTGCATTATATCTGAGGGGGATTACTTTGAAGGGGACAAAATGGATATTGATGAATAAATAAATACTTTTCAAAAAAATTCAAAATTCACCTTTTCTTTTGGACAAACATTGTATATCTTAAAGCGATCACCACAAGAATGTTTATAGACTCCCAATTTCCTGGATTTATTTATTTTGTCTTTGTTGTTTTTAATTAATTTTTAGTTAGTTCGCAAAGCAATATCTAAATCATATTTCGTAAGTAACTTACTTATTTGTTTAGTTTGTGGACTTGCAGTACTTAACAAGTTTTATTTGGTTTTTGTATAGTTGGATATACCCTTCTTAGGGCTCTTTTACGTTGTTTAATAAGTAAGATATCAACTAAATCACTCTTATAACCATTGCTAAGCTCAATTTGTTGTATGACATTTAATTCTATAAAAAATTCTAATTTAAGTAAACGGGTAAGACTTATGTATGGTGGTATCTGTGGGCTAAGTTTTTGATATGAAAATATTAGGAAAATTATTAATTATTATTACTTATTGATAGCTATTTCTATCTTTCCCTCATTTGTTTTAGTACAAATTAAGTCATTTACGAAACATTTTGCTTAAATTCTTTAGCTAATGATAGATAAGTAAGGTGTGGTTAAAGACTTTGTTGTTTAGGATTGGATTTAATGATATTTGAAATTGCATATTTTATGGAAACAGCACAATACAATAAGCGTGACATATAATATATGGTATGTATCTTTTTAATAACCTAAACGCATTTACAGTTGAAACAGAAATCTCTTCAAAAAATTCATTTGGTGATAATGATATTAGATATCCATACAAAATATGCATTAAATGAAATACTAAACAATACACCATAATTATCCGTCATTAGCTAGAGATTAAAACAAAAAAGTTTTTCAAATAACTTAATTTACATTAGAACAGATAAAGTAAAGACAGAATAACAAAGAATAATAATTAATAATACTCCTAATAACTTCATATCATAAACCTACCCACACTAGTACTACCAAATATAATTCCTCCTGTCACTTGTTTACTCAAAAAATAGCAGCTTATATGTAATACTATGGTACATAGATTTTTAATTATTCCTCTCGTCACTTGCAATTTTCAGAAAGAATTAAATATCATCAAACAAATTGAGCTTAATAATGGTTATAAAGGTGATTTATTTATATAATGCATAATAGACAACAACAATAAAAAAGCCCTACGAATGATATATTCGACTACACAAAAACCGAACAAGTATAACTTGTTAAGCTAAACAGGCTCAAAATTTAAATAAATATGTAAGTTGCTTACGAAACATGATTTAGGTATTACTTTTCAAACATTTTTAATTTGGAAAAAACTAAAAAGAATAAAGAAAAAATAACAAATCCTGCAAATCTGGAGTCTATAAACTTTCTAGTGATGCTTACTCTACATATATGGAAACAAGGATATCAGAACACAAAAGAAGCTTTAATTATAACAATAGTGATTCCAACTATACCGTACATTTAAATATTTATAATCATTCATTTATTTCAGATTTCACAAATTTACATTTAGAAAATAAAGGCGTAAAATTACTATTACTGGAAACTGTAGAAATAAACAGTCATAAAAAATATAAAAATTCATTAAATGATCAAGTAGATTTGAATAGATCTCCACTTTTAAGCTTATTTTCATGTAATTGTATATTATTCCCACTCTTAAATTAGTTCAGCTGCCTTGAATATATTCCGTTCTTATTAAATTTGTCTCTTAGTCCGAAAAAGCCACAGTATTAAAAAAAATTTATTATGGATTTCCATAAAGTAAAGGCCACATCTCTTAACTAAAGCAATTATCCTTAACACAGAGCTTAGAACAAGCAATTATTAAAAATTCTTCTTAAATATAAAAGAAAAGATATATGTGGTGCCTACAAAAGAATCTCGAAAAGTCTTTCTAAAAGCCATACCTGAAGCCGTTCATTTCGATATAGAGGTCCTTTCTATATCAAGATCATTTCAATGTCAAAGATATTAAGTTATATAAGTTTGTAATGTAATGAATATGGGCGTGATATTAAGGAAAAAATATAAACTCGAATTATTAGATAGAATCATTCACACTCCCATTATTTCATGATCCATTTTTACATATTTATACATTTTTATATAAAAATTATTATTTCCATTTTCATTTAATCAACATAGTTGCACTACTAATATCTTGGTATCTTCTATAATTATACTCTACAACACTGTTACCACTCGGTAATAAATACCTTTTGACTTTAACCGAAGATTTTAAATCTCCATAACTGTCGTAATATTTTACTACAACATTACTTTTCTTGTATGCTACTCAATGAGTTCCTTGTTCAACATTGTCATCCAAATTTATTATTTCTTTCTCCTTTTTATGTACAACTTTTGGTAAGGCATCTCTAGTAAATATATGTAATTTTCTTATTCTCTACCTCCTAACATATTTCCATAAACCATTTTCTGTTAAAGGTTTACGAGGTAATTCCGTTTGGTAAATACACACTAACCACAATCCGCTTGATAAGGTTTTATATATAATCCATTTCCAATAGATATTATTCTGCTTTATGTAGTTTCAAATATTTTTCACTACCTACCATCTTAGACTCTATAGCAAGATTATCACGTTTTGCTTCATCTAATTGATCTCTCTCTGCTTTAGTAGTATTAACTGTTTTCGCTATAGCTGCAGCATCTTCGCTTAATGAACTTAAAGCACTTAGAGATATAAACAATGGAAATAAAGGCAAAAATCCACCTTAGGAATTGCAATAAATCTAGAACGGGGAGATTATATTCTTTTTCCAGATTTCACTAAGGTTTGATATGCAGTTTAACTATCGCCAAACTACCGTTCCTCTTGTCAATATGCCTTATTATATTACGTGCTTACTTCGTTGCTTGGGAAAATGACACAGCACCACCAAATCGATTCCCCATTCTGCTTTTTCTCTTACTTTTACTTCTTCTAATATTACCATCCTTAAGCTTTTACTATTCTATTTTCTATTTCTATAACCCAACCGATACCCAATTTTGTTTTTCCTGTCATAGCAACAGCAACTAATGAAACAGCTAGTCTTTCTCCTAAACCTACGTCTTTGTGTCGCCCAATAGCTTTTTAATATAATTGGTCGTCTGCAACGTGGCGACAACAAAATCTATATTCTGGTATAAGTAGGTAATTTCACCGGGAGCCTATTTATTACAGTATTCAACAATCCACTATCTTTCTTTCTCCCTTTCCAAATTAAACTACTACGTTTCCTCCTCCAGCTCCATGTTATTAAAAATTAATCGTTTTCATACAATATATGAGGTTATAATATATTTGATACCCCTGCCCATTTTGATGGTTGTTATATTATGTTGGCTACCTTCTTACCTTACTACTAATTGTAAAAACCAAAATCTCATCACATTAATAAGATTTTTCATATTTTTAACATAAATTTTTAAAATATGTAAACCTAGTAAAACAACGTTAGGTAATTCTATAAGATATTTACGAAACGGTTTCAGAAAGACTACATGAAGCATAGTGAATGATTTTTTCAGATATAATTTACGAGGAGCGTTACTTAACTTCTTTTCTTAAATTGTACAGTATATATTTTTAAAATTTATATAAAAGAAAATTTTCTACCGATTGCAATAATATAACGAAAACACATATGTGCTTAAATAAAGAAATTCACGAAAATCAAAGTTTCTTATTTAAAAGAAACAAATGAAAAACAGGTAGAAACGCTGTCCAATAAATATTGAACAAACTGAACACCATTCCAGTAAATGCATAGTTTGCACCTCCTTGTTACAGAACTTAGTGCATTTAATATGTTGGGAGGTGTTTGTTGGCAAATATTGCTTTTATACTCCGTAAATCATCTGCATTTTCAGGTGGTGTTACACAAACACTTTCTCTAAATCGATTCCATAAGAAGTGCAAATGGAGAATGTCTGGGGAATGAATGAGCCGTCAAATAGACCCATAGGTGGTCTTATTGATCAAAACTGTTTATTTAAGAAATACGTACTTATTACAGCACTGTGCGGAGCAACTCCTTCTAGCTGGAAGTACAATTGTGTGTATTGGTTAATATGTATGTATGTAATTCTCTTATTGTTACTATGTCTCCAAGCAACGTGTGATGTGTTTCTTGATTTATTTTACTGTCAATAAAAGGCCCCATTACTCTATTGTATAAAATCCTACATTAATCATTTAAACTTAATTTTCTTTAAATATTATTTTAATAACTAATCTAGTATTTTTGTCGCTACAGTATTTATGGTCATTTCTATCAAAAACGATGTTTCAATGAATGTACACTCGCCTTACCTTAGATTTTAGAATAAAAAAGTGAATGTTTCCGTACTTTATTTAAAACACAAACGGTATAGTTGCGATATCAGAAGAATACGTGCCTTATACTAGACGTAAACTAGACGTAAATATTTCACCTAATACAAATTTAAATACTAGCATAGGTAAAGTATTCTAACATTTTTTATACGATACCGGATTTGAATAACTTTTTGAAATTAAAAGTTATTCCACCACCGACGCAGGTCATCCACAAAGTGCGATACTAACGCGAGGTAAGGAACTCATCTTTATTATTAATACAAACAAGTATCTGTTGACCGAGAACATGACCGCAATGGCCATTTCCTCTTTATTATAGACAATACTCTGTCCTAACTGCAATACTAGAAAAAGTGTTTTAACATTTTACACAGGGATGGATCTAATCTTTAAAAGTAAGTAAATAATTTTAAAGATTAGATCCATCCCTGGTTGAAATTATATATGTCACTTTACATGACCGTGACAGTAATATCTGCTGAACGAGAACTGAAGCTACGTAAAGGGTCTTAATAAAGACTAAACGGCCTTCCTAGTCATGTTCTCGGTCAACAGATACTTGTTTATACGTCTCACTGGCTTCCCTAATAAGTCGATTTAACGCACAAGTTAGGTTACAGCTATTATAGGCAGTATCCTGTCCTAACTGCAACGTCAGACAAAATTGTTTTAATAGAGAGATGGAAATTCGATCTTTTTATTTATTTATTTACATATGTCACCCTATATAGCTGGCAATAACATATGTTGAATGAGAACTGACACTACCTGAATAGTCTTAATAAAGACGAAACGACCGTCGTAGTCATGTTTTCAGTCAACAAATACTTGTTTGTATTTGACTGGCTTCCCAAATAAGCATATTTAACGCAAATCAAGTTGCAGTTGTCACAAACAGTACCCTATCCTAACGGCAAAGTCAGGCAAAAGTGTTTTAATATTGCAAACAGAGATGGAGATCCAATTTTCTCACTTATTATTAATATAACATTTTGAATGAACTTAAAACTTTATTTCGAATTATTATAATATTATTTGTACTTGGAGGGTTAACGATATCACCTCGTATAATAGATTATTACATGTATCTTGCAAGAGTCGACAAATATTTCGAATTATCTAATTATTCTTAAAATTTAATGTTGACTGTAAACTTTCAATGATCGACCTATTGTAAAGGGACACATATTTATTTAACTTTTACAAATAAATAAATTCAATATATAGGAACCACTATATAATTTTTAATATGCATACATATATATAAGAGACGAATGAATAAATTAAGAGTTTAATTTAATTTATCGTTCTAATTATTATTATAGTATCAAACCTATTGGATGCTAGGCCTTATTCGTAAAAGAACCTACACTGAAACAATTAAGCTTTTAAAAGACTATAAGAGTCTTGATAAGAATATGCTTCTAGAAACTTTGAGTACTTTTCTAAAATTTATTTAAAGTAAATATATGTTATAATTTTTACTATGTGCGAGAAAAAACACCCGGTTGCATTTAATGCAAGTACTTCCAGCTCTTCATTATTATCACTGGAACTTATTACTACTTGTAGCAGTATAACTATACATATCCCATTAAAAACTTAAATTTTTATCTTTCAATTTATTTATGTTTTAATTACAATTAATTCTAGTGTTACAACTGATTAGATTCGATTAAAATATCTTTAAACTCTGTAATATTTTCTTTCAATTTCTCTCGATAAAAATCATCTATATTCCAATAGTCGTTAATCGCTTTAGGTCTGCCTTGAAACACCAACTCATGCATAACTTCCTGTTCTGGAAACATTACCATGAGATGATGATTCATAGTAAAAGCAAATGCGAACAGTCTATAATAATTACAACTTTCCATAAATTCTTCATAAGGTAATATTTTCGCTGGGCACAAACCATATTCTTTAAGTATTTCGGTTAATTTATTGTAGTAATATTCAATCAAATTTCCCATGTGGTCTTGTCTAAATTTTTTATTAGTCATTATGTAGAAAAATATCATAACGTCTTGTGCTGGCGGTCCGTAGCGAACCATTTGAAAATCAATAATGTAGGTGTGCACTGCTTTACCATTTTCGAACTTACTCATTAAATTAGTAGACCATAGATCACCATGACATATTGTATTCCTATAGAGGGTGGATGGTTCCACGATTTTAAAAAAGTTGTCGTATACATCGAAGGTTTTTCTTTTTAATCTTTGAATATCATCGACAGAATTTTGAAAACTCAAATCTATTGTAGCTGCCACTGCTTCCTTAGCAGCATCAATAAATTGTTTTGACATTTTGGTATGGGCAAAAAACGTCTCCTTGAATATTTCGGCATAATTTTGAGGGAGTTTAAAACCTTTTCCGAACTTTTCGGCCATTTTCTCTTCAAATATTATACCGGAACTATGAAGTTTTGCAAGCGCATCTAATCCACATTTGATATAATCCAAACTTGATTCAACTCTTGCACTAAGACTTACATAGCCCCGCATTCCCAATTCTTCGAAAATTAAATATTCATCATCTGACACGAAGTAACAGGGAGGAACGCACTCGTTTATAATTTGGATACCGTTTTTTGCAATGTCCCGCACTAAATTTTGATAAAACTTACATTCCTTTAGAAACATACCATTTTCGTTCAAAAAATCTCGTTGATCACTTATAGTTGTCCTTGCTTTGAAAAAAAAACGTTCATTTACGTCTCTATTTTCGTGCCAGTAGTTTATACACAAATAGTAATAATCTCCAAGGTAACCCTGGCATTTATCTATCGGAACAAGTTTATAAGATTTCGCTTCAAAATTGGAAGACTTCAGTTTCTCCTCTAGCAATTTATAACAATCGCTTAAACTAAAACTATTTAATGAAGGATTCATTACTAGGTTTTTAAAATTCACAATTTAAATACAGATTGTACTGCACAATACAAACT
The DNA here is from genome assembly GCA_031893035.1 of Dermolepida albohirtum. Lineage (NCBI taxonomy): Eukaryota > Metazoa > Arthropoda > Insecta > Coleoptera > Scarabaeidae > Dermolepida > Dermolepida albohirtum. Next base: position 654,703 of record JAVIWB010005177.1, read on the forward strand.
AATTTTCCCACTTTATATAGACACTTATATACACACGTTCTCTCGTATACTTTCCTTATCAAATCCAAAAGTATATCTCAAAAAAGGTAATATCTAATAATATGAAATTAAGTTAATTGTTTTAGGGGATTATTTATGAATGTGCATTTTAGTTTTACACTATTTTTAGAACATTATTGTTTGTTTTATTATTTGTATTAAGAATGGAGCGATTAATAATTTTAAGTAAGAAAAGAAAATTTTGAATGAAATCTGTTTAGAAAATACGTGCATATATTTCATAATTATTTCGTAATATTTCGTCATAATTACAGACAAGGTCATCACTATATTTTGTCCTAAATTCAGGTATTTAGATTCTGTCAGCAAATATTGTACGCAAAGGCATTAGTCTGGATATTTTTTATCTTTGATGGAGTTACTTCATGCTTTAGTGAAGTATTTGACATCCTCTACTTGTGTTCCAATTATTTTATATTTATAGTTAATTTTCTTGTATTTCGGAAAAAGCGAATTTGCCTAAACTATTGCTTCGTGCAAAATAATCAGCAGTATGTATGTACATGTGTATATGCTGATAAAATGAACAAACAATCACTTGTTCTGAAGCTCCTTTCGTACTTTAATTTTTTTCTAAATAACGATTTATATCTTATAAATAAAATAACAGCATCGAAGGTGAAAATTCCCACAAGAGTCATTGTTTATGAATTTTCTTTGTGATATCAAATTCTTTGTTTTGTTGTTACTTGAAATGTAATAAAGTTCCCATATTGACTGTATACTATATACAAATTTTAAAATGGTGTTTGAAAATATGCTAGTAACACTGTATTTTATCTAGCCATTAGAGGATTTTATTAGACAGATGTGTATCCCTTTACGGAAGTAAAATGGTAAAACATGACGAAAATGCACACTTTGGTCTTGCATTTCCCGTTTTAACAATTTTCGCAGAGCGAAAATGATAAGTTATAATGAAAACGTAATCAACAATGTATGAAGTCTATGGTTAATAGTTAATAGTGTTTTCGATATCTGCACCCATGTGACTGCAAATAATATCAGTTATTTCTAATTCTATTAAAAACATAAAATTTCAGGATATTTTTTGTATTTAATAGGCCCAGTATAGTACACCATAAACGATGTAGTAGATGTGCAATACGTTACTATAATAATAATAATAATACATTGCATAAATAAATACAAATTAAACCGTTTTAACATGCGAGTATAACTAGATGTTCTTGATATACCTGCATGTTACGAGGGTAGCTGTTTATATTTCAGGAATAGCAAACAAAAAAAAATTTTTTTTATTGCTTCTCAAAATATTCTCCTTGAAAATCGACGCACTTTTGCATTCGTTTAAACCAATCTGAAAAGCATTGCTGTCACTGTGAAGGCGATTTCTCCAAAATATGAGTTTTGGATACGCCTCTTCCGACATAGAAAACTGTTGACCATGGAGTTTATTCTTCACGTGCGGGAAAAAAAGAAACCGCAAGGTGCTAGATCAAGGCTGTACCTCGGATGGCTCATCAATTCAATGTTTTGCCCGGTCAAATATCCAATTGTTTGAACCAACCTGTGACAGCTCGCATTGTCATGGTGGAGAATGATCTGTCGTTTTCGGTTCATTTTCCTTATTTCTTCACAAACTTTTGGCAAATAAATAGTTGTGTATCATTCGGAATTGACCTTTCCAGAAATCTCTAAAGGCACGGTTGCAACGTGACCGGTTTTTTCGAAAAAACAGGTGACCATTTGTTTTGATGTGTTTCGAGCGCGAACAACTTTTGTTGGGTTTGGCTCATCTTGGAATACCCACACAGTCGACTGCTGTTTACTATCGGGCTCATACATATAGATCCAAGATTCATCTGTCAAGGTAAATATATTGTCACAAATAACAAACTTCACAATGCAATCATCAGATCGGAGGCAATACTAACAGTGTTGTCAGTTCCCAAAATATAAATGGCCACCCTCGTATTTGTGAATTTTTATGGTATTATTTGTTACACTGTATTATACACAATTATACTTAGATAAATAACAAGTTTCCGATGATTAGAAATTTTTTTTTCTTCGAATCTAGGAGACCCAACCTTCTATGATATATATATATATATATACATGTATGTGTGTGTGTGTGTGTGTATCTTTAAAAATACTAAATCTTCCTTATGTTGTGAGATTTTTATTCTGCAACTCGTGTACGTGGAAGATCAACCAAGATCAAGGTTACGTTAAAACGTCGATACTAACAATCATATGAAAGGGAAGATTACATAAATCGTTAGACAATATTTAAAGGAACATAATGAGTAAATGAGAAAAGAAAAATGATAACTTTATATAAGAGATAAGTTACATCAAATAAATTTAATGTATAATGAATTTAGAAACTGAAATTAAGACAATTTGGTACATAGACATCCGCGGTCGTGGTCCATGCTATCTGCTTCTGGGTTTCCGGACTGGAACCGCGTCACTAGTATATCTGCCGACGTTTCGTACTCATTTGTATGGGACATCTTCAGGGCTGAACTACTGCACTGAAACTGGTGTAAGTCGATGGGGGACGCGTTTATATATGGATAATGGGTCAATGGAGCGTTACGGTTGCTGTTGGGTAGATTAGAGATGTACGATTGCCAAGCGTTATGTAGGGGGTAGCCATAATCGCGATTAAGGTTATTGGTGTGCTTAAAGATCTCTATAGTTTCACGGATTTTGCGACCATAGAAATGGTTAGTGCTGGATAGGATCTTGGTCAAATTAAACTGAATAAGGTGCCCGGTTTCCAGCCTATGCTCGGCAAGTGCAGAACCGGCTATGCGCAGCAACCTAGTACAACGCTCATGTTCAGAAACATTTTGAAAAAAGATAGTGAAATGATAAAACAATAATATTTAAAATGAAAAACAGTTCTTGGCATGTTTATCAGCACTAGTTGCATGCAGGTTATTCCAGCAATACTTTTGGCGTCTATAAAAGCCAGAACAACACTCGAAGAATTTGCCTGACTAATCTAAAATGTGTAGAGAAGTTTTGTAAATATTTATGCGTATAAAATTTTGTTAAGTTTAAGTTAAGTTACTCTATTGTGGTGAGACATTAGAAGCCCCCATAGAGGTATTGAGAGCTCTTTAAGATATTTTTTTTAATTTAACTTTACTTAAGAGTTTTAAGTTGATGTTTTGTCTGGATTTAACCCATTTAAATTTAATTATTTACATTTAGTAAACATTCAGTCATTGACGTGCACTATTAGGTACGTGAGTACCATGTGCGTACTAGATAAATAGATGTAGTACAACTATATAGTTCAGTTCAAAAGTTTATTTTGTATTTTCTTAAACATTTAGTTGTGTACGGGCACTATTAAGTGAATGATCATCAAGTGTGTACTAATAGGTGTGTTCTTTACTTTTTGGTTTTGATTTTTAAAGACAAATTAGAAAATATAATTAAATTTTGATTTAAGGTTTCGAACACTGAGATTTTCGAATTTAGAACAATGTAAATCAAATTTGTTTTAAGGCGTTATTAGTTATTATTTATTATTGTGTGTGGTGTAAGAACATCTCACAATATGTAAAAACAGTCTCACTATACTAAGTGTATCTTAAGCAAATATTAATCGATATGTCTATACGTATCCTTTAAAAACTCAATGAATGGAATGTTTCTATTAAGAATTGTAGAGCTTTTATATGATGTATATATTATGTGTGGCTTTGATATCGTATAATAAACACATTTAAACCTCTTAGCATAATGCACGCTTATATGAACATTAATGTCTAGTTCAAAATATACAGAAATATGTTCTTCGTGATTAATTAAATTTTACTCTTACAACAATTTTATTGTGTGCTAAGTACTTTTGTTGTCTCTTGTGGTAATGTAAACTATCTTTCCGTATATATAAAAATATAATGTGTTTGATTTAAACACTATCTTTATTTTAAGACAATATTCATTACTGTATAGACTCTAGTAAATATTCGATCACATAGTAACTTTTTGATATGTGCTTCGCTTAATCTTGGAAAAACCTTAACGAAATAGTTAAAACCTTCCCATTTTCCTCTTTTAAAAGTATCTTACTGACTTTTGCACTCAAGCATGAAAGTGTAATGGGATATTTTTATATTGATTCTGATAAAACAGTCACTTTTTTCCTTTTCAAAAATTTCATTGATCCTCCACTACAATTAAAGACCATAAACGTAATGTGATGGAAAAAAACTAAAATATAACAGGTTTTTGATTTACGACTTCCTTCCTTCAATACGTTTCGGCATTATTAAATAATTCGCATTTCGTATAAAACAAACATATCATATCTAAGTATTATTAAACCATAAAAAAGCTCGCACGTTCGTTGACAATTCCTAAAATATATTATTTGAGGTAATTTATTGTCATTAAATGCTCTGGATGTGCTCTATCATGTAAATTGATAAGAATAGTACTAAAAAAAACCTGTCGGCGAGTATAAATTCGAAAATTATTTGTTATTATATAGTTCATGTTTAAATTCTTTACTGAAAACATCTCAAAATGAATTCGCCTTTAGATAACTTTAGTTTAAACGATTGCTCTAAAATACTGAAGAAGAAACTAAAAACTTGTAATTTCCAAGTTAATTCGTATAACATTCGTCCCATAAACGAACGCAAGGGATTTCTCGGAGATTATTGTTACTTGCTAATACATTACTCTCATGAAAACGTAGAAGAAAGTGCGCGTTTTTTCGTTAAAATAAAATCACCTTCGGGCTATCAAGAAGACTTTCTAAACCAAAATGGTATGTTCTCCAAAGAATGCCAGTTCTACCAAAAACTAGTGCAAGATATTTCGGAAAATGGTATAGAAATCATAAATGCCTGTGTTCCTGGATGCTACTTTGTAGCGGACGACCAATATTTAATTTTCGAAGAACTAGGCATACAAGGTTATATAATTCCCGACAGAAGACTTTGTTCAAGACTGGATTATATTATGTGTGGATTGGATGCGCTTGCACAACTTCATTGTTCCGGTTTAATATTTGAAGAGAAAATGAAAGAAAAAATTGGGCCAAATTTCAGGCTACCAGATTATTATGCGGAAATTTTCGCAGAGTCTTTCTTTCCTCGCACCAAAATATCTAAACAACTGGTTAGTGCTGCCAAAGAAGGAGCAGAAACTCTAATCGATTTAGGTTTACAGGACTCCAGCGTTGACACACAACGTCAAAAAAGGTAGTTTTCGATGTTTATGATGGTTTTTTCGAAATGGTGGAACCATCTGCATTATACAGAAACACAATATGTCATTCAGATTTATGGTCTACTAATCTCATGTGCAAATTTGTAAATAGCAAAGTAATGCACAGTTACATTGTTGACTTTCAAATGGTGCGCTATGGCCCGCCAGCACAGGATTTCATGACTTTCTTGTATTTAATAACTGATAAAGAATTTAGACAAGTACATATGAAAAATATGATTGAATACTATAGTACTAGAATTCATGAAATATTAAATAGATATGGCTTACATCCTGCAAATATATTATCATTAGAAGAATTTATAGAAAGCTGTAATTATTATAAACTGTTTAGTTGTGCTCTGACTGTGAATCATCATCAAATGACGATGTTGCCCGAAGAAATAATGGGTGAGCTATTGGAGAAAGGAATTGCGCAAAAGATGATCTTCGAAGGCAGACCAAAAGTGATATGCGATTATTGGTATAAAAACGACTCTTATAGGAAGAAAATGATAGAAAATATTACGGAGTTTAGAGATATTGTGATCGGAAATAAATTATTGTAATCAAATATTTTTTTATTTAAATAATGAAAAATAAATAGAATATTTCAAGCACATGATGCCTTTGACCGTTACTCTCTCCATTGTTAGTACACAAAAGAAAAACAAGTAAAATATTTACTATGTTTCCATCACTACTTCATTTGTTACTACCCGTAACTAGTTTCAACTCTTCTGAATCCTTATCAAACGGTTACAAACTTCTAAATTCACACAAACACCTATTAGACTTGCTGCATCATAGATTATGTGCCCCTTTAGAAAACTACCAGTAAAACTAAATAAAATATTCAAAGGTACAAAGAACTTCTCCTCAAAATACAGCATCAAAAACTAACCATAGCGAAACATTTAAAAAACGTTGTCAGTCCTGAAAATTCAGAATTAGCTAACGTAACCGGCGTGTTCTCTGCATACCTCTTACACAGATTGTTTAAAAATAATATCCGATTTACTAGATGAAAACGATAAACATTTTCCTGTTAGATTAGGAAATATTAACAGCATTTGAACTATGTATCAATCAAAATTATCTATAAACATTTTAGCAATAAGTATTATTAACAAAGAACAGGTTTACCAATGGGCGGACACTAAGTCCACTTTTAGTCGAAATTTAGATTGAATTAGAAGAAAAAAATTTTAAATCAACAAAAAACACATATTCTACTAGTATAGATACGTAGACGACATTAAAGCATGATTTCCAGACTCTTCACAATAACTACATTTATTTCTAAATTATATTAATTCTATACAACCGAAAATAAAATTTACTGTAGAAACGAAACAAAATGTCTGATTAAATTTCTTAGATCTTAAAAGGCAACGATAATGTATAAGATCTCCAGTCTAGTGACCAAAAAGAGATTTAATGTAAATTAGTTAATTCGTGTGTTCAAATAAATTTTTAATGTAGATATTTTTACTCCTTCATTGTTTATAATTTCTCAATAATTCAAATTAACCAGAAATGCAGTCTGTGTTTATTAGTCATATCAAAAAACATGCTTCTTAAATTGCATACGTCTGCCTTTTGCTAAAATTCATGTAAACGAAATATAACATGTTAAGCGCTAACTTGAATGTTTCTCGAATACGTATTTTTAATTTTTAGGGTAGTAGGGTACTAGATAGTTTTTCGTCAGAATTTAATTTTGTTTCAAAATATTTAAAAGCATATTCAATGTTCCGTTTAAAAAATTCAGGAGAAGAAATACCACAACTTAGACAATAATAACAAAGCTTGTAATTGTTAGTCGATAGTTTTGAATATGATGAAAAAGCATTGAATTTCTCTGTCGTACAACACATGACTGTATTTGAATGACAGAACGAGAATGTGTCTATTTCTCATGTCGACTACAAAGTTCCCAGAGCATGTATAAACACACACTTGCTATCTCGGCGATTTGCCAAATAGGTGAATGTTAAAAGGAATCATTTAAATATTAATAACACCCTGTTTACTATATACAGTACTCTGTATTTATTGTTTTACACCAAGAGGGTTAAAGTCAAGTAAAAACATCGAAGATAGTGAAATGTCCCGGTATGCCGTGCAACAAACTGTAAAAGGAATGACTGCAATCGACAGTGTAAGTAATAAACCAAAGAGTGTAAAAGTCTAGTACAGCTGATGCACAGTCTTTAAAAGTTAGTTCCTTAAGAAATCGTAAGAAAGTTAGCGCATAACTGGCTCAAGATCTTACGCGAACATCTGGTACTTCGGTACATGCTTCAACAGTAAGGCGATACTTGCTCAGATCAAGTTTGAGGGGATGCGTGGCCATCAGAAAATCCTTACTATAACGAAGTAATAGAGGGAAACGATTTAAATGTGCCAGAGACCATGAAACTTGGGGATATAATAAGTGGCAACAAATACTATGGACTGACAAATCTAAATATCAATTATTTGGATCGAACAGACGTCAGTCTGTTGGAAGATGCCCTGGTGAATCGTTAGTGGAACGATGTTTACACACTACCATAAAGCATGGACGAACCAATATCCAAGTTTGGGATTGTACTTCGGTAGCAGGTGTGGGTGAAATTATCAAAATAGAGGCTAAATTAACAGGTAAGAAATACAGAACACTATTAGAAGAACATACCATACCATCAGGGTAGCGACTAATTGGCAATAATTTCATTCTACAGCAAGATAATGATCCCAAGCATACTCGTACCACAAAATTTGTGAAAACTTATTTAGCACAACAGGAAGCAAATGGAGTATTGCAGACAATGATATGACCACTGACTTAACTATTATCGAGCATGTGTGAGATTACCTTGACAGAAAAAAGTATGAATGTAGGCCAAAGAACAAAAGTGAATTGTTGAAATACTACAGGAAGAGTGGTACAACATTCTTGAAAATTTCATTATTTCATTAATGGAAAGCCAACCAAGAGAAATGCTGGGTACCATAAAAAATAAAGGTGGTCATACAAAATATTGAAAATTTATGTTGTTTATGTTTAAATATCGACATGTTTTTTTTTACATCTTCATACATTAAAAAAATTCAACTTATGTAAGATTATTATTTATCCTTATATAATAGTTTCTTGTAAAATGTAAAGAGGTGCTTCTTTCTTTCGCACCGTATGTATCAGAGATTCACTCATCATCTGGCAAACTTGTGTTATTAACGAACAATTCTTTTGTAGCGTTTATCGTATCTTTCTGATACAGAAAAATTATGAAAAAATATTCTCTCGAAAAACACACGAATATTATAACAACTGAACAAGAACGAGTCTATCCCGATAACAAAGTTCCCAGAGCGTATATAGACAGACACTTGCTATCTCGACGATTTGCCAAATAGGTGAAGTTTTAATAATATTATTGCTTAGAGGATATGTCGGCGTTTCAAAAAACACTTGCTATCGCAGTTAGTAACACCCTGTTTACTATATATGTGTCGGAGATTCACTCATCATCAGCTAAACTTGTGTTATTAACGAACTATTCCTTTGTAGGGTTTATCGTATCTTTTCGAAACAGAAAAATTATGAAAAAATATTGCCTCCCTCTCTCAGACAAAACGAGAACGTGTCTATATGTATATATATATATAAGCTCGAATCGATCTATTTACATAAAATGGTTCGAAGACATTATGGTTCGGTCGAGTGTAAGTGTTGTCCTAACGTTCACAGATGAGCAAAAAAATTCGAATTTATTTAATCATATATACATATATCGAAAGTTCTTTACTTCTTTTTATCTCTTAAAAGAACTCAGACAAAGACATGCTAAAGCAACAAGAAAAGACTAGAATAGAATACATAAAACTTGTGAGATAATTAATTTTAACCAAAGTAAGACGAAAGAATGGAAATATATGGACTATACTTGTACAGAAGGTTATGAATTTCTTTTATGCAAATGGGGCGAGAATAAGATAATAAATACAGTTCTCAACTATAATAAATCTTTTCCAGCATTCTCTGTCAAAAGACGAAGAAAATTAACTACGTGCAACAATCCAAGATTTCAAATAACAAACGAAAACATGAAGTGGTACCTACAAAGTTGATGAAAACATTAGTTCATACAGAGCAAAATGGTACTCTCCATTAATAAATAAATATCTTCGTATGGCTGAGTAAATTTCTTGGCAGCTATATCGTAGTAATGGTGATAAAGCAGATCACCTGGCTTTCAGAACAGCGATTGGAATAAATGAAACTATGTAAGTCTAATAGGGGTGCTAATACATTTACTGTAAACCCACACCATCTCTCCAAGTGCGATAAAGTAGGCCCATCTTATAAAATATCAAGAAAACTAAATTCAGTATCGAATATAACATACAAAAACGCAGTTTTAAAATACACCCTGTTTACTATATACAGTACTCTGTATTTATTGTTTTACACCAAGAGGGTTAAAGTCAAGTAAAAACATCGAAGATAGTGAAATGTCCCGGTATGCCGTGCAACAAACTGTAAAAGGAATGACTGCAATCGACAGTGTAAGTAATAAACCAAAGAGTGTAAAAGTCTAGTACAGCTGATGCACAGTCTTTAAAAGTTAGTTCCTTAAGAAATCGTAAGAAAGTTAGCGCATAACTGGCTCAAGATCTTACGCGAACATCTGGTACTTCGGTACATGCTTCAACAGTAAAGCGATACTTGCTCAGATCAAGTTTGAGGGGATGCGTGGCCATCAGAAAATCCTTACTATAACGAAGTAATAGAGGGAAACGATTTAAATGTGCCAGAGACCATGAAACTTGGGGATATAATAAGTGGCAACAAATACTATGGACTGACATTTGTCAGTCCATAGTATCAATATCAATTATTTGGAACGAACAGACGTCAGTCTGTTGGAAGATGCCCTGGTGAATCGTTAGTGGAACGATGTTTACACACTACCATAAAGCATGGACGAACCAATATCCAAGTTTGGGATTGTACTTCGGTAGCAGGTGTGGGTGAAATTATCAAAATAGAGGCTAAATTAACAGGTAAGAAATACAGAACACTATTAGAAGAACATACCATACCATCAGGGTAGCGACTAATTGGCAATAATTTCATTCTACAGCAAGATAATGATCCCAAGCATACTCGTACCACAAAATTTGTGAAAACTTATTTAGCACAACAGGAAGCAAATGGAGTATTGCAGACAATGATATGACCACTGACTTAACTATTATCGCGCATGTGTGAGATTACCTTGACAGAAAAAAGTATGAATGTAGGCCAAAGAACAAAAGTGAATTGTTGAAATACTACAGGAAGAGTGGTACAACATTCTTGAAAATTTCATTATTTCATTAATGGAAAGCCAACCAAGAGAAATGCTGGGTACCATAAAAAATAAAGGTGGTCATACAAAATATTGAAAATTTATGTTGTTTATGTTTAAATATCGACATGTTTTTTTTTACATCTTCATACATTAAAAAAATTCAACTTATGTAAGATTATTATTTATCCTTATATAATAGTTTCTTGTAAAATGTAAAGAGGTGCTTCTTTCTTTCGCACCGTATGTATCAGAGATTCACTCATCATCTGGCAAACTTGTGTTATTAACGAACAATTCTTTTGTAGCGTTTATCGTATCTTTCTGATACAGAAAAATTATGAAAAAATATTCTCTCGAAAAACACACGAATATTATAACAACTGAACAAGAACGAGTCTATCCCGATAACAAAGTTCCCAGAGCGTATATAGACAGACACTTGCTATCTCGACGATTTGCCAAATAGGTGAAGTTTTAATAATATTATTGCTTAGAGGATATGTCGGCGTTTCAAAAAACACTTGCTATCGCAGTTAGTAACACCCTGTTTACTATATATGTGTCGGAGATTCACTCATCATCAGCTAAACTTGTGTTATTAACGAACTATTCCTTTGTAGGGTTTATCGTATCTTTTCGAAACAGAAAAATTATGAAAAAATATTGCCTCCCTCTCTCAGACAAAACGAGAACGTGTCTATATGTATATATATATAAGCTCGAATCGATCTATTTACATAAAATGGTTCGAAGACATTATGGTTCGGTCGAGTGTAAGTGTTGTCCTAACGTTCACAGATGAGCAAAAAAATTCGAATTTATTTAATCATATATACATATATCGAAAGTTTTTTACTTCTTTTTATCTCTTAAAAGAACTCAGACAAAGACATGCTAAAGCAACAAGAAAAGACTAGAATAGAATACATAAAACTTGTGAGATAATTAATTTTAACCAAAGTAAGACGAAAGAATGGAAATATATGGACTATACTTGTACAGAAGGTTATGAATTTCTTTTATGCAAATGGGCGAGAATAAGATAATAAATACAGTTCTCAACTATAATAAATCTTTTCCAGCATTCTCTGTCAAAAGACGAAGAAAATTAACTACGTGCAACAATCCAAGATTTCAAATAACAAACGAAAACATGAAGTGGTACCTACAAAGTTGATGAAAACATTAGTTCATACAGAGCAAAATGGTACTCTCCATTAATAAATAAATATCTTGGTATGGCTGAGTAAATTTCTTGGCAGCTATATCGTAGTAATGGTGATAAAGCAGATCACCTGGCTTTCAGAACAGCGATTGGAATAAATGAAACTATGTAAGTCTAATAGGGGTGCTAATACATTTTCTGTAAACCCACACCATCTCTCCAAGTGCGATAAAGTAGGCCCATCTTATAAAATATCAAGAAAACTAAATTCAGTATCGAATATAACATACAAAAACGCAGTTTTAAAATACTATGCACTTAACATGTAAAAAAAATTCGATAATATCCGACTTAATGTAAACAAAGGCACTGCTTTAACCCATTTCTTTCCAGTGTTGCGTACACGCAACACGATATTTTACTTCACAAAATGTAATTAAAATGATATTTTTATACAAAACTCATATTGGATATGTTAAAAGGCATTCATAGTCTCTCCAATTAGATTAATACTTCGTGAAAAAAGTTAATTATTGAAAACACAATTTTTTCGATATTTTTAAGTAAGTTATTTCAAATGTTAAAATCTATTTATTTAAAATTTTATTTGCATATTTTTTGTAACATATTAGACCTATGTCCTAGCAATGAATAGTTTACATATCTGTTGCGTTGGCGCAACGCTGGCTGGGAGTTATCAGCTTAAGTTCGCAACTGTGGGGTTCCCTAGCACAAATTCGCAATGTTGGGAGTTCCCCAACTCAACTTAATTCTACAAGTTGTAACCTGTGTAATCAAAAATAACTTGTATTGAATGTGAAGTGTGTAATTGAAGTGGTCTAAAATCTAAAGCTTTTGAAAGTGTAAAAATTAAATTTGTCTTTGTGTTTTAAAAAATCGAAGTTTAAGAATGGCTTTTTACAATCAGAAATTACGAACAGCTGAAGAAATTCTAGCTGTTCTTGAAGAATTAGAGGCCGAAGAAGCTATTGATGCAGTCATCATATCTCCTGAAGTAGATGAACTTACCGATAAAGAAGAAATAGAGGATGGAGGTATGATTATCAATGACGGAGGTAATGGATTACCAGTAGATGTGGTGGGTACATTTTAAATCCATACTACTGAAGATACTTCTAAAAAACAAAAACAAAAAAAGAAGAAACCTGTAACAAAGTGGAGGAAGTGTACCCCAACTTATACTGACGCTCCTAAAAATTGTGAAGACAGATGTGCCGAAGAAGTAAAGAATAAATTTGGGAGTTTAACATCCATATAAATGTTTGAGCTTTTCTTAGACAGGCCAATTTTGGATCAAATTGTACAGTTTTCACTCAAATATACTCAGAGTAAAAATAACCACGAAAAATTTATTGGTTCCTGATATTTACTGGTTATCACTCTCTTCCTCAAACGAAATTTTACTGGAGTTTAGATGAAGATAAAGGAATCCCGCTCATACGTAAAACAATGTCATGGAACAGATTTGATGAAATAAAAAAGAAAATTCATCTTTCCGATAATGATATGTTAGACAAATCTGATAAATTTTCCAAGCTAAGACCATTTTTCAACGAACTATTACATGCAATTTGGTGTATTTTCTCATAAGATACCCATTGATGAAGAGATGGTGCCATATTTTCAACGTCCCTCGGCAAAGATGTTCATAAGAGGCAAACCAGTAAGATTTGGTTTCAAACTGTGGTGTACTGCTTCAGCTGGAGGATATTTGTATCAGTTTGACCCTTACGAAGGAGCTTCACACAAAACTGATGAAAACCTGGGTTTGGATGAAAGGGTTGTGACAAATTTGTTGAAAGTTGTTCATGATCCTGAAAATCACATAATATTTTTTGATAATTTCTTCACCAACCATTACCTTCTCACCTTGTTGTCAGAAATGAAATTTTTTACAGCCGGTACAGTGAGGGAGAATCGAATGGCCTCCTGTCAACTTCAAACAGCAAAAGCTTTGGCGAAAGAACCAAAAGGAAACTTCGATTATAAATTTGATGGCAACAATAAAGTATTCGCTGCCAGAAGGCTTGACAACTCCGTTGTAACAGTTATTACCAACTTTGGTACCCTTGAGCCACTGATGAATGTAAGGCAAAGAAAAAAAAATACAACATAGTCTCTCAACCAAATGTTATCCATCAGTACAACCTAGGCATGGGTGGTGTAGGTTTACATGACAATGCCATTGTAAATTATAGAATAAGAATTAGAGGCAAGAAATGGTGGTGGCCATTATTCGCTAATGCAATTGCCAGTGCAATTGTCAATGCTTGGAAAATGTACCAACTGGCAACAGGCTCCACCACCAGTCAAACTGAATTTAGATCGCATATTGTGCTTTCACTATTGAAAGCTGAAGATGAAACTGAACTGGAGATAAACATAGAACATCCAAGGAAAAACATCAACCTTGGTCGACCCAGCAAAAACAAATTGCCAGGGGCAGTGAGGGAAGACAGAATTGACCACATTATAATCCGAAATGAAGACAACACGAGGAGAAGATGCAGAATTTGTAAGAGTCAGCAATTTACATATGCAAGAAATGCCAAGTTCACCTTCATACAGAATGTTTTTCCAAATTTCATGAGTGATCCCAACAACTTTGGTTAGTTTTCTTTACATAATCAACAATCCTTTACATTTTCAGCAAATTAATGAATACCAAAACCTAATTTTTTTTACCGGGAAATTCAACGTTGCGTCAGCACAACATTATGTGTAGAATTAATGACAGGTCATAAGGCTAGTTTTTAAGATTTATAATCTTATTTCAATTATTTTAAATTAAAGTTAATAATGAAATATAATACTTTTCCATTATGTATTTTTATTTTTGGAAAGAAATTGGTTAAGTGTAAATAAAAAATGAAAAAAAGAAGGGCGCCTTAAAAGGAGATTAGATTTAGAGCGACTTAGGATGTCAAATTAGCAATAAGATAACGTTCTATTAAACTATTGTACTTCAAAGAAAATGCATTAAAACAACAAAAGATACTTTATTTCGAGTAAATTTTTCAGGACTCTGGTTAATGTTAAAACAACTATTTTTATAGTTTATTCATAACTTATTGAATAAATCAAATCAGTAGTCAGTTTACATTAAGAAATAATCTAAAAAGCATATTATAATAACTTGACTTCTAACGTGCACGAGATTTTATTGCAAGCCAGTGTACATACTGCCTGGGAAAACAAGTGTTGTATGTAGCAATTGGTGAATAATAAAAAGCATTTTTTTTTAGTTTTAATGAGAATTATATATAATAGTTAAAACAATTATTATATGTATATACGTATATTTACATTCTTAAATAAATAAAAATTCCTTTGTTACCATTATTTGCTACAGAAAACCGTTAAATTAGCAATGCCTAAATTAATCCAACATTTCACTAAACTTGATTACTTTTGAAGAAGTGTTTTTTTATTATTTTAGAAGTTTGCAAACAAATCCTATATCTAAACTGCGCCTTCTCATTTTGTTTACTGAGATGACGAAAAATAAAATCGTTAACGTAATGCTAAGTATATTTAGATTTCATCATAATTACAATTTTAATGACGTTAAGACCATGGATTTTTACCATGTGACATCATTCATTTTTTCTGAACAATAATATAATAAATTAATTGGTATTAAACCTCATTTAGAAAGTCGCATAAAAATATCTATTAGAATCTTAACAATGCTGGACAGTCGTAAATTAATTTTGTGTAAACAAATATTTTCCCACATTACTTGCAATTTAATAGCATTGTATATATCTTACATCTATTTTAATATGTTCATACTTCAATAATTATTTGGTCTAAGCTTCGAGCAATAAAGTAAAATTTCTCTTAATATTAGTAAGTTGATAAGACTGGAGAATAGAATTTAATTTTCACCACTGTAATAAAATGACACTAATTTTGATAGAAATCCTTGAAGTATTTATTTTAAAAAGAGTCAGGATGCATGTTAGCTACATTTCCAGACTCTGAATTATCGGTTTCTCTTCGTCATAGGATATTTATTAATAAAAAAAAGACAGTCGATTATATATTGCCCATTTTCTTCGATAATATTTTGGTAAGCTTTAAAAATTCCTCCTAGAATTTATTCTTAGCGAAAAACTTTCCAAGATGTTAATGTATAGCCTCATTCGAGCCAAACGATATACCATGTGAGGAGTTTTGAAGAAAAGGGAATTTTAACTCTCTCTCTCTTACATTTTCTTCATTACTGTTGTGTTTCTTTATCTTCTAGGTTATTTATTGATGTAAATGAAAGACAAGTGACATGACTGATGCATTGCAAGAGTATATCTGGAATGGAATGCAACGATCATATGCAAGGTGATTGATTGAAACTATTCGTTAGACGTATTGCAATATTGCTTTATATTCTTTCTGTAAATTTTAGGATAAACATGAGGGCTCATGTTCTATTCAAAAAAAATATTTTCGCGATAGCTACACCTCCACTTAAACCGGAAATCGCTATCAACTCGTTTATTTTAAATGGAAGGATATACTTTTTATTACATACTTGAATTCCATCAGATATTGTAGGAAGATCTTTTTAAATTTTTCCGTTATTTCAGTTCGACAATTTTAGAGATATTTGAATTGTATTATAAAATAAATTAAATTATGTGGTTTTACGTCGTCAATATCAATTATTATCTGCTGTAGTTATGGCTCTGGAAATGATGATATATTTGCAATGTATGATATATACGTGGGCAAGGTGAAAAGTTCTCGGCCTGACAATGAAAGACTGCGATTTAAATTTAAAAAATGGTTTTATTTTTCTACATAATCTCCCTTGAGTTCAACACACTTGGTCCAGCGTTTTTCTAACATCAATATTCCTTCCCGGAAATGAGAGTCTGGAAGGCTGTCAAAATATTCTTTTACGGTCCTTTCAAAGTCTTCGTTGGATGTGAATCGTTTTCCAGAAACAAATTTTTTCAAATTTGGGAATAGATGGAAGTCTGAGGGTGCCAAATCAGGAGAATAGGGAGGACGGCCGATCAAATCATACCCCAAAACCCGCAATTTTCCCATCGCCAACGCACCCTTGTGTGCGGGTGCGTTGTCCTGATGAAAAATGATTTTTTTCTTCTTCAAATCAGGCCTCTTCTCGCGAATTTTGGCATCCAGCTGGTCAAGAAGGTTAGAGTAATATGCGCCTGTAATTGTTCTGCCTTTTTCAAGGTAATCAATTAACAAGATTCCTTTTGCATCTCAAAACACGCTGGCCATGACTTTTCCGGCAGATGCGATCGACTTCGCTTTCTTTGGCGTTGAACCACTGGCTTCCACCCACTGCTTCGACTGCTGGTTCGTTTCTGGCGTGTAGTGGTGGACCCATGTCTCATCCATGGTGACAAATCGCCGCACAAAATTGGTCGGATTCTAGTTAAATCGGTCCAAAGAATTCTCCGAAAATCCTTTGAGCATTTGCTTTTGATCGACATGCAGCAAGTGCGGCACCCATCTTGCGCAGAACCTTCTCATCTCTAATTCTTTGTGCAAAATGTTTCGCACCCTTTCTTTCGATATCCCCACAGCCTCAGCTATCTCACTCACTTTCACTCGTCTATCATTCAACACAATATCATGTACTTTTTCGATGACTTCTGGTGTGCAGCTGCCCACTTTTTAACGGTTGATATCGAAGGAGCAGAGTCCCCGTACATTTTTGTCAACTTCGGATGAATTTCCATAGGGGTTAAACCATCCAAAACAAAGAATTTTATAACAGCACGATATTCAAGTTTATCCATTTAAAAAAACAAGACGCACGACGTCTACTACAAAAACTCTTGCAAACAAACTACTTGAGAGAACAAGTTGAAAGTTTTTATATCAGCTAAAGACACATGCAGCCACGTAGGAAACATAAATTTCTGTTAATTGTAACGTCATCTCTGTGTCAGGCCGAGAACTTTTCACCTTGCCCACGTAGAAGACCCAAGTTTTACTCTGTCGCTTTGTATTTAACAAATCTTAGATAGAATTTTAATGAAATAGTTTAGAATAGGTGCAATTTTTAGCCGCTAAAATTTTGTTTTTCAAATATAATTTCTTTCGTATTAGAATGCAAAATTTACTTCTTCATCAACACACAATAGCATTCCTTATCTGTATCTGTCTATTTTTCACGATATAATAAGTTTTGCTGATTTTGAAATAATTAGCCTTAAATTGCAATAATTGTCGATAGATTGATGGTTGTTATGGAAATATTGATGGTAATATCATAATGATTTAGTTATCATAGATGTATAATATTCTACTATAACGTTATGAAGAAATAAAGGAGATAATCGAATATGACCATTTAGAACTTATTTTACTTAACAAGTAATGTTACAAGATTATTGACAAAAGTTGGTCTGTAGTAAAGAGAAAAATTCTCATCTACCAGTACCAGTAAATAAGCAAAAAATTTTAGTGAATTAAATCGTACTTTATATGATATAGTAGTGTAAAACTTTTTACGGGTGAAGAAATAAAAGAACAAGCAAAAATTTAAGCGAACAAATTTTGCTCTAATTTTGCAAATAATTTAGAGACTTAGAAACAAAAAAATGAAACGTGGTAGTTCATTAAATTTTATTCGCTCCTTCATCACCGATAGGTTAAGTCGTTGTTTCATAGATTTCGAAGTCCCAAGTCGTATAAACTTTAATTCCATTAGCATAAATTCTTTACTTAGTGGTGGTAAATAAGAATATCACTATATACGACAAGTTCTGTCAGCAATCTTATAACATTCTCTATGAATATGTAATAAATTCCAAATTAAGCAACTTTTGTGTTGATGTTTTAGGTACTACGAATAAACCGCCAAACAAAAATTTAAACACTAATTGTTTACCATATTTTCTAATTTTGGAGCTACCTTAGCTATCTATTTGAAAATCATTGCAACTCGTGGCTCATTCTACCAAAATAATCAAAAAACACTTTATAACACGAAAAGGATTGAAGATGATACAGGCAATGCCAGTGTAAAGCTTGAGTGGTCTTCTACTTATTTTACAAATATAATCATTTCCGATATCAAAATAGCTATGGCAAATAAAAATAATAAAGATTGTTTATAATTAGGATGAGTAAATTAATCAAACAGAAGTAGACAGGCATATAGTTGTTAAATGAAAAAGATGCTTTAATGAACAAATTAATAGTTTCGTTAACAATACTGGAAATTACGAAAAAAATGCCCAAGAACACGTGTATTAATCACTACAAAGGGTACTAAGAAAGTTTTGCAATATGACACAACAACGAATAGTAGGAAGCTGCTTGTTGCTGCATCTTGAGACATGTTCATACGTGCATAGTAGCTGCCGCGCAAAATCGATGGGCTCAGTTATTCATTAGCAGTGAGAGTGTAAAATGCTTGCGATGGCATCGTGGTCACGAAATGAGATAAGGGCAGTTTTGCGTTATAATTTCGTGCCTAGTTTAAACATAGGCCAGTGCTTCGAAGAAATGACTCTTGCACTAGGTGATGTTTGTCCACATCGCACAACCATATTCAGGTAGTATAGAGAATTCCAAAGGGAAAATTTAACTGTGGAGGCTGCTGAAAGGCCGGGAAGGCCACGAACGTCATTTACGGAGGAAAATGTTTCTACTGTGAGAAAAATGCTTGGCGCAGACAGGCGAGTGACCTACCAACAGATAGAAAGTACTTCAGACCTAAATGCGCCAGCAATTCATTCGATTCTGCATGATCATTTGCACGTGAAGAAACTTTTTTCTCTCTGGGCGCGGCATCGACTGACTGAAGAGCAGATGACACGACGTGTGACTTGGTGCCGGGAGATGCTAAAAAAGTTTAATAAGTAACGAGACTTGGCTGTACTATTACGATGTGCCGACCAAAGCTCAAAACAAAGTTTGGGTCTTTGATGATGAGGACACACCGGTAGTTATCAGAAAATCCCGATTTGTAAAGAAGAAAATGATAGCTGTATTTCTCAAATCGAATGAAATTGTGGAACGCGTCGTTTTGGACACACAGAAGACAATCACAGCTAAGTGGTATACTGAACAGTGCCTGCATAAAATCATTGGATCTATGAAGAACCTGCGGCCAAAGTCAAGAATGGACACCTGGTTCCTCCATCACGATAATGTTCCAGCTCACCACGCCAAAGCCTGCGCCGACCACAACAGGGTTCAAACTTCTCGAGCACCCTCCCTACAATCCAGATCTTGCTCCCTGAGACTTTACACTGTTCCGCATGTGAAAATGAAGCCAAAAGGGAGGCGGTTTTCCAATGACGAGGATCTTCTGCGGCCTTGGGACAACGAGTGTGCTTTACTCCCTAGTGAAACTTGGCAGAACTGGTTTAAAGATTGGTTTCGGAGGATGGAGGGGTGTATTGAGTGTAGAGGACATTACTTTGAAAAAAATAAATAAACAAAGCTGTATTGCAAAACTTTCCTAGTACCCTTTGTACTGAACGAAAACAACGACAAATAGACGACTTGCAGAAGTTTAAAGACCATTCATATAGTGGTCATAAATTTAAAATATTCGAAATGTGGCATCTACATGGAAACTACCTTCACAGTGCAGTTGGATTTCGTTCTAAAGACTTATACAGTGGCCAGATTAATGAAAATAACGATTCTGTTTAAGTGTTTCTAACAAGTTTCAACACTATTTTAATGAATTGTTCCATATATCATCAACGAACTAGTAATGAAGTGTAATGATTAGGAGGACTGTCTTAATAGCTCAGTATAACTATGATAAACAAAGTACTGAAAATACTAATTACGAAAAACACATCTATTCGTACAAGGATAATACACAGTTAATTTGAAAAAGAAAATCATGCTGAAATGGCAAAACATTTCTCTAGATGTCAGTATTATTAAAATTATGAGACTAGCTGCCGCAATACCATTTTGCAACAATATCAAACAACAGAAGATTTGATTGTTGCAATTGAATAAGTAATTTTTATAATTCGTGGCTGAGAATTTGTGAAGTAATGTACAAAAATATTACTAAATGTCTGCGCTTCCATAAATTAAACTCATCTAATTAAAGTAATTCACTTGATTTTCATCATTTGATTAACAGTTAATTAGAATTTTTGATAGTTTAGTTCTTTTAAATTATTTGTAATGCACTTTTCTTACATTTGTGGTGCCGTTTACATTAATTGTCTTAGAAAAAATAACCAGGACTCGTAATAATAACAATTAGTACATAGAAATAGTATACATATAAATTTATATTTCCGTGTTATTCCCTTTAAGCCTTTATTTGCCCTCGTGTTTATTGAGGGAAATACACATAAACTTTGAGAATGAAATTTACTTTACGGGATAAATATTTTTGTATTCGAGACTCTTTCCTGAATCCTTATATAAATTTGGATTGAGCTTGGGTTCTTCTGAATAAACTACAAATTAGCAACATTGAATGCCTTTAAACCTTTAGATATATATGTATAATGTTATTTTAATAATAACGAGACATATTACGAGAAAAATTAATTTAAAATCTGACATATAAAATTATAAATCGTGAAATTTAAAAACCTCTGTATATAAAATGAATTTTATAACAAAACTTCGTTTTAAAATTGCAACACATAATCGAAAATAGAATAAACTGATTTTTTATTTGCATTATTACATAAAAATAACAATTAACATTCAAGGCAGCAATTATTTAACGAACACGTGTCTACCGTTTGCGTAATAGTGCACTTCCGCAACTTATTTGAATAAAAATTCACAATAAAATTTTATTTGAACGCGGTACAAATGTAAACTTAGAATAAAACAAACTTCGTGGATATCATCCGCCTACTTGTTTGATATTCCGATTTACATATCTTCAATTGAAATTTACTTTTTAAAATTTTTAATTTAGATTGAAATTAAATTAATTAAGTTTTACCACAGCAAAATTTAATGTGTTACCTTGAAACGCAGACGTATTCTTACTTGATTGATCTCTCTGATTTATAGTTATATTCCGCGCCGCATTACTCGGAGCTTATTGTGCACAAAAACAAGCCATTTTAACTTGCCGTGTCAGCTCTGCACGCAACTGGTGCTTTAGCAGCGCCATTTGTCTAATAAATTTAGTTTCCTTTACAAAACTTTTCAGTATATTTTTGTAAATGTGTTTAATTTATTTTTCTTTATTTCTAATCGATTATCTCAGCGCTCGCTTTTTTTTTATTATTTTCTCATCGACCCGACGGAAAGTCCTAGGTGATACATTTATATTTAAATGAAATTATATATTTTCGTATATTAAGTTAAGCTACTAACTTTACAAACAATGCAATGATGTGTTTCCATATCATTGCACTGTTTGGTTTCGAAGGTATTCTATTATGAACCTTCGCCCGCAACGCTAGTGTATTAATTAAAATTAATATTATAATAATAAAATGAATATAATAAATAAATAAAACAAAATAATAATAAAATTATGAAAAATAAAATGAATCAGTTCTAAGCTATGCTAGCTCCAGTGGCTCAATGATAATAATGATTAACTAATTTGTTTAATTTTGTTTACTGTGATGCATCAAGAGTCCTGAATATGTATCAAGCCGAAAAAAATATGATTTACAGAAATAAAACAACAATATTCTTAAAATTTTATTTGAAAATTTAAATAAAAGAAATCCTGAAGCTTTGAATGTGTTAATAAAAATAATTAATAAGCGAGAACAATGGATAAAAGGAAAAATATAATCAATTTTAAATGATATAATCAAATAAATTATGTAATGAAGATAGTTATGGAGCAGTGGATTAAAATATAAAAGCATTAGTAAAAAAATTGCTAAAATTCGAACGATGTGTGGGTGTATTTGGGTGTGTATGTGTATCCCCTCAGACAGGGTGTCGTATTCCGCGACCGCAAAATATGCACGTTGAACACTACATGTACGGTGTTACGTTAAAATAATCACTTACAAACGTGACGTGCTCTGCAGTTGAAAGCATTGTTAGGAAAGAAGAGCGTGTTTCTAAATGATCGGGCCTTTTAAAAGAGTATGTGGTGCGAAGGAGAAGTGCACTGGTTAATTTGAAATAATGTAATAACGATACGAAAATCACGCCAAAAGTTAGAATTAATTTCGAGGTGTGATATATTGTTTGTAATTACCACGGAGGTAGATAGTTGGTCAGAATAATAAGATGTGTTCTTGTGTGAAATGGACTAAAGTTTGAATATCTAATCGTAATTAGAAATTAAATAAAACAGAATTAATATTAACTGTAAATGAAAGAATTAGTGTAAGTCTTCAAATATGCTCGTTCTTTGGAGACGGGACTTTTGGTTTTACGATAAACAGAAAATACGTAACTATTTAGTCATGTATGTTCCTGTTCGAATATTCGTAACTCACAAACGTTATTGCTAAATAAACGAAGTTTATAATAATATCATCCGCATATTAAGCTGGCTGATAATTCAGTGGTACGTTACTGGCGAATCACGCCGGGGGTCTCTTGTTCTAGTCCGATGGCCCGCTGTCCGAGCTTGTTTTTCGTGGTTTCCCTTTCCCGTTTAAGCGAATGCAAACAGTCGCTTAAGTCGCGTCACAAGCCGCAGACATAATAATAACCCATGGCTTGCCACAAGTCCTTGTAATTAGCGTTAAGCTATTGAGCGTGTGGAGGCATGAGTTATTATTATATTGATCAGTATATTCTATGTCAAGACTTACTTTAGAAACAGAATTAAATGTTATTAGTAATGCCTACAATCCCCAATGCAGTAAATAACAGTCAAATGTCTACCTAAAAATAAAAAAGAATTTTAAAAAATAAGTGAATATTTAGTACACGGCCAGATTTTTATGTTGGACAAAACAGAAATATCTATTAACAAACACAAAGCTAAGTTTGTTCAAAATTTTAGAAATTAATAAACGTAAAAATCAAAAAAGATAATAAATCTATAAACAGAGATAAATGATTCACATAATTGATTCAGATATATCTTCATGTTTGAAGCAACGTCTCTATACCATAATAGTTTAATAATTTTTTTGTATTTCACCAAATTTCTTCAGTAATAGTCAGAAATACCTCCTTCCACATCTCTTTGGATTTTTGGACATCTCTTCTTATGTGCTTAAAGTCTTCTTATATAATTCTTCTTCGAACTCTACACATTATGCAATTTCTTAATTTAATTTTTATTCCAGGAACAGTTTGGCAATTTGTTTCAATGTGTAATAATAATTAGCATTGTCCATAATAATCATAAAAGGTAGTGCCGGTTTTAAAGTTTTCTAGCAACCGATTTTCAAACCACATAAAATATTTTACTTCATTTCACCATGGTAATCGGAACTTTTGTTTTTGAGTAAAATATTTTAGATGCCCTTGAAATGAACCCGTTTCTATTTTCTGAATTCTAAATAACACATATGATACTACCCATCCACTTCGACGTTTCTTATAGTATAATTGCTACTATCTTGCCATAATTTACATTCACTACAATTTTGAAAGACTCAGGTTTCATCTAAATAGACACATTAATAAAATTTTTCTGGCATGTTTTCAACATAAATTTTTAAAAAATGAAACCTAATTAAACCAACGTTAGGCAATTTCATAATGTTCATACAACGAATATAAACTTTGTAAAATAAAGTTTAATGTGTTGTATTTACTGTTCGATAAATATCATAACTTGTGTTGCGTACATCAGCCTCGCCAACTCTGTCAAGAGCAGGCTTCTTTCGTTGTCACGTCCTCTTGTAACTTATAACTTGTCCACTGCTTTCAATGCATTGCCTAATTTTGTTTACAATATCAAGATTTAATAAAGAATGCAATATACAGTCAAATCTGCGTAAGATAACCGGCGTAGTTTTAGAAAAATGTGGTTATTTTGAGATGTAGTGATTCTTAACGAGCTAAATTTAATATCTTAATCTTAAACATGACGCTGTCATTTACTCAGGTATTCCTCTAAGAAAGGTAATCATTTGGACAAGTGTTACTATACATATGTATATGTATATGTTATATGAACTTGTATTGTTAAGAAATTACTAGCACTTGCCTTTTATAGCTCTTAATTATATTAAAGAAGCGACTAATCTCTTGCTTTGCTTACATAAATTCTTAAGGAATGCTCTCCATCAAAAGTAATCAGCTAGTTCTGGCTAGGATTTTCAAATAAAGACATGATAAAAATAACAGCATTATATTATTATTGATCATAATTATCAACAACACAATCTTTTAGAAATTTAATAAGCCCATCAACGAGGATTAATATTTTGTTTTATTTCAAAAATAATTTAAATAATTTGTTCCTATGTGATACATCTACATATATAAAAAGCATATATAAGTATAATCACACAAATAAAATAGTTAATTACAAATAAAATTTAATATAAAAATGATTCCCTCTATGTTGATAATAAAACGTCATAGTCACATTGACAACATGAATCAACTGCTCTAGCACCACATCATATACTGCTCGTTTTGGAGTATATACGTCTTTTGCGTGCCCACTCCGTTGTTCATCAAATATACCTGAGGATTGCCCTGTTGAAAAATAAGAGCTTTTTATTAGTAGTGTTCTTTTTCATCAGGATTATTTTCGAATATTCATATATCTTTTAGAAACTAACTAAATTTATGTACCGAAAATATTTCGTACAAAAGTAAATTACTGAGAAACAGATTTTTATAAAATAAGTGGTCAGGGAGAAAAGCTTTTTGCCAAAATAGTTCTCAAATACATCACCAATACAAATAATATATATATATATATACATAAATCGAACGCTGAAATTATTACAAAACATGATTTTATTTAAATCTATTATCTTCAATAATTTTCACGCAATAACAAAATGAAACAAAATTGTTCCTCTCTAATATAAAATTTATGAGGACATAAATTGCCTGATAACCTCTTGTTTGATATCCTTATCATTTACTTTATGTTTCTGAGCATCGTTATTATTAAATGACGTGTTTTGCAACGTAGAAAATGTCTCTAAGTTAAGAACTGTGGCTTTTATCGTAACTTGAATCGATGACAAAAGACATCAACGTTATGTTACTAACAGATTTATGATATCTCGCAAGACAGTGTAACATACTCGTATATATATATATGTATATATGTACACTTTATACAGACATATGTATACGTCAGACGTCATGGAACTGGTCCTCGTGGAAAAAGTAACAATCAGATGATCGATTTATTATATCGTTATTCTTAACAAGTCAACATGTAACTGTGGTTAACAGAATCGAATTACAACATGTATGAAACTTGGTGATGAACGACGAACAGTTCGAAGAAGATTAAGGCAAGTGAATATTTCATCACAAAAGCCGACCAAAACTCTTTACGGGAGTATTTCGAAATTTGAATACAATTGTTTGGATTGGGGACACATGCTATTAAAAGGTTTACGATTTGCTTGAAATCTCCTGTTGAGGATTTTAGGTATTACTTTCCACGATTTATATTCAGTTCATTAATTTCGCATATTTATTTTCTTATGTTTATATAATTCATTTATTGTACGTACATATCTAAAATATCATACATGTGTTTAACCGAACAAGTCCATGGCGTCTGCTTAATAAATTGTTTTCCAATAAGGACTTGACAACTTTTTTTCAAAATAAAATGCAGACCATTTGAGATATTTCAAAAACTTTATCATCGGGTTGAAGTACAATCAAAACATTTATGAATGGAACTCGACTTCGTTCATATGGCCACCGCGCACACGTTTGCAGCGGTCGATTCGTTGGACCCAATTTTCGATGACTCGGACACACAATTCGGCCGAAACGGCTGCTATTTCGCGTTCAATGTTGGCTCTGAGCTCTTCCAATGTTGTCGGCTTGTTGGCATAGACCAATGACTTGACGTAGCCCCCAAAAAAAAAGTCTAGAGGCGTTAAATCGCACGAACGAGGCGGCCAATCGACTGGTCCATTTCTTGAGATAACACGCTCATCAAACTTACTCTTCAATAAATCGATTATAACGTGTGCTGTGTGGCTTGTGGCACCGTCCTGCTGAAACCACATATTGTCCAAGTCCATATCTTCCAATTCGGGCCAAAAATAATCGGTAATCATGACGCGATAACGATTACCATTCACAGTAACGTGACGATCATTATCGTCGACGAAAAAATATGGCCCTATGACGCCACCGGCATGCAAACCGCACCAAACAGTTATTTTTGTGGATGAAGTGGTGTTTCATGAAGCACATGTGGATTTTCACCCGACCAATATCGCATATTTTGCTTATTGACGAACCCATTGAGCCAAAAATGAGCTCCGTCACTGAAAATGATTTTGCGATGAAATTGATCATCTTGGCGCATCTTTTCCAGAACCCAATCGGAGAACTTACGTCGCTTCAAATGGTCCATCGGCTTCAATTCTTGAGTCAGCTTGATCTTGTATAGGCGTAAACCAAGATCCTTACGCAAAATTCGCCATAAAGTGGTCTGGGCGATGCCCAACTCTTGAGAACGCCGTGGAATTGACTGATTTGGATCATTTGCTACGGACGTTTCAACGGCAGCGATATTTTCGACACTTCGACCAACCCGTTGTCTCACTGGCGCGGCAACATCACACAACGAATATGTAGACTTAAATTTTTGCACTAAACTTGTTACTGCCTGTCTACTAGGGCGAGAATTACGACCGAAAATCGGAGTTAACGCTCTTAAAGTAGTGGTCACCGACTCCGAATTTCTGTAGTAAATTTTTATAATTTTCAGACGTTGTTCGTTCGTGTACTTTACCATGATGAAAATGTTAAGTTTACTGAATAAATTGACAGTGACAGTTCGATGATTAGTGAAAGGGTGCGTTCACAAGTTGAATTAAAAGTTGTCAAGTCCCTATTGGAAAACCCTTTATTTTGGCTTATAAAGTTACCGTTCATGTGGCCGTTGATATATTACTAATGGGAACATATATTCCCATTAAAGCTTTTAATTCAAATTTGGCGCAAGCGCAACCATTTCACTACTTAAGATCGCGAACATCGTCGTTTGCCCTTCGTCTGTCTTACCGTACATCAAGACAACACGAAATGTTCCTCTTATACATGAAGACTTCAGCATGAGCAATAATACAAGTCACCGTATATAAGCTGTATACCATAAATATCTAATATCTACAGGACTTCTCCATTGCAACGATCGTCGGGCATAAATTTACTGCAGCGCCCCGCCCTGACGTTCGTGCTCTAATATTTGGAACTGTTGTGAAAAAGATGCATAGCTTGCGCCGCAATTAAGCAGAATCGATCCTCGATTAAATTAAACGTATGCGTTGTCATAGATGCTTGCACGTAACGTACAAAGGGTACTAGGAAAGTTTTGCAATATGACGTAACAATGAAGCGTAGGAGGCTCAGTTATTCATTAGCAGTGAGAGTATAGAATTGCTTGCGATGGCATCGTGGTCACAAAATGAGATAAGGGCGGTTTTGCGTTATAATTTCGTGCCTGGTGTAAACATAGACCAGTGCTTCGAAGAAATGATTCTTAAACTAAGTGATGTTTATCCACATCGCACAACGATATTCAGGTGGTATAGAGAATTCCAAAGGGGAAGTTTAACTGTGGAGGATGCTGAGAGGCCGGGAAGGCCACGAACGTCAGTTACGGAGGAAAACGTTAGTACTGAAGGTACTTCAAGTCTAAATGCACCAGCAACTCGTTGGATTCTGCACGATCATTTGCACGTGAAGAAACTTTGTTCTCTCTGGGTGCCGCATCGATTGACTGAAGAGCACATGACACGGCGCGTGACTAGAGAAAATTACTTTGTAAAAATTAAATAAACAAAGCTGTATTGCAAAACTTTCCTAGTACCCTTCGTATATTCGTCAAATCCTGTAAATTACGTTCAAGAATAAACCGTATCAGACTTGCACATAAAGTACATACAAGTACATTTAACGATCTCTCGGGACGAAAATATTTGTAACTGCAAGCCAGCAGAATAACCTTCCTTTAGTGACAAACTATACATTTAGAGGCACAGGAAGAACTCTATATTAAGAATTTGTATATAAGTACATATATGCGGAGTTGCAAATCATCACGCTGACGATATTGGTAGTATCTGCTCATAATAAATAAAATAAATAATTATATAGACGTGCCACGAGAAACGTTGAAGTTTATTTGATTATAAGTTATCAAAGAATGTTTAAATTTGGTTTTATATGTAAATGTTTTCATTTCTATTTTAATAAATGTATTAAAATTTACAAGGGATGTATTTAGAAATACAAGCACACCTTTAAAATCGAATAAGACGGTGCTCTATTCTTTACAAATAAAAGGATTGCGCTTATGAAATCTTTTGTACAAATCGACGTACAAGTTATTCCAAACAAAATAATGTAACAACTCCTAATGGACGAGAAAGTGTCTGACATGAGCTGACAACTAAGTTTTCAAGAAGGGTCAGTTATGGTGTGTATAAATATGAAGGCATACAACAAGTTGTACCTTGTTCCTTGGGAAGAATTGGTCACTGGTAAGTACATAAATGAAATATTGAAAGTTTATGTAATACCCTACACACCATTTCAAGGCAATAACTTCGTCCTTACGCATTCTTTGTGTCTCAAATCGTGCAAACGTATGTATCTACCTGAGACTAATATCCCACAAATGGCAGTCCAGCAGGTAGCCCGGACATAAAACATATATGGAATATGCTCAGCATATTCCAGCTCCCAAAATGCTTGATTAACTGCGAGTGGTAGTCTTAGAAGAGTAAGAACGTATTTCACAAAATGAAATAAAACACAAAATTCAAGGCATATCTAAAAGAATGTACTTACTTGAAGATTACTTTTTTCTGGTATTTTATAATTAATCACTTCTTATTTTGTATTTATGTTTAGTCAATAAATAATTGTTATTTCTTAAGAAGCTCTTTATATTAGTAAAAACATACTAATCGACCGTTTTATTTACAAACTGCTTACAAAAACTCTGGTTAAATCCTTTAATTGAAAGTTTTAAGCACTTTTTCATTAAAATTCTTGGTGTCTCTTATTCGTGCTGGTGAGTATATTTTGTATTAGTATTTATACAGTAAAAAAATTAAACAAACATATGCGTATATTTTATATAATAGTAATTTAAATGAAAAGTCATCGCATGTATATATATATATATTTTTTATATAATATTTATACAAGCTCATTACAAAATTTGAAAAATATTTGTCCGTCATCAACTTACACATTACTTCAGGACGATTTATTTTTAAATTTTGTGATAAAGAATCTAATTAGTGATAACGCAATATTTCGTTCTATAGAACGGTACCTCCTATGTGAAACTTTTGTTACTTGTGATAATAATAAATAAGCCTTTAATTTTCTAACATTTTAACAAATTTAATTTTCGTTTTTTAACTACAATTGTTTAGTCTCAATTAAAATATCAGCAAAGTCTTTGATATTTTCTAACGTTTTCTTTTTATAAAAGTCATCTTTGTCCCAATAGTCTACAATCACTTTCGATCTACCTTCAAAAACCATCTTTTGCATAATTCCTGTTTCTAAGAGTTCGCTCATTATTTCCTCGGGAAACATTATCAGTTGATGATGGTTTATAGCAAGAGCACATGCGAACACTTTGTAGTAATTACAGCTATCTACGAATTCTTCGTAAGGTAGTACCTTTGCAGGACACAAGTCGTATTCTCTGAATATTTCACTCATTTTCTTGTAATAATATTCAATCAAATCTTCAATGTGCTCTTGTCTAAAACTTCTATCCGTCATTAAATGCAAGCATGTCATAAAATCCTGTGCTGGTGGTCCATAGCGAAACATTTGAAAATCGACAATGTAAGAGTGTACTGCTTTACTATTTTCAAATTTACTCATTAAATTAGCAGACCACAAATCACCATGACATATACTGTTTCGGAATAAATTCGATGGTTCTACAATTTTAAAGAAATTGTCGAACACATCGAACGTCGCCTTTTTAAATCGTTCAACATCGACAGTGGAATTTTTTAATGCTAAATCGATTTGGATAGCTGCTCCTTCCTTAGCAGTCTCGATGAGCTGCTTAGACATATTAAAACTAGGAAAAAAAGACTCTGCAAACATTTCGGCGTAGTTTTCGCCAAGCCTATAGTTCTTGCCGTTTTTTTCTTTCATCCTTTCTTCAAATACTAATCCGGAACAATGAAGTTTCGCAAGCGCATCTAACACAGATTTGATATAATCTAAGCTTATGTTCACTCTTGTATGAAGATTTATATAACCTTTTGCCTGTAAATTTTCGAAGATTAAATATTGGTTTTCGCGTACAAAATAACATGCAGGAACACAATCATTTATAATTTCTATACCACTTTCCGAAATATCCCTTACTAAACTTTGATAAAATTGACATTCTTTGGTGAACAAACCATTTTCATCTAAAAAGTTTAGTTGCAGACCTGAAGTTGATTTTTTTTTTACGAAAAAACGTGCGCTTTCTTCTTTTTTTTCTTTATGGTAATTTATGTCTAAATAATAATAATCTCCAAGGAAACCCTTGCGTTCATCTAAAGGACGAACTTCCCAAGAATTTATGTCGAAATCACAAGTCTTCAGTTTCTTCTGTAAAACTTCTGAACAATTACTTAAAGTGAAGTTACTTAGAGAAGACTTCATTATAAGATTTAAGTAGATACTGTACATCGAGAAGTAAGCTTTCCAATTTATATGTATGTCAACTTACTTATGTGTTATCGTTATCAATTCTAAAAACAAATGTTAAACTCTTTTGCTCACAATAAATAGCAAGGAAGAAAATATTTTTATGAACTAAATTCAAATTCATTGTTTCGAGGATTAGCGATGAATATACATTTTTCGTTTCTAAACTATTTTTAGAATTTGTTGAGCTACTTAATAACAATAAAACACATTAAACACCAGAGGGCATGGGCAAATAGCAAATTTATTTATATTTTGTAATTTTCAATAATTACTTTTTGCAATTCAACTACCAAAAAGTTCAAATTAAATTCGATTACGAGACTTATGTTGGACTAAATACATAAGTTGTAGGAATAGTAAGAATACAATAATTTTAATCGAGTATGTTAATGAACTTTTATGTTTTAATATTATGAACATTATACATAGCTTGGACACTGTGGTTAATTAAATAATCAAGAAAGTTTAGCTTTCTTTCATACACTAATAATTAGGAATAATCAAATAGAAATTGCTTCGGAAATTCTATTAAATCCCGTTTAGGAAACGCGAAAGATAAATAAACCAGAAACCTGATATTTATGAAGTAAGCTGACGATACGAGGCCGTAATTTGAAATATATTGGTTAAACCGAACGCCCAATAGGAACCCGTTACAAGGAACAAATATTCCATACTAGATTTAACATGCCCGAAAAGACGAAGTGAAACCTGACATGTGTTAAAAATTATTATCATAATATAATTGCAAATTGTCTTAAACTAATCAAATATATAAACAAATATTGACAATTGGACAGTTACCACTGCATCTTTATTGTGAAAAACAAAAATATTACCTTCAATGGGCTGATTCCAAATGCGTGTTTGTATGAATTCTTGGAACAAAAACGACCGATGAAGAAAATCTGGTGAACGACGCGGGAGTGTGTATGGGTGTAGATTTACAAGTGTTAAGTAATAGATGTAATATAATAAATAATAGGTTATCTAAATATATTTTTTAGTAACATTAAATGCTTGTGCGGTCTTCACATAGTGTTTCGCGATTTAGTTTGCGTATGTATCTTTACTGCAAGCCGATATACTACGCCGTGTTTAACTTTCTACGGCTAATAACAACTTAGTTGTCAAAATACATATCTAGGACAATTGCTAATATGATAAGAGTTTTTTCTGCTTTTTTTTGCTATTATGAACATTGTTTTTCGTTGCTTCTGGGCTTCCGGGCTGAAACCGCGCCACTTGTATATCTGCCGACGTTTCGCACCCATTTGTATGGGACATCTTCAGGGCTCAACTACTGCACTGAAAAAGTTGTTCGCGCTCGAAGCACATCAAAACAAATAATCGCCCATTTTTTTGGAAAAAACCGGTCACGTTGCAACCGCACCTTTAGAGAGTTGTAGAACGGTCAATTCCGAATAGTACACAACTATTTGTTTGCTAAAAGTTTTTAAAGAAATAAGGAAAACAAACCAAAAACGACAGATGATTCTCCACTATGACAATGCGAGCTCTCACAGGTCGGTTCACACAATTGAATATTTGACCGGGCAAAACATTGAATTGATGAGCCATCCGCCGTACAGCCTTGATCTAGCGCCCTGTGATTCTTTTTGTTACAATACGTGAAAAATAAACTTCGTGGTCAGCGGTTTTCTACGCCGGAAGAGGCAGTTGAGGCATTCGAAACTCATATTTTGGAGATACTGCCTTCACAGTGGCAGTAATGCTTTTCGGATTAGTTTAAACGAATGCAAAAGTGCATTGATTTTCAGGGAGAATATTTTGAAAAGCAATAAAACTATTTTTAACAATAAAAATTTTTTTGATTGCTATTCCCGAAATATAAACGGCTACCCTCGTATTATATGAGAATCGACTAGGCATGTAATAATTACGAAAATAGATTCTCAATTGTTTTTTGCAATATATGTATATTTTAACTATCCTTGATTTGTGTCGTTTCGAAGTGCTTAGCAAAATAAACAAAGAAAGTAACATATGTATGTGGTGTCTATAAAAGTAATGCATTCGTATTCATTTAATGGTATTGAATATATCGTGAACAAAGATACACAAAATTTATACGTTGTTGTATTAATTACAATTAATTTTTTAACACAACAAAACGTCGAATTGTTAGACCATCCTCCGTACAGTCTGAACTGAAGTCCCAATGATTTCTTTACCTTTCCGAAAATCAAGAACGGACTGCGTGGTCAAAGCTTCCAGTCATCAGAAAACGCAGTCGATGCCTTCAAAAACGCAATTTTGATTATATCAACAAATGAGTGAAACAACTACTTCCAGAGTTGGTTCGAGCGCATGCAAACGTGAATTAATCTTCATGGAGAATACTTCGAAAAACAATGAAATCTTGAAAAGCTAGCTACTGTTTTATATGCAAAACTTAAAAGACAACCCACATATTGTTGTATTCAAAATTACCATTCATATCCAGAATTGATCATTTTCATTTACAGATAATTAATCGATTCTTTAGATCACTAAAGTTATTTTATATTGTATGTGTGTACAGATATTTAGTAATTTTTAATTTTAATGAGAATTATTTATTCAAAACAAATTTTTTTCACTCGAAGACATTTATTTTCTGAGGTAAATAATAATTCTTTTATGACATTTATGAGCTTTTGAAAACAGAAAGCCATTAAATTAGCAGTGCATAATTTAATCCGACCTTTCATTAAACTTAATTCCATTTAATAAAGTTTTACTTTATGATTTTATTTAAAATTAACAAACGAAACCTATATTTAAACTTTACGTATTCATTTTGTTTACTGAAATAACTAAGTGCACTAAGTGTACACAGATTTCATCATATGTCCAATATCATGTCCAATTCATTTTCTGGACAATAATGTATTAAATTAATAGGTATTAAACTTTATTTATAAGGTCGCGTAAAAACATCTATTAAAATTTTAACAATGCTGGACAGTAAATTAAAGTTTGTATAAATATTTTCCAACATTACTTGCAATTTAACACAATCACCAATTTTCATATGTAAATACGTACATACTAACATATACAAACTTTGATATTTTCATACAATATTTACTGGGTCTAGACTTTTGGCGATAAATTACTCCTAAATCTTAGAAAGTTGATTAGACTGTAGACTATAATAAAATAACGTATTAATTTTGAAAGAAATTCTGCAAACATTTATTTTCAAAAAAGTTAGTGGTCCATGTTAGTTGTACGTTCTAATGAAAAGTCTTTTATATTGCGTTGTTGGAAAAGTTACGACGTATTTTCGATAACATTTTGGTGAGTTTCATACTTGTTCCTAGGATCTATTCTTATCGACGCAGAACTTTACAAGATACTAATTCGTAGCCTCATCGGTGTTAACCGCAACACCATGCGAAGGATTTAAAGAGAACAAAATTGGAGGCACGAAGGTCCGCGAAGTATAGCGGTTGTAGCAACACATCCTAACCAAGAACTAGTCATTTTTGGCGGAAGATCAAACTCGTGTAAGGTTTCAGGTTGTTGATGAAATATCGCATTTTTACGGATAATGAGATCTGGACGTTTCTGGGTGATGAATTCGTTCAAATTGTCCAATCACCTACAGTACACAGCACACATCTGAATTATTTCGTTCGATGGTAAGGAGTCGAAACATACGACACCTTTAAAATGCCTCCGCACTGAGGGCGTAATCTTCCTCTGATAAATATCTGCTTTCGATTACATTTGAGGCAAATTTCACATTGTTGTAAATAATTCACCTCTCATTACCAGCTATCAATCGCTTAAGTCGCTTCGAAATCGTTTTCCTCACGCTTAGATAAAATATCGCAGATCTTCATTTGCGCAGTCAAATGAAGATCTGAATTGCATGATGAACGGTGAGGAATCCAAATATCGAGCTTGCTGACATATCCTAGATTTCCTTGTTATCATAAACGCTTGACTGATGGATGTTTAGCGTTTGTTCATACCATGTGCCGCGGATTTGTCATTAAGATTAAAACCACATTGGCATTTATGAAAGTAAAAAAGTAAAATATAACGAAAATGCACACTTTGATTTTCATTATCATCTTTATAAAAAGTTTTAAACACTTTTTTTCCTAAAAAGAAGTTAATAATGTCAACTTTCATATGAAAAAAAGACGCAAATGGCTCTAGCACTGGTGAAAATGAACTACCGCTATTTATTGCAAAAATACTATGAATTATGCAGAGTAACTTTCTTACCGAGAACGATATATGATTCTAGCTCAATCACTAAAACTATTATAAAGATTTTATCGTATTAAAAATTATTTTTCAATTGCAGGATTAGCAAAATATCTCATGTTCATTAAAACAGTTCCCTCCCTATAGTATTAATAATTATAATCTGTCTACACTACATCTAATTCTATGAAAGAGATTTCTATTAGCAGTGACTTCTTACAAACTCTTTCCTATAGACGAACGCACATTCATTGGAAGTTACAAATAAAGTACTTGCGCAAAATGAAAACTAACAACGTTTCTTTATCAAGATAGCATCATTATTAAAGGTACAACAACGTTTCCTGGTTGAAAGTGGATTGCTATTATTCGAATGTCACTTTTACTGAAATTTAATTTCGGACATTATGAAAAATAGTAAACACATTATTAACGAGAACTTAGTTGTTCATAATGTGAATACTGAAAATTTATATTTAACCTTTGGGGGTTTATATTAGAAGAGAAAATTAAAGAGAGATCGGACTTTATTTTAGATTTATCGTTACATAGATTTGTGACTTTTCCTGTGTAGAAAGTTCTACAATATTTAAGAATACAATCAAGAAAGAAGTTAAAATACATACAAATCAATTTATGTCAAAATTGAATATGTTGGTCGTGGTGACTTATTGACTGCCAACTTCATGTATGTGTAAATTCGAAAACATTAACTAGTACACAGTTATAGTGCTGATTTTCAAACGTTGATGACGAGAGAATTATGTGTGTGTGTGTGTGTGTGTGCGTGTATTTTCTGGGGTTCCAAGCCGCGTTTGAGTTGTGCCCTGAGAAGGACCGTCATCTTGATGTTTAAACGAGATTTTACTCGTCATCTTTTCGAGCTGCTGCCACTTACTGACACTAAATATCATCACCGTCAGTAAGCAATAAGTGAGCTCCAGAGAGATATCATTGAAACGTCGAGAGCACTGTCCTTCTCAGAACACAACTCACACGCAGTTTAGATTCCGGCAAAAATACATCTTCATCGTACGTCCACGAAAACATCAAGTGTAACATATATATATATAAATATATATAACTTTTATTATTTATTAATTAAATACATCAAGTTTAGTATTTAGCTAATAAACAAATACGAAATTACCTGAACTTCATTAATTAAGCAATTATATGTTATAAAAATAAATATTGTTTGTAATTATTATTTCTTGAAAGAAATTAAAATAAACAACATATAAAAATATTTTATCAATTATTTATTGTAATAGATACATATATTTCGTAAAGAGTAGGGTAAGTTAACATCATGACAGATAAGGTTTCGAAGTTATACAAAATTACATGAAAGAAAAGTGAAATAAAATCAAAATACAGATAAAACAATTTTAGAATAAATCATAAAATTAAAGAACTTGAAACAGAGATTAATGTTGATGAAAATATTTAAGAAAAATATATAAAAACAAGAAGAAATGGAATTGCAGAAAAAAAAACAAAAATTAAGATAGAAACAAATTAGATTTAGAAAAATAAGAGGAACAAAAAAAATTGAACCTAGATAATAAT
This sequence comes from Dermolepida albohirtum, assembly GCA_031893035.1. Taxonomy (NCBI): domain Eukaryota; kingdom Metazoa; phylum Arthropoda; class Insecta; order Coleoptera; family Scarabaeidae; genus Dermolepida; species Dermolepida albohirtum. The sequence continues at coordinate 692,077 of JAVIWB010005177.1, forward strand.
TTAAAAGAAATTTTTAATGAAATACAGAAACAACAAAAGAATACAGAAGAACAAAGAAAGAAATTTGAAACTTCACTCGTAAAATTAAAAGAAAAATTTGAAGATACAATCACAAACAAAGCAGAAGTTGTTACAAAAGAAGTACATAAGCAAAAAAAGAAGATATAAAAGATCAAATTAAATACAGCAGAAATTTATAATAATTATAATGAAAAATTGAAAATAAATACAGAAGAAAGTAAAGTAGAAACGTATAATGCTAGTAACAAAACACTTTGCGGCGTTAGTATTAATAATTGTAACAAAGAAAGTATGGTAAATATTATATTCAAAAGAAGATATCAAAAACAATTGAAAAAACAAGGAAAAAGATATTTAAAAAATAATGAAATAGTGAAAATGAATACGAAACCTAATTGTCATTAAAAAATGATAGAAGTATTACGAGTATATAGTAAGATTATTGTTATATTAATGTAACATTGTTAAATACTAGAAGATTTAAAGAAGTGGTATTACTGTAAAGAAAATATTTGAAGAAAAGAATACCATTTCACATCTTTTAGATTTTTAGATAACGAAAATGATTTTATGTTTACTCGTACTTGGTTTCAAATAAATTTAGAGTTACAGATAGATTTTTAATCTTGACTAAAAGGTGTAACCTTTAATTCTTCTTTTCGTGTTGAAGCAAGTTACTGTAGGTTTAGACTTAATTTCTCCGAAGTATAAAATTTTTTTTCACTAATGGATCTGTTTTTGTTACATTTTAAAAATCGTATAGTAATGACAATATAAACTTTTACCACATTAATGGATAGTAAAAAACCATAGTGTATATTATCCTCTCAACAAAAAGTTTCGTAAATATTCAGGATTCACATTGGACAGAATATTAACATTTAAAGAACATATAATAAGCACTTCCACTAATGTTAAAACACAAAATAATATTCTACATAACTTGTGCGGCATACGTGGAACTGTTCTGTCTATACTATATCTTCATTCTGAATAAAGTAGATTTAGAATTAAAACAGCACTACGAGACCAATCACAGGGACACTACGATCTACACCAACCTATTTACTTCCAGTCTTAACATTACACCACTAATCCTTTGCAGAAAATAGTCTATGATAAAATAATTTAACAAAATATTTTTTAGCTTGAAGTCGGTAATGATCTAAATAATCTTGACCGGAAAAGGATGAAATCTAGAAACTCAACAATGTCTAGAGGCAAGCATTTAGCAAAGAGCAATTTTATTTAAATTGTTTTAATTAAAATAAATAATTTAAAGTAACTGAAATCTCGATAAATGGAATAAGCATAAAAATGTCCCTTACGCTCCCAGCCTATACCATGTAATACGCAAAATTTCCAGGATTTGAGCGACTTTTAAAAGAAAATTATGGACAAGGCTCAATGGAATGTGAACTAGGCATGTCAGCTGTACAGATTTCCTACATAAATATGCAATACTGAAATCTCCTTCCTGCAACCGCAGAATTGCATAACACACACTAACTAATACATTAAACGATTAAATGTATGTTTCTGATTAGTATAAGTACTATATATTATGTATTACGTCTTATACGTCTTATTTTTTATATTGTATATAAAATATGATGTGTGGCAGTCTTATAATAAATAAATAAATAAATAAATAAATAAATAAATAAATAAAATATATTCCTCCGCTGCAACAATTTACTGAAATTTTCAGAAAGGCAACCGTACGGCGTGCTTTCAAGCGAACATACGAGTTATGGAAATTAAATAACGAGATTGCGCTCCTTCCATCGCGTAGCCAAATTAGTTTTTTCGTCCCTCTATCTGCGTTAGTTTACTTTCGAGCTTTAATTGTAGAGGACGCTGCTACTTAATAAAGGAGGTGTTCGATGATAATGTTATGTCACATGTGTGAAAACAAGACAGAAAAATGCACGAAGCAAGTCGGCAATGCTGATCATTTTCTTCGATATCAAGGGAGTTACCATTACTAACTGGGTGCCTCAGTGTCAAATCGAAAGAGTAACCAAGAAAAGACCAGATCTGTGGAAAAATAACTTGTGGATTCTGCACCAGGACAACACACCAACTCACAATGTCCTATCTGTGAAGCAGCGTTTAATGGACAAGCGCATTGCTGTACTTGATCATCCTCCGTTTTCACCAGATCTCGCACCATGTGATTTTTACCTCTTCCCAAAAGAAAAAACTGCATTAAAAGGAACACATTTTTAGACTGTTGAACATATAAAAGCAAAAACAGTAGCGTTGTTGAAGAGGCTGACAACTGATGAATTACAGCATTGTTTTGAATAATGCAAGACACGTATACAGCGATGTCTAGATAGGAGAGGAGAGTATGTTGAAGGAGATAAAAGTTAAATATAAGTTTATTTGTAATAAATAACATTTCTCACACCAGTCTTGTTATTTAATTGCCACACCTCGTATATGTACAATACTGTTAGACTAGAACATAACCATACTTTTAGTTTCTTTGAAGGACCCCAACATTTACATTTAATGATTTTCCCCATAAGCAATTAGTTGTCGTACTATCGACGAAAACTACATAGCATGGAGTTATTAAATAATGATTTAATGTCGATTTGTCATTTCCCACTGGGTAATCACCTGATATACAAACAATTATAAACACATTTGCGAAAGAATTATCTATTTAATGTCACATAACGTGTTTAAATTATATAATTTCAAAATTCGAAACTAGGCAAGCGTTCAAAATTACTTTCATTAAAAACATCGTGAAAGCAAGTATGTATTGAGACAAACTAAAAATGAATTCTGTTATAAATTCATTTTCTTTATATGAATGTGGTCAAATATTAAAAGAAGAACTACAGTCAGAAAATTACATCATAGATTCGTATGAATTTATTCCATTAGATGAAAAGGTTGGATTTTTAGCCGAACACTACTATTTAAAAGTAATTTACGTTGTGAACCATAAACGTGAAACAGTAACATTCTTTGTGAAATGTATGATGTCTTCAGGGATATTAAAAAAGTATGTATTAGAAAGTGGCGCTTTCTACAAGGAATGCCGTATGTTCCAGGATTTAATTCCGAAATTTATAGAAAACAAAATTAATATACTTAAGGATTGCATTCCGAGATGTTACTTAATATCCGATGAAAATTTTTTAATATTCGAAGATTTAGTATCAAAAGGTTATAAAAGTATGGATCATAGAAAAAGTCCTAGCGAAAAGTATGTTAAAAAAGCCTTGGAAACTTTAGCTAAATTTCATTCGAGCGCCTTAATTTTTGAAGAAGAAATGACTCGAAAAACAGGAGAAACATATATCATGTTAGAAAGATGTCCAAAAATTTTACGAGAAGTACTTTATACCCCTTCACTAAAATCGTCCATGAACGTATTGAATAGTATTAAAACAGGTGCTGTAACATTAATAGAATTATTTGCTCCTGCATATGACGTAAATTTATTAATTTTCAAAGAATTAACTTTAGAAATTTTCGATCAATTTCCAGAGTTTGTAAAACCTTCAACTATATTTAGGAACACTATATGTCATGGCGATTTATGGTCATCTAATATAATGTTTAACCTGGAAAACGATCAATTATTAGAGTGTCGTTTAGTAGATTTTCAAACCTATAGATATGCACCACCTGCACAAGATTTATTAGCTTTTCTTTACTTATCCACCGATAAAAATTTTAGAAATGAACATATGGACGATATGATAGATTATTATTATCATGAAATAGGTAAGACATTAATGGAACACAACTTACATGTTGATAAAATTGTACCGTTAGACGAATTTAGAAATAGCTGCAATTACTATAAGACGTTTGCTATTGCCCAAACTCTGCATCACTACCCGATGGTAATGCTGCCCAAAGGAGAAATAAAAAAATTAGATTCAAATGAAGAGGATGTTAAAGAATTTTTCTTCACCGATCGAAGAAAAATTATAATCGAAATGTGTAATAAATACGAAACATATGCAAAACGACTTCAAGAGATCGTTATGGATTTAAAAGACATTTTTATTGAAAAAGGTTTATTGTAATATTATATTACTTTATGTTTGTAAAATAAAATGTTAAAAAAATGTATTAAATATATGCATTTGTTTTTAAATTATTTAATATCAATTATCTAGACTAATATCTGTCTCTACAATATTGAGAAAAAAGTATTTCTTGTATAAGCGATTAAACGAATTATTTGCTTAATATTCATCTTCCAATCTCTTTTCTTACAAGATCTAGACAAGCTATCCTATAGATCACAAACAATGTTAAGTACAATACATTTAAATTATAAATCTTTACATAAATATAAAAAATCTAAATTATTGGTCATTTAGAGTTCCTTTAAATCAGCAAAGAGCGTTTATAATCTTAAGATTTGAAAACACCCGTGAGTTCTGAAATCGATCAAATTTTGGAAACGCGAATTGATAATTTTGAAACGTTAGTTAATATTAAAACATTTTCATTCAAAGAGCTACTGGTCGTGCAATCTATTATTAACAACCTTTTTTTATTTACAATCTATTATTAACAAATTCAAGTTTAACCTCTTGGAGTTGATGTTATTAATAAAATATATATAATTAAACTAAAAATTAAATTTCCACAAATAAGTAATTTACCTAAACAAAGAGTAACTGTCAGTTACCATTTTACTGTTACAATCGTTGATTTTGCAGAGCTATTTATTTTAAAAGACTGCAAGGGTCGATGTTCCAAGACATACAAATTTTGTATATGTTTGTTTTTATGTTTTTCCAACCAAACTGTACACATTGAGCTACTAACAAATTAGATTCCCAAGCATTTTTATCCTGTCTTATATAGCTCATATCACGTCCTAATAAGCTAGAAAATAGATTTTCAGATAATGGCGCCAAGCTTGTTGGAGCTGATAAACCATTAAAAGATTTTTTTGAAAATAGGTAATAATATCATTACCACCAACTGAGCAAACGAAGACATAACTTGGTCATTCATTCTTCCCTACTCGTCGCATTTCGGTGGATTGTGGGAGGCAGTGTCAAAATACATTTATTTAAGACAATTGACGAAACTAAACTTACCTATGAAGAATTCTATACAATCGCCTATGTCAATTGATCAGCACGACCTAACACTTTTAACTGCATCACATTTCCTCTTTGGAAGGTCACTATTAGGATTGCCTGAGCCTCAGTTGACACTAATCACTTGTTCAGATTCCAGTTATTGCAGCAAATTCACCAAAGCTTCTGAATGAGCTGGTCGAAAGAATATTTACATCACATGAAAAAAAAAACAAAATAAAGAGATCATCAACGACCAATCCAGCTGTGGGAGCACTGGTTATGATCAAGCAAGAAAACTCACTTACTATCCGATGGCTTCTCAGACAGATCGTCGAATTGCATCCTGGTGGTGATAATATGGTTCGCGTGGTCACAATAAAAACCACACAAAACCTGGTGCGCTGTGTCAAGAATTCGTCCTCTTCTATTGGCCAGCGAAACCTACAATAAAGAAGAAATTTAAATAAAATATTTTGCAATATACTAACCTGTAATTATATATGTACCTTTACATACATGTTTTTCTTGACCATGCTCGGTCAACAGGAGAGAGTATGCTAGGGTTTATACGCGCATGTGTACAGAGAAGGGGGTGCGATAAACGAATCATTTACATAACATTACGTGTAGGCAACGATGTCAGACAACAATGTACAATTTAAACCATTTTTATATTCAATAATAAAACAATTAGGGCAATATTAGTTGTTTCATTACATTTAAAAACAAATGAGAATAGAACTAGTATACTGTGGTACGTAGACTTCCGCGGTTGTGGTCCATACTATCTTCTTCTGGGCTTCCGGGCTGGTGTCTGTCCCATTGAAACTGAGTTTCAGTGGGACAGACAGTAGCAGTAGTTGAGACCTGAAGATGTCCCGTACGAGTGGGTACGAAACGTCGGCAGTTATACCAGTGACGCGGTTCCAGCCCGGAAACCCAAAAGAAAATAGTAAGAACTAATATACATCCATTCTATCAACAACAATCATTTCATTTACTCGAGATATTCTCTCAATGAATAAAAGAATAAAAAATAATAACAGCGTGAGAGTCAGATGAATGGGGAATATGGTTACAAGATAATTTGTCAAAGAGTGGCAATTGACGAACAATGAGAAAATGTTCGATATTAAGGGTGAAAATGACGAATACAACTTACAAAATACTTCAATATCGAAAATGATACTCAGCATTAATCATTGCTTCACTTGGAACTAACTCTTTGTATTGGGTTGGCAACTAAGTACTTTCGGTTTTTACTGATAGAGAGCGTTGCTTTATTTTTTGTATAACGTATGTTAGTGCTGTACTTTACAGTTTGTCGCGTGATACTAGTCACATTGACGTAACCTCAGAAGCAAGTAGTGCGCGATTTTTATTAAAGCTATTAGTTGTGGGTTAATTTTAAATGGAGTGCAGAAACGAACATTTTCGACATATTTTACTATTTTATTTCCGTAAAGGAAAGAAAGCTGCTGCGGCTCACAAAAAGATATGTGAAGTTTATGGTGCTAATTGCTTAACAGAGCGCACGTGTCAGAATTGGTATAAAAAATTCCGTTCTGGAGATTTTTCCCTCATAGGTGAGCAACGTTCTGGTCAGCCTACTGAAGTTGATGATGACCAAATCAAAGTCATAATTGAAGAGGTTCGTCATATAACTATTCGAGAGGTTGCGGAGAGGCTACATGTATCGCACACAACAATTGAAAAACATTTAAAATGTCTTGGGCTAGTTACGAAGCTTGATATTTGGGTATCTCACGAATTGAAAGAAATTCATTTAACACAAAGAATCAACTTTTGCGATATGCACCTTAGACGAAATGAAACCGACCCTTTCTTAAAAAGAATCATCACTGGTGATGAAAAAATGTGTCCTGTACAGTAACATAGTTCGAAAACGATCATGGAGCAAACACGATAAACCAGCTCAAACCACATCGAAAAGCTGAATTGCATCCAAAAAAATAATGCTGTCAGTTTGGTGGGATTACAAAGGTGTTGTGTTTTTTGAGCTGCTTCCAAGGAACCAAACGATCAATTCTGATGTTTACTGTCAACAATTAATAAAACTGGATGAAGCAATAAAGAAAAACGGCCAGAATTGTCAAATCGGAAAAAGTGTAGTTTTCCACCAAGATAATGCAAGGACTCACACATCTTTGGCAACTCGTGGGAAACTATTGGAGCTTGGCTCTAGCACCATCTGATTACCATTTATTTCGAAGTTTGCAGAATTCTTTGAATGGTAAAACTTTCACAAATGACGATGACCTTCACTCGCACCTGGTTCAGTTTTTTGCTGATAAGGACCAGAAATTTTATGAGCGCGGAATTATGCAGCTGAAAGAAAGATGGCAAAAGGTTATTGAGCAAAATGCAAAATATATAATTGATTAAAAACTATTCTTTGCTTA